>CAWUFW010003963.1:0-695000 GCA_963921515.1 Calotriton arnoldi
GCCTGTGGGCAATGATGTTCAGGATGCGGAGGATGGTTGTCCTTTTGTGCCTGTAGTGGGCATTGGCATTGTCTGGTGTTAGGTCTGTGGGGCTGGTGCATTTCCTGAAGGTCCGCTGTCTTTGTCTGCGCTGCCTCTGTGGTGGTCCGGGGGGGCCGGGGGGAGTCCGTTGGGGGGGTGGCAGTCCTGGGGGTGATGGCGGTGGGTGTTGCCCTCTCGGGGCTCCGGGGTGCATGGTGGGTGGCTCCATGGCATCTGTTGTTCTTCAGGTGTGACTGTGGGCTGGGCTCCCTTTTCTTGTGCAGGTTGACGTCCGACTTTGCACCAGGTCAGAGCAGGTGTTAATTTCCTGCTGGTAATGCGCCGTATCGCCTGTTTTGTGTTCCTATCGCCGATGTGGCTGGTCGTTGAGAATGTTGCGTTGTGGTGTTGTCGCGGCTTTTTGCTCGGGAACGCCTACTCTGCATCTCATTAGCGTTAGTTGCCTGGGTCATCTGTGGCGATGTTTTTTGCGACTGATTTCGCAGGAATACTGGTGTTATGGGCTGTTAGCACCAGCTTGTGAATGGGGCGATAAATTTTGCGCGACTTTGGATGCGTTAAAGTGCTGATAACTTGGCGATAGCTCCTTGAGAATATGCCCCTATGTGTCTTAGAATTAGAGGTGGCACTTTGGCACTATAGAGGGGGTGTCAGGTGCTTGTGCAGCCCCTGTTTAATATGGATTGCACCAGGGCACATTTCCACAATGGGCTATTGCCTCATTTGCATGAGGGCGTTGCCCATGCAAATGAGGAAACCCGCAGTGCAGTGTTGGTATGATAATTCCCCCTTGTTGCTCCAATGTGACTGCCTTCCTGCAAGGTAAACTTATTTTCTGACTAGTCTACGTGCCTGGCTTGTCTAAACAAGCATAGCAAAAACTTCTGCCGACTTACATTTATTTTGGCTTTAAAAACACATACATTGGACTGTGCAGTATATTTTTGGACCAGTGATACTGCTCACAAATCCACACCACTGATTGATGCAAAAAGGAGAAAAAATGTGGTGCGCCAGCACTGCATTACAGATTGATGCAAAAGGAAATGAAAGTTGTGTTGTGCCAGCACAAATTTGCCTAATCAGGCCCAATTCTGCGATAATTTCTGATTCCACAATAAACATTCACATCGCCACAATGCCTTTAAATAGTAATGGGCCTTATAATTTATGCAACAATTTCAGTGGATCACACAGCAATATTAATACATTCCAATACTATGTTTATCGAAATGCCTACGTGTTTTTGTTTGGAACGAGAATATTAATCTTTTAATCCAATGTTCAACAATTTCCCTGCCTTTTTAGAGTAAATAATTTTGTTTGTGAACCTCATTAGCTGGAATTCTGTCAGTGTATTCTACTAAATGAGAGATCTCTGCCAGTCATTCGACACAAACACTTGCACATTGCCAATAGGAATCCAGTTTGCATGGAATGTGGCTGTAAAATTCAATCTGATTTTCATAAGTGAAGTCATTTTACATCTTTCATCCTCGATAGCGCTCCCGGGGACTGAGCATGCGCCCTTTGTCTGCACGAGGACGGCTCTTGATAGTCTTGAAGATATAGAAAGCAGAGTGAACCATGTGTCTTGGATAGACGCCCTGGGTCACATATTCTGAAACCACGGTACCAATGTTCACAAAAGCCTCCTGGAGTTTAACCAGAAGTCCCTCTTTGAATTCAGAGTGTTGTTAACAACAGAGTCCAGAGGCTAGAGTAGCTACGATCAGCAGTATGCTGGCTCAATGTTTCTGATTAGTTATGCAGTTCTCTCTGAATGTCAGCTACTTCCATGGCAACTGAGACCTGGGACTCGAATATGTTTAGTACTTCTGCCATATTTGTCGATATTTCACAGTATGATGCCAATTCTATTTTAGTCGTCACTTGGTGACTTTCACTAGTCATTAATAAACATTGGAAACACGGTGTATATTTACTTATATTACTTAGCCAAGACTAAAAATTATAATGCAGATGAAATTAATTTGCCTAAGATATTGAAAAAATAAAACAATATTACCAAAGTCTGAGAGGCAGATGTACGATCGTTTTTTGCGGTCGCAAAGGGAAATTCGGCCCGTTTGCAACAGCAAAAAAGGTCACCCCCATGTACAAACCATATTTTGCCAGTCGCTAACCTATTAGCAACTCGCAAAATATGGTTTGCGGCTCGCTATTAGGAAGGGGCGTGCCAAGGGCATCCCTTCCTAATAGCGAGTGTAAATGGCATGTACCATTGTTTTGCAACCGCATTTGCGGTCGCAAAACACTCGCAGTTTACCACCCTTTTCAAAAGGGTGGTAAACCATTTGCAAACGGGAAGGGGTCCACAGGGGACCCCTTCCCCTTTGTGAATGGGTGTGAAAATATTTTTTAAGAGCAGGTAGTGGTCCCATGGGCCACTGCCTGCCCTTAAAAAATGAAACTGAAAAGTTTCATTTTTCTTTTTTAAATGCATCCTGTTTTCCTTTATGGAAAACGGGATGCATTTAAAAAAAATAAAACTGCTTTATTGAAAAAGCAGTCACAGACATGGTGGTCCGCTGACCCCAGCAGGCCACCATCCCTGTGAGTGCTAGCCATTCCCAATGGGGTCGCAAATTGCGCTTGCCTCATGAATATTGATGAGGCATGCAATTTGCGACCCCATTGGGAATCGCAAACAGTGTCTGAGACACTGTTGTACATTGCATTTTGCGACTCGCAAATTGCGAGTTGCAAAGCGATGCAATTTGCGAGTCATAAAATGCATGCTTCGTACATCTGGCCCAAAGTCCTTAACTCCTTAACCGCGGCGCAAATTCCGCTGCGGTGCGGGAGTTCTATTGAGTGGGCGGGGCCGCGTCGGCCAACGGACGTGCGCAGCACTAGCGAGGTAGTGCTCGCGACGGCCGTTGGCCAACGCGCGCACGGAACGGGTTAACATTTACTGATTTGTTGTTATGTCTTTTAGGATGTTTTTCATCGTATCTGTGGACTTTAGATATGGGTTATCACAAGGCGTTTACAGTGGTATTGCTGAGCAGTAAATTTTGACTTGATCACAACTGAGATACTATAATCACATCATTAGATGTTTCCTAGATGTGAGGAAATGCGGGTTATTATATGTTGTAGTTCTGTTACCGCTCGTTTGTAAAAGCTTCACCTGAGGTAGCTGTGGCTTCGAGCAGTCAGGTTTTAACAATGGAACAAGTGCAAAGCATTTATAAGTACCTAAACATTCCAATAAGAAAGAAACACGACACAAAAGAAATCCAACATCAATTTACAAACATGGAGCTTATTTTTATGAATTGTAGATGCCAAAATGAACAAAATTCACCAGAGTGTTTCAGCGATATGAATTTTCAAGTGAATCACAGCTGTTCACTCAAAATGTAAACAAGCATTCACAACTACCACAGTTAGAGGTTATTTTGAAAACGTTTTGTAAGGTTGTGTTTGAGGTAGTCTGGCCCGCTTTGGGTGACCAACTCCTAGGGGGAGCAAGTCATAGGGGCCAGTAACGCTTAGCTGGATACTTACCTTTCAGTCAGAGCAGTCTCCAGTCCAGATCCAGGTTCTATGGTCAAACTCCTATAGACTTCAATAGAGTAGTACGATTGCAAGGGCTACAGGGTGCTGAAGATGCTGAAGATTTTGAGGATGCTGAGGATGCTGTTTGAGTCGACAGGGGTTTTCGTGCATCCACCCTTTGGTCCACAAACACAGTGGGGTGACTTTGGCCTCAAAGTCCAGCTGAAAAACAATTGCCGCTGGTCTACTGGTCTCCAGTCACAGTGAAACCAGTGGTTTCTTTAACTGTGGCTAGTGTACGTCTTGTGTGACCAAACTGCACTTTCCTGACTCTCCCACGTCCAGCAGACTCGGGTGCAACTTTTGAGTGTCAGGGTTTGGTCTCCCAGGCTGCGCTTTGGCAGTCAACGGTGGACAAGCAGTTTTGGCACCAATTCTTCCAAGGCAGCTTCTTCAGCTTTGGGTGGCCCTGAAACATTAAATTCAGCCAACTGACGCTTGGAATTCACCTCTCCAGTCTGGGGCTCGAGGACGACTTTTCCTCAAGCAGAGTACCACTGCACAGTCCTCTCTTTGCTAGGCCAGGACCAGCAGGTGCAGTTCAGTCTTTGGTGCCTCCTCTCTTTGCCATGTCCAGGAAACAGCATGGCAGTCCTTCTATGGCCCTCTCTCCTGTACTGACATGATCTGTGGCCTGGGTGCAAGAGTGGCCACTTACATAAGTACAACTTGCCCTCAGGAGATGAATTAACTACTAGCCAGTAGGCTACCAGGTAACCTTCTGCCTGATGACGACTTCCTGTGATGTGTGACATTTAGCTATCGCAGAATGCAATATTCTACCCACTCTCAAGGTGGCAGAACCCTTCTCTTGTTGTGTGGAGCTTGGTAGCCTACCCTAGAGGTGTGGCTACCTGAGGGCTACACACCCATGGGAAGATCAGTTTGGCAACTGCTTTCCCCTCTCTGTCTCCAATGCCAACCTGTCCACTAGAACAAAAGAGCAGCCCCTCTCATGTGTGTCCACCATTTGCACTGCCGGATAAAAAGTTATATAAGTGAATGGCAAATATTTCATAGAAGTAATTGACAAATGATTCACTACAAGCGTGTAAGACTACCCCATCACATAACCTTTACAATGTTGCAGCAAGCTTACCCTCCTACTGCTGTGTTGCTCTCCCCCTCCAGTTAACATGCTGTCTTTTTTTGTGTGGCATTTTAACCAATTTTCCATCTTCTTATTCCACCTCTTGTTTAGGTACCACCACCACTCTACTTAAATTCCAAATCTGATTATCATCCAGTCTAACAGCATTTTTAAACATCTTGATTATCTTCTGAGGGACCCCAAATTTCGAGGATTTGGAAAACCCTGGAAGTAGCTTCACTCTGACCAAATCTCCCACTGATACTTCTGTTCTCCTCACAGACTGTTTGGAATCATATCATTCCATACTTTGAAGTGCTTTTTTCTGCTGTTTAACTCACCAATCCTGGACCTTCTTGCCCTTCTGAGAACTTTCTTTAAAATGATTGATCCAAGCCGGACACATCTGCAAATAGGGTTCTCTCCCTCTAAATAGTTCAAAAGGAACCCTCTCAATGACTGTGTGTGGTGTACGTTGATATATTTCAAGTCCTGTTTGTATCTCCTCCCTCTAGTCTCTTGTTTAGCAATTTGTAAAGCCTCCTTGAGTACTTTATTGAATTTCTCCACCACACCATTAGATTTTGGGTGCTAGAGGGCACACATCTTGTGCTGAATACCTCTCTGTGAAAGAAAATCCTCAATTTCCAGTGAAACAAACTGCACTCCATTATCTGTCAAAAATATCTTTCCCTGGCAAAAATATCTTTAAGAAATTTCACAACATCTTTTGTCTCTATAATCTTGGTAATCATAATTTTGGGCCACCTGGAGTATGTCATTTAATACTAGCACATAAAATTGACCGATTTTATTGGTTACTGGCCTTAAGATATGGAAGGCTATCTGTTCCCATGGACATTTTGGTTGTTTCCTTACTGTCATGAGCTGCTTTCTCGCCTTGCAGACTTTGTCACTCTTCTTGCAATGTATACATTCTATAATGACACGTTCCGCCTGGGTATCTAAGCCTAATCACAAAAATTGTAACCTTATTCTCTCTTTTATTTTGCTAATGCCCAAAAGTTCTTGGTGTGCCAGATCCATCAATCTACTTCTCAGCTTACCCAGCGGAATAAGTTTTGAAACCCAACACACCAAGCCGTGATGCACAGAAAATTTATTTCACACCTCCCAGTATCCCAGATGTGATGGCGCTACACTCTTATGTTCACCCCACCCTTCTTTGATGAACTTGCATTAATTCCAGTGCTTTGTCACATGATCTTTCCACTCCTCCTCATTCAAGATGCCCTCCGTGGCTTCACACACCTTGAACTTATCCATCTCCGTATGTTATTCCTCAAATAATTCCTCTGACCCTTCTATTTTTGTCTCTACCAACCTTGACAGACAGTCAGCAACTTGATTCTCCACTCCCGGAATGTATTCCACCTTAAATTTATAATCTTGGAGAGAAATTTCCCACTAGGAGATCCTGCTTGTGACTGCATCTAAACCTTTTTCCCCAAAAATGTCTATAAGAAATTTATGGTCTGTCCTCACCTTAAACTCCATTCCCCATGAGAAATTTTTAATTTCTTAATGGCCCAAAATATACACAGAGCCTCCCTTTCAATCACCAAATAGCAGTTCTCAGGACCTCTCAAACTTCTTGACACGAACATGATGGTGCATTCTTCTCTCCCTTCTCCTTGCTTTAACACTGCACCTAGGCCCTTAGCACTGGCATCTGTGATCAACACCAACTTATCTTGCTTATTGAAACTTCGTAACAAGGGCGCTCTTGACAATGCTTCTTTAAGATCATTAAACTCCCCCTCACACTGTGTTGACCAATCACATCTCACACCTCGCTTTAATAATTTTCTCATATTATAGGTCCTAGCCGCAAAATGGGGAATTAACTTATGATAATATTCAGCCATTCCCAGGAACTTGACTAAATCTTCCTTATTATCAGGGATAGTCAAATTCTTGATCGTGTCCACCAATTCTTTGTCAGGGAACACATCCTCTCCTGCCAGTTTATGCCCTAGATAAACTTTTTCCTTGCATCCAAGTTTGCATTTATGTCAATGTGAGACCCCTATGCTTAAATCTTGCGAGAACCTCTCTCGAACAAATATCATGTTCTTCCTGCATACTACCATAGACAAGAACATCATCTTGGAATATCTTTACCCCCACCAGTCCTTCCAATACACGCTCCATAGCCCTTTGAAGTGCTGAGGTAGCAGAAATTAACCCATAGGGCATTCTGGTAAATCTAAACGCGCAAAGGGCGTAGTGAAGGCCGTCAGGTCTTTAGATTGCTCCAACAACCTAAGCTGGTGGTAGGCGGCTCAAAGGTGTAAGATAGAAAACACTTTTGCATCATCCAACTTTATGAGCATGTCTGTGATATTAGGCAAGGGAGATACATCTACCACTACCTTCCTGTTCAAACCCTCTCAGGTCCACACACAATCTGATGTCACCAGAAGCTTTCTTGGCCAACACCACCAGTGACACCCACTCTGACACCTCCACTTCTGTGATTATTTCTTCTTCTCTCAGCCTATGTAACTCATCCTTTATAGGCTGTCTTGTGGTAAGAGGAACACCCCACACCTTACCGGAAATTGCTACAACATTTAAAAAAAAAAAAGATCTCATATGTATACTCTGTAAGACATCCTAACTAAGTGCAGAAAACTTCAGGGAATTCTTTATGCCATTTAATCTTTAGTTCCCACTGAGCACCCTCTTGTGTCAACCCTCCTGTACTCAGTTCTGAAATCTCGCAAACATTTTGTGTGTCCCTATGCTCTTCAAAAAATAAGAGGTGAACTATTTGCGTCCAATATCACCTTCAAATCAGCCTACTGATGCCGGCTAATTATGCTGTCCCCTATGCAGGACACAAAAACTTTACCTGCTGTAATATGTACTTTGTATTCAAGTTCTCCAACAAAGTAACATGCTAATTTGATGGGTTGACCCTCATAAGCCAATGGCCTAATGTCTGGCTTGAATAATTTCACCCTCACAGCCAATTTTTCATTGTAATATTTTGTGGAAACCAAAGTCATTTTTGCCCCTGAGTCAAACAACATTTTTTTACACAGTGACCATTTACTTGTACCACGTCTTCTGATCAAAGCCTTTTCCTTGTTCACCCACCTGAAGAACAATTTCCCCCACCTGAAAATCATCATGAGCATAGCCATCAGCATCTTCTCTGGTAACTCCCACTTCTTTCACTCTGTTGCTCTCCCATTTTTACTTGTAATACTTTGCATAGTGACCTTTAACTCCACATGACTTGCACACCACTTGCAAAGCACATTTTGCCATTGGCCATATGGCCCACCACACCACATCTAAAATACTTTCTTGTAAACCTCTTCTTTTATGTGCTCTCACTCTTGACCTTACCTACATTGTGCACCTGTTGTCTTCCAGAGTGTCCATTCCCTTTGTGGTTTTCCTTCTTAATCACACCCACACATGCTAGGGATTGTTATATTATTTTCACTATGAGAAGTACCTCATCTAGTTTGGGGTCATCCTTTTGCCATGATTCATCCCTTACTCTCTGTGTTCTGCACCCCAACATAAATTGGTCCCTGATTCACTCTTCCACACTCCCTTCAAATTGGCACGATGATGTTAGCTTACGCAAATGTGTGACATAGTTCTTCACTGACTCTTGTGCATTCTAAACAATCTTTCTGAAGTGATATCACTCTAATATTGTGCTGACTTTTGGCAAATAATGTTTGTCCAATGTTATTATGGATACATCAAAGTAATTGAATCCCTTCGCTTCCTCATCGCTTTGCTCCAGAAGATGTTCAAAGACTTCTTGTCCTTCCGGACTCAAATAATGAAGAAGTAATGAGGTCTTTCTTTCTACACTCAATGTTTTCCCACATATTCCAGCTGAATGGGAAAAAACGTTTTTCCATTTAACTCATTGCAACACTGGTGCCCCTGGTGACACTAAAAAAAGGGAGGAGGTGTTATATTCTGCATTGTATGCCTTAAGTGCTACACAACAGAATGGACTAATTAAGGTCCAGTGGATAATTTATACACCTGATTGCTTCGGTGCCTGATGAGACACCCGAGTTCACTGATGACTAACAGCAAACCCGACACCGTTACCCGACCTGGCACCGTAGCTATTCGGTGTCCATTGAAGATTTGCTTGCAATTTTTCTTTTTTTAAAACATAAATTCTGGTTAAAACAAATTGAGGTTCAAATCTTTTTCTCCTAAGGGTCTTTCCTCTAGCCTCAGACATCTGAGAAGAGATCAACCATTGAGAGTGTTCTTCACTTTCTCTCTGAGTAGTGTTTCTATTGGTCATAAGTACAGCCACTCCTCTGTTGCCACCATATCTCTAGAAGCCGGCACAGTTGAGAGCTAACCCTCACAGATTTTTCTACAAATTAGTAACTTCACTCAATTCTAGAAGCACTTTCAGTTACATGTGAGTGAATCAAGTGAGAGTTCTTTGAATGATAAATATGCTCTGCTTCCTTGGCACGCTACTCTTCCTTTGCAGCTTGCAGGCTTCAAATGACGGACTTGATCTGGGCTCAAGGCAAAGTTCCTTGAAGATTGTTCCAACACACTCTATGCGGCTCGCACCAGGCCCACGGCAAATTCTTGATGATCGTTAAGACACGCGCTGGATCTCATGAAGTGCCCGACATGCGCAATGCAGCTTGCATCAGGCCCATAGCAAAGTCCTGATGATCGTTATGAGACACATTGGGTCTTATGGAGAGCCACGCAGCTCCTTTCAAATTCAAAGTGGGCACACTAAACTAAGCTCATAGTGCTTCCAACAGTGAATACAGGTCACACGCTAAGTCTGAGATTTAGAATGAGTCTGAAATTTCCGCTCCCCTGCAGGTGCTCGTGTTCAGACTGTAACCAAAGCTCAGAGCATGTTTTAACTAGATTGTCCGATTGCTCCACAACCCTGGCTAGACTCCCAATCTTTCCACCTCACCAGTATCTTTGGTAGAAATATCACCTTCGCCTTCCTTGAAGCCACCAGGTACGAGATGCCACACTGCGGGAACTCAGGGTGTTGAGGTGTTGATTTGTTGATTCTTCCTCAGCTCGTTGCCAATGTAAAAAAGTACCAGGAGTCACCAAATGTCTTCATATGTATTTATTTAAGTTCAATATATGAAATGCCTCAGCCATCCAACTGCTCTGCCTCCTAACAGCTCTTGAGTCACCAATCATCTTCATATGCATTTAAGTTCACCGACTGCTCTTCCTCCTAACAAGCTCTCAGCTCCCAACCGCCCCTCTGAGAACCTCCATCCCATCTTCCACATTCTACATTCCACCCTGCAACCTTCCAAGCGCTCTACCCTAGATACTACAGAGACATAGTGTGAAAATGACTGAACAGCTGTAGATGAAATGTGTCAGAAATATAGACTATGTGGGGTAAAGGGTCCATTTTGTTAGTAGATCTAAACTGTTTCAGTAGTTATAAATTTATAGCACTTGATTCATAAAGATAAATGTACACTTTTGTGTAGGTTTACGACTATTTGCTATTCACAAAGGTATTTTTCGAGTAGTATCTTTACGATGATGGAGTCTCCACAGATAAAAAGATAGGTCTGTTCTATCTTTTTATCTGCAGAGACTGTGCAGATAGCACCATGAAAATGCCTTTGTGAATAGCAAACAATGGTAAACGTATACAAAAGTGTAAGTTTACCATTGTGAATCAGCCCCATAAGGCCCAAAAACATTGTGATATATTTGGCCATGGTATACCGCAGTAATTTCACAATATACCGCAGTGAATGCCTACGACAAAACAGCATATGATTGGCTAATGACTGTCCTTACAAAAGTAAAAGGCAGCCATATTGTTTAAAACAAACACAAGGAGATAATGGACGGAGCGCTGAAAATTTTCAGACACTCACCCCGAGTCACAGATCTGGGTTGAATCCATCATCGTTCTTTAGCTCACTTTGCCACCCCAGTTCAGACTCAGCCATATGCAAATCAGTCTTGACCCTGTTCCTCATGGGAACAGTCAAGCCCGAACTGCCAAGCCAGGTCTTCCCTGGACCAGAAACATGCATCCTGGGACCGGCTTCGGGGTCTGAAATGTTTCAGCGCTCTGTCCATCATCTCCTTGTGTTTGCTTTGTTCACCCTAAGTTAGCAGGTTATGCCCAGACGTAGGTCCCTTGCTCACTTTGCCACTGGATTCAAGGTAGCCTGGCTGATGAGGGGTGTTACCCCGAACCTGGTCCCAGGGAAGACCTGGCTTGGCAATTCAGGTTGGAATGTTCCCATGAGGAACAGGGTCAAGACTGATTTGCATATGGTGGGTCTGAACTGGGGTGACTAAGTGAGCTAAAGACTGATGATGGATTCAACTCAGATCTGTGATTACGGGTGAGTGTCTGAAAAGTTGCAGCACTCCGTCCATCATCTCCTTGTGTTAGCCATATTGTTTACACCACACTTTGGCTTTGTTCCAGCTTTTAAGTGTAAACATAGTGTTCTACTATTTTTTAAGTGAATTAGAAATATAGTGTAGTACAGTGGTTTTTAAGTATTTTATTTTTATCTTTTTAAGTACATTGTTCTACACTATATTTCCCCTTAAAATCCAGACTGCAGACTATGTTTAAAATTTAAAACTTACAAAACAAAATAAAACACACTGTACTACAGTATATTTACACTTAAATATAATGCAATAGTGTTTTTTGCATATTTAAATGCTTGTAATAAGTAGCTCTGTACTTTTCTAGATAGTACCGTGGTACTCCCTCAACCTTTTTGAAAAAAAAATATATAAAAAAATGGAAATACACTACAATACTCTATATTTGGAAAAAGGAAAAGTGTTTTCTAATAGCTTTGGTGCCCTTTATATATCTGAAGGAAACTGTTGGCGATGAAATAAAATTGACTTTTGTTTAATCATTTAAAGTTTCATGAAGATTTGTAAGATTGGGCAAAATAGATGCATACGTCCTAAAATGAGGTTTCTCCATTTTAAATCACAGAGGACGTAAACAAGTTTATATGCTTAAAGCTAAAGAAGAGCTGCAGTGCTAAAAAGATGGGTTTCCCATTGGATCTGTATGAGCGAATATGCAATTTCTCGCACATCCTTCTGAATTCTCATAAGAATGGGCACCCTCTGGGGAGATCTACTGTCATTCATGTTTTGAGTTTAAATCTAACTCAAAAAGAGGTTAAATGTTTCACAGTACTATTCTTCAGCAGTTGTATTTCTTTTTGTTCTCAATGATCTTCTCTTTTACAATTATCTGCAGTCACAGATTTATTGTCAGAAGAAACAAACGTCTTGTTTCATCATAAGCCAACTTGTGCTGTCCTCCTACTGAGGTACTGACCCCTTCAGATACTAGAAATTGGATCTTCATGCTAAATAGATCCCATCTGTGTGATCTTGAATCTTTAAGACTAAAAAGATCTGTAATAGAGCTAACCTGAAAATCATCTTGTGCTAGTACTTCTCCAAGTTCAACAAAGAGTCTGTGCCCCTTTACACTGTAAATAGATTAAGAGTAGATTTTACTAAAAGTGACTGAGTCTTTAACAGAGACTACTTTTAGAGTTTGTAGTGAAAATTGTTGGTCTGCATCTCTCTATGTAAACATTGTTCATTAGATGGTAGGCATTTAAGTCAATTTTCATGTGCACTATTTGATTGTTTGCATGTACTAATTCTAATAACACCCTTTTGTCTTTCTTTGGCTACAATATGTGCAACAACAAGAAATGGGAGCTATCTAAAAAATATTCTTCTTTCAGATGAGATTTTTCTTATTTCCTCCATCAGCAGGTTTCCCTCCCAACCTGTCCAGCACCTAGAGAGAAGAAGAACTTGATACATGAGATTGGCAACACAAACATCAGAGGATTTAGTTATTGCCCTTTCATGTATGATATATATGCTATGTAACATGGTATTAACATTGCTAAAGGTCTGAATGAAGTGTTGAATTACTTTTTCCTGGACAGAGCTGTGAGAAGTTGGCCTGGCATATGCTGTCCACTAATTATAGTGGGCACCTTGCACCAGTCCAAACAACCCCTTATTGGAGATAGGTTAAAGACAACCTTTATTGAAAGCTATCCTAGTGGTAGCTATGGAGAGCAGCCTTCAGGCTAAGTCTTGAAGGAATGTAAAGCAGCTTGTTTTACCAGTCTATAATCTCTTGAGTGATCAAATGAAAGAGCACCACACCAGGTATATATTCAAAATATATGTATTTATTGCTAAACACACCCCTCTAGTCTCTTTATGAGGCTAGAGTTCGAAGTACATAAGTTATAAGTTATTAAATCACAGTAATAGCACAAATACACGTTTGGGCCCTAGGGGCGTACCAAACCATATACCAATAAAGTGGTATGCGAACCACGACTGAACTAGACACTAGGCCTAGAGCCTCTAGAAGTGCTTGGACCACAAGGAACCACCCAAGGTAGTGACACAGGGGACTCACGGGAGACGCGTGCAGTGTAAATACACAACCGCGATACGCCGTTAACTTCTATGGAGAAAGTCGGGATCGGGAAAATAGAGGAAAGGGACACTTAAAAGAGGACTAGGACAAAACCCTTTGAGATCTAGGACTTTGAAGAGTCTCTACCCACGGGAGCACCGGAGTACTCGTGTTACCTCACCCAGGGAAGCCGGGTGCATAGGTGCCTTTCGGGGTCGGGTTTCGTCGTCGATTCGAATGGTGATCTGCTGCAAAGTGCTGCTGGCGGCCAAGAGAAAAGTGTCCGGGTGGATCCAAGAGTGGATCGGAGTTCTGAAGAACCTGAAAGCAGAGGGGACAGAGTCTGGGTCACTAGTCAGTGACCAGGAAGGCGATGGACAGATGCCCACCGATGTCGAGTGCTTCAGGTGCGTTGACGGTCGTCTTGACTCTTCAGCCACGAGGTCCGGGAGGCGTTGTCGGCGACCAGGAGCAGGATTCGGGCTGGTACACAATGTCTGTCGAGTGCTGAGGTGTCGGCGACCGGATTGGACCCAACAAGCCTTGGCAACGGCAAGTCTCGGTGAAGATGTAGATCGTCGATGGTGCAGACCAGCAAGGTCTGTGGAACTCACCCAGCAAGGGTAAGTGAGGGCAGGCCTGGAGCAACCAGGATGCCAAGTAAGAAAAGGATTGGCCTTCGTTAAGGGCTACTAGCCAACGGGCTAGCGACCGCAAAGGAGCCTCATGATGCCGCACGTGGATCTGGCTTACAGGACACTCGTGGAGTGGGGGCCAGTGATCTTCGGTGCAGGTGGTGCTGGAGGCTAGGGCTACTCGAAGCCCAAAGAACGACTTCTTGGGAGACCCAGAAGAGGATGCACTTGCAAATGTGCTCGGTGTCCAGGGGTCACGGTCTCAAGTCACCCACGATAGCCACGGGCCTCAGCTTTGCTGGGGACTCAGGGTAGCCTCGGGGAAGTCTGAGAATCTACCTCTGGTGATGCGATGACTTCGGCGTCCGACGGGAGCTTCAGAAATGCGAACCGGACAGATGCTTCCTTGGTGCCTGCCAAGCAGGGGAGTCCCTCCTTGACCCCAAGGGAGATTCTTCAGTCCTCTAATCTTGTCGTAGAGCGTCGAAGGTCCAGGATTCAGTTTCAGAGTTTCGTCCAGGTATAATCTAAAGTCCTAAGGACTGGGTTCCTACCTTTATTATAAAAATAGGGGTTGGACTACTGTGTGGCCCCACCTATGGGTGGGTCAGGGCAGAGGGGTGGCTACACCCCTTTCCCTTTGTCCAGTTCGCGCCAAAGCAGGGGCTGCAAGCCCCTGATCCGGTTTGAACTGGGGTATGCACAGGGACACCAAATGTGCCCCCAGTGCAGGACTTCAAAGCACCCGAAAGTGCTCCCGCCCAGCCCCAATACACATTATCCTGTCTGGGGAGGTGGTCACACCTCCCTGGGACAGGAAACCTATTGTCCAGGCCTCCCCTGCCGGAGTTTCGTCCAGCAGCAGGAGGCCAGACTCGTGTCTGTGGCAGCAGCATCCATTTTGTGATGCCAGGGCTCTGGAAAGAAGTTACCGGACTCGCCAGAGTTAACATGTCTTTCCTCTAGAAGGGTGGAATGCTACCCCCACCACCAGGATTGGCAGGGGGTAGTATTCCAAGATGTTTGACACCAAACACGACATGTTTAGGTGCAGCCATTCCAAAGTTAGCATTTTACCGCGAGGATATAATGCGCTTAAGAGTATATGGTCAGGCTGCACTACAAACAGCATCAGAGATGGTCTCCGAACGCTGCAGAGGGGCCCTGCTCATGCAGGGGCACCCTCTCACATAGGAACCATGCACTCTGCCTTTAGGATTGATAAGGCCTGCCTTAGGAGTGGCTTATAGGTTTATATGTGTGTATGTATTTCGTGATATAGGTAACCTATATCACAGTAAGGGTGCATGCACCACCTTACCCAGGCTGCAGTAGCAGACCTGTGGTGTCAGTTTGGATGGCCTTCCAGGGGTGGCATAATACATGCTGCAGCCCCTGGCAGGCCTCTGAGGTACCTATGCCCTTGGTACATAGTATACCATATACTAGGGACTTATAAGGGCACTCCAGATCCCAATCAGTGATGTGCCTAAGGCACATGGAAACCATTTTACAGAGAAAGCAGATAGACTGGGGCCCTGAATAGCAGGATCCCAGTCCAACTAAGTCATAAACCAGCAAAACACCATAAAAAAGTGGGGGCAACCATATAGTCAGATTCCACCTTCCTACATAACCCCCCCAAACGAAAGGAGATAAGGCTAACCTTGGCCAGTTGAGCCTTCATTGACTAAGTGGTCATATAAAGAAGCACCTGCACTAGCATGGTTGCCCCCTGTCTTATGGTCCACTAAGCAATCCCTCACCCTAAGGGTATGAGAGGGTCTCCACCATGGGGAATCACTACCTGTGGTGTGCTTAGGTAAAGTACAAGGCTGGTGAGGTGTCTGAGTAGAGAAGTGAGGCCCTAGGAATGTTGGCCTCAGCTTCCTCAGATCACTGGTCACCATGTATGCCTGTCTTTCCATGACTGAGTTGCACTTTGCTCTAAGGGTCAACCTTTGGCTGCCTACAGCTGGGGGTTGGGTCCCTTTGGATGGACTACTGGAGGGACATGGCAGGTTTGGAACCTTCTGGTTCCAGGTTTGCCCTTGCCTACCAGAGTCCTTCTGGGGGAGGTCCCTACATAAAGGTATGGGGGATCCCTCAGTGTGTAGAGGAATTTTCACCTGGCTAGGGCTACTAGACTGGGTGCCCCTAATCTGCTGATGGGGGCTTCCTCTGGACAGGGGGCCCTGGGGGCCACTGACCTCCCTGACCTCTGGAGCCCTGGGCTGACTGAGGCAGGGTAGAGAGGGGCAGGTTACCTGCTCCAGACTGGGTACCACCTTGGAAGGGTCCTCTGCCATCAGGGGTGTGGCCAGGCCAGGGCTGACTACCTCTGGGGCAGTTCCTTCACTAGGGGTAGGGTCAGTTCCCTGAGGAGGCTGACCCTTACCTACTGTCTGGAAGGAAGAAGACTTTTCTTCAACCCTTGTGCTCTCTTTTGGGGGAGAGTGGGCCATTCTTTCAGGCTCCATCTCTCCAAATTCTTGGGCTGGGGCTGTGGCCATTACAGCCCCACTAACCTTTACAGGGACGCCCAGCATCCTAAGATGGGTTTGGTGTTCAACTTCAGCCCAGGCTGAAATTTCCAGATCATTGCCCATCAGGCAATCTACAGGTAGGGTTGGGGACACTGCCACTCTCTTTGGGCCCGTGACCCCTCCCAGCTGAGATTGACTATGGCCATGGGGTGATCTGTTCTGACACCATCAATGTTGGTCACCTGGTATTTAAACTCAGGTAAAAGCTGGTGAGGGGGACTAGTTTCCTGCCACCATGGTGACACTAGCCCCTGTGTCCCTAAATGCCACAGCTTTCTGACCATTAATTATTGGCTCCAATCTGTACCTGCCCAATGCTATGGGACCCATGGTAAAGGTGGCAAATCCTATACCACCATCAGAGTCAGAGGAGTCTGTTGAGGGGTCCCTGTCTAAACTAGGGCCCACCTCTGTTCCTCTTGCAAAAGCACCTAACTTTTTGGGTGCACTACTCCCAACTGGAGGATTACTACTGGTAGTACCAGGAGGGGTGGTAGTAGTTGTGGGAGGAACATTTTCTTTATTGCCAATCCTGGGGCAACTGGGATCAGTTTTCCAGTGCCCAGGCTTTTTACAGACATGGCAATAGGGTTTCTTTTCAGGAGAGGAAGGAGTTTGGGACCCACCCCAGAAGAGGAATTTTGGGGCCCTGTAGGGGACTTATCCTTAGATTTATCCCCACCTTTCTCTTGGGACTTAGTAGAATCTTTCTTCTGGTCACCACCCTGATTTCTAGTTTTTACTCTGGTTCTGACCCATTTGTCTGCCTTCTTTCCCAATTCTTGGGGAGAGGTCAGATCAGAGTCCACCAGATACTGGTGCAAAAGCTGGTTTTGACAATTATTAAGGATCTGCTCCCTCATAATCAAATTGTACAATCCTAAAAAGTCATGCACTTTGTTGCCATGTATCCAACCTTCCAGAGCCTTTGTAGCACAATCTACAAAATCAACCCAGTCTTGAGTCTGAGCTTTTGGGTGTCTCTGAACTTCAACCTATACTGTTCAGTGGTTAGGCCAAACCCATCTATCAGAGCACTCTTCAAGACTGTGTAATTGTCAGCATCCTCTTCTCTTACAGTGAGGAGCTTGTCTCTACCTTTGTCTGCAAAGGAGAGCCACAAGATTGCTGCCCACTGCCTCTGGGGGACCTTCTGAACTTTACAGGCCCTCTCCAGTGCAGTTATCCATTTGTGGATGTCATCCCCACTCTGGTAGGGAGGGACAATCTTGTTTAGGTTTCTATGGTCATAAGACCTTTCCCTATCTCTAGGGATATTGTTGCCACCATGGGACTCTAGTCCCAACTTTCTTCTCTCTCTAAGGAGATCTAGGGATTCCCTATCTAAAGCCAATTGCTTTTTTCTGATTTCCAGCTGAGTTTCCTCATACTGGACCAGTCTGGCTCTCCTCTCATGAGAGGATTCCCTCCTGTGAGAGGAGATAGAGCTCCCTATAGAGGTGCCAGAGTGGTTAGACTCCTGAGAAGGAGATCTAGACTTCCTGGGCACACTCTTAATCCTTCCTGGGGGACAAAGAGGGCATCATCTTGATCATCCTCATCATCATCCACAGGAGGGATTGGGTTATCCAGGTCAGGGTCATTGTCACCCTCCTGTCCAGTTTCAGAGGGGGCTGGGGGTATTGGTACCCCTGGCGTCCTCCTCTTCTCCTGCCCCACCCTCAGCTCCTACCCCTTCAGTCCCTACAGGCTTACTAAGGTCATAAGCCACCAACAACTCCTTGAGGTGTTGGGTGGTGGGGCTTTGGCCTGTCCTTATTTTTCTCAAGTTACATAAAGCTCTCAATTCCAAGAATGGGAGTGTATCATACTTGGAGGGTGGAAACTCAATGGCTTCCTGCAAGGATTCTTGGATCCTGCCCTTAAAGACATTACTAGTGTGGTGTGGTGTATGCACTACCTACTCTAGTGTGGCCTACTAAACTCTCTTGAGTTGTAGAAAGGGTTGTGCTATCCCTTAACACACAACTCTAAGTTCAGTAGAACTTACTGTATTCTAAGCTTAAATTATATGTACCTTAGGTACCTTTAGTGGTTTTCAGTTGATCAATTCAATTGAGATTATCTGGTAAAACAATAGCAAGCTGGAATCCCACACGCTGCACACCAATGTGAGAAGTTGGCCTGGCATATGCTGTCCACTAATTATAGTGGGCACCTTGCACCAGTCCAAACAACCCTTATTGGAGATAGGTTAAAGACAACCTTTATTGAAAGCTATCCTAGTGGTAGCTATGGAGAGCAGCCTTCAGGCTAAGTCTTGAAGGAATGTAAAGCAGCTTGTTTTACCAGTCTATAATCTCTTGAGTGATCAAATGAAAGAGCACCACACCAGGTATATGTTCAAAATATATGTATTTATTGCTAAACACACCCCTCTAGTCTCTTTATGAGGCTAGAGTTCAAGTACATAAGTTATAAGTTATTAAATCACAGTAATAGCACAAATACACGTTTGGGCCCTAGGGGCGTACCAAACCATATACCAATAAAGTGGTATGCGAACCACGACTGAACTAGACACTAGGCCTAGAGCCTCTAGAAGTGCTTGGACCACAAGGAACCACCCAAGGTAGTGACACAGGGGACCCACGGGAGACGCGTGCAGTGTAAATACACAACCGCGATACGCCGTTAACTTCTATGGAGAAAGTCGGGATCGGGAAAATAGAGGAAAGGGACACTTAAAAGAGGACTAGGACAAAACCCTTTGAGATCTAGGACTTTGAAGAGTCTCTACCCACGGGAGCACCGGAGTACTCGTGTTACCTCACCCAGGGAAGCCGGGTGCATAGGTGCCTTTCGGGTCGGGTTTCGTCGTCGATTCGAATGGCGATCTGCTGCAAAGTGCTGCTGGCGGCCAAGAGAAAAGTGTCCGGGTGGATCCAAGAGTGGATCAGAGTTCTGAAGAACCTGAAAGCAGAGGGGACAGAGTCTGGGTCACTAGTCAGTGACCAGGAAGGCGATGGACAGATGCCCACCGATGTTGAGTGCTTTAGGTGCATTGACGGTCGTCTTGACTCTTCAGCCACGAGGTCCGGGAGGCGTTGTCTTCGACCAGGAGCAGGATTCGGGCTGGTACACGATGTCTGTCGAGTGCTGAGGTGTTGGCGACCGGATTGGACCCAACAAGCCTTGGCAACGGCAAGTCTCGGTGAAGATGTAGATCGTCGATGGTGCAGACCAGCAAGGTCTGTGGAACTCACCCAGCGAGGGTAAGCGAGGGCAGGCCTGGTGCAACCAGGATGCCAAGTAAGAAAAGGATTGGCCTTCGTTAAGGGCTACTAGCCAACGGGCTAGCGACCGCAAAGGAGCCTCATGACGCCGCACGTGGATCTGGCTTACAGGACACTCGTGGAGTGGGGGCCAGTGATCTTCGGTGCAGGTGGTGCTGGAGGCTAGGGCTACTCGGAGCCCAAAGCACGACTTCTTGGGAGACCCAGAAGAGGATGCACTTGCAAATGTGCTCGGTGTCCAGGGGTCACGGTCTCAAGTCACCCACGATAGCCACGGGCCTCAGCTTTGCTGGGGACTCAGGGTAGCCTCGGGGAAGTCTGAGAATCCACCTCTGGTGATGCGATGACTTCGGCGTCCGACGGGAGCTTCAGAAATGCGAACCGGACAGATGCTTCTTTGGTGCCTGCCAAGCAGGGGAGTCACTCCTTGACCCCAAGGGAGATTCTTCAGTCCTCTAATCTTGTCGTAGAGCGTCGAAGGTCCAGGATTCAGTTTCAGAGTTTCGTCCAGGTATAATCTAAAGTCCTAAGGACTGGGTTCCTACCTTTATTCTAAAAATAGGGGTTGGACTACTCTGTGGCCCCACCTATGGGTGGGTCAGGGCAGAGGGGTGGCTACACCCCTTTCCCTTTGTCCAGTTCGCGCCAAAGCAGGGGCTGCAAGCCCCTGATCCGGTTTGAACTGGGGTATGCACAGGGACACCAAATGTGCCCCCAGTGCAGGACTTCAAAGCACCCGAAAGTGCTCCCGCCTTCCGCAATACACATTATCCTGTCTGGGGAGGTGGTCACACCTCCCTGGGACAGGAAACCTATTGTCCAGGCCTCCCCTGCCGGAGTTTCGTCCAGCAGCAGGAGGCCAGACTCGTGTCTGTGGCAGCAGCATCCATTTTGTGATGCCAGGGCTCTGGAAAGAAGTTACCGGACTCGTCAGAGTTAACATGTCTTTCCCTCTAGAAGGGTGGAATGCTACCCCCACCACCAGGATTGGCAGGGGGGTAGTATTCCAAGATGTTTGACACCAAACACGACATGTTTAGGTGCAGCCATTCCAAAGTTAGCATTTTACCGCGAGGATATAATGCGCTTAAGAGTATATGGTCAGGCTGCACTCCAAACAGCATCAGAGATGGTCTCCGAACGCTGCAGAGGGGCCCTGCTCATGCAGGGGCACCCTCTCACATAGGAACCATGCACTCTGCCTTTAGGATTGATAAGGCCTGCCTTAGGAGTGGCTTATAGGTTTATATGTGTGTATGTATTTCGTGATATAGGTAACCTATATCACAGTAAGGGGTGCATGCACCACCTTACCCAGGCTGCAGTAGCAGACCTGTGGTGTCAATTTGGATGGCCTTCCAGGGGTGGCATAATACATGCTGCAGCCCCTGGCAGGCCTCTGAGGTACCTATGCCCTTGGTACATAGTATACCATATACTAGGGACTTATAAGGGCACTCCAGATCCCAATCAGTGATGTGCCTAAGGCACATGGAAACCATTTTACAGAGAAAGCAGATAGACTGGGGCCCTGAATAGCAGGATCTCAGTCCAACTAAGTCATAAACCAGCAAAACACCATAAAAAAAAGTGGGGGCAACCATATAGTCAGATTCCACCTTCCTACAAGAGCCATGCTCCTCAAATTGAATGACTCACTTTAGCACATAATATGGTTCAGTGAAAGATGAATTTAAACATTCTATAATAATGTTTGGTGAACACAATTTTTTCCGTCAATCAGTGGCTACATGTAGCTATTGCTCCATGGGACTTACCATCCAAAAGGATAATTTGCAACTTCCAGCTGCAGAGCAGATCCCCTTCTAAAATCTGGATTACACTCTGGCAAAGCGATATGTTTCTAACTGAGTCTGTAATTATTGGGATCAGAGAGCAACTGGCCACAATATCCAATTAAGTTGTGTCCTAATTGGCATTTTGAATAAGCCTTTTCTGCTTGACAAAAGTGCTATTCCCCTGGTAATACTGTGTCCAATTTAAGCACAACATTCTCTTTTGGAATGTTAGTGTTTGAGATTAATTTCCATCCAGGCAGTTGAAGCTGTGCAGGGTACTGTGCTGCGTTGAAATAAATACCTTTCAAGAGACTTCACTTTTCCCAATTATTGGATTTTACAAGTGGCGACGAATTGGAAACATTACCTGCTACCCATTCATACAGCAGCATAGTAGTGGTGGTGTTTCCTGATGAAACCAGAGTCTACATTATCCAGAGAAAAGAATTATCCACTGTTTTCATAAGCTGTCTTGCACTAGTCAAGGATATTGGACATTCGGTATGGTACTTCATTATTTATTCTCCGAGTGATCGTTTTTATCACTTATGGATTGTATGCTTCTATTGTGGAGAAGTAAATAAGAAAACGAGTGTGGGAACTGTTTCTACTTTGCGCAAAGCATTTTGACTTGAGGGAACAATTTCAACTTCGCACAAGGCATTTTGACGTATTTTCATTATTATTTGCCTCTTCCGACTGAAGTTTCTTTCAAGCCGTTATTTGCTGTTTGTTTTAAAATAAACTGTGCGCATGAGCTCCGCGTGCATGGGCTTACCGTTCTGAGCTCCCATTGTTCTACGCGCTGAGCTCCGACGACTCCGACCTCTTCGATGATGTGATGCACGTTGCTCTGAGTTTGAGACGTAGACCTGGCACGCCCGTGTCACGCTCTCCCACTGCTTGGAAGCTAGAGCGCGTCTTTCAACTTTAGCCATTTGAAGTGGTATTCTCGCTATGCTTCATTTCACCACTGGAGCGCGTCCTCGCTCTTAACATTATTTGAGCGTTTTTGGTATATTAATTACCACGAAGCAACGAACTCTCAGACGGTGATTCGCACACCTGTTCTGTGCTTATCATACATATTTTCTGTGATTTGCACACTTTCATGTGCAGATTGAGTCAGCTTGGTACCTCTGGATAATTTATTGTCACAGTGATTTGCACACCTATTCATTGCAGATCTGTGATATTTCTTTACAGTGATTTGCACACATATTTGTGCAGGTTGTTAGAGGGATCTAAATATTTTTTTTGGGATCCTAATTTCCATACTTCTTTTGACAATGCAGTTTGAACCTCCCACTAAGTTTCTACAAAATAAAGGTGATCCGCCTATTCCGTGGATGCGTTGGAAGGAAGAATGTTTGACGTATTTAAAAGCTATTGATGATGATGATGATGATATGCCGAATGAACACAAAAAGAATATTCTTCTCCATTGTTTGGGTTCTGAAGGTCAATTAACTTTTCGTACTTTACCGCAAATTCCTTTTGAAAGTGAAGAAACTGATGTATTTCAAGAAGCGCTTTTAAGGTTGGAAAAAAGATTCAAACTGACTGTTAGTGTAGCTTTGAATCGATTTAAATTTTACACCAGGGTGCAAGGAACTGAGGAAAACTTTGATGATTTCCTAACTGCTTTGAGGGGCCTATCTTTGCATTGCAATTTTGGACGATTACTGATGAAATGATAAGGGATCAGATCATAGTGCATGTGAAAAGTAGGAAGGTACAAGAACAATTGTGGGTCATGGGAGATCCCAATTTACAAGATTTAATTTCTACTGCCAAGGCCTTGGAGCAATCCGAGAGATGGATGAAATCTGTACATGCGTCTGAGAAAATCAACAAGGATGAGTCAGAAGTGGTTGGTGCGATTGGTGGGGATGGAATTTCTAAGCATAGAAAATACACATGAACATCGATAGCTGAAGTTTCAGTGTGAATATACAAACAGTAGACTGGTTCAATGCATCATAATATATGCTGCAGATCTTTACTAATTCATTTTTGTTTTTATGGTCTGGCTTGATAGCACAGCTATTGCCGGACAATAATGTGAGAATGACCAGGAGAGGGCCGTTGACTCCGCCCACATGTTAGGAGCCAGGAGTACATGTTTTGTTTGGAGAGAATGTGTGTGCTTTCACAAAAAGGTGCTTGCCCTCCACACAGCTGTGATCATTTTGTTTATTTAACCAGCTTCCTAAGCTTGAACTTTCAAGGGCACACTTATGACATTGCAATGCTATTAAAGTGTCTTAGATAACTAGTTAGTTTACAGCATCTTTCTCTGGCAGGAGCACAGATGGGAGGAGGGCAGTCATTAAACTACATGGACAGCAGCTATAAGATTGACTGATGTGCAGGGAAATGTTATGCCTTATGCCATAGGTCTGGCCTGTTTATAATGAGAAAGTATTACCAAGCCGGTTGACCCTGCTTATTTATTATGTAAAGCATATGGCAAAGCCAGTAGGCCTCTAACTGTGGATTGTTGCCACATTATGCAACAGGCCACAGAACTGTATTTGATTACATGTAATCTCACAGATTACCATTGTAGGCAAGGGTTATGTTGGTAACACACTATGAGAAAACCTGGGAGTAGAATTTCACTATGATGAGCCTTGTTAGGCCCCATTCAGAGGGGACATATATTGTTTTGCCAACTATAATTTTGTACATAATTCTAATTTTATAAATGTATGCCTGACGGTTGCCAGCTTCTTCAGACTGCTTTGTTAACTTCTGTAGGCCTGGGTTATATATAGTGTCAAGCACTTGTTAATGGGTTGAGGCTTATCAGTTAACTGGGGAGATTCCTCAGATGCGATCTGTTTATAATAAAAGGTTATGACAAAGCAAGTAGGCCTTACTTACTTATTGTGAAAAGTATGTGTTGAAGGCAACAACTTATAAGGGTGGATTGTTATTACACTGTCTAAAGCCTGTAGGCAGGTATTTTGTTACATAGAACCTCACAGATTATTTTAGTAGGCAAGGGTTTCGGTGCTGGTGACCCACCAGAACAAACCATCTGGATAGACAATTTGAACTATGAGAATCCTTATTAGGATCTATTAGTAGGGATTTTGTAATGTTTTGACAACCATATTTTGTACATATTTGTAACTTCATTATGGTATACGTTATGATTGCCTTGTGGGAAGGCTTATGAATCAACACAGTAGGTCTGAGTTGATCACGGTAACAAGCCAATGAAGACAACAGTGAAAAGCATACTTAAAGTCACTAGCCATTTAAGGGTAGATTGTTATTACTCTGTATTTAAGCCTATAGAGAGGCATTTTGTTACATGGAATCTCACAAATTATTATTGAAAATAAGCATTTTGGTGCTGGTTACCCCCTCTGACAAACCACAGGTATAGAAGATTTGTACTGTCAGAATCTTTGTTACGCCCTCTTAGAAGACATAATATTTCGTTTTGCCAACTATAGTTTTGTAAATTATTTAATTTTAGGACTCTTTGTCTGAAGGTTGTCTTGTGGGAAAGCTTATGCTCAGTACAGGACTCCTCAGCAGGTTATGGTGATAAGCCATTGCTAAGATCTACTGGCATTTGGGTTCATTCTGTGTTGCCATTGTTCTATATGAGTGTCATTTACACTCTGCTTCCATCTATGAAAACAAATTGCATGGAGTAATGGTTAAATCTTCATTAATCATTGGCTATTTTGCCTCGTGAATGATGGCATTTTCTGATTGCGTGTGTTCATCCTGAAAATGAGTGAGCTTCAGTATCAGGAATGGTTGGTCAGTCCTCTAGTTTTGAATTTTCTCTTTTATACTTCCTCTTGTATTTATTTGCTTCTCCTACTTTTATTTTATTGTTTCTTAAGAGGATGCTACAGCTTTCCAGGCAGTATTAAGGGTTTCCTTCTTGCCACTCGTTTCAGTTGCAGTGCGCCACATTCCACATGAACACTTCCTCTAAACCAGGAGATCATTATGTAATGTTGTTGTCCATACTGTATCATTGTTTTATCACTTTAAGGTGGCCAACACATTGGTTCTAAATGTGGCAATCGTGCTTCAACTTTAAAACAATGAAAGACTATTTACAACACCTTTCCAAGACAGACATCAACTGTTATGTTTGGTTTTGTTATTACAAACGTGTGCCCACTGTGTTTAGAAGACAAAATGTTTTCTTTTTTCTACAAGTATCCTTTTAAATTAATTTGCATCTTTTATTAAGTTTGGGTGTGATTTTTTGTGGTTGTGTCAGAGGATGAATGGAAGGAGGAATCTGTGGATTGATAAATGGATGCATGGGTTTAGAGATGAGTGACAGTGCGTATATGAAGGCTTATTGGGTATCCACACCCATCAGAGACACAAAAGTCCCTTTCATTCTTAAGCTAGACCTATTCGCATTGACAATGCATGTTACTATGTGGTATGCTCTCTGTGTAAACCTACAATAAACAGAGGGCATTAGGGTCAGCGCGCCAAGATCCTAACCAGTACTAGGGGATGAAACTGGGGAATAAATCACCAACAACGAAAGGCTTCTTCCACTTACGTCCTCAGTCTGGCATTCAAATTACAATTCCCCAGTTTCTAACTGATGCTACCCTTGGACGGAAATTGGTCCATAGAGCCAAGACGATTGTCCGGTTGTCACACCATTGTAGGCATTCCATAGATTTCTTTTAATTGGAATGGAATTGACAAGAATTCTGAGTCCTGATGAGAACCTATAAACAATCAAAGGTTCAAAATGCGTTGACGCAATCTCAGCCCAAAGTGCACTGGAATATAATTTTTGTTGAAACATTGGCAGATAAGAGTGATTAGATACAAGGCCACTCCTTTGTACTCCAACGAGCATTGCACAGGATGGTTGAGTAAGCCCAGTTAGAAGTAAGTTATTAGCAACTAGTAAAGATCAAATAAGATTCCTCACGGCATTAAAATTCAGAACTGGTGTACTCATTTTTAGTCATTGTTATATGTAGGTTTGTGATTTGTCTTATTCATTATAATTCTGCAATATGGTATTTGTGGGGTGGGTGTCAATATAATGTATTGAACTATATTGAGAATTTTGTTCTGTGTGTTTTGTATATCTCAATGTGTATTTTGCAAAAATTATGTTCTAAATGAGTGTGAAATAACATGAAAAAGAAATTAAATGGTGTTCACTAATATAAAATATAGTGACGATGAACAAGAAGAAAAGTTCATAGTAGTTGAGTCAGAATTGGCATGTTTTTTGTTGGTTGAACTTTTAGAAAATTGGCCTTTTCTTGGCCTAACCATTTGGTAGCTAGGCCTTGTGACTGGTGGGTATTACCAGGATTCACACACAATTTGTCAGGACCCAATTTAGGCTGTGGCACATACCAAAACGGTGGTTTCACCCAGAGACCACCTATTCCAAGATAGGTATTAGCATGTGTGATTGGTTTGTGCTCTTTTTGTTCATAACGATTTATAGGGTTAGTACATCCCTAGTTTTTATTTTATCCGTCGTGTGTACAGAGAAAGTTGAGTACTTGTTTGCGGTCTTTTATTTTATGGAATTTTTCACAGCCCCGATTCTTAGGGAATACTGTTTTTCCTTATGCTTAACTTGGATCATCTTCTGTTCCCAGTGGCTAAAACAAGGGATTTGGCCACTAGAGAAGCAATGAATACAAGCTGTTTTCCATGAATCATTAAGTTGGAATTAGCAATTCCGAACAGGTCGACTAGTGGGTCAGCAACTATAGATGTCCATAGTTTTCTGTTTATCCACGGAAAGATCTGATTCCAAAATTCTGTTAAAATTGGGCATATAAAACAAACATGCATCCAGTCTCCTATCTGGTAGTTGCATCTGAAGCACTGTCCAGACATCAATGGAAATATTTTTTGTAGACGCATTGGGGTATATTATACCTACCACTTACAGAATAAAGCCATGCATTTACATTTAGCACCTCTCATGGTTTTATATGGCCATTTGTTGTATGCTTTTCATGGAGGTGCTTCTATTCTGCATCCTGTGGATACTTGTATCTTTTGGAGGGTACTAGGAATTATCTGTTCATAGATTTGTCACTGAAGGATTCAGTACCAATTTCCAAATGCTTGGCTGATTACGGTTGCGAGCACACCAGGTGGGAGTTATAAATTCCTTATTAGGTTACATAGGTGTATAAAAGAGAAAAATAATGAGGGGGGGGAGTTCTCGTCTACCCATTTTTAATAGGTCCCAAGTCTTCACAGTCCCCTCGATTAATAAATCCTTCAGCTGATAAACCCCTATCTTTTCCCAATTATTTATATTCTGTTTACCCAAGACCTAATGCTTCACAAAGTCTTATCCGAATGTCGGGGTGTAAAGGAGAAAATTGATATTCTTCCTTAATTAGATTAAACCTTTGAAGAATTATATGCAGGACCTTACATCTACCACATTTGGGTAGTTTGGGGATTTTTATAAATGGTACTAACTGGTTTTTGCTTTCTAGTAGCATTTGTTGAAGATAAAAATGTTCTCTGTGTCCCTGGGGAGCTGCTGCACATCCACACAATCCATAACGTGGCTTGAAAATATTTCTTGATGGGTAAACCGAGACCACCATCCTCCTTATTCAACTGTAGGGTTTCTAATTTGGTGCAGGTTTTCTTGCCTGACCATATGAATTTGCGCAACATCTGGTCTATTTCTATAAAATAGCTTTGGGGGACTTCAATTAACACATTTTGAAAAGAGGAAGAGGAATAGTGAGAGTATCATCATTTTTATTAGTGTAGTTCTCCCTATTATGGAGAGCAGTAGAGACTGCCAGTTATTTAAAATAGTCTTAGTTTTGGCAAGTGTCAACACATAGCTGAGTTCGTGCCTTAATGAAACGTATATCTAGAGATTCTTCAATAAAAACACTCACAGCTAGGAAAAAGTTACTAGCAAAAAAGCAAACTGGACAGAGCTGTTCCAGACACTGAACCAACTGACTCCATCCCCCGATAGATTCTGGCATAACCTCTCTCACAGGACACAGAGAAGACAGGATAGAGCCTCCTCAAAGCCCCGAGAATAATACAACTTCTCTTTGTTGTATTCCTCTTAGGGTGTCCATAATGGGCTTTCCAGTATCATGTCCTTATATAGGCACCATTCGCCCTGCCCTTATATAGGCATAAATTCCCAGGCCTTATTTAGGCATTAAACCGTGCACTCCAAATACAGGCATGGTCTCCGACATCCGTCCACCCTAACGTCACAACGAGTTCATGAAGAACAGACCCTTAGGCTGCGGGAGTTTCCCTAGCCCAGGACTATTGATTTCTTCAAGGACTCATATATTATGCATGAACCATTATTCCTTAGGGGTTCATTCATGACGTCTTCCGCTGTCCGATTCACGTCAATGCTAACATTATGAGGTACCTCTCAGGTATAAATATACCTTCCCTAGCCCTTGTAAACTAGAGGAGACCTCGACTTCAGAGGAGCCCGTTTCCCGGCCTGACGCACTGAGAAGACGCTGTCATCCCTGCACGCAGAGAGTCCTGCTTCCAGTGATCTGACTTCCCTTGCGGGGTGTTGGAGTTCGAGTCTGGCAAAGAGATTCCTACCTCTCTCATTCTTCAGGTATGGAGCTGACAAGAACCTAGAGGGACTCTTGGCATACTAGGCATACTAGGCTTAACATACTCTTAGTATACCATAGTAAGGAATACTTCACCTACTTCATACCTCTCCCTACACCTAGGTTAGGTTAGGAACATTGGGGTAGAACTAGATTAGAAACGCATCGTATGAGTACTCGCATTTTTACTCTGTGTTATTTATGTAAAAGCATATGTACTAAAAGATAATGCTATTGCAGTATTATTTATTTCTACTGCTCACACTGTACATTATTTATCTCGCATACTGTCTTGTGATCGTAACAGCACATTTTACTTACACCAGAAACAAGACTGTTCAATAAATCCTTTTATTGAAACGCCCGTCTGTTCTTTCTGTGTAACTCGGAGAAAACTAAGCATGCACAATTGAGCTGAGTGAAATAGTTATCTATTGTTTCCACGACTCTGGTACACGTTCTGATTCTAAAGGGAAACAAAGTGGTCATGTTTTGCGGCTGGCAGAAACTACTCCCTTCTTGTTGTCAAGGAGTTTCTAGTGGCCTCTGAGCTAGCTGGCACAAGTAATTAAGTTTAATATACTCGATAGGGACATAAGGACCTTAGTCCTATGTCAAACCTATAGGATATATTATTCCAATGCGCAGAGCCTATTAGGGAAATAGGAGCTACACTACATCTTGTCATAGCTGAAATAGATTTTCCAACCGGCCTGGTGAGCATACGTTCAGAGGAGGCAAGTAAGGAAAATGGGAAGCAGGAGTCTTCTCGGTTGCAGCCTTGATGCCCAGAGTGAAGTCCACGGTTGAAGTTGAAGTGGTGCCTGAATTAAATTGTGTCCCACGACAAATATGGGGACCCACCCTCAGGTAAGTCCTTAAGTACCCTAAAGAAAGGGTTGGGATGATTCAGGGTTCCCTCCCAGGGGAGGGGTTGGACAGTGGGGAGGATACTCCCATGTCCTTTGTCCAGTTTTGCACCCGAGCGGGAGCAAATGGCTCCCTGAGCTGGTTTGAACTAGACTATGCAAGGAGGGCACCAAATGTGCCCTTCAAGCAGACTGAGTGGTGCTGGCAAGCGCTCCCACCCGGCCCAATACACTATACCCGATCTGGGACGTGGTCACACCTCCCTGTGACAGAATACCTATTATTCTGCCTTCCCCTGCTCGAGCTTGGCTCAGCAGCAGGAGGGCAGAATCGTGGTTCTGGTTGGCAGCAGCCATGTTGTGCTGTCCGGGTCTAGAAGACCGGTACCGGGAGCACTGAGGGCCTAACGGAGGGCCTTTACAGTGCTTGGAATCATACCTCCCACACTGTAAACAGTGTGGGGGTATGATTTCAACATGTTTGATACCAAACATGACAGGGTTAGTTCAAGCCAGTTTCGAGATGGTCATCGCGTAATGATGCGGTGCCCCTCTATATGTTGTATGGCTGTCTCACTTACAACCTGGGAGAATGGACTCCAAAGGCTGTAGGGGTGTCCTGCTCATGCAGGGGCACCCTCACACTTATAACCGATAACCCTGCCTTCAGGATTGAAAAGGCCTGCTGTGGGGGTGACTTATAGGTGTTAAGTGAAGTGACCCTAGATATAGGGAACCTGTAACTGTCGTAAGTGGTGTTAGCACCAGCTTACACAGGCTGCAATGGCAGGCCTGTTGTGACAGTTTCAATGGTCTCCCATAGGTGGCATAATACATGCTTCAGCCTATGGGGGACTCCTGGGGGAACCTATGCCCTTGGTACCATAGTACCATATACTAGGGACTTATACGGTTACCCCAGTATCCAATCTGGGGTGTACCTAAGAACTTAATATAACAATTTAGGGGAGCAAGCAGAGAAACTGGGGTCCTGATTAGCAGGATCCCAGTCAGACTAGTCAGAAACAGTATAGCACCAGGCAAAAAGTGGGGGTAACCATAAAAGCAGATCCTACTTTCCTACAATATTTGACACAGGCAGTCCTAGAATGGGTACCCAAACCTATCCCACCACAGCTACCATTTCAGAGAAAGACCCCCTGGCAGTCAATTCTCCAAGTCAACTGGGAGACCTGGTTGTCGCAGCACTGCAATAAGCACAACCTTCTGTCATATAGACAACATTGAATCAGATATTAAGGGAACTCCACGAAATGAAGCTCTCACAAGAATCAGCACATCTCAAAACCAACGAACAGCTTGGGCAGATTAATGAAAATCTTCAACAGCTTGCCACTCATATGACCCAGGTACAATTGAAGGTATCCTCTCTTGAGGATACTAGCAATAACGAAGATAGAAACTTGACTAAACTACAAACCGAATTGGAAGATCTTCAGCTAAAACTATATGATGTGGAAAATCGAGCTCGGCGTACCAATTTAAGATTCATGGGCATACCCGAGAATCGTTAAGCACGACATTCACCCATAAAACTGATATCAAATTTGATTCCCAAAGTTGTTCACCCAGAAAAAACAGATGAAGGAAAAGATTTAATCCATTGCTAGAGCACACCGAGTGCCAGTGGTCCGATCCACAAATGTGAAATACCCTAGAATAATCCTGGTCAACTTCGGAGATGTCCGGATCAAAGAACACATTCTGACTCAAGCGATCAAGAAGAAATCTTTCTCTGCATCGGCCAATTGTTCTTTTCAAATATACCCAGATATGTTGATATTAGCAGCATGAAGACCTCAAGAATTTGTTGGACTGATAGTTGAATTCAAACAAAATGGTGCCTCAGCTGGTATAATCCAACAATTCAAACTGAAGATTCTTTTCAAGGGCCGATCCCACATATTCCAGTCGATTGATTGGGCTAAAGAATTTCTGCTCACAGTCAAGGGGGAACGGGGGATGAAGAGAAAGCAATCATGTAAGATAAAATGTTATATGATACACAATGACTATAGATAGCTAATGAAAGCTAACAAAATTGATTTAATATAATCTTGAGAATCTAGCAAAACCGTGATGCACATCATGAGAATGAGGCACTATGAGGTCAAAGGCTTGCATGCAATACCTTCCTAGAAGAGCTCACATAGTACCATCCCAGGGTACTCCTTTAGGGAGAAGGGGGGTGACATGGGAGGTGGGACAGGGTATGGGTGGGACACGAGCCCATGATGGGTAGGGCTTGGAGTATGGGTAGGAGGGAGGGTACAGGGGCATGCAGAGTTGGAGGGATAAAAAAGGGAAAAGAAATCTCAGGTAGATGGGAGGGAGAGAATCTCAGAACTTCGGTATATAGGTCCACTTATACCAAAATCAAGCGCTTTAGGGTGACTTGGTGGACAAAATTGGGAGGGAAAACAAAAAAGCAAAGTCATGTAAAAGGAATAATTATACATAAATAGTCGGCAATCAGATAGTTCGTATAGGCTCGTGTAATATCAATGGGGCGAATAATTAAACCAAACTGAAATCTATACTCCAGTGGCTTATGACAGCACAGAGACATGCCATTTTGCTACAGGAGACCCATTTTAAAGCATTTTCCACCCACCTGGATGGCCAAGATTTATGTCCCAAGCTTTCGGCATCAGCAGGTGCGGCAGTCAGGGGAGTTGCGGTTCTACTTACATGCTACTTCCAGGGTGAAGTCCTCCAAATTAGGAGGAATACTGGACCTAGATGGATAGTTGTAAGCCTGAAGATGGGTGACCAGACTCTTCAGATAGTTAGGTTTTTTATCGTGTTTTTACATTAAAAAAATTCTCAGGAAAGTGTTTCCCTATGTTCCACTAAGTCTGCAGAAGATGGTAGTCACAAACCTTATTTCTTCCAAAGTGGATTATTGCAATGCGCTTTTTATTAATATCCAAAATCGTTTTTTGCATATACTACAGAAGCTGCAAAATGCTGCAGCACGGTTACTATTTGGCATTCTGAAACATACATTTACATCTCATCTTACATCAGCTCCTACTTCCATCGAAAGATCAAGGCCCTCTACGACAACTTCAGCAAACCAACGACGAGCACCACCCCCTACCCTCCGCCGCCGACAAGCCGACCATCACGTCCTGGGATCCCGCTTCCGTCGAACTCATCACAGCGACCATGAAGAAAACACACTCAGGAGCCCCAACAGACCCCTGCCCACCGCACATCTTCCACAGGGCCGCCACCGTCATCGCACCCAAACTAGGATGCACCATCAACGCCTCCCTCAGATCAGGCATCTGCCCAGATGACTGGAAACGGGCGGAGGTAAAACCCCTCCTCAAGAAACCATCGGCCGACCCAACGGACCTGAAAAACTACCGGCCCATCTCTCTCCTCCCATTCACGGCCAGTCACCGAGAGACTCGTAAACGCACAGCTGACCACCTTCATAGAAGAGAACTCCATCCTGGACGCCTCCCAGTCTGGATTCCACAGCAACCACAGCACCGAGACAGCCCTCCTCGCCGCCACCGATGACATCCGCATGCTACTTGACAAGGGACACACCGCGGCCCTCATCCTCCTAGACCTCTCCGCAGCCTTCGTCACCGTTTTGCATCGCACTCTCGCAGCCAGACTGCATGACGCAGGAATACAAGGAGCCGCCCTCGACTGGATCCAATCCTTCCTCTCCGGCAGAACCCAGAGGATCCGACTCCCTCCCTTCCTCTCCAAACCTACGGAAATCAACTGCGGAGTACCCCAGGGATCATCACTCAGCCCCACGCTCTTCAACATCTACATGGCCCCCCTCGCAGCCATCGTCAGACAGCATGGGCTCAGCATCGTATCCTACGCCGACGATACCCAGCTCATCCTCTCGCTCACGAAGAATCCCGAAGACACCAGACTCTGTTTCCAGGAAGGTATGAAGAACGTGGCAGCCTGGATGAAGGACAGCTGCCTGAAGCTAAACTCAGAGAAGACCGAGGTCCTCATCCTCGGCCCCTGCACCTCCACCTGGGACAACACCTGGTGGCCCTCCGCCCTCGGGAGCCCACCCACCCCTACAGACCACGCTCGGAACCTCGGCATCATCCTTGACTCCTCCCTCTCCATGAACCGCCAGATCAACGCCGTCGCCTCCACCAGTTTCAACTGCCTTCGCATCCTCCGTAAGACCTTCAAGTGGATCCCCGCCGACTGCAGAAGGACCGTCACCCATGCACTCATCACCAGCAGACTAGATTACGGCAACGCCCTCTACGCCGGAATCAACAAAACTCTTCTACACAGACTCCAGACCATCCAGAAGGCCGCAGCCAGACTCGTCCTCGGTATACCACGCCATGAGCACATGACCCATCACCTACGAGGCCTCCACTGGCTCCCCGTCGAGAAGAGCGTCACCTTCAAACTCCTCACCCATGCCTACAAATCCCTCCACAACATCGGACCCAAATACCTCAACGAGAGAGTATCCTTCCATGTACCCAAGAGGAACCTCCGCTCCACCGACCTCGTCCTGGCAGAGGTCCCCCGCATCCGCAGGAACAGAACCGGCGGAAGAGCTTTTTCCCACATCGCAGCCAAAACCTGGAACGAGCTCCCGGTGAACATCAGACGCTCCCCGACCCTGCACACATTCAGGAAGGACCTCAAGACCTGGCTCTTCGACTGATCCGGAGCCGCCCCCCCCCCACAGCACCTTGAGACCCTCACGGGTGAGTAGCGCACTATATAAACCCCTGATTGATTGATTGATTGATTGATTGAGTGTTGGCCCAACTACATTGGCTCCCCATAGGCAAACGCATTCAATTTAAAGCACTTTGCATTGCCTTCAGGGCACAACAAGGCGTTGGCCCTGACTATCTGATACAACGTTTTTAACTTTACACGCCTGCACGTTCTTTGCGCTCCTCCACTATTGGAAATCTTGTAACCCCCAGATTTAAGAAAGCTAATTGCGGTGGGAGGGGATTTATTTCATGTACATCAAGGTTGTGAAATTCGCTCCGGATAGAACTAAAACTTAAGGCAAATCTATTAGAATTCAGGAAGAACATAAAAACTTGGCTTTTCAGCAAATAGTACTAGCATCGTTTAGAACTGATTCAGTTTGTCCAATATGGGGAGAGTATGTGGCCTAACGGCTAGGTCGGTTGACCTCAAATCTGGAGAACCGGGTTCGTGTCTCGGCAACTACGCTCAACATCCTGTGATTCTGGTCAAATCACTTAATCTCCCCATGCCTACCAAAAATGAATTTGTCCTTGTGTAGCGCAACTTGTGCTCATGTAAAGCGATCTGATATCTGATACATTCGGGTCAAGTTCGCGCTATATAAAACTCAGAGAAAAAAGAAAATATGGCTTCGCGCCGAGACACCCCCGGGTAATTGTTGGGCTTTAGAAATTTTATTTTCATTTCAGTTATGGCCCCATTGAGGACAAGACAACTGCACTGGATGACTTTGAAAATGTACTATATCTATTAACTGGCTTTATTGTTAATTTCAGGCTAGACTCCTCTCATAAGAACAATGCACAAAACAAACCCAATTTAAATAAACGATTGGTAAAAATTACTCGAGACTTAGTATTAATCGACCCCTGGAGAACATCTCTTATCCAGAGAATACACACGGTTCTCGAAAAGATATAAATCAGCTTCAAGAATAGATTTTTTTTCTAATTTTCTATCAATGGGAGAAAAGGAAGTCATGGATTCTTCTAAATCCTTTTTCTGGTAATTCTGTCCCGTGAACAAAATAGAGACCAGGGCAAACTCAGGTAAGCGTCCTCGATGGGCGTTAGATAAGACTTTTGACTGAGGATGGCTGAGTGATGAGCATGCAAACTCTCCTTACTGAATTTTCTGAGAGGAATATTAGATCAGCCCTAATCTTTTCAGTCTGGGATTCCTGTAAGGCGTTTATTAGAGGGGAGGCAATATCACATAAAGCAAATATCCTCACACTTAGGAAAGAGACTGCTAGGAAATTACAGCCGGAACTAGATCAGACAACACAGCTACATTTAAAATACTATTCGCAGGCAACTGAATCTAGACTAAGAAAATCTAGACAGAGTTGACAGGTAATAACACATTTAATTCAATATAGTGAGCTAAAATGAGAGGTGCAAAACTGATTGAAAGTTGATGAAAAGGAAAGAATGCACTATATTCAACTTAGGCAATGGGCCATGTACCAATGAACAAGAATGGTGGCAATGAGTAGCAAAAGAGATTTTTATAAAGGTGTACTTGTCTCTGATGGTTCCAACGTGAATGCGACCTAAATATCTGCTACTTTAGTGGAATCTGTGAGATCTTACTTAGTCAAATGGGAATGGGATATGAGTAGGGTATTTGGTGATATGGTGAGATGCTCTATATGTATTTAGAAAAGGTAAGCCCAATTCAAGCTAATGACTGACTGTAAAGAAAGAGATCCTGCCGACATTTTTACCATTTTCACCACCTGGTATGTGACCTTTGTACTATGGGTGAGCCTCACAGCCTGTGACTCACCCATGGAAAAACTAATGGTGAATGGACGTGTTTAACACCAGTGTTCACCTTTATAGATAAGGCAGCTGCGATGTAGCAAGGGTAATGGGCACTTGGTTGGTTACAGGTGAACACGTTTGCACATGTGTGTGCCCACGTGTAGGGGCTACGTGTGTGAGACTCCTGTCATGTGCAGCCTGGTAACTGCGCACAAGTAGCCTGATGCAGAGGGACTCTACAGGATTGGCTATTGACCTGGGGTAAGCCTCATAATGTTAGTGTACATTAATAAGGAAGTCAGTGTGGTTTACTGTCTTGTCTGCAATGACACTCCATTATACAGCTATGGGGAAAACTGCCTAAGAGCGCAGCTCCTTTTTCTGGGCACCTCTCGCCCATTTTTCCTGCCGCTGCTGCCCCGTGGCCCCTCCCCCCAGCGCGACCAGCCCAAGCCAGTTTCCCCTCCCTGCTCCCGCCTCCCAGCTGTCCAGCCCTCCCCGACCCCTCCCCGAAGGCGTGCCAAAGGTAAGCCTGTCTGTGCCTGTCCGCGTCCCGAACGCGACCAGCGCCAGAAACCCTGGACCTCCGAACCGCCAACGCTACAACCCAGCGGCACTCTACGCACTCAACCCAGGTCGCAACAACAACTGCAAGCTAGCATCACCAGCCGACACCACGGACCCTTCAGCTGTCACCACTGCTGCCACTCCTGCAGCACCGCCAAGACCACGGATCCAGCACAACCCGCCCGCAATAACGAAACTGCACCAAAGACCCTGCAATGCATCCTCCTCAACGTCCCCTCCACAAACACGCCACCGAAATCTGGGACCTCCTCGACAGCACCACCCCAGACGTTGCATTCTTCACTGAGACCTGGACCAACACCACCTCGGGACCTGACATCGCCATTGCCATTCCCCAAGGATACAAGATCTCCCGGAAGGACCGCCCCACCCGCCCTGAGGGGGGGAATCGCCATCGTCCACAAATCCACCCTCCGGCTGATCACACTTCCCGACGAGCCCACAGACCTGATGGAACACCTACACTTCAAGATACAGGCCAGCCCTACCACCACCCTCTGGGGAACCCTCATCTACCGACCCCCCGGACCCCGCGGACCATTCACCAACTCCATCACGGACAGCATCACCCCGCAGGCCATCGTGTCCACCAACTACACCTTGCTGGGAGACCTCAACTTCCACCTCAACAACCAACAAGACCCCAACACCACATCTCTCCTGGACAACCTCCACAACATAGGACTCTGCCAGATCGTGACTGAACCCACGCACTCAGCAGGACACACCCTCAACCCCATCTTCACAACAGGAAACTCCATCACTTTCAGCCACACCACCGAACTCCCGTGGACAGACCATTGCTGCATCCACTTCACCTTCAGAACACCCACCATCCACAGAACCCAGCACCTGCTCCCATGAAGAAATTGGACCAAAATCACCGACGACCAGCTCACCTCCTCACTCGGCAACTCCACCCCAACCATCACGGACAACGACGACCCCAACACCGCAGCCCGAACCCTGCACAGATGGATCTCCGACTGCGCCAACACCATAGCCCCCCTCAAGAAGAACAACAACACACACACCAGGAAAGCCAGCTGGTTTACCACTGAACTCCGAGAGTCCAGATGCACACAACAAATTCAGAGCCGCCACCAACGCCCACCACCAACTCATCAGAAATACAAGAAAGAAAGCGATCAAAGACAGAATCTCCACGCACGCGCACAACAGCAAAGAACTCTTCAGCATCATCAAGGAGTTCGCCCAACCCATCAGCGAGTCTACAGACATCCCTCCCTCACAAGACCTCTGCGACAAACTCAGCACCTTCTTCCACCACAAAATCAAGAACATTTACGACAATTTTGACGAAGACAGCCAAAACACAGAACCCTCACCAACCACCCCAACACATTGAAGCCAACGATTGACAGCAGGACAGCCCTCACCACCGAAGACACACTGAAGACGATGAAGTCAATCCACTCCGGGGCCCCCACGGACCCCTGCCCCCACCACATCTTCAACAGAGCCACCGACACCATCGCACCCATGCTTCGCCACACCATCAACTGCTCCCTCGCGAATGCCTCCTTCCCCTATGACTGGAAGCACGGCAGGATCAACCCCCTTCTGAAGAAACCCTCGGCGGACCCCACCGACCTCAAGAACTACAGACCCATCTCCCTGCTCCCGTTCCCAGTGAAAGTCATCGAGAAAGCCATCAACAGCCAACTCGCCAACTTCATCGAAGAGCGCGACATCCTCGACTCCTCCCAATCTGGCCTCAGAAAGAACCACAGCACAGAAACCACCCTCCTCGACGCAACAGACGACTTCCACTCCCTCCTGGACAGAGGAGAGACAGTAGCCCTCATCCTCCTCGACCTCTCAGCGGCCTTCGACACAGTCTCTCACCGCACCCTAACACGCAGACTTCACGACGCAGGGATCCGGGACAAGGCCCTCGACTGGATCCGCTCATTCCTGTCCGGTAGAACACAGCGGGTCAGACTCCCTCCCTTCCTCTCGGACCCTACACCGACCACCTGCAGAGTCCCCCAAGGATCCTCCCTCAGCCCCATGCTGTTCAACGTCTACATTGCTCCGCTCGCCCCCATCGTCAGAACCCACGGACTCAACATTGTTTCATACGCAGACAACACCCAACTCATCCTCTCCCTATCCAACGAACCCAACGCAGCCAAACACAACTTTCAAGAACGCATGGAAGCAGTCGCCAAATGGATGAAGAGCAGCTGTCTACAACTCAACACGGACAAAGCAGAAGTACTCATCATGGGCCCACACCCGACGCCTGAAACGACACCTGGTGGCCCCCCACCCTCAGAAGCCCGCCCACCCCCACAGACCACACACGCAACCTCGGAACCATCCTGGACTCCGAGTTCAAAATGGACCACCAGATCAACTCCGTCACATCCTCCTGCTTCCATACCCTCCACCTCCTATGCAAGACCTTCAAATGGATCCCCATCGAACACAGAAAGACCGTCACTCACGCCCTCATCACCAGCAGACTTGACTACGGCAACGCACTCTACGCCGGAATCATCAAAAACCTCATCCGCAAGCTACAAAACATCCAGAATGCCGCCGCCAGACTAATCCTCAACCTGCCACGACACTGCCACATCTCCCAGCACCTGCGCACACTCCACTGGCTCCCCATCGAGGCAAAAATCACCTTCAAGCTTCTCACCCACGCACACAAAGCCCTCCACAACACCGGACCAGCATACCTGAACAGCCGACTCAAATTCCACGCACCCCAAAGAACCCTACGATCAGCCCAGCTCTCCCACGACATGGTCCCCCGCACCAGGAAGTCCAGATCGGGAGGTTGCTCCTTCTCCTTCCTCACGGCCAGAGCCTGGAACGCCCTCCCGCTCCACTTCAGACAGACGACATCACTCCCCATCTTCACGAGGGACCTCAAAAATTGGCTCTTCGATAGACCTCCTCCTTGATGGACAGGATCCTGCACCTCCCCTCCACCCCAGCGCCTTGAGACCCTTACGGGCGAGTAGTCACGCTTAACAAACCCATGATTGATTGATTGATTTATTGATTGATGATCATCATGTAATGCTTTATTGAAATAATCAGGTTGACAGTGTTCGCTTTTAAATGCTTCATTGATGCACTAATGGTGACAGTGATGACTGATCAAAGAACATATGCTTTATTAAAATTAATAAGTGTATTTACACATGGTTATTATTGGATTTACTCCTAAAATGATGGTACTCTTGACATAAGGTTTCTTCATATAGACTCCATTAGGGGGTCAGAGGTGATTACACAATGTCATCAAAGGTATTTCCACCAGCCTTATGCATATTTGTAAAATACTGCATAGTATCGAGTAATGTGTCTGTAATTAATGTACTTTTCCTTTTTTTTTTAAAAGAAAAGGCACAGACTGGGCAATTATTTATTGAGTGTTATTACAGCAGGCCAGCAACTGGTGATTATTAGCCTAAACCACCTCCCTTGAATATGCCTTGGACTGCTCTGCTCGGCTACCCTGAGAGAATAACGTGCTACAATGGGGTGTTTGGTTCCCAGTGGAGGGCGAGTGTGGAGCCATTACTTGTGCAGGCCACACAACTAATTGCCCACTCCCTTATACTCCATAAAAAGTACACCATATGCATAACACATCTAGTCCAAATTGCTGGAGAGATTGTAACCAAATGGGAGATATGCTTCATATATAGTGGAAGTGCACCAAGATAGCCTTGTTTTGAAAGAAGATCTTAAGCTTTGAAGTAATTCTATAGAGACTAGGCTTATCTAGGACACAACGTTTCAAAGAGTGAATAAAATATGATCTAGCAGTGTTCAAAGGTGGCATAGATGTCTGTTACCTTTATATGGAGGATGCGCAATTCCCATCTATGACATAAGACATGCCAATAATATGGGTAATAGTAACCATGGACAGAGTAATTAGTAATTAGTAACATAAAAGGAGAACACTTAATCCTTGAGGAGGTTTGGAAACATTCATTGAAATAATTCTATTTTGGATGCTTTCTTCCTTCAAAGGATGTGTTATGGAGACAAGTGGAGATTTTTCTAGTGTTAGTGACGAAAAGTCTAGATTTTATGAGACACGTAGATGAGTATTATTTATTTCCTTTCGTGTGTTATTTCAATAGCAAAATAGATAAACTACCTTTCCAATGTCACACTGGTAAAACAAACTACAAGATGGTGTCATAAAGAATATAACAATGAAACATTGTGTATGCGGTGATAGTTTTAACTGGGAGAATCAAGCCCTCTTTTTTTGTATGAGCAGATAAAGGATAATGTAACATAGAAATAATAAAGACAATGATCGCTAAAATCACGAGAAAGGTTAAAAGTCATTTGCCATGTCAAACATGGCAACTGAAGTAAGATGGAAATGATCCATAGACTGATAAGAGGCAGAAGATTTGTTCAGCAAATGAGATCCTGAGAGTGTGAGCTCTCCCAAATAATCAGACTTATCGCTGGTTTGCAGCTCTTCTTTAGGTGGAAGGAGTTGTGGGTGCATCCAGCACTATGGGCAAAAATAGGACAGATAATAAAAGAAGTAGTGGGATAATACTCACCTCTGTATCTTTAATGAAATCCATATTTTCCTTCACTAAAGATAGGAAAATATCACATTTATTACAAAAGGAGGCTTCTATTGGGCCCAGCTAGCTAGTGTAGGAAAAAACACTGGCCTATGTGGACTTTGAAAGGACACAACCAATTAGAACACTTCATACAATTTTCCATACAAAATTTTGGTTGCAAAAGAAAATACGGATAACAGTCATTCAATTACTTTTTGTTTTCTTCGACTAGGAAACAAACACAGGTATGGGTATACTGAACGGAAGAAACATACAAAGTTTTAATGGGGTCTCTAGTTGGCCCAGGTAGGCACCCTGTCCAAGTAGGGACCACCACTTTAGTCAAGGTAAGCTAAATACACACTAAAAGATAACCTGTGCTCACACTCTGGTAGCTTGGCACAGAGCAGTCAGGCTTATCCAAAGAGGCAATGTGTAGAGTATTTGTGCAACACACACAACAGCAACACCCAGCGAAAACACAACAAAAAGACTCTACACAGGGTTAGATCAATAGACAATAATTTTGAGTAAATCAAGACCAAAGCAACAAAAATCCAATAGGTGGATCTGGAGTTATGATTTTTTGAAGAATATTTTAAAAATATAGTGCTTAGAGTCTTAAAGCACTAACCTAGGATATCTGGTCAAGCTTGACCGGGGTAATTCCAAAGTTCAGGCTGACTGCAATGGAGCATGGGCTGGATACAGGGACCAGCCTTTGCCCGCTGAAAAACTACATTGGATGGAGGCTGCATTGAGGAGCAGAGGAGGCGATGCGTTCCAATCCACGGAGTTCGTGAAGCTTCATCGGCGAACCCCTTTACGATGCAGGCAATGCGTCATAGTAAAGCTGTGCAGTCTGTCTTCGTCGAGCCGTGCAGTCGTTGAAGCGATGTCCTCGAGCAATAAATGCGTTAGTGTCAGAGATGATGAATCGGTTCCGATCGGCACAATGGAGACGATGCGTCAATTTTGCTGGGTCAGCACAGAAAACTCACTTTCAAGGGCCCAGGACTGGGTTGGCACCACTTGGCAGATTGGGGACTCACAGATGGCAGAGTCTAAGTGCTGTTGCAGGTTGGCAGGAAGTCTTTGATGTCCCTGAGACTTCAGAACAGGGAGCAAGCCAGCATGCCCTTGGAGTCACTCTGGGTACAAGTGAGATGGGTCCAGTCCTTTCTTCAGCAAGGCAGTGGGTAGCAGGCAGCAAAGCCAAAAAGCAGTTCTTTCAGAGCAGCTGTCCAGATGAGTGGCAGTCCTTTTGGTAGCACAGCAGTCTTTCCTCCTGGCAGAGGTCTTCAAAGCTCCAGTATTGTCTGGTTAGGAGGGGTCAGAGACCCAATACTTATACCCAGTTGTGCCTTTGAAGTGGGGGTGACTTCAAAGAAGGGTCTTTGAAGTACACAGTGGTCCTTTCTTACCAGCCCTGGCTCCAGACTATCAGTAGGAGGTAATCAGCCCTTTGTGTGGGGACAGAATACTACCTATTCTGTTGAACTTGTCAGCTCCTCCCTCCCTTCCTGCCCAGGAAGGGCCATCAGAATTCAGATGAGTACACCAAACCTTACTGTGTTTGTGGCTGTCTAGAGGGAATGCGCAAAGTGGAGTTGTCACCCACCCAGACATGTATTGGAGACAGGTTGAGGCACACAGAGCAGTAAGAGCAGAGAAATGTCCACTTTCTAAATGTCGCAATTCTAAAATAGTATTTTATTAAATCCAACTTTACTAGCAAAGAGGATTTATTATTACCATTCCAATGATATAAAACGTGACACAGCCACTCCTTTCTAATCAGGAATTATATCTTAAAAGTGGTTTAAGGAATTGTAAATGTTAACCTATGAGAGACGTAGGCCTCACAGTAGTGAAAAACATATTTGAGTGTTTGTCACTACCAGGATATACAAAACCTAAGTATATGTCCCACTTTTTACTTACACAGCACCCTGCCCTATGCGCAATCGAGGGCCCACCTTAGAGGTGACTGATGCGTAATAAAAGGGGAGTTTAAGACTTGCCAAAGAGTTTTAAATGGCAAGTCAAAGTGGTAGTAAAAAGACAGGCTTGAAAGACTACTTGTGTGGGTGGCACAATCAGTGCTGCAGGCCCACTAGTAGTATTTTATTTACAGGCCCTGGGTACTTCCTATACCACTTCACAAGGGACTTATAAGTAAACTAAATATGCCAATTGTGTATACACCAATGTAACCATGCTTAGAGGAGAAGCAAATGCTCTTTAGCACTGGTCAGCAGTGGTAAAGTGCTCAGAGCCCTAAGGCCAGCAAAAAGAATCAGCGAATAAAGGAGGCAAGCAGGCAAAAAGTGTGGGAGAAGACTACCCTAAGGATGACAGCTCTAACACAAAACTTTAACATCGTAGGGACATTTCATTGTTATTTTTGATGATGTGAATTTCAAAGAAAGATCAATATCAGAAAATCGAGTTTCGGCTTACTTAAAATGGAGTTGGGCCTTATGCTTTTACATCATTATCTAGGCACTGGCTATTCCTCACCTTTCAATCAGATTTGTAAAGCTGAATTATTCCTGGTGCCTAAGATTGGTGAATGAATTGAGCAGCCTCTGCCGGTATTTCTGGGATTTTCCAGGCTGACCCGAAACCTTCCAGGCAACTATGACTAGGAACTGATTCATTATTGTGTAGTGACAATGACCTAATTGGTCCAGAGGGAGATTGGGAAAGGCTGCAATGAAAACTGGATAATCTACTGACAGGTCTAAGACAGGAGGGAACTGTCGTGGAGACTGCCTGAATGGGGTTTCTAGAGCTAGGGAAGCCTATAGAAGAGGCTATTAAGCTAAAACTTGGGCTATCATGATAAATGGGGGAGAAGAGTAATTGAGATGCTGGGACAAATTCTAAAGGAAGGCATCCATTGTTAGAGCCTCTGGTTCTGGCTTCCAACAGAAGTAAGAAGAAAGTTGGGTTTTTAGGCAGAAGACAAACAGGCCTATTGTCATTAGACCGAATTTTGAAGAAAGGTTTTTGAATTTTGAAGGATTCAGACGCCATTCACTGAAGTCTTGAAGATTTCTGGAACACCAGTCCACAATGGTATTTAGATTCCTCTGGAGATATTCCACTTGAATGGAAAGTTTCAGTTGAAAGCAAAACACCCAAAAACACTTGGCTAATACCACCAATGGTTTGGATTTGGTTCTCTGTAAATGGTTTATGTACTTTACAGCTGAGAGATTGTTCATTCGTTACAAAATATAACATTGTACCTCATTTTCTGTGAATGTTTGCATGGCAAAGGAGCCTGCAACATCTCTAAACAATCTAGGTGTAGCGATAACTCATCCATTAACCATGAGCCCTTAATCGACTACTGACCACATCTTTCCCTCTTTACGAGGAACCCTAGTTTCTGCAAAAACTGTAGATGCACCTTCAAATTAGATTGTTACCGATTTTGATTCTGTGCTAAAAGGGGAAAATCATCCAGACAGACGAATAATTGGATTGCCTGAGCTCTTATTTGAGTCACTATTGGTTTGATTATTTTTGTGAAGAGACTGAAAGAAAGTGCATTAAATTTGAAGAAGGAGCCTTCCCATTGAAACATTATGTATTTCCTGTAGTTAGTATGAACTGGGATTGTGAAATAAACATTCTGAAGGAGCAAATGAACCACCCATTCAAACTCCAAAAGTGTATCTCTGAGATGTACATTTTTCCCCAGCGTGAACTGCTAGTATCCTACAAAATTGTTCAATGTTTTGAGAATTCTTACAGGTCTGAATTTTTTATTTTTATTTTGAACTGAAAATATTGTTTTCCTGGACCCCGAACTGCCATAGTCCTCCTTTAGCAGAAGAGAGTGAACTTCTGCACTTACCAATTGATTTTGCTTCTGGGTGAAAAATAGTGGCTGTGGCTGAGGAAGAAAGTGTTGAATGGGAGTTTGGGAGTTTGGTAAAGGTCTAACAATATCCTTGAACTGTGTATAGTATCCAAGGTTCTGAGATAATGTTTTGTCATGCTGGAAGGAAGAGTGCCAATTGACCCCCTACGGGATGAAGGCCAGAATTGAAAGTTCCTGTATTTTGAAGTCCTCTAAGATAGTATTCCGTGTTACTGAAGCCTCTATTCATCTGGGGATAGTATTGACGTTTCTAATCTCGATGGGATTCAAAGGCGACCCTATAGTAATCATTCTCTAGGGAGAGGTAACAGTTGGCAAAGTGATGCCTTCCTTCACTGGCCTTGCCAAAAACTATAGATCTGAAGATCTTTTTCATGGAGAATTGAGTTTTGTCTATGGATATGAACATAGACACATACTTGCACATTTCTTTTATAAACGGGTCTCCAAAAAGCAGAAATTTGCCTGCTGACCTTTCTTTTTAGAGGATAAGCTTCCCAATTTAGGATCTATCTTTAACACAAGACTTTTTCATCCGTCGTTCTGGGGAAAATACAAATTACCCTTTGAACCCATTAATCAAAGTGTCGGGATCTACCTGAGTGCCTTCCAGTCTAACTTCCTCAGCCAAATCAAAAACTCTTTTATTCAGGCCGGTTGAATCCAGAACCCTGTCCTAGCATTTTGTCCAGGCCCTATTAACAAATGTTTTGGAGTCTTTTCCAAATTTGAGACCTGAATATTGGGAGTTCATATTTTTGCTAATGACAGGTTTAGTTTGCATTAAATGGTGCTCTTTTCCTCTCCGTAAGGTAACATATCATTATGAAATAATATTTGTTGCAATGAAGCTTCCAAAATCATAAACATACTTGACATAGATTCTGATACAGCTTGTTGGACAAAGTCCTTAATAAATGAATTTAAATTATCACAAAATATTTGCTACTCTTCATCTCCACTATAATGTCATTTATCTTTAGACACTTTTATTAATTAATAAAAATACATATCTTGATCCCCTTAGGGTTGTAGGCCAAGGTAAATCAGGTCACTATTGGGTAGTTACAGTTAGGTCAGCGTTACCCTAGGAAATGCCTTTTTTTTTTTTGCTTTTAACTTTTGGACCATTTCACAAATCTTCACAAAACTTTCCAAATAAGTGCTCTTTTTTGCCTAGTTTATGTATGAATGTTTCAAGGTGATCCATCAAGCAGTGGCTGAGAAAAAGGGGGTCCCAAAATGCAAAATCCCCATGCATTTTCCGTATACTTTGTCTGAAGAGTTTTCGGAAAAACTGTTACATGGAATTACACCAAAATTGACAGAAAGCTAGATCTTTGTTCACATATTGTGCTTTTTGTGATTTGGTGTACATCAGTTCAGTAGCTTTTGAGAGATTAGGGTTAAAAACTATTTGTTTATCTGGATGGTTGGGTTTGAGGGACTCCTGCGAGAGTCCTTTGAAACCAGTTTTAAAAAGAAGAGTGTTCTGATGGGCCCAATGAGCTTTTTTTCCCTTCGACCAATTTGTTCCCATGGGAATCAGACTCCCGTGGAAGGGAGCACTCTGATTGGCTGCCAACAACATGAGAATTTTTTCCTGCTGGCAGACATTACTGGACTCGAGGACTTAGTCCTGTGGGGAGACCAAGAGTGACCCCTGGGGCAAAAATAAAACAAAAATCTGCAATTTCTGCTGTGATCCCATGGGAGTCCCATGGAATTACAGCAAAAAACACAATGGTGTCCTGCCATTTCATAATAATTATATGGGTAAGGCGGTATAAGTAGGGCTGCCCTCCCCGAGCCTATTTAGGGACCTGGGAGCCCCATCCCCCTGGTTGGGAATGTTTAATTAAGGGGAGGAAGGCATGCAGTCCTCCTCCCTGAGCAGATGATGGACCCGGGGACTCCATCCCCGAGGCTGAATTTGTAAAAAAGGGGAGGGGGCATGCAGTCCCCCTCCTTGAGCCTGTAAAAGCCCTGGGGACCACATCCCCTGGGGCTACAACATGAATTAAAAGGAAGGGGGCCATGTGGTCCCCTCCACAAGCCTTTGAAGACCTGGGGAACTCCACCCCCTTCGACCGTAACATTAATTAGAAGAGAGGGGGGATGCTTGAACCCCCTTCCCTGAGCCTTTAAAGGCCCAGGGACCCCATCCACTGGGGTCAGCTCACATATTGTGACCCAGGGAGCTCGATCCTGGACACAGTTTTGTCCCTGCCCTCACTACCACAGGCAGGGAAACATGTGTTTGCTTTCAGCTGGTAGGAGTATTTTTAAACCTCCTGCCAAACGGGAGCAAGCACTAAGAGTCGGATTACGAGTCTGGCAGTCTTAGGACCGCCAGACTTCTGGGGGTGCGGCGGTGGCTGTCTCCCCTCCACCCTGTTATGAGTTGGGCAGTGGGACCATCACAGCCCCACTGCAACTGCCAGGGAACCGCCGTTCCCTGGCAGTGTTGCGATGATGTAGGGCATCAATATGCTTGGTGGGACTGCTGTAGTCCCACCAAGCATATTAGGAGTGTCCTCTCCACCAGGGTTTTCCTGGTGGTTCCTTCTCCATGAAAACCCTGGTGGAGAGGAAACAAAGGGGGCCCTACAGGGCCCCCTGTGCCTTTGCGCCCTGTGGATGCACACAGGGGGGGCAAAATATGTGCCCCCGTGTTCATGCACCCCAGTTCCTGTATGGCATGGACTTTTCAGTCCATGCTGTGCAGGAACTGTTTTTGGCGTTCCCATTGCGATGACCGTTTTAAAGGCGCCGCCTTGGGAACACCAAAAGAAACGCTCGCCAGACAAGAGGAAACTCCTAATCTAGTGGGCAGCCTCACCAGAGGTTTGTTGGTGCGGCGGCAGGGCGGACCTGATGCCGCACCGCCAAACTGATAATCGGGCCCCTAGTCTGCTCCCAGCCCACAAGAGATTTAAAAATTATCCCACCAGCAGGGAGCAAACTTGTATTCTGTTTCCCTGCCCACACTTCTGCAGGGAAGGGAAACAAAACACATATTGCACCCGCCCGGAGAGATCATGCAAAAAGCAGCTGCCGGTTCCTCCACCATGTGGGGAGCCACCTGAGGCCAAAGGGGCCCTGGAGCTCTTCCTGTGTCCTCCAACATGGTGCTTTGTGGATGCTCTGGGTGAAAAACAAAACAAAGTTTAAAGTAACGTTATAGTTAGGTGAATATCTCAATATAAACGTTTTGAACTCAAAAAAACACATTAATTCACCAGTTACAGTTAGCAGGGATGTATGACGTTACAACGCAAACTATTACAACACATACCTTTACAATGCGGTTTTTACACCACATCTTCCATTACAATGCATGCCATTACAACGCATGTTCCATTACAACGAAAATTACTATTCTCACACCACTGGGTGCTTACCTCAGGGAAGGTGCTGGTCAGTGAAGGATATGCATTGTAATGGCATGCGTTGTAATGGCATGTGTTGTAATGGAACTTGCGTTTTATTGACCGTGTTGTAAAGGCATAGCATTGTAATGCCTGTGTTGTAATGGATGTTTCCCATTAGCAGATCTAACTATAACTTGCACAACCACCATGCACTTCTTATGACCTCACATATTACATCTCTCATGTTATGTTGTATGACATCATTTATGACATCTCTCAAATGACCCTGAGGGTTTTCAAGGGAGAGGTTTTGGGGGCTATTTAATAAGAAACCATAAAGGCTTTAAATTGACTGCCAATGAACGATAGCCTTATTTGTGAAAATATTAGAAAACTTAATAAAATTGTTCTTTTAAAAACATTTAATACAGATTAAGAAACACATGCTTTTTAAACTGCACTGGAAACTTGAAGCTTGTTGTGGTTTGAAACCTTTCTGTACTTTCACCTATATTTTAGATATCATGCTGAATATTTGCTCTTTATCCTTTGTTTACATATGGATTGTGTAACTCACACCCTTATATAGAAACCTGTGGAGCAGGCCTACCTCGGAAACAAGCTGCTGCAACAATCTCAAAATTACATCACATTCCTGCACTACAACTCAATAAAGGGCAAACATTAATTGTGCTGAATTTGTACTTTTTCCTTTCCAATCCAACCAACACACATGCACAAAAAATTGAAACACTGCGCATTTAGGGGCATATTTACAAAGAAGTGACAGAGCGCAATGTTAGCCTTCTTGGCTTAACGCCGCGCTCCACCACTTCTGAAGCAAAGGGCTGCACCATATTTACAACAATACGGTGCAGCCCTGCGTTTCCCCCTGCGCTGCCACTAATGTCACTGCCTAGCGCCAACGCAGGCACCCTTGCACTGTAGTGCAACAGTTCCTGCGTTGGGGGAAAGGACACCTTCCTGTACAAAAACAATCATGCATGGCGTTTTGTTGTTTCTATGTGTGCTGAACAATGCAGCACACATAGAAACAGCAAAAACGAGGAGAAATAAAGTATTTCCCCTCATTTTGCCGTGTTAAGACCAGGTTTTTTTGGTCTTAATTTTGGTGCTGCCTCCTATTTACGCCTCCCTTGTAAATAGGGGGCAGCGCCAAAATTCGATGGGTGTTGCGGCAGAACGCCCACAGCAACACCCTCTGCCCACTCCTTTCACACTAAGTATAGCGTGAAAAAGTGCCTTATTTACAAGGCAGCGTTAGTGCCTTGTAAATAAGGCGAAGCTCGTATCACCACAGAATCTTTAAAAGTGACATTCCTGTGGCGAAAGGGGCTTGTAAACATATCCCAGAATGTTAAACAACAGTGTGACATCATTTAGGGGGGTCTTAAAGCAGCTTGCTTGATATGCAGGTTTGCTATATAGGGGTCTATGGAAAGGGAAAACCACATATTATATACATAAATAAGAGCTAAAGGACAGATATGCCTCAAACCGGTTTCCAGACACTATTTTAAAGGATTTCCAAATACAGATGTCTCTTATTAGTAAATTAACCTACTTCTAGCACCTCTTGAAATATGATACAAATTATTAGGTGATCCCTTTAAGGTAAACACGAGAGTGCACCTTTTAGAGTATATCTGATGTTCAGGTGTCACGGTACAATAAATTGGTACAAATGTCAATCAAAAACAGCATGAGTTCTGTAGCAGTACAATTTCAGACTGACAGAAACCAGAGAGTTATTTGCATATCGTAGGATGATAATTGTCTCCCTGTCACTCATGCCCAACTCTGGAAGCCTGACAGAGATGGCTGAGCTTTGTGCTGCAAAAGCAAAATGTTATCTCACATTGCGTCTCTTAGAGAACTTGGGCAAAGTAGGCGAGTTTACACTCTTGGCTTAACATTAATATGTGTCAATTTTACATCTTTAGTTTCAGCTGTCTTTGTAAAAGATGTAGCAGTGATTTATTCAAGAGACTGCTGGAACTTCAAAATTCAGGTAACTCATTGCAGTAATAATTTAAAAGCATTTACCATAAACAGGCACAGAATTACATGATGTAGTTCTATTTTCAACTTCTATCAGTGTCTTTATATCTCTCTTTCTGCATGTCTCCATGTTTGAGTGTAGATGAATTTGCTGCAATTCATGAAAGGAAATTATGGAAAACACTGATTCACACAGGTCAAAGTGGGTTGCAAAGAGTTGTATTGTGTCAGCAGTATGTTGGTCCAGTGAAGAGAAGGATGAGGCAAGTATGATGCAGTCCATTCGATGGGGGGACGTGGTGCGCAGTTATACGAAGACAGAACTTTTAGTTCTGTGAAAACAGGGAGTTTCCACATTTTACACGTTTGTCACTTTCAAAGTAAATGAGGCAATACGGTAAAAGAATGAAACGTTTTTTGCAACAAGACATCCAGTTTGCTGTAAATCAACATTTGATGCATTCCTGTGCCTGTCTGTAAGTCATTCTAGCCTGTCCTAGAACACTACAAAGTTCCTGGACGAGCTGCAGCCTGTGGATGCTGGAGCGTGGAGCGATTGGGCAGCAGGAAGTGGGATAAGGAGTGGGCACCATGGGCAGTCCAGGATCACAGCCTGATTTGCCTTGGGCTGGACTTTAGGGTGGGCAGCAGTGGCTGTCAGGATTGTGCAATCACAGTTTTCAACAACTATAGGCTTTTTTAATTGTACCGCTAGTGAGGCTTTCTAAGGTGTACTTTCAAGATTGCTTGATAAATTCTTAGATTCAAACTCAAAAAGAGTTCTTCTTGTACAGTGAACATCCCCACTAGAAGGCTTTTCCATATTAGAGCACCATGAAGTAAACTAGGGCCTCATTTCGAATTTGTCATAACAGGAATACTGCCGTAAGTGGGCAGCGCTTCCAGCCTATCAAACTTGTGCATCCTCCTCCTCATTTACAATCACAGGACCACTGGATTTTTGAGGGCAGGACCTCAGGTGCTCTTGCATCAAAATCCATTGATCTGGAGGCCAATCCTCCAATGAGCTGCCAGGTCACATTGCTGGTCACCCTGCCCTTTGTACGGTGGAGTCACCATCACTGGATTTCTCCTCTCTGAACATCAGGGTCATTGAATTTGTGTATTTTGAAGCATTCTCCTGCTTTTAAAGTCAGTTTACACACAAAGTTATTCCTTAAGCATTTTCTACCTTTCATTGTCCCATATGGTGCCATTGAGTGCAAGATTGCTAGCAAGCTTGAAAGATGCCTTTGTAGGGTCCGTGACAAAAAATAAGCCCCACACAGGAATTGTTCCAAAGTACAAAGAATTTATTCAAGTTGGAAATCACAAATAGGAGCATCACGTCACCATGGCAAAATGCTATATATTTTTTGATTTATAAAGGTCTTATAAAGCGCAACAGCTACCCATAAGGGTTTCCGGGCACTGCGCGAAAGAGAAGGAAAACAGATTAAGCACTACAAACAACCAGGTCTTTAGATCCTTGCGAAATGCAAGCAGCAAAGTTCATTTCCTCAGGGACTCGGGAAGAGAGTTCCACAGTTTCAGACCTAAGACTTCAATGGAGCGACCTCCCATATGCGCCAACCGAAACGTAGACACAGTACATAAGGCTTGGTTCAACGACCTCATCGATCGTGGCCAACGGTAAGGCACCACCAATTCCTGGATGTAACGTAGGCCTAGCCCAGCTCTAGCCTTGAACATGTAGCACAGGGCCTTGAATTGAATTTGCTTTGTAACTGTAAGCCAGTGAAGCTCTTGAAAGAGGTGTAACACAGAAGCGTACTTTGGGATCCAAAACAGCAGTATGGTGTTGGAATTCTGAACCGCCTGCAGAAGAAAAGATGGATGCTTGATCTTTACCTAAATAGAGGACATTACCATAATCAAGTCTATATAGAATTAGGGCTTGAATAGCTATCCTTTGGGTTGACCAAGGAATCACCCAGGTGATCTTTCTCAACGACTTGATGAGCTCATGTGGAGGTAACCTTGATCACCTGGGGCTTCATAGAGAGATGCTCATCCACAACAAAGCCCAAGTTCTTAACCTTGGGAGATGAGCCCAGGAGAGGGCCTAGGGAATCAGGCCAATGTTGTAGGCCCCAGAGTTGTGGATTTTTACACAGGATTATGACCTCTGTCTTATCGCTATTAAGCAGGAGGGAGTTGTTATTCATCCAAATGGAGATTCGCCTCAAGCCCAGGTTAAGATCGCGTGGGTCATTATTCTGTGCAGATGACAAGGAGAAGATAATTTGAGTGTCATCTGCTTAAACGAATAGAGTCAAACTACAACTCTCCACTGCTTCCACCAGAGGGCGGACGTAGATGTTAAATAACATTGCGCTAAGAACTGAGCCCTGTGGGACTCGGGAAGTCAAAGTCCATGTCTCTGATCTGCAATTGACCAAAAAGACTTGAAAAGTCTGATCCTTTAGAAATGAAGTTATCCAGGCAAAGGCTGTATCTTCTAGACCCAAAGCTGCCAGTCTTTCGAGCAAGATGGAATGGAACACAGTGTCAAAAGTCGCGCTAAGATCCAATAAAAGGAGCGCAACAGTTTCACCCCCAATCAGAAGTCGTTTAAGATGATCTGTGACTACTAGGAGGGTGGATTCGGTACTGTGCTGCGCCCTAAAGCCCGACTGTGAGGGATGAAGAAGATTTTGGGCCTCCACATGTGTTGTGAGTATAGCATTCACGTGTTTCTCCAGAACATTAGAGAAACTATGCAGCAGGGAAATTGGTCGGAAGTTCGACCAATTATTCAGTTCCAGGTTTGTTTTTTTAAGAGTGAAAGAACCATAGTGCTCTGTGGCACATGGCCCTCAAGTAAAGAAGGGTTAAAGAGATTCATCACCACCTGTAGTACCTCTGGGTCCAAAAGACAAAGCTTAGAGAGTAGTAGGGGATCCAGAGGAGAGCCAGATTTAATTGACTGTGAGATTGTCAGAAAAGTTGCAGTATTCAAAACAGTAATGTAAAATTAGTATTCCCTTTGGTTTCCAACCTAACCAAACACTCCTCACTATTCAATTCCACATTCAATCACATTTCATATGTACATCTACACGCCCCACTTTTAATTGTGGTGCCACAAACAGCCAAAAAGTGTAAAAAATATTGCATATTTATTAAAAGTAATGTGGCAATATTAGTCACACCACAATATTAAAAACCAATTCATCAATAAAAAACAGTTTCATAGAAATAGGAAATCCAAAACATGATCAAATTATCTTCCATGATTAGAGAAACCCATAAAAGCCTATAAAATACAAATCACTGAATTCAACTTATGTACTACATCATATACAATTTAAAAACCATACAGATTTCTGCGGAAAGAGAACAAAGAAAAAAGGAAAAGAGAGATAAAACACATACGACAGTGCACTTCCTTTTCAGTTCGTTAACAAATCCATATATGTATTCAGAACAGGCATCTGATTAGTGCAAAATGTTTTATCAAATGTGCCGGTATGTTCAACAGAATTAGTCTATTCGATGCGTCGACGAGTTTTGGTGGTGTTACACAAATATCGACCACCTTTTTCAAGACCAAACTTGTATCTCTCTTTTAGGATCGTTGTCAATGAAACCTATACATAAATACACAAGTATCACTATTATAACATTTACATCACCAAATCTCTTAGGGGCAGATCTACAAGAAAGTGCCGCAGCGTGGCGCTGCAAGCCCTTTGGCTGCGCCACGCTGCGGCACTTTCAGAGCACAGGAATGCGACATATTTACAAGAATATGTCGCATTCCTGTGCTCTCCCTGCGCTGGCGCACAAACAGCTGCCAAGCGCCGGCGCAGGCACCCTTGCACCATGGTGCAAGGATGCCTGCGCCATGGGAGATTGTTTTTGTGCAGGAAGGGGCACCTTTCTGCACAAAAACAATCAGTACAGGCTTTTCCTCTTTCAATGCGTGCTGCAGAATGCAGCACGCATTGAAAAGGAAAACGAGGAGAAATGAAAACATTTCTCCTCGGTGCGCCTCGCTACGCCACCTCTAGGGTGGCGTAGCTTTCAGACGCATCTCCAGATTTACGATTTCTCGTAAATCTGGAGATGTGTCTTGTTCCATGGGTGTTGCGTGGGAACACCCACAGCAACACCCATGGAACGCCCCTTCAACGCAAAGTGCTGCGTGTGAAGGGGACGGTATTTACAAGGAGAGGAAAAGTCACGCATGGTGGCTTTTCCTCTCCTGTAAATATCGAGGAGCCTCTGCGCCACCAGTACGTCACGAAAAGTGACGTACTGGTGGCGCAGGGGGCTTGTAAATCTGCCCCTAAATCTTTTATTCATATTCCTCCACTGTTTGTATATTAACATCTAAGATACTAAACATTATTTAGCAAACATACATCTTCGCAACTCTTCTACCAAAATATGTAATGTGGCACTACAATTTCAATCTGGGGATAACCCATATGTATCATACTGAACCAGCCGATCCCACTGTATCACACCTAATATAAAACATATTTAGATTCACCATTATCCACCCCGTTCAAGTCATTCTATTAACTATTTACATATCAACGGTCACAAATTCATCAACTTCCATTCTATTATAAATCAATCCATATCCACAAACACTCATGCTATAATCATGCTCTTATATATTTATATAGTGTGGAGACAATTCTGTGCCCCATCACTCACCAATTGGACTCCTTCATTAGTCCTACTCCTATAGGTGTTGCATACTATTTGTGAATATTAGGCCAATAATCAGGCTCTGTTTGTCCTTTCACAGTTGAGAAGACCAATGTCTTATTATCTATATTGAGAGATTGATAACAAAGGAAATAAATATTATATATACTTATGAATATGTTCTCTATTTTTATACAGTGTCTCGCATTCATTTTTTTAAAAAAAACATATTTTATTGAGTTTCCATGGTACATAAAGGGCTGTGGCCCACTTTATACATTTTGAACGCATGATATATCAGGAGTACCGGTACATACATGAAACTGTAATCCCTGCTGAACCTGCAGGCAAAACAGCAAGAACATGGCACAGGTAATCTCAGACCCCACAAAACTTAATGAATCTGGCTGTGTGTAAGTGCAGACGGTAGCGTTATATTGTCCGGGCTGCTCAGTGACCGATCGTGTCTAGGAGGGCAGTCTTATGAGGGGTCTGTGGATGGTAAGGAGGGTAGGAGGGTAAGTCTATGCCCTGGTAAGTCGCCCATCAGGACCTTATTTTCCTATGCTTCTGGGGACAACCCCGGGCCTGGAAGACCGCAATCTCTGCTCCCATGCATCTGTCTAGGGCCTTCTTCCACCTGCCTATTGTTGGAGGGGACGTTCCTTTCTACAGCTGGGCGATGTCTCGTTTGGCAGGAGTGAGGGCCAAGAAGAGCAAATGTCGCTTATATCGGTTCCCACCGATCCAATCAGTACTATGGAGTAGGAACAACCTCGGGTCAAATGGAAGAACCCACGATAGGACCTGGCCCAGGCAGGACGCAATCCTACGCCAGAATGGCTGTAGCTTACTACAGCTCCAGACTGTGTGCAGGTAGGTCCCCTCCTCCCTCTCGCATTGAAGACACACGGGGGACTGGCTGGCACCCATCTTCCATAGGCGGGATCGTGTGAAGTATATACAGTGCATATATTTAAATTGGATGAGGCGGTAGCGCGAAGACACCGCTGCGCCCCGGGGGCTGGCCAGGGCTTCTGTCCAGTCATCATCAGTCAGGTCAGGTAAGTCCTCAAGCCATGACGCCTTCGTCTTATGCAATGTTGTACAGGCGTGGGTGGTCAATGTCTGGTATAGCTGACTGATCTTATGCGCCCCCAAGTCTCCCATCAGCAGGCTGCCCTCAAGGGAATGAAATTCAGGCAAGGTGTCAAGTGAGTGAATAAGGGGGGCGAGTGCATGTCTCAGCTGGAGGTATTTATAAAATTGTGTCTTATGTAGCCGGAAATCAGTCTGTAGTTGATGAAATGATTTGAGGGTAGTGCCTTGCACGAAATCTCCCAGAGTAGAAACACCCAACAAATCCCACTTACAGAAACCTGATAGGGCCACGACAGGTCGTAAATAGGTGCCATACCACAGCGGAGTCGCGCGCGTCAGGTGGTCCTGCCACCCCATATGTCTGACCGTATACCTCCAAAGCTGAAGTATAGTTCTGCTGGCGGGGGGTAGGAAATCTAGATTCCCATGACTTTATAGGAGCTATAGGAGGGGGGTACGCTCCATTGCCATGTGCTCAAGTGCAAAAGCAGAGTCTGTGGGCGAATTATGCCACCATTCGTTAATGATTAGTAGATGGGATGCTGCATAGTAGACGTATACATAAGCTGCTGCAATGCCACCGCAGTACGTGGATTGCGTGCATGTACTCAGCGCCACCCAAACCACCCCTCCGTTCCATAGAAATTTATTGTGTAGAGCATTTACTTGTGCGAACCACGTACGTGGTATGTCAAATGGGAAGTTCTGTAGCCTATATAGAAATTGGCGTAGGGAGACCATTTTAAAAATTGCTGAGCGCCCATATAGTGAGAGTGGAAGGTGAGACCATATCACCGTCTCATCTCTCAGACTGGCAATGAGTGGATTGATGTTATGTGCCCACGAGGTTTTTGGGCAGGGCGAAATGAAAATGCCCAAGTATTTAAATCCCACGGTCGTGTGCGACAGCTGTGCTGCCCAGGTGCTGTGTCCCTGATCTCTGCACACTGGGAAAAGTACTGATTTTGAGGGATTGATGTTGAGACCAGAGGTCTCTCCAAACACTTGGAGGATCTGCAGTATTAGGGGTCCCGAGAACCATGGGTCAGTCATGAAAAACAACACATCATCCGTGTGGAGCACAATGCGGTCGGATTGGGACTGTAATCACTCGAAGCCTCGGATTAGGGGGTCCTTTCCCACCCAGGCCGCCAGGGGCTCCACGGCCAGGGCAAACTGTAGCGGAGACAGGGGGAAGCCTTGTCTCTTGCCACGGCCGAAAGGGAAAGGGGCCGACTGGTGACCCGCGATCCGGTCCGAAGCCGTTAGGTCTGTATACAGTAGACGTACGTAGGCTAGGAAGTGTGGGCTGAAGTTAATGGCTTCGAGGAGTTGGAACAGGTACGTCCAACTGAGGGAGTCAAACGCCTTATCGATATCAGCCAACAAGGTAGCCGCGGGATGGCCCAGCTCCGGGGCCTTCGCCATAGCGTTATGGACCCGTCGGATGTTGTGTCGAGTTGAGCGGTGTGGCATGAAGCCGGATTGATCCGGGTGAATCAGATCTTGGATGCAGGTACGGAGACAGTCTGCGAGGACCTTGCCCAAAAGTTTAGGCTTGAAATTGACAAGGGAAATGGGTCGATACGACGATGGTTCTTCTGGTGGATGGCCAGGCTTCAGGAATAGAACAATCTCCGCATGTCGCCAGTCCTGAGGCAATATGTGTTGGTCAAGGGCGTCATGTATCGCCCCCAGTAAGTGTGGGCCTAATGTACCCATATGTGGCTTGAGGAATTCAGCGGGGAAACCGTTAGGTCCAGGGGCCCGGCCCGGACGTATATTGGCCAGCGCTATACTGAGCTAGTCCACTGTAATGGGGGCATCGAGCTGATCCCGCATATGGTCTGTGGGTGTACGAGGGGGATGTCGCTGAGAAATTCAGCGATTATGTCCTCCGATAACTGTTCCTGTTGTGTGTAAAGCGTAGAGAAGTATAGCGCAAACTCCCTGGCAATTGCCTCGGGAGACGAGCACAGGATTTTGTCTACCCCTCGAAGTGTTGGAACGTTCAAGGGAGATTTCGCGGCCTGGCACAGTCTGTGGAGCATTTTACTGGATTTGTCCCCCCATTGGTAAATCCGGTGCTGTGAGGCTAGCCAGATTTCCTTCGCTTCATTGGTAATGTATTGTTGTATGCTCTGTTGCGCCAGGAGTAGGTTACGCTGGAGGGGTTGGCTAAAGTTAGTGATGAGCTGAGCTTCTAAGCTCCTCTGGTGGCTCTCAAGCTCGACCAACTGTGCTATGCATTTGCGCTTTTCACCCACACGGAAACTTATATCCACCCCACGGATTGTAGGTTTTAAGGCTTCCCACAAGATAATCTTGGATGGGGCCGAGGCCGTGTTCGACACAAGGTAGTCTGTCACTGCCTGGGTCAGGGTCTCCTGATAATCTGGGTCGCGGAGATGCCATGGGGACATACGCCACCTAAAAGGGGGTTTATGAGAGCTGGTGCAGGGTTTGAGTAGGACCGGGGAGTAGTTGGATAGCCCCCTCGGTAGGTGAGAGATATGGGAGATCCGGTGGATATAGCTGTGCGGTGTAAATACGTAGTCTAGTCGGGACAGCGACTCGTGGATGGCGGACATATACATGTATCCCTGCTCAGAGGGATGATACTCGTGTCATGTGTCGGCCCAACCCAGTGTAGTGGCTAGGAGGTGTCATTTAGTTCCACCTGTCTGGGGTTCCCGTCCAGGATCTCGCCGCCTGTCCATGGGCGCCATGACATCATTCCAGTCCCCATCCAACAGTGTCAAGCCCTCTGGGAGTTCTCCCCACAGTCGTGTGATTTTGTCGATGAAGGTGTTTCCCATTGGGGGGCATATATGCTGCCTATGTTAACTTGTTCCCTGTGTAATGTGCCTGACATGATGGTGTAGTGTCCCCCGGGATCCAGCCAGTGCTTCGTGTGGACGAAAGGGACGCGGCGATGTATAAGGATGGCAGTGCTCCGGGATCCCCTGGTAACCCGGAGTGATGTATTGTATGGCATCCGAATCTGGCAAGGCAGGGAGCTTTGTTACCTAGCAGGTGAGTCTCCTGTAGGAGAAGGATGTCGGCCTCGTATCGCTTGGCTTGGCGAAGAACAGCACCACTCTTGATTTTGTTTAGTAGCCCTTTGACATTCCAGGATACTATATTGAGTTCCCCGAGTAGGGGAGAGCGTGTCTGTGTGGTCATCCACCGTCTATGTGAGTGATCTTTTTGACTGATGTTGTGCGGTCATGGCATAATGTCTGTGCACATGTAATAACCATAACAGTGATAAACTGAAACTTCGGGAAAATCCCTACCCCCCTTCCCCCCTCCCCGATACTGCCATAAACGAGGAGCATTTGTCGTGGAGAAGGAACCCCAAGTCCCCAACGGGGGGGTCTAGAGAACCTCCTCCAATCAGTCCCCATCTTCCCATGGAACATGTACATAAATGTCCAGGGGCGTGATGTTCCTGTGGCTGGGCAGCCACACCAGCACAGTGTTCGAATGGAGCAGAAAGTCTCTGTAGGATACCAAATTATATTTGCCCAGAGCCGGGGATGTGATATCTGTGGCCCATTTTAGGATGCGTCCTCCGGGGCCGAGGAACGCCAATTAGATCCGGATCTATGCCTTCTTTTGGAGTTGTTCCTCTTCGGCCTATTTCTCTGTGAGCTTTGAGAGGAATCAGATTCTAAAGGCAGCAGAGTGTGTGGTCTAAGGGGAGTCCTCTCGTCTGTCCAGGCAAAGACTGCCACTGGTGTGTCGAAGAAGTAGGTTTTAGAGTTATATGTGACTCGCATTCTGGCCGGGTACCGCAGCATATAGTGTATGTTGAGGTCTCTAAGCCTGCGTTTGGCCGCCATGAAGGACTGGCGTTGCTGCTTGACCAGGCGGGTGTAATCCGGGAAGATCATAATAGGACGTGAATCAAACAGTAGCTTGTCTTTGTGAGTCCTGGCAAACTGCAGTATGGCGTCCCGATCAGCATAGTTCAGCAATCTGGCAATCACTGGTCTCGGATTTTCGCCAGGGGGGGGCTTCTTTGTTGGTGCCCGATGCGCCCTTTCCACAACAAAGCAGGTAGATAGTGTGTCTTTGGAAAGGAGGGTTTTCAGCCATTGGGTGATGAAGCGGTCCATGGAGGTGCCCTCGCAGCCCTCCGGAAAGCCGACGAAGCGCAGATTGTTACATCTGGAGTGGCCCTCCGCATCTTCCACCTGAGAGGCCAGCTCCTGCGCCACCACCGTGAGTTTGTTCACCTTCTTCTGCAGGGTTGTTACATGATCTTCTACTGTTGAGACGCCTGTTTCTGCCTCAGTGATGCTGTCTACAGCATTCTGGAGGTCCTGCCGCAGCAAGGAGACCTCAGACCCTACAGCGCCAATCTTTGCGCCGAGGGCATTCCTTGCCTCCGTGATGGCAGCTAGGAGCACTGCATTGTCGGGTATCGAGCCGCCGGTATCTCCCCCGGTGGTGCCGCCAGAGGCCGTTGAATAGTGGTCGAGGGTGCTCTGTTTGGAGCCTGCGCCACCTTGCTTGTCTTTGCCCATGTTGGTCGGAAGGAGGGCTTCCTGGTCTCGGGGTAGCAAGGATTGGCATCCAGTAGGTATTGCGGGTTATCCGGCTCCGTCCGTGGGGTCTGACCTTAACTTCTCTCGTCAACCTCATCGGGGGACAGTGCCACAGGCCGGGCCTCACGGATTCCGGCCCACCCTGGACCACAAGCCGCATCGAGCCTAGCCCGGCTGCCTCCGCAGCCCAAGGTGGCCAGCCAAGTAGGCCCCCTAACGGGACCAGACTCGCTGGACCCCCAGCCCACAGCACGCCCCCGCAGGATCCTTGCGCCTCAGATGTGCCGTGGTCACTGGGGCATCGCAGGGGTGTCGCCTTCCCACAGGTCCTCACGAGGCAGCACTCTCTCACTGGGCCTAATTCACCTGGTCTAGGGGGCCAATCGCCTCTTCCATCGCTGTGTATGCCCTCCCGCCCTCTATTGCGGATCTCGGCCTGGGCCCCGGAAGAGGGAGTTGTAGTCTAATGCGTGGGTCTGAAAGGAACCATGTTAGTTCCGCGGGCCTGGTCTCATCTCCTTATCACCCGATTGCTGCGGGTGCACCGGTTGATCGCCCACCCTCCGCCGGTCTTGAATTTATTGCTGCCCAGTTTCATGTGGGGAGGGGGGCCCCGGGGTGCACTCTCGCTGGGCACGGGCCTCGCAACCTGGAGCAGCTGGATTTCAGCAGGCGTGTGGAGCTGTGGCTAGGCCGTGCAGGGCCTGACGAGATGCCGCCGCATGGCGCTCACGGCCCCAGCCCCGGCTCTGCCGAAGCGCTCGCTGTCCCAAATCGGCCCCCGCTCCCAAGGCACAGTATAATGCGGGTCGGCCCGGTCCAGATGGGGAAGGCACGCCGCGGAGTACATGCAGTGGGGGGGCTCCCAGGGCATGACAGCGACTACGACAGGACGGGCCCGATCTCACTACAGGCCCGCCGTACATCAGAACCAGTGCAGGGGATTAGGGAGCCCCCCCTGGGGCGCCGATCCCTCGTGGCCCCTTCTCACCTTCGGGGGCTTGGTTAGCCCTCCCCTGTCCTCCGGGCCTCCCACCGATTCAGTGATGTAGGCGGCAGGCGGGCATAAGCTCCGAGCGGACCCGGATTCGCGCCGCACACCGGTCGGCCGCAACACTCGGTGCGCCGGTCGGGCGCCGGTGTTTTTCGGCTCGGGCGGGTCGCCTGTTCTTCCTGACGTCCGGGGTAGCCGATATTCTCCGTATGAGCAAGGATTTAGGTGGATTTTGCTACGATTATGGCGTGGACGAGCGGAGCCTCTTTAGGTTGCGTCCACCATATTGGCTGTCATCTCGCATTCATTTTGACACTAAAATAACCATCACAGAATTTACAAATCACAATATAAGTAAGTCCACACATTTTTATTTCCTAATCTCTTAATCTACTAATATTTTGATAGTGCTGATTAATATCGACACATCATTTATTTATTTACAAAGTTTTATATAGCGCGAACATGATCCCGAAGGATATCAGAGCGCTTCACAATTGACGGGAAAGGAAGGTAATCATTGCAGTACAGGCATCAAATATGAATACCAAACAAAACAGTTACAAAAGGGGTCAACAGAGAACAAGACAATAACTGGTACATAGGGAACTGGGAGGGGAGCAAATGATTAATTAAAGAAGAATAGAAACCAGCTCAGGGCTTAAAGATGTAAGTCCAATACATTAGAACAGACGATCCAAGCCCATTTAAGGTAAGAACTTGTTCATAAGGAATCTTTTAACTTCCAATTTAAAAGCAACCGTGGAGGAGAATCTGCGTACTTCCGGTGGGAGAGAGTTCCAGATCTTCGGAGCAGAGCCGGAGAAAGTTCGGTGACACGTTCTCTTTTTGCGAAAGATCTGTGGTTTCAGTAGGAAAGAGTTAGCACTTCTTGAAGGTCTACCACCTCCGGATAATTCTAGCTTTTGAGCTAGATAACTGGGGGTTTTGAAATGGAGGGCTTTGTGAGACAGGCAGGCAATCTTTAGCTGTATTCTTGCTTCGTAGGGCAACCAATTTAGGGATTTTAGGACTGGGGATATGTGCGCATTTCTTTTGGTACCCGTAACCAATCTGGCAGCAGCATTCAATGAAGCCCTTAGTGGGGCCAAGGTATATTTGGGGAGGCCACAGAGTGTAGCACTGCCATAGTCTAGCCTCGGCAAAACAAGCACTTGGACCACCTGCTTGAAGTCAGCTTGTGGAAGGAATGGTTTGAGATTCCTGAGTAGCCTCATCAGGTGATTAGCTCCCTTGCACACCTTGCTAATATGATTCTTCATGTTCAGATGCTTGTCCAGGGTGATTCCGAGAGATTTGGCTGAGTCAATAATGAGGGGGGAGCAGTTGACAGCAGTGAGGTGGTTCATCCAAAGGTCTAACTTGGGGATGTGCTTCGGAGGAGAAATGAGAAGGAATTCTGTTTTGGAGGTGTTGAGCAGGAGGTGGTTCTCGGTTAACCAGTTTTGAGTATTCATTAGGGTAGTGTTGAGTGATGTGAGGTTATCCGGGGAGGAGATTTTCAGATAAAGTTGGTTGTCATCCCCATACATATGGAAGAGAATGTTGGTGGAATTTAGTGCATTAGCTAATGGTTCCAAGAACAAGTTGAAGAGTATGGGAGATAGGGCGGACCCTTGGGGGACCCCCATGGATACTGGTGAGGGCTGGGAGAGAGAGTGGTTCGCCTTGACTCTTTGGGAACTGTGGTGGAGGAAAGACGAGAACCATTGGAACACCAGACCAGAAAGGCCCATCCTGTGCTCCAAAATGAATAGGATATTGTCGTGATTGACAGTGTCAAACGCCGAGGAAAGGTCAAGGAGGATTAGGAGGCTAGATTCATTTTGGTCAAGAATTTTTAAAATGTCATCCATAACGTGAGTGAGAGCCGATGAAGTGCTGTGCCCACTCCGAAAGCCAGATTGATGTTGGTCCAGTAGTTGGAATTTCTCGATGTGAGCGCAAAGTTGTGATTGGACACATTTTTCTAGGAGTTTGGCTAGAGTGGGGATGTTAGAGATAGGGCGGAAGTTGTTAAGGTCAGCACTATCTGCGTTGTTTTTTTTAAATATAGGTGATACCTGAGTTGCTTTTAGGCAATCCGGGACCGTGCCTTGTGACAGTGAAGCGTTGACAATCTTTGTACAGATGGGGATGACGACATCCTTGATTTCTTTGAAGACGGAAGGTGGCAACGGGTCGCTGAAGTGATTAGATGGGTTGATACTCTGAAGAATCTTGTTAATGTCTCTTTCACTGAAGGGAGTAAAGGTGCCCCATGAGGCATTGTTCTTGGTGCTCAGGCTAATTGGTTCGAGCTTCTCTAAGAGGGCCGGAGGGGGCGCAGACCCATAGGATGGCAAAAGAGCCTTCTTAGAATCAAGCTCAATATTGATGAGTCTTGATTTCTCAGTAAAGAAAGCAGCCAGTTCGTCGCATGAGGGTGGGCTGACTCCAGAGTCAGAGCGGTTTGGTGCTTCCACCGATTGTTGTTTAACCAGTTCAAAAAGTTTCTTGGGGCGATTAGCGGCTTGATTAATTTGGGATCTGAAGTAGTCGGCCTGAGCGCTCTTGATTTGTTTGTTATAGGAGCTCCTTACCGATCTAAGGATTTTTAGCTGATCCGAGGATGGTATCCCCAAAGTTTGCACTGATATCCCCCCGCCCAGCATCACAATATATGACTGGCCCACTGTAAATATTTATTACTCAGCTCTGCTATAAAAATCAAAAAAGGCATTAAAATTCTGATTTTCCCTGGTGTCAAAATCACCATTATAAAAAATTAATTAAAAAAGTGTTAAAATTGTCAGACCCAAAAAATTAACAGGTTGAAACATTCCACTGGTGACAGGTTAAGGTGAGATAGTGCATTATAAAGTGGTTTTGACCCATGTCATTAGTCCTGTTCATGCCCTGCCAGAAAGTGGCCTTCTCCCAATGCTCATATTGCAACAGAGCATACATACCGTCAACATATAAATCAGGCCTTTAGTCTTTTTCTTGGAGAAATTCCAAGTTGACGATGCCGTCACCAGGTCGGGGTGCTAGCTGGATCTGAAGAGGAGCTCATCAACAACATCAGCTCAATATTGATGAGTCTTGATTTCTCAGTAAAGAAAGCAGCCAGTTCGTCGCATGAGGGTGGGCTGACTCCAGAGTCAGAGCGGTTTGGTGCTTCCACCGATTGTTGTTTAACCAGTTCAAAAAGTTTCTTGGGGCGATTAGCGGCTTGATTAAGTTGGGATCTGAAGTAGTCGGCCTGAGCGCTCTTGATTTGTTTGTTATAGGAGCTCCTTACCGATCTAAGGATTTTTAGCTGATCCGAGGATGGTTTGGATCTTCAAGATCGTTCAATTGCCCTCAGGTTGCGGCGTTCGAGTTTAAGTTGTCGTTGAACCACGGTTTGAATATTTTTGTTGAGGCATTTTTTTGTTGGAATGGTGCAATGGAATCCATGATGCTAGAGATAGTAGAGTTGTAGAAGTCAGTGAGTACATGAACCTCAGACATGTCAACTTGGGAGGCGAGGGCATATTTACAGTGGGTTGCTAGCTCAGCTGTATTGATAAATCTGAGGTCCCTTTTTCCAAATCTTCGATTTCATTGGTTGAGCCTTCCTCAGGGACACCTCCCTGTTAATATAAAAGAAGTTGCTGTGATGGTCACACCAATCGCAAGGGGTAATGGTATCCAGTGTGATGGTGTGTCCTTTGGTGATGATGAGGTCCAGAATTTCTCCTTTATTATGAGTTGGCCGGTCACAATGTTGAATCAACTTGTGATCACTTAAGAATGATTTAAGGCATGTTACAGCTTGGTCATTGGGGTTAGACCGGTGAAGGTTGAAATCACCGAGGAAGATTTGGGGCATTACGGAATCGACATTGCCGGAGATGATTTCCATTAATTGTTCAATGAAGGAGAGATTGTCCCCCGGGGGGTGATAAAATGTATGTAGTTTGCACACCGGAAGGTTGTTACTTGAGATGTTGAGACAAAGGTATTCGCTGGAGGATGGCGTAGAGGACTCAGGGTGGGAAACCGAGAGTGTGCTCCGATGTATTCAAGCTCGGCCACCGCCCAGCTTCATAGCTCTGTCTAGACGAATTATGTCATGGGGAGGAGGCACTAGGAGGTCTAGGATAGGAGTGGAAGAGGGATTGAGCCAAGTTTCAGTGAGGATGATGATGTCTATCCTATTGTGTTGGATGAGGTTGAAGATATCAGAGGCGTGTTTACTGGCTGATCTGCAGTTGAGTAGTACGCATTTAAGTCGTACCGGTGTATGGGGGGAGGGGTCTGGATGATGTTCACTTGCATGAGGTTGTCATTATTTATGATTCTAAGGTTGTGAGGGGGTTCTCTGTTCGGGTTAGCATGAATGGCTTGAATTTGCCCCGGAGGAATCTTGTTGGTGTCTAGAGTAAGCGAGTAAGAGTTGAGTAGATCATCGATATCATTAGACGCAAGATAGGCCTTCGGTCTTCTGGGGCGGGAGGGGGCGTTAGGTAGGGGTAAGGTTTTAGAGATAGAGAGGGGGGAATGCTGGCCAAGGCGAGCTATATCGCCAGCGGGGGCTCTGGGCAACTTCAAAAAGGAGAGGAGGGAGCTGATCAAGGGAAGATGTTCAATTGAAAGGGCTTTCAAATAATGAAGTTCGACGGTGAGAAGGTGCAACTGGAGGGATATATCGTCCAGGCGCGCCACCAGGTCTGAGTGCTGGGTGAGGGGTAGAAGTTGTGTGGGGAGATCTGGCGGAGAGGAGGGGCCTCGATGTATGCCAGAGAGATCTAAGGTGGTATTGCAAAGTTCCAAGGGGGGGGGGTTGGTCATTGAGGACTTGCGGTGTACCAGATAGCTTGGATAGAGAGGTTGGTAAAAGTGAGAGGGTGGGTGGGCCAATGACCTGTGTGACAGGGACGGTCAAATAAGGGTTTGAGAGGGTTTGGCTGATCATGGTCCGTGGAGGGCAGGTGCCAGGTCTCCGGCCTAGCGGGTGGCGTAGAGAGAGGGATGAAGGGAGGGGGATCTTTCATTGAGAGCAATGGCGGTAGGGCGAGAGGGAACTTCTCAGCTCGAGAATCACCCTGTATCGGACTGGAGAACGGCAAGTAGAGTGAACCCGTAGGCCCGCCAGCCTTCTGAGTCGGAGGTCTAGAGGATTGATCCAATCCGGCAGGGGACTGAGAGGCTCTGAGATCATCTGAGGGGGGAGAATGGTTTAGTGAGAGTGGGGAACTCCCGGCTGTGGTGGGGGGAGAACTGGTTAAGTCCTGAGTAATAGTATGGTGTGGGTAGGGGTCATTGGATTTAGCCGACACCGCTTTTTTGAGTGTAGGGAAAATGTTGACCATCTTAGCTAGGTTGACATTAGAGGCTTGGATTAGGATGATACCATTGTTGTAGAGGGTGATAGTGGCATTAGCGTTGAAGATGAGCGAGGTCGATAATTTGAGACCATGTGGTGTTTTCCTAGTGCCTGATATTCGAAGCATGGAGTAGAGAACATTCCGCCAGCATGCCTGTTTTCTGGTATAGAAGATGAGGTCATTAACTATACTACCCTTGTTTGCACAGAAGTAGATGTCTGAGATTAATGTTTCGGGTTTGGCTTTGAGTATGCGATGTTTGTGCTTTTTGGCGGCATTTTTGGAGAGGTTAGACGGGTAATTGATAATGAAGGCATTAGATCCTGTGGGGTCGGGACTTATCTCCATTCTGAGAGTGTGTTCTAGCAAGGAAGGGGGCCTCAATAAGGAGTTTATGGAGGTGAAGGTAACTTTATTTATCAATAAAGCGTAAATAGGCAGATAATAGACCTAGAGGGTAGGCAGAATAAGTTGGGAACGGATAGTTAAGGTGCAATTATTTTAGACTTCGGAGTAGGTTAATTGGCGAAGAGCCAGAGACCGGGGAGACTGCATAAGGAATCTAAGGGGACTGGGGGGGTGGGGGGGGAAACAAAAAACAAACGAAAAAAAACAAAAAAAAACGAGCAAGGCAGCAAGAAAACTGTGGGTAAAGATAGAGTTAAATTAAGAGCAGACGAGTTGGCTGTGTACCTGAGAAGCAGGAGACTTACTGCGGTCTATCAGGGGACTGTGAGGGCAATTATTCAGGATGAGTGGGCTGTAAAAAAGTGGGCTGTAGAAAAGATGGCTGACATTATTAGAATGTACCAAGATGGGAGTCCTACCTTTGTCTTTACTCCTCTGAATGAAAGAGGGGAGTTGTCCTACTATAGTTTCCAATCATTAAGATATCGGTAAGAATCGAATAAAGGAGAAGCTAGTCCTACCTCCCTTTTGACAGATGCTCACACTGTGGTAAAGGATCACTGTAGAGCTTAGCCTTGGTTTGTGAGCCTAGAAACGGGCGCCATCTTGCAGAGGTGATTCTTGGTAAAGAAGAGTGGGTGCATCTTTTTCAGTAGACAAAATGGATGTAGGCCCCTTGGAAGTACCGATGAAGGAGTCATCTTGAAGCGATGATTCCATAGCAAGACGCCGAAAATTAAAGAGTCGATAAATCCTGGTATCCCAGGCGAGCTAGAACGAACAGCTGCAGATCGGAGGGCGGCGCTCCGACGAGAACGCCACCGAGGAGTGGATGAACCAGGCACTCCAACCTGAAGAATGATCTCATCAGCACCGCAACAACACTAAGAGCGTGGACTTGTATGGGAACTGGCCAGCAACCGTAGTGGGGGGATGCGGCACACAACAAAATCAAAAGCGTGGACTAGTGCGGGAGCCAGCCAGCCAGCGTGGGAGGGAAGGCGCGGTGGTTCACGTACGATCCCCGAAGAGGATGGGAAGGTCGCATGACTGGTAAGACTTGTTCTCATCCTCTCACCTCTGTGCGTTGCAGATCGGGGGGGCAGAGGTCCCCAGATCAATCATGATGGTCATCTGGAGGAAACCACCAAGTGTGCGAAAACTTCCTGCCTGGAACAGCTCGAAGGGGCAGCCTTTACCGTCGGATGATCGATTCTACGGCTGCCCGGGCGTGAGTCCTGCTCAGCGGCCTGTGGTTGCGTGAGTACAAGATGAGATGAGATGCCGGGAAGACTCCCCGGTCGAACAGGTCACTCATAAGAATACGGAGCTCCCCAGAGCTGTGGAGGCGTTTCAGACCTAACCGGGAAGTCTGAGATGTGTCGCGAAAGCCTCGGGTCCCCAGGCGGTGATGAGGGTAGTTGGACGGCACCTCGGCCCGATAGTGAGACAGTCGCAGGAAGAGGGAGTTCGCCCGTCTTGAGGCAGGCAAGTCGGGATACTATCGTCAAGTAGTTGCTGTTGTGTGTTGATTGTCGAAGTTATTGCAGTTTTCGGCCTTTCGCTAATCAGAATAGCGAATTAAGGAGTGAGAGGAGATTCGATTCGATGCGATGGGCTGGGTAATACAGGGATTTAAGCAGATCGCGATCCCAAACCCAGGGAGCCTCCGAATATCGCCCCTACTCCGTCGGTCATTTTCCCTCTACTCTGTTACCTTTTTATTTTGTTATCGGTCCCGCTACATCAACTTCTTCGGGTTTCTTATTAGCAATGGATTAATATTGGTCCTGAATTTTTCATTAATCAAAACAGCGTTCACTCAACCTCTACGGGTCCGTTTTCTGTGAATACACAAAATGGCAAGGCATGAGTGAGTTGCGTACTTGAATTTTCTTTACTCATAATTATAGCCTATTGTTGCAAGGAAGCCTGACCCTTTGTCTCGAACTAAACCTCCATTGGATCCTCTTACCTGAACACTTGTATTTCATGCGGTGTCCGTGCGGGTTGCCTTTCCGTTTCTGTTTGCTTCGCGAACCCAATTTTTTCTCCGCCTCTTCTGCTTGCGTCAACTTGGGTAACTGTCTCCTGTTAGCCCACATTATTGCTGGCGGAGAGCATCTACCCTCCTCTGTGTAGGTGCCGCCATGTTTAAACAGGATTAAATCTACGGCTAGGTTAACAAACATCCCCTATGCATCTATCAACTGGATACATTAATTACTCATATCAAAAATAATACCAACTATTTGGTGCAGTTTACTGTAGGTATATATCTGAATGTACACCACATTATTACAAGGAGTCCTTTGCCAAATACGTCCCCACTTACTCCTCTATTCAACTTTTTTTTTTTTAAAACAACAAGGCAGATAAATAAAGTTATTATCATCACTTTTCTCAATTTGAAATCAATCAATTCAAGTATAAATGTATGTGCAGCCCATCAATGTTTATAAGTGAATGGGATATATGATCTTTTTCAGAATGGGTTAAATAATTTATACATCCCATTCCTATGATGTCATTAATGAATGGATTTTTATAGACTGTCATTAGTGCTTCCACTGTTATTTCATATTTAACATCTTTTATTTAAAAAACATTTTTTGTATATATTTATATAAGATCAATTATCCATATTCCGTCCTGCACCATATCTAAATACATTTAGTCCATTCCTCCCTCGAGGTGAGGCCCTGTCTCACAGTGTTCAGCCTCGAGATTTACCATTGTTTCCTCAACTTTCTCTTCTCCTCCAAACAGCCTTTGCGTTTGTTTCCAGTAATCTTATTTAGAATAAACCAGTGAATATCCAAATATCCATGTTTGGCATGTATAAAGTGCTCAACTAATTGCGCATTTAATTTACCAGTTTTTAATGCCGAATTGTCTTTGGAGAGGCGTAATCATAGTTCGCTCCCGGTCTCACCGACATGCCCTGAACCACAGGGGCATTGCAAGAGGTACACAATGTTGCCACTACGGCAGTTGTTAAGGCTTCTAGATGTGACTATGACACCATTGTATTCAATCATTTTACTAACAATGCATTGGTCACATATGCCACAATTTCCGCATTTGTGATTGCCCACAGCTCTACCATGGTTTAAGGTGGTTTGCTGGTCTCCTCTTTTTTCTCTATATGTGTGCTCCAGGGAGTTTCATATGTTTTTGTTGCATCTAAAAGCAAAATTAGGTTTATCTAATTGTGTATCTTCATCATCATTTAGAATATTCCAATTTTTGTTGATAATATTCTTAATTTGGTTACTCATATTTGCAAATTTATATTTATATAAAAGAGCATGATTTTAGTATGAGTGTTTGTGGATATGGGTATATTTATAATAGAATGGAAGTTGATGAATTTGTGACCGTTGATATATAACTAGATAATAGAATGACATGAATCGGGTGGATAATGGTGAATCTAAGTATGTATTATAATCGGTGTGATACAGTGGGATCTGCTGGTTCAGTATGATACATATGGGTTATCCCCAGATTGTAATTGTGGTGCAACATTACATATTTTGGTAGAAGAGTTGAGAAGATGTATGTTTCCTAAATAATGTCTAGTATCTTAGATGTTGATATACAAACAGTGAAAGAATATGAATAAAAAATTAAGAGATTTAGTGATGTAAATGTTATAATAGTGATACTTGTGTATTTATGTATAGGTTTCATTGCCAATAATCCTAAAAGAGAGATGCAAGTTTGGTCTTGAAAAAGGTGGTCGATATATGTGTAACACCATCGAAACGCGTCGACGCATCGAATAGACAAAATCTGTTTAACATACCTGCACTTTTGATGAAAAACTTTGCACTAATCAGATGCCTGTTATGATTACATATATGGATTAGTTAACAAACTGAAAAGGAAGTGTACTGTTCTATGTGTTTTAGCTCTCTTTTCCTTTTTTCTTTGTTCTCTTTCCGCAGAAATCTGTATGGTTTTTTTCATTGTATATGATGTAGCACATAAATTGAATTCACTGATTTGCTTTTATTGACTTTTATGGGTTTCTCTATTCATGGAAGATAATTTGATCACGTTTTAGATTTCCTATTTCTATGAAACAGTTTTTTGTCACTGAATTGGTTTTTAATATTGTGGTGTGGCTAAGTTTGCCACCTTACTTTTAATAAATATACAATATTTTTTACACAGTTTGGCTGTTTGTGGCACTACAATTCAAAGTGGGGCTTGTAGATGTATATATGAAATGTGATTGAATGGGGAATCGAACAGAGAGGAGTGTTTGGTTATGTTGGAAACCAAAGGGAATACTATTTTTACATTGCAGTCTATGTAGAGCCCTCTCCCTTTGGTGAGAGGGCTCTCTCATAACATTATAAGTATCCAAACCAGGCCACGATTCCAAATTCACAATTGGATCCGATCTATATGTGCAGTCATTAAGCTTTTGTGGGGAATGGTTTAGGGTATTGTTAACAACAGCAAAATCAGTGGAGTTTGGTACATCCTTGAGCTTATTGAGCAAATGAAGATGGATATCTGCTTCCTTTTTAGTAAGAGTGCAAGTTCTTTGCACTGAGGCAGAGAGAGTTAGGGTGCTGGAGACAATTTACAGGGATCCGACAATTCTTTTACTACATTGAAGCGTGTCTTAGTAAAGTTCTGGGCATTTGTGATTGTATCAGAAATGCAAAAAGGGGATGTGCTGTTCTGCAAAGTCCATGATACTTTTTTATCGCTGTTCTATGCCTATTTTTTGAATTCTCATTGTAAGACTTCCTCCAAAGTCTTTCCAGGACCTTAAAGCGTTTTTCTCCAGCTGAATGGATTCGTTGAACCAGAGCGCTGAGAGGAGAGATCTAGTTGAGTGGGTAGATGAGATCGGAAGAATAGTCTCCAGAGCGTTAAAGAACCAGCTATCTACTAACCCCTGATCCGTATCAACTCTTAACTCTAAGGTAGGTTTGGTGCTTTGGAGATGTGAGTTCAAGGCGGGAACATTAATACCCAATACCCAATAAAATGGCTACCTAGCTGATACCCATCATTCAAACCTATCATTTGAGCTCGGATTACTTGCATTCCACAGTTTTTACACTCATTCACTATTATACATTTCATACAGACATTCCTCCAAAGATCCATACAGACATTTATTTACCACAATACCCATTTGTGCAAGTAATCCCTGCAGATGACACAAACCAGAAATTTCATCCATTCCGAACTCACCAAAATATTTTAATACTCTTCAAATAAAGACATGCTGGCTGCTGACATACTGAACTTTCAACAGGAAGTACAAAGGAAGAAACAACATATTTGCAGAGCAAAAAGACAAGAGGATGGGTATCTGATGATGTGAGTGACTGGCCCTTAGACCTACCCAGCATCAACATTAGCCTCTTTCCATCAAAAGATGTCACCTTGTTAGAAAGCCCTTTTTGGGCCATGTTTTCCTACAAATTGGAAGACTACAAATTATCATAATTTGGGTGAAAAGCAGACACATGTAATTTGGGGTCTGGTGGGCAGTCTGTTATTCATTTTGGTGTGATGGAAGATCTTGTGTCTACCCAATCAGTACAAGACTTTCATTGGTTCTCTACCACAATGTTGAATTTCAAATATTATCTCACAAAATATCACATCCAAAAATTGAGTACAATAATATTGTGCATTTAAGTATCAATAGGTATGTATTATTTTTCTTAACTCTATATCTTTGATATATGTCTCCTAAAGGAAGGAACATGTGGAGTTAAGAATAGTAAATTTACACTTACCTATATGTACTTCCCTTCACAATATTACAGGATGATGTCATACTTTCAGAACACCCTGGCTTGGTGGATTTGGGTTTGGTTAAATGTTTCTACCTGTAAGGCAGGAGCACTTTGGTAAAAAATCGAATGCCGACTGGCTGATGGATCATAGCTGCGGGTCAATATTAAGTCTGGGGGGAGTTCACGGAGTTCCGCAAGCGGTGGAGTGCAGCACGAACTGCCGTTCAGGCTTATCTTCCTGCCACTCGGATAGACATTCCACCCGAGCGGCAACTCGCACTCTCCTAATTACCGTTGGCGATTGCGAGCGGGGAAGCTGATCTTCCTGCCGCTCAGGTAGAAATTCTACCCGAGCAGCAGCTCGCGCTCACCAACTTACCATTGGCGATTGGGAGCTGGAAAAAAACTCCGCTACACGGAGCAGAGTTTTCTGCACTTCACATGCTTCACCGACCAGGGTTAGTCAATATTTTTTTGTATTACAGACAGAAATCCCTAACATAGGTATTGTTTTATGTAATACTACAAAAATCAATGGTCCTGGTATGTAGGGATTTTTCTCTGTGTGTGTGTAGTCATTGATCATTTTTCCTACCTGCTTCGACGTTGCATTGCATGGCAGTTCTGGACAGGAAATATTTGATAGCAGCATGTGACAGAAGAGCCATCACCCTCAGAAACATAGTGGCTCTCCGGCAATAAATGAGGTGGGAGGATCAAATATTTGGCTCTGATTTATGGCTTGGCACCCCGCTGAACTTTAAATGATCCCCAAGTTTCCTTTGAAAAATAACACGCAAAAGTCAATGTTCTGTATTTGTGCAATAATAACTATTTCATACAAAGACTACAAGAGATTTGTTATTTCGTTTTTCCAGTCTGAGTTTTTGTTTTGTGCACAGTTGAAACAAGAAGTCCAGGTTTTAAAATATTACCTTTCACTGGTAATTATGTATTAATGTTCTGCCTGTGTCAAAATGTAATGTTATCTTAATTTACTGTCTCAATTGTATGTCTCATTCACAAAGAGCAAGACATGCAACCCATTAAGTTGTTTCTTTAAAGCTGATCTTACATTTACACATTTTTGACTTTTATGGGTGTCTCAAAAAAATCCCAAACGTTCGCCCAGAAATCTATGTCTGTTGTTAAATTCTGTGGCTACTCAACTTGCATTCAGTGTATTAATCCATAAATAATTCCCATTATATGGATCTATCCATTTACATTTCTCTTCTATTTCTTCGTGGGGAAATGTGTTTAGCATGGCAACCCCGTTTGCCATATCCTCTTTAAATCTAGTATCCCGTCTTGTCATTCCCAACATGGAAATCCGCTTAGCTCTACCCTAGACAGTAGATGATTTGCAGGTTTTTCAAGGGTGGGAAATAACCTGCAGGGTCAATTGGCACCTAAGGGAACAGGGAACCCTACGTAAAATGTCTAAACGCCCAACACGACTCCTAATTTTGGAAGTACTGAATTTCCACCATAATGGCCTTCACAGTTGCACGGGAGAGAGATCAAAATTCTGATAATCCTCTCACCCACATTGACTTAGAATGATGTAAAGTGGTACCAAGCTATGCAAATTCCAGCATCCATCAGCTTTAGAATGGAAAATATTTTATTGCATTGTTTATAACATAACATGTGCATTTGTAAAGAGCCCACTCACCCAAGTGTATCTTGGCGCTGAATAATAGATGTTTATTGTCACCCAAATCAGGGGTACTCATTTTATCAACCTCAGAAGGATGAATGGACCTGCAAGGATTTGAACCTGTGACCATGAGGTCAAACACAGGTCCCCACAGTGGAGCATTAGTCCACTTAGCCACCATACCCGGCTCCATACTGCTAAACACCAGGGGCTCTATTGCCCATAGGGTGCACTTTCCCTTTTCAAGTTACAGCGCATCTTTAAATGGGTACACCATGTGCAAACAGGGAAAGTGTGCCCTATTAGATTGAAAGCAATGCCTTCAGAGCAGCCGTGAACTCATGATGCCCTGGGGGCAGCGCATTCAAGTGAAATACGGAGCGCCTGCTTCACAGCCGCTCTGTGTTTCACTGTGCAGGCAGCAGCCGTCTGCACTTTAGAGAGGGGAGGTGGATCCCCTTGCAGACAGATGCAGTGAGTGGCTGCACCCACCTGCAAGGTGATGTATGGGACCACCTCCAGAGGGCTGCCATCAGGGGGTGCACTAACAGTGCGCCACCTTTTTGTTCGCCTGGTGACAGCTTCTTTACCTCTGCGCCCGCGTCCATGGTACAGCACGGGCGCAGATGTAAAGAAATTCCCTCATTTGCACGCCCCCATGGAAATGAGGGAACGCCGTCTTGAGATAGTGCTGGCGCAACATGTGTGCCAGTGCTATCTGAATTACAGCAGGGGCTGCACAAGAATCTGCGGCACCTTCTGTAATACCAAAGTGCCCCGGGGGTGCACAAAGCTGGCGCAAACACACATTGTGTGCCCGGGGCACTTCTGTAATATGGGACCAGATAATTCATAAAAAACGGGCATAAAGAGTTATAAGCATGGACGTCATTTGGGAGTAGTCAGGGGTCGTAGCTCCGACCTCTAACTTCCTCCCTGCAACTCCTGGCTCTTCTTTTGTGACCCCTGACCTCAGAGGAGCCAAAGGTTTTGGTTCCTCTGAGGCCAGGGGATCGCATATGGAGTGCCAGGAGTAGCAAGGAGCAAGTTGGAGGTCGGAGCTCAGGCCCCTGGCTACTCCCAGATGACATCCATTGGTATAAGCAGTGCAAAAATGCCCTAGAGTTCCTCAGAAAGTCAGATCCACTAAAATCATGCATCTGGCTTTAAGTGAAGCCCTAGCACTAAATGAAAACAGTCACTAACAATTGGCAAAAAGTAAATTGTGTGATTTTATCACATGTAAATGTGCCAATTACAATATATTACACAATAGTGTGATATGACGACACCTAAAATGTGGCATTGTTACAAAATTACACATATTGCCCGATTAACACAAGGACAATCGTCTGCATGTAGAAATTTGAATTTAAGGATGTTACTCGTACAATTCTCACACAAGACATCACTCGCTCAACTTTGTGCCACAGCCCATCGCTTTGGGGAAAATTACAGGTGGCATATTAAATTGCCGCAAACACTTGTGCACACAGGGATCATAATTGCAAGCTGTGCTCTATGTATCACATCCGGTAAAAATTGCACACTTTGTTAAATTTCTGCAAATTAACAAGCAAATCAGGATATGAAGATTCTGGTACAGTAAACACCAAAATCTACATTGTTATTCTCCAAAAACTCACATCCAATAAATTCTGAACACATTACTGTTGGACATCAGGTCTACTGGTAATCAAACAAATCACTGACATAATATCAATCACACAAATATTATCATACAAAAATATAGTTTCAAAAATATTGATTACAAAAATATCGTTTTTGCATACTTTTTGTTTTTAATTTGTCTTTATTCAGAGTTGCACAAAATTGGTACAGCATAAAAAAAATAGCAGTAAAGACAATGCAAGGAGCATCACTCAATTCGAATCCCTGCTCAGCCGATGTTTGCATCACGCCTGGGGCAGCGACTAGACCAGGAACATCATATCATAGGACATAACCACGTAGGAGTATAAAAAACATACAATACAACCCCAGTAGGAAAGAACCAACCAAAGAAAAAACAAAACAATACAATAAAACCTTGATTGTGGCAGCAGTAAAGCGAGACAGGGCTGAGCATCCATAGGGGCCACACATCCGGAGAGAGAAGGAAACACAGCATCAAAACTGGGCTTGCGGAGCTCCGAGGAGGGGGGGGGGACCAACATCATCACCTTCAGGGGAGTCACTAGGGGGCACATTCAGGGCATCAGGCAATGTACAGCCCAACCCATCTGAAGAAAGGAAAGGAACAGGAGCGGTGCCTGCAACATGGAGCAAGGATGTTACGGGAGCACCACAGGTGCCGCCCCTGTCCCCATAGCGGAAGTCCAGGCCCTGAAAGTCACTTTCCGCCTGCCTTTTCATGGTAGGCAGACCACCATGAAAGGGCAGGCGGAAAGCGACAATGTAATCCCAACGGAGGAGCCGAGGCTTGCTCCGCTGCCATATTGGGATTACAATTCCGCCTGTCAGAAGCGGATCAGATTTCCCCGCAGGTTTCCCTCTGATTGCCAGTATCATAATACGGCAGTTGGACGGAAACCTATGATGTTGGGCGGAAAGCCTCCGACGAGCTGTCAGATGGCTTTCTGCCTTACATTATAAGGGCCAATATTATTGAAAACAAAATTAAAAACACAGATATTCTTGAAAACGATAATACTTACCTAAAAGATCGATATTCTTGTAAACGATATTTCTGCATCACGATATTTGTGTCACGACATTAAAAACTCGATATTTGTGTATCTCGACATTTATAATTCAATATTTTGTCCAACTATCATCAGAATCTTAGGGGTGGTGGTGCACTGCGCAAATTTTCGAAATTCTTCGCCTCATTCCGCAAATCAAGATTTGGAATTTATCACATAAATTACTGTTTTAGACATAGATATTTTAGGTGCTATTTATGCTAACATAATTACCTGTTGGCTGATCGATTTTAAGGTTGAACATTTTTATCATACAGTGTTCCTGATAAGACTCTTTCTATTGCAAAGACGTGTTCACAATGCAAGACTTTGTAAGTTTTAAGAACTGTTGTTCTAACTGTATAAGTGCGATCAAAAGAATATTTTGTTCTGCTTCTCAATTTACCCTTTAAGAAGAGCCAGACATTCAAGCAAGTTTAACAGCAGACTACTAAACAACGCACTTACACAAAAGACCATCTTTAAAGTATTCCGCTTACTGTCTTTTAAAGGCAATTGCTCAAATTACCTGTACTTACTACATTTCCTCTACTGCCAATTTTTCGCGGTGATGCATAGTGCTTGCAATCATTTCAGGGAGGAACACAGATAGGCAGACAAACAGACCGATTGCATTTACAAATCACTTTCTTCCAAACGGCTGGGTTAAAAAACAGTTTAATAATAACTTGCAAAAAAAATGCAGGCGATATTATCGATTAAGAAGCTAAATGGGGAAATCTGCTTCAATCTGCTCTCTTCGTGCATGAAATCGGAGTTCGATTAATTAGGCTTTTGTGTGGACACTGAAAAGGGATGTACAATTAGAACACCCACTCTCATATTGCAAAAAGGTAAAATCATGCAAGGAAGAAAGGATGACGGTTTTTTTTTTAGTAACAAGGGGGTTGCATAAATAAATGAATGCAGATTTGTTTAGTATAGTTGGCTTATAGAGATTTATTATAAATACAGCACTGACCTGGAAGGAGTAGCAATTAGTAAAGTTATGTTAGCTCTTTAGAACATTACAACTGACCTACAGTAGTCCTCGCAGTGAGACTCGCACTATTTTTAGGAGGTAATATTCCAGGAAAAGACAGAAACCAACATTTGCAAGTTTTTTCTGGGAGCCTTCTCCCCTTTCTCATTTCCTCTGCTGGGAATGAGGGATAACGTGGGGGATCAGTTTAACTGGGCAGAAAAAACAACAGGGGAGTGTGACAGTGTACAACACTTGGGGGAGAGGATGTGGGATTACGGCCAGAGCTTCCGATTTTGGATTTGGGGAACCAGGTGTGTGTCTCTGCGACAGCTCTACATCCTGTGATTCTCGGCAAATCCCTTAATCTCCCTATGCCTAATCAATGAGCGTGACCTTGTGTAATGTAACTGGTGCGCATGTAAAAGTAGTCCAGTACCTTCGGGCCAAGTTTGCGCTATATAAAGCCACAAAAAAGCAAATTAGGCCCAAACAAGAGGGCATATTTACAAGGGCATTGCGCCAATGAAGCATCACTTTTCATGGCGCTGCAGTGGTGCAATGCCCTGCTCCATATTTACAACGTGACCTTAGGCCACTGTGCATGGCTTAACGGCACATTATAAATATTGTACACTTTCACAGTTTTCTGTGTCAAAGGGGCTTGCAATGGGTGTTGCTGAGGGTGTACTTATGCAACACCCATTGCTTTTTGACACTGCCCCAGATTTACAAGAATGTGTAAATGTGAGGCAGCGCCAAAAACTAATGCTATTCAAAAGGAGGCGTTGGAGTGGCGCAACGAGGAGAAATACTTTTATTTCTCCTCATTTTTTGCTCTTTTTATGTGCACTGCATTCTGCAGCACACATTGAAGGACGAAATTGCCATTAATGATTGTTTATCTGCAGGAAGCTGTCCCTTCCTGTACATAAACAATCATCCCTGCAACGCAGGCACCCTTGCACCATTTGGTGCAAGGGTGCCTGCGTTGGCGCAAGGCTGCTGTTTTAGCGCCGGCGCTGGGGAAAGTACAGGGATGCGTCATATTGCTCTAAATATGATGCATCCCTGCACTTTCCTAGTGACGCAGTGCGGCGCTGCAAGATGGCTTGCAGCGCCATGCTGTGTAATTTCTAAATATGCCCCATGGTTTGCAGTTGACTTCAGATTCACTGTGTAAAAATACAGTGAAAACAGATCATAAGAGTAAACCTAGAGGGCAATTTAAATGTGGGAGAAGTAGCACCTTTATGCCAAATCGGCCTGAACTGAGAGATGGCGATCCCAAAAACCCATAGTAGAACAATTACCATGCTGAGACACAGTTCCGTCTACTGCAACATGACAGCATTTAGAATATTTACTCAGATTCCCCATGTCTCCTTGTGGTGTGGTGATAGTGAAAAGCCTTTCATGAGCCCTGAGGAAGAGGAGCATGAAGGAGCTAGTGAAAACTCTGAATGCTGGCCAGTTAACACTTCTCAGCTTTCTGCCCACCCTAGCATCTATGGTCAAAATTCCAGCTTGGTTGCTTGCTCAATATCTTCTGGAAATAATAGGGAAAGAGACACACATTTTGGGCAAGATATTCTAATGTTCTGCGAATCGTAAATTGTTCACAATCTGGATTGTGATCATAAAAACATGTGCTTACAATTTATGACAATCTAACAATGTCCCTGTAAAAAAAGCACAGCAAACAGAAATCTTTGTGACTTACATATCTTGGGACACAATGGAAATACCAAAATGGGACTCAGTAATGGAATGTACAAAGCATTTGCAATTAGCGAATAGTCTCATAATCCATTTAGCATTTCCAAAATTACCATCAAGCGGAAGCCGCAGGTGCTTACCGGGTGAAAAGTGTAAACGGAGGTCAGTGTTTGTTTTTTTACAAAAATGGCTACACTGTATCCCATGGCAAGAAGATTTGGTATTTTTTTCAGCACAGCAGAGAAGAAGAAGAAAACAGGAGAGAATTCTCTGAGTCAGATAAACTATTTTTCACCAGAATGAGGAGGAGATTTATGAGATGTATCAGCTCAGCAATAAGATGATTATAGACAGGGCCGGCTTTAGGGCAGTGCAACCGGTTTGGTCACATTGGGCTGTGGAGGGGACAATGGCCTCGAGGGGGGGTGGGGCGCTGTGTTCAGCAATAATTTATGATTGGAGAGATGAGGGGCATTTTTGCCCGGTGAAAGTGAGAGAATCCGAGGAGGCGGTCATGGGGTGTTGGGGCGGCAAAAATGAGTTTGCACTGGGCGCCACCAGCGCTAAAGCTGGCCGTGATTATAGACTTCACAAATCAGTGGGACACAGTCCTAGCTGGGAAAACATACAGAAGTGAGGCCATCCTGACGTGTTCAAATTCTTTACACCCTCTGGCTTCTAGCATGTGCCCTCAGCCTTAGGGGGTTTCACAGAATGCACTTTCCAGGTTTTCCACAATTCCTGCGTACAATGTTGCATAAAATTAACACACATGTAATATTTCCAAACACACATCAACAATTGTTGCACACCAAGTTTGAGTTTTGCAGAATTGCTAGCTTTTCACAGGTAATAGATTTTGTAGGTGGGACACATATGTGATTTGTCCTCCAAGTACCAATTAATAAATGACATTGCGCAGCTACGATTCCTGATTTTGGAAACCTTGAAACCCAAGGAGGGTGTAGACCCAAGTAAAACAATGCTACAAAAAGAAATCCAGAGGATTAAAAAAATGTGCACCATGATGCTGTTTGGATTGAATGACAAACTCGATATGAGCTGCTTCTTTTGAGCAGATACAATTGATATGAGTAGTTTCCCATGAGTATACAATATCTCTGTGAGGCATATGTATGGCTTCTGTACAAGCATACTCTTTTCAAACCATCAGGAGAGTACAGTTACACTCACAAGGTTTCTTTCACAATCAATATCACACATACAAGCATTCACACTCTTTGTAATCTAATGTTGTGCACTGTGCAAATGAATATGACATGTAAAAAATGCTGACTGTCATGTGATAATTGTTGTGCAGGTGTGCTTTCTAATTTAGAGATAATCGCTGCTGGCCACCACAGGAACTTATGAGTTGATGAAATTCGCAATAAGAAGGTTGTAGTTTGAACAAAAGTAATTTTGGTCGTTAAAAACACGGTTACCAATGGATTTTATCAGTGTATTCTTAAATCGAAGAAAGCTGATGTTGTCCACCACCCACATGTGCAATACGAACACACAGTGAGGTGAACGATCACAGTGGTAAGATGGCTGCTGCAGTATAAGCAAGTAGAGCATGGTTTTTGAGGGGGCAGAGTTAATGTCCGTCTGAAGTTAGGCTACATAGCGATGGAAACCAACTGGTAACTCGTAGCTTGTCAGGAAGCCGTTAGACGTGAAGGTTGGACTGCCAGCGTAGTTTGGATTTGAACAACTGGGTAGGTCGGGCTTTGGGCTGAAAGAACTTGAAAAGGCATGTTTCACGGGGCATGTTTCTACAGAGTTTTTTTGAGCAAACTAGATCCTTAGCGCTTTTTGGTTTGTTTCCGGTCCAGGTCCAGATCGGTGATTGAAACGCTGGAAACACAGCGATCTCGTAAGGTATGTTGGTGCTGCCTGAGCACAGCAAGTGTTTGGGTTGGTTAGCTGTTAAGGGATATTGATGATACTCATATTCTTTCAGATTCTAAGGAGTGAGTTTGTCCCCCCTAGGATCGTATTTTAAGACTCCGTTTGCAGTGGATATATTTAACTGTGAATATTGCACCGCGTACATCACAAGCGTAGTACTGTTGGTTACACAAAGTCGATAAGGGTCACAGTGGTGGCTGTTTAACAAACATTAGAGTCACGAAGACCAGGAAATGTGTCCATGACAGTGTGCTGTCACAGTGATCCGGTTGGAAGTTGGCACACAGCTTGGATGTCACTCTAGCAAGCCAATGATCATATGGTAGAGAATACAGATATTTCCTGCAATTGGCCCACTGTGATGTTGGAAGTATTTTGGAGGTCAGTGTACCTTTATTGATGATGTGGGTTTTATTTTAGCATGTTTTAGAGGCCCCTGAAGAAGGGACCATGTGTCCCGAAATGCATTAGGCATCACACGAATAAGATGGAGTCATATCAAGAAGAATTTTCATCAATAATATGATTTACATTGATGGTTGTTTTCTGGATATATTGAGTAACGATGATGAAAGAAAGATAAATCGATTGATGATCAAGTTGCTGTAATTTGATTTGTCATCAGGAAAAGTTGTTTTGGAAAATTGTCAATGTGAAAAACATATAGCTGTGCACACAGGTACTCAGTTACATGCTTTCTTGAAATACCATTCGAATATTCAGAATGGGGGACTGGCAGCCACCAAATACTGTTTAGCAGGCAGAACAGTTTCAACTTAGTGGATTGTTTGACCAATACGTAGAAAACTTTATTCATAATTCACGGAGTGCGACACTCAAACTAATTTTTAAACATAATGTATTCTGCCATAACACTCAAAATAAAAGAAAGGTAGCTCATATCTGATTACAGATTTGAGTGTTTCAACATACCAAATTACATTTAGTATACAAGTGATATTGTCATGAAAGATGTTATGTATTTAAAAAGTGAAGGTGTGATAGAGCGAAATGTTCTTGTGAATTGTAGGGGTGCATCATAATCACTGATAGTCCGCACCCGCATGTACTCAGACATATATTCGTATATATTCAGTTGTATATCCATGCATGTTTAGTAAAGAATGAATAGTTCGCTGAGACAAAGTGAATCAGCAGTATAATTGTGTTATGATAATTATGTAATGTAATGCTTATTGAATTGTGTGAATATAATGCATAGAGATATTAGTTCGTGTGTAATTCAATTGCAGTAGTTTAAACGTGCACCATATTAAAGTTGCACATGTAATTCATTGTTTGCATATGAATGGTAATGAAAATGCTTATAGGGAAAAGTAAGATGTGTGTTTAAAAGATTATATGTAAAGGCCTGACTACATATATGCATAGGGAAGGCCTGGTTTATTCTTATGTTAGCTTATTTTGTAGGCCGAGAAAAGTTTCTCTTGGTAAGGCTCTCTGGGCACAAACGGTAGATTTAATTTGCACAGTAGAAGGTTTCTGTTGAACGTATCTTTGTTGCAGGTGCAAGGACACATGTCTCGTTAGTAAAGACTAACTCTTTGTTTTCAAAAGTTAGAGAGATGGGAGGCATGGTACGGGAGTGAAATGGAATTTAGGGATGATACTTTCAGCGGAGAAGGTGCCTGGGACTCAAGGTCATCGCAACCGTCCAGGATGAAGTAACCGTTTCGATGGAAAAGTACAAGAAAGAAGACCTGGCCAAGGAGGCGTGATTAAGGCGTGTACAATTGTATTTGAGTTTTGTATTAGGGATAGTGCCCTGAGGGAGGAGGCCAGAGAAGAGGTAGGGGAGACCAGAGAGAAGGACAGAGCTGAGCTTAGGTATTATGTGATTGCACTTCTTAGGAAGTCTTCACAGCTGACACCTTTTATTCACTCTTGCCTGGGAAAATCGTTATGCAGGGATGTCACTAAGTGTTAGTGTAGGGACAGCAATTGATTTAAAGCTTGCTTAGATAAATGAAGAGCAACGTAGAAATTGGAGCAATCATAGCTTGGTTGATCCTTCTAGAACTTTCTATTCTCTTTATCCTGAGTCGGATGAGACTCCTGCGTAGGTTATTATTTGTATTAGTGCCCATCTATTTCTTTAACCTCGTGTTGAGGTGCTTGCATGTTCAGTTATTTTTGGCGATAATAAATTCTTAAACTTGAATTCGGAGTCAGTGGTCCTTTCAGACAAAAATGAATGCTGTTATATAACCAGATGAGATTCTCTCCTTTACACTATTCAACAGGTAAAAAGATCTTGGCGACCAGAAGGTTCTTATAGATAATTAGATAAGAATCGGCGTTATCAGTTGGTAGCAGAGTAGGATGGTTACCTTTGATGGTAAGGGGAGATCTAGAGCAAGATAGGAGATTAAGTTGCCCCATAGAGCCCGAGTGACGCAGATCCAGAGGACCGCGGGAGAAGATGTCGGATGTCGGAGGTCGTTGAAAACTGACGGAGAGTGACGGTGCGGCGGAAGTAGCAGTTCGTGGTAGAGTGAGTATGAAAAGAGTGGTGTTTGGTAGATTGCGGTGTTTTATTGTTGTGTGATGTCTTGCGGAGTTGGAACGAGAGTTGTGTGATTGAGAACCGGACCGTGAGCGCGCGCGGGACCGGGAGATTTATTGTGGTGTAGAATACACCCAGAGTTGAGAACGTTGACCAGAGGTTGTGGGGGTCACGAGACGTCATTGACAGACCCACTGAAGATAGGGAACACATGTGTGAGTGTGTGAATAACCAACGCAGGTCGTAGGTTATTGTGTGCAGAACATCGAGTGATTGAATCCTATCGAGTGTGTTAGAGGCGATTGTCCGGTCGTTTCGCGGACAGACGGTTGCCAGATTGAGGTCAACAAGCTCAAGAGGCTGATCGGTCATTGGTAAGACTGACGGTCAGAGAGGTAATTGTTCGGTAGGACGGACATTATTTCAGAGTATGATTGGGACAGGTGCGAGCGAGAACGAGTGAATTAGAAAGGAGGGGAACTGCTGCGAGCGGAGGAAAAGTGACGTCAGACAAGTGCCGCGCTGCGATAGGCCGGTTGGTGTGAGCCGCGCTGGTATTGGTGGAGTGAAATCAGGAAGCAAGAGCTGACATTTTGAGGGCAAACAAAACGTTGATACATCATGAAATGTTTTAAAGTTTTACGGGAACTTTGTAGAGGTGATAGACATGTGGTTGTTCGGGAAGGAGAGGAAGCTCCTCCCGAGGATACACCAGCACATTATATGGCAAAGAATGTAGGATTGCATACTATAATTTGGCTTGAGAATTGGCATAAAATGACAGAAGCAGAAGGAGAATTGTCGTTTCCACGCTATGGTACTTTCAGGTTAGAGGTGTTGTACCAGCTAAAAAGTATAATGGCTTCTTTACGACCACTACCTAGACCAACACAGTTTGAGGCACTACATGCGTGGATAAGAGCAGCGTATGATAGGAAGAAAGACAGAAGCCAGGAAAGGGTGAAGAAATCGGTCAGGGCATTTCAAGATGCAAGGTGGGATGCATTGGAGAAAAGGTGGAGAGTGGAAACGATCGAAGGAGATAAGTTGTACCCATTGTTAGTACAAAATGGGAAAATAATAAGAATCGATGAGGACGACAGTGATCTAGATGACAGCCTGTTAGACAGGATGTTGGCAGAGAGGCCACCACCATTTAATCCAGACTCAGAAGAGGGAAAGCCGACCCCAGCAGTAACAATTGATGAGAGCCAGAATCAGACTAGCATGAGGGTAGTGGGGAGGATTTCCACAGGAACGGAAGGGGCGACGACGTCCATGATAACACAGCCTCCTGTTGGGAACACCAGGTTACCGGATTCTTTGACAGTACCGGTTACCATTGGCCCTATAGTACCGGTATATGACCCAGACCGAGTGAGAGAAGGGAGCTCCGTACAGACGGGAAGAGAAGAAGTAATCAGTGAGAGTGGGAATGGGTTCGGAGTACGAGTGGTTCATTTCCCAAGACCAATAGACACAAGTACGCCGTTACCGGCTACTGCAGACTCTTCCTTTAGACAAGAAGAGGAGAGACCAGAAAGACCAAGGTCTTTGCGTGAATCCAAGTCAGCTTTGAGGATGTGGACACCAACAGTGACAAACCAAAGTGATAGGATGCAAGGAGATAGGGCACAGAACGTCTCGGAAGACAGACCAAGTTCCAGGAATATGATGGAAGGGAATAGGTCACAAGGACAGAATAGTGACTGTGATGAGCGGGATGGCTCGGGTTGTCGAGATGTACTGAGGAGTGCGGTACAGGCAAGGTTACTAGACGTAGTGAGATTGAAAGCAGAGGTAGACGAGATGATTAATGGAGGTCTGCCTTTGGAAAGAATAGAAATTTATGGATCGGATGAACTGCTGTTTATAGCAAAAGACGTGACTCGAAAAGCTAGAATGGCACATGATAGATTGAAGGAATTGGCCAAAAGATATGAGGTAGACTTGAATAAAACTAAAGCGCTGCAGGGGCCACATAGACTACAGTACAGTGACCAGGAGCTGGAGGAGAAAAGACTAACAGGATTAAGGACACACACCAGAGATTTGATCGTAGGGATGAGGATATGGATTTTGTTGGACAAATGGGAAGAAAGGTGGTCCAAGAAGAAACCAGCAAAGAAAGCTGAGGGGGAAACGCCGCCTCCAGGAGGGGGGCGACGGGTGTTGGAAATTTTCCTTTACGGGAAGTACAGAATGGAGGGTATGTGCATGTGCCGTGGAATAGAGGTGATTTGGCTGCATTTACAAATGATTTTCCTCGGCTGAGGGAGAAACCAGTAGAGTGGTACAAGCAGGTTGAGCGGTTTGTTAAAATTTCAAAAGTACTATGGATTGATTTGAACACCTTGTTTGACATAGTGGTACCGGGAGATTTGTGGACAGCTTGTAAAGTCGCTGTCGAGTGGCCGACTTCGGAACCTGAAAGGGAGCCGGTTACAAATGGCCCATCACCCTTAGTAATGAAAAAGTATGAGCAGGTGATTACATGGCTAAAACTGAAGATTTCACCCCAAGATATAGATTGGGTTAAGATAGATCGGACTGTACAGGAACCCAAAGAAACGGTGCATGAATATTATGAAAGACTTCTGCAAGCTTTTAAACAGTATAGTGGGTTAGATATCTTGGACCCCAAGGATATGGGACAGTTTGTCTCAAAGTTTGTACTGGGTCTGAGAATGGAAATCAGCCTCATGATACAGCACCATTTGATCTGCTGGCAGAACAAGCCACTAGATGAAATATTGAGGTATGCGAGATACTGTAGTGATGAGGTGGAATCGAAACATCGGAAGCTAAAAGACAAATTGATGCTTGTCCAGATGCAGACAGCACAGGGTCAGCCTAGTGGAGGGACTTTAGGAAGAAAACAAGGAAATTTCCAGGGGAATCAGAATGGGCAAGCCCAGGCAAAGGGGAAACCAGTAGACCCCAAGACAGGAGTGGACGTGGCCACATTGAAGAAGACCACGGCGTGTCATCTTTGTCGCCAGGTCGGACATTGGAAACGCGAGTGTCCTTTGAACCCAGCTAATCAGTTGCAGGAAGAGGAAGAGGGGGCTCAGGCACCCGCGCAAGAGGTAGTTAACACAGTAACGAGGCCTAGGACGATGAAAGGGGGGTATACAGTTCACACGCCCAGGTTCCCCAAGCTCCACGGATTTCACAAGGAACACGAACGTACCAACAGATGCCCCTGTTCGAAGACTATGACGAGAGTAGCTCAGACCCTTTATCCTGACGGTGCCTGAGGGGGAGGAAGACTGCACACTTGGAGCGGTCTTGGAGGTAGACCAGAGAGGACCTTTTGTGGAGGCAGATATTGAGGGTCATCCTGCCACACTTTTGGTTGATACTGGTGCTACCCGGTCTACTGTAAGATCAGCAGTAGTCCCTAACCTACCCCTCTCGGGACAATCAATCCAGGTTGTTGGAGTAGCGAACAAAAGAATAAGCAGCCCATTGACAGAACCGATCCTAGTAAAGATAGGTTCCTTCCAAACTAGACATCAGTTTGTAGTGTGTGATACGAGTCCAGTTTGCCTTTTGGGAAGAGATCTGTTGTGCAAGTTGAACTGCACGATTTATTGTACGCCTCAGGGAGTGGAGGTCCAGACGAGAGATGACGATGCTGACTTTAAGGTTACCAATCAGCATCTATGTATAGATCTGTACCCAATGGTGACTGTGGAAGAACTTCCACCTGATCTGAGAGACGCAGTGTCGTCTGTAGTGTGGGATTTCGCAGGCGATGAAATAGGTCTAATCAGAGGGGTTGAACCAGTGCGGATTGAGGTGAAACAGAATGTTGATTTCCCTAGGACACCTCAATACAACCTGTCGCCAGAAACGATTGCAGGGATAAAACCTGTGATCGAGACTTTCATTGAGAAAGGCATTTTGAAAGAGATCAGAGGTAGCCCCTGTAATTCACCCATTATGGGACTACAGAAACCGAGCGGGAAATACAGGATCGTGCAAGACCTGCGAAAGGTCAACACGATAGTTGTCCCTTGTTGTCCAGTGGTACCGAATCCTTCAGTAATACTGTTCCAGATCCCATGTGAAGCCGAGTGGTTTACGGTTATCGATTTGTGTCAAGCCTTCTTTTCGATACCGCTCCACGAGGAAAGCCAATTTCTTTTTGCGTTCAGGCTGGAAAATCGCGTGTTAACATGGTGTCGTATCCCTCAAGGGTATACGGAAAGTCCATCGATCTTTAACCAGATCCTGAAGAAGAATCTCGAGAGTCTTGTGTTGCCGCAGAACTCAGTTCTCGTGCAATACATAGATGACTTGCTCATTGCCTCAGAAACAGAAGATGCTTGCAGAATTGACACTGTAGCTCTGTTGAACCACTTAGCAGAGAATGGACATAAGGTGTCCCCGAACAAGCTGCAGTACTGTTTGAATGAGGTACAGTACTTGGGACACAGATTGGAAAAAGGCAAGAGGAAGGTGTCACCAGATCGAATTGAGGCAATAATGAGCATGGCAGTACCCACCACACAGAGAGAAGTTAGGATGTTCCTGGGAATGGTTGGCTACTGTCGACAGTGGATTCCTAGTTTCTCCTTGAGAGCAAAGCCTTTGCAGAGGCTTACGCACAAGGATGTGAGTGATCCGGTACCATGGGACGAGGAGTGCTTGATGTCATTCCTGAAACTGAGAGAGGAATTGTGCAGTGCTCCGGCACTGGGAATGCCTGACTACAACAAGGCCTTTTCATTGTTCTGTTATGAGAGGGAAGGATGTGCATTAGCAGTGTTAGCTCAGAACCATGGAGGTGTCCGTAGACCAGTTGCCTATTTCTCAGCTACTCTAGATCCAGTAGCTTCTGCGTTGCCCGGATGTCTAAGATCCGTTGCTGCAACAGGTGTCAGCATTGAAAGATGTGAAAGCATTGTAATGGGACATCCATTGACTGTACATGTGCCACACTCGGTTGAGTTATTGATGACCAGGACCAAGACCCAGCACCTAACGAACAATAGGTTAACGAGGTACGAGCAAGTCATACTTGCCGCAGAGAATGTGACTCTGAAAAGGTGCTCTGTCTTGAACCCTGCGACATTGATGCCTACACCGAACACGGATGATGAAGATTGTGCGGACCATGATTGTCTCGATGTGACCGAGCTTTGCACCAAACCGAGACCTGACATTGTCGATGAACCATTGGCTGACCCAGATGAAATTTTCTTTGTCGATGGTTCATGCTTAAGAGACAGTGTGGGGCAATTGAGAGCAGCGTTTGCTGTATGTACCATTTCAGGAGTGGTCGAGGCTGCTTGCCTAGAAGGAGTACGCTCCGCGCAGGTAGCTGAGATCATTGCCTTGACCCGTGCCTGTTTGGCCGCTGATCGAATTCGAATCACGATTTACACAGACAGCCAATATGGGTTTGGCGTGGTGCACGACTTCGGGCAGTTATGGTCTCAGAGGGGATTTTTGACATCATCTGGCTCACCCATTCGGAATGGAGAATATGTAAGACAACTGTTGGATGCATTACAGCATCCGAAAGAAATTGCTGTGGTAAAGTGTTCAGCCCATGGGAAAGGGGAGGACTTTGTGTCATTGGGTAACAATTACGCGGACGAGGTCGCCCGTTTCTGTGCAGAACAAGGATGCATATTCACAGATAGATACGCAGGGGAGAGCCAAGAAAGAACCGAGCTCAGCATAATGTTGGCCATGGCAGACACTTGGGAAGAGCTTAAGCGATTGCAGGACGAAGTTACAGACCAGGAGAGAGAGGGATGGATCAAAGCTGGTTGTGAGAAAGGAGATGTGGATGTGTGGGTATCCAACGATGGGAGAGCCGTATTACCAGAAGAATTGTTGAGTCCGATGGCAAGGCTGATACATGGACAGGCACACCTTGGTAGAGATGCAATGATGAGGGTGTTTAGACAGACGTGGTACAACCCACGATTTCGAGCAATGGCTGAAACAGTGTGTCAAAGGTGTGTTACGTGTCAGCAGATGAACGCTGGAAAGAAAACTGTAGTTACATTGAGTCACATTGGGAGGTCAGGTGGGCCTTTCAACAGGATACAGCTCGACTTTGTGGAAATGCCTAAGTGTAATGGGTTGAGGTACATTTTAGTGCTGGTATGTGTATTCTCACGGTGGGTGGAGGCTTACCCAACACGCAGGTGTGACACTCTCACGGTGGCTAAGTTATTGTTGAGGGAGCTCATCCCTAGATTCGGGATCCCGACCTCTTTGGAATCAGATAGAGGAAGGCACTTCCACAGTGAAATCATGAAGTTACTTTGTGCTGCATTGAATATTGACCAGAGACTCCACTGTAGTTACAGACCAGAGGCTTCTGGGATGGTGGAACAAGTTAATGGAACTTTGAAGGCCCGGATGGCAAAAATGTGTTCTTCGACATCCTTGAAATGGCCCGACGCTTTGCCGCTCGTGCTGATGAGCATGCGAAGTGTCCCAGACAGGAAAACCGGGTTGTCCCCTCACGAAATTCTAATGGGAAGGGCAATGAGGTTGCCGGCAGTACCAGCTACAGCCTTGATAAGCATCACTGATGACTTGATTCTCGATTATTGTAAAGGACTCTCTGATGTGGTCCGTTCTGTATCCCAGCAGGTGCAAGCAGCAGTGGTCCCAGCCTCGAGTGATCTGTGCCACGACTTGTGTCCCGGAGATTGGGTGCTCGTCCGGAAGCACGTGAGGAAGAGTTGCTTGGATGCCCGCTGGCGTGGCCCGTATCAGGTGATACTTATCACGAACACAGCAGTGAAGTGTGGAGGATTGCCGAACTGGGTGCACGCCTCCCATACCCGCAGAGTTTCAGCACCCTTGGAAGAAACAGCTCCTCTCGTAAATGAAAATCCAGCTGATGTGGCAGGGCCACATGAGAGGACAAGTCAAGCTGTAAGGGTCACTGACACAGCTGGTGGTGCACTAGAGCAAGCTGAAGGGGGTTTCTACAGTTCGAACCCTGACTCAGACACCGAAGACAGAAACGGTGCAGTGGGCGGAGAAGAGTCAGATTCAGCAGAAAGAGGAAGTAGTGCACTGGGTATAGCAGGGGAAGGCAGACGAACGAACAGAAGTGCAGAAAGTTGGCCTGAAAGACAGAGGCGACGGAACTTGAAGTTAGCACCTGAAAGAGACCTTGCCCCAGTGTCTGAAGCATCTGAAACAGAGGCAAGCGACGAAGACCAGGCTCAAGATAGTCGGCGAAGGTCGAAAAGAACCAGAGTGCCTTGTCGCAGATACTCTACCCCTGAGTGGACTTACACTGTGTTTGATGCAGGGGGTGGTGAGCACGGGAAGGCTGAGGTCAGTGCTGGTGGTCCGTCGGAGCCCGAATGTGGTGGTGAAGGTGGTGCTGCAGTTGCCAGGGCTCGAAATAGAAGGAACACTGACCCTCACGGTTCCGAATCCCCCGCTTCTGAGTGAAGTTCGAAACTTGGTTCTGCATCGACTCGAATTTCCGCCTTTTGGAGTTGAGCCGTTTTCACATGAAGTGTTGATTTTGCGTCTTGAACTTTTGTATCACGTTCTGGTATTGCTCAATGAGGATCTTATTGTGGATCAACTATAAACTGTAAATAAAAGTCTAAAAGAAGAAGATAACCTAGGTCCGAGTGGAAGAAGAATAAACTTAGGGACTTTCCACAGAAGAGGAACGAAAACTAGGGAAGTCTTTTTCTGGACTGTGTAAATAAGATTGTGATCGAAAAGGGAAAATCCGGAGATTTCATGGTTGCTCGAGCTGGTTAAGCAAGTCACGAGTAAAGGACAGAGACTTTTTCAGGGTTCATTGCTATAACCAAGACTTTTGAGAACTTTCGAAACCATGGAGCCGGGAGATCCCAATCGTAGATCAAAGTGGATTGTAGGCATTCTTATAAGTAGTGTGATAGTTTCTATAATCATAGTAATCATAGTCTCATATACTGGTTCGCATGAGCTAGAAGTGCAGGGGGTGCCAGGGACACCTACACCTACTACACCTAGCCCAAAGGGGGTAAACATGGGAGCTGACAGAGCTTTGCTACTAGAAGAAAGTCGTAGGTTACATATAGATTTATCTAGAAGTGATTTTAAGCTTAACGCATATGCTAAGCTGCTATATGAGTATGTTGATGTGATGGATGCGAAAGATTGTTATGTGTGTATGCAGTTGCCTGCTTCAGTGGACGAGGGTATTAGGTATCACCATCTTCCACTGACTTATGGAATTTCATGTAGTCTTGTGCTTAGTTTATTTTATGAGAGAGATCAGTTTGAGTATTTCTTTTCCAATTTCGACGCAGTGCTTCCTGAAGTCCCAGCATACAAGCATTTGAATAAGTATGATTATTATAAGACGGAGGATAGACTCAGGAAGTTCTTCATACCGAGTTTGGAATTGGATACAGCATTCGCTCACAGACACAATCTGACCTGTGCGATGTCAGATGTGGAGAAAAAGTTTGTAGATCAGGTAGAGGACAGGTATAGAAAGCTGACCCACTCACGAGACTTGGGGCATCACAGGCTTGATTGGACGGATGAAGAAAAGTTGCATAGGACCAAGGGAAGCTATGGTCCTATAGCGTTAGACAAAGAGCAGAGGGGTAAGTTGTGTATAAGGCGTTATCAGACTTACTACGAAAAGGTTCCAGTGGGACAAAGCACTTGTGATCACGTTTTCACCATGGCAGATGTGGCAAAAGATTTTCTCCAAGGTCCTGTACAAGTGATACCAACGGTGTATTATGTATGTGGGAAGAATGCTTATGTGAGGTTGCCTGCAAATTGGTATGGAACATGTTATTTGGCAATAATATTTCCAAAGATTTACCATACAGAGGATTTGGATCTTCTAGAAGGTGGAGAGCATTCAAGAGCGAGAAGAGCTGCAAGTGCAGGAATCGTTGTGGGAGATATCTTTGGAGCTATGATACCCAGTCTGGGAGTAGTCTTGAATGATGTGAAGATCCGGAGGTTAGCGACTGTGGTGGATGAATTTTCAATGAATACAGCAAAGTCATTGGTGTTGGTGGAAGGAGAGATGTTGTCGATAAGGGGAATGGTTTTGCAGAATCGCCTTGCTTTGGATGTCTTATTGGCAAAAGAGGGCGGAGTCTGTAAAATGTTGAAGGTTCAAGAGTGCTGCACTTATATACCAGACCGTAGCAAGGATCTGGAGAAATATATAAGTAACATCACTACAATCCACACAAAAATAGCGGATTTGACCGAAGAGGGGGCCTGGGAAAAGGTCGGCAAGGGTTTTGGTCAAGTGGGAGGTTGGTTTGCGAATCTAGGAAAGGGATTCCTTGGGTACTTTCTGAGACCCCTCCTTATCTTGGTGGTTTGTGTGGTTGGTTTGTGGATTTTGATCAAGGCCTACAAGTGGTATCGAGCAGGCCGAGTCAAGAGAGCTTTGAGGGAAAATGAGATGAGATTGGCAAGACTGCAGGACAGTCAGTATCAAAGGCTCAAGAGCATGGAGAAACTAAGATCAGGGAAGATGGCAACAAGTTCTGTTTAGGTCGGTTCTTTCTCCAAGGGAGTAGAATGAGATGTGATGACAGGAGTCATCAAAGGGGGAACTGATAGAGCGAAATGTTCTTGTGAATTGTAGGGGTGCATCATAATCACTGATAGTCCGCACCCGCATGTACTCAGACATATATTCGTATATATTCAGTTGTATATCCATGCATGTTTAGTAAAGAATGAATAGTTCGCTGAGACAAAGTGAATCAGCAGTATAATTGTGTTATGATAATTATGTAATGTAATGCTTATTGAATTGTGTGAATATCATGCATAGAGAAATTAGTTCGTGTGTAATGTCAATTGCAGTAGTTTAAACGTGCACCATATTAAAGTTGCACATGTAATTCATTGTTTGCATATGAATTGTAATGAAAATGCTTATAGGGAAAAGTAAGATGTGTGTTTAAAAGATTATATGTAAAGGCCTGACTACATATATGCATAGGGAAGGCCTGGTTTATTCTTATGTTAGCTTATTTTGTAGGCCGAGAAAAGTTTCTCTTGGTAAGGCTCTCTGGGCACAAACGGTAGATTTAATTTGCACAGTAGAAGGTTTCTGTTGAACGTATCTTTGTTGCAGGTGCAAGGACACATGTCTCGTTAGTAAAGACTAACTCTTTGTTTTCAAAAGTTAGAGAGATGGGAGGCATGGTACGGGAGTGAAATGGAATTTAGGGATGATACTTTCAGCGGAGAAGGTGCCTGGGACTCAAGGTCATCGCAACCGTCCAGGATGAAGTAACCGTTTCGATGGAAAAGTACAAGAAAGAAGACCTGGCCAAGGAGGCGTGATTAAGGCGTGTACAATTGTATTTGAGTTTTGTATTAGGGATAGTGCCCTGAGGGAGGAGGCCAGAGAAGAGGTAGGGGAGACCAGAGAGAAGGACAGAGCTGAGCTTAGGTATTATGTGATTGCACTTCTTAGGAAGTCTTCACAGCTGACACCTTTTATTCACTCTTGCCTGGGAAAATCGTTATGCAGGGATGTCACTAAGTGTTAGTGTAGGGACAGCAATTGATTTAAAGCTTGCTTAGATAAATGAAGAGCAACGTAGAAATTGGAGCAATCATAGCTTGGTTGATCCTTCTAGAACTTTCTATTCTCTTTATCCTGAGTCGGATGAGACTCCTGCGTAGGTTATTATTTGTATTAGTGCCCATCTATTTCTTTAACCTCGTGTTGAGGTGCTTGCATGTTCAGTTATTTTTGGCGATAATAAATTCTTAAACTTGAATTCGGAGTCAGTGGTCCTTTCAGACAAAATGAATGCTGTTATATAACCAGATGAGATTCTCTCCTTTACACTATTCAACAGGTAAAAAGATCTTGGCGACCAGAAGGTTCTTATAGATAATTAGATAAGAATCGGCGTTATCAGTTGGTAGCAGAGTAGGATGGTTACCTTTGATGGTAAGGGGAGATCTAGAGCAAGATAGGAGATTAAGTTGCCCCATAGAGCCCGAGTGACGCAGATCCAGAGGACCGCGGGAGAAAGATGTCGGAGGTCGGAGGTCGTTGAAAACTGACGGAGAGTGACGGTGCGGCGGAAGTAGCAGTTCGTGGTAGAGTGAGTATGAAAAGAGTGGTGTTTGGTAGATTGCGGTGTTTTATTGTTGTGTGATGTCTTGCGGAGTTGGAACGAGAGTTGTGTGATTGAGAACCGGACCGTGAGCGCGCGCGGGACCGGGAGATTTATTGTGGTGTAGAATACACCCAGAGTTGAGAACGTTGACCAGAGGTTGTGGGGGTCACGAGACGTCATTGACAGACCCACTGAAGATAGGGAACACATGTGTGAGTGTGTGAATAACCAACGCAGGTCGTAGGTTATTGTGTGCAGAACATCGAGTGATTGAATCCTATCGAGTGTGTTAGAGGCGATTGTCCGGTCGTTTCGCGGACAGACGGTTGCCAGATTGAGGTCAACAAGCTCAAGAGGCTGATCGGTCATTGGTAAGACTGACGGTCAGAGAGGTAATTGTTCGGTAGGACGGACATTATTTCAGAGTATGATTGGGACAGGTGCGAGCGAGAACGAGTGAATTAGAAAGGAGGGGAACTGCTGCGAGCGGAGGAAAAGTGACGTCAGACAAGTGCCGCGCTGCGATAGGCCGGTTGGTGTGAGCCGCGCTGGTATTGGTGGAGTGAAATCAGGAAGCAAGAGCTGACATTTTGAGGGCAAACAAAACGTTGATACATCATGAAATGTTTTAAAGTTTTACGGGAACTTTGTAGAGGTGATAGACATGTGGTTGTTCGGGAAGGAGAGGAAGCTCCTCCCGAGGATACACCAGCACATTATATGGCAAAGAATGTAGGATTGCATACTATAATTTGGCTTGAGAATTGGCATAAAATGACAGAAGCAGAAGGAGAATTGTCGTTTCCACGCTATGGTACTTTCAGGTTAGAGGTGTTGTACCAGCTAAAAAGTATAATGGCTTCTTTACGACCACTACCTAGACCAACACAGTTTGAGGCACTACATGCGTGGATAAGAGCAGCGTATGATAGGAAGAAAGACAGAAGCCAGGAAAGGGTGAAGAAATCGGTCAGGGCATTTCAAGATGCAAGGTGGGATGCATTGGAGAAAAGGTGGAGAGTGGAAACGATCGAAGGAGATAAGTTGTACCCATTGTTAGTACAAAATGGGAAAATAATAAGAATCGATGAGGACGACAGTGATCTAGATGACAGCCTGTTAGACAGGATGTTGGCAGAGAGGCCACCACCATTTAATCCAGACTCAGAAGAGGGAAAGCCGACCCCAGCAGTAACAATTGATGAGAGCCAGAATCAGACTAGCATGAGGGTAGTGGGGAGGATTTCCACAGGAACGGAAGGGGCGACGACGTCCATGATAACACAGCCTCCTGTTGGGAACACCAGGTTACCGGATTCTTTGACAGTACCGGTTACCATTGGCCCTATAGTACCGGTATATGACCCAGACCGAGTGAGAGAAGGGAGCTCCGTACAGACGGGAAGAGAAGAAGTAATCAGTGAGAGTGGGAATGGGTTCGGAGTACGAGTGGTTCATTTCCCAAGACCAATAGACACAAGTACGCCGTTACCGGCTACTGCAGACTCTTCCTTTAGACAAGAAGAGGAGAGACCAGAAAGACCAAGGTCTTTGCGTGAATCCAAGTCAGCTTTGAGGATGTGGACACCAACAGTGACAAACCAAAGTGATAGGATGCAAGGAGATAGGGCACAGAACGTCTCGGAAGACAGACCAAGTTCCAGGAATATGATGGAAGGGAATAGGTCACAAGGACAGAATAGTGACTGTGATGAGCGGGATGGCTCGGGTTGTCGAGATGTACTGAGGAGTGCGGTACAGGCAAGGTTACTAGACGTAGTGAGATTGAAAGCAGAGGTAGACGAGATGATTAATGGAGGTCTGCCTTTGGAAAGAATAGAAATTTATGGATCGGATGAACTGCTGTTTATAGCAAAAGACGTGACTCGAAAAGCTAGAATGGCACATGATAGATTGAAGGAATTGGCCAAAAGATATGAGGTAGACTTGAATAAAACTAAAGCGCTGCAGGGGCCACATAGACTACAGTACAGTGACCAGGAGCTGGAGGAGAAAAGACTAACAGGATTAAGGACACACACCAGAGATTTGATCGTAGGGATGAGGATATGGATTTTGTTGGACAAATGGGAAGAAAGGTGGTCCAAGAAGAAACCAGCAAAGAAAGCTGAGGGGGAAACGCCGCCTCCAGGAGGGGGGCGACGGGTGTTGGAAATTTTCCTTTACGGGAAGTACAGAATGGAGGGTATGTGCATGTGCCGTGGAATAGAGGTGATTTGGCTGCATTTACAAATGATTTTCCTCGGCTGAGGGAGAAACCAGTAGAGTGGTACAAGCAGGTTGAGCGGTTTGTTAAAATTTCAAAAGTACTATGGATTGATTTGAACACCTTGTTTGACATAGTGGTACCGGGAGATTTGTGGACAGCTTGTAAAGTCGCTGTCGAGTGGCCGACTTCGGAACCTGAAAGGGAGCCGGTTACAAATGGCCCATCACCCTTAGTAATGAAAAAGTATGAGCAGGTGATTACATGGCTAAAACTGAAGATTTCACCCCAAGATATAGATTGGGTTAAGATAGATCGGACTGTACAGGAACCCAAAGAAACGGTGCATGAATATTATGAAAGACTTCTGCAAGCTTTTAAACAGTATAGTGGGTTAGATATCTTGGACCCCAAGGATATGGGACAGTTTGTCTCAAAGTTTGTACTGGGTCTGAGAATGGAAATCAGCCTCATGATACAGCACCATTTGATCTGCTGGCAGAACAAGCCACTAGATGAAATATTGAGGTATGCGAGATACTGTAGTGATGAGGTGGAATCGAAACATCGGAAGCTAAAAGACAAATTGATGCTTGTCCAGATGCAGACAGCACAGGGTCAGCCTAGTGGAGGGACTTTAGGAAGAAAACAAGGAAATTTCCAGGGGAATCAGAATGGGCAAGCCCAGGCAAAGGGGAAACCAGTAGACCCCAAGACAGGAGTGGACGTGGCCACATTGAAGAAGACCACGGCGTGTCATCTTTGTCGCCAGGTCGGACATTGGAAACGCGAGTGTCCTTTGAACCCAGCTAATCAGTTGCAGGAAGAGGAAGAGGGGGCTCAGGCACCCGCGCAAGAGGTAGTTAACACAGTAACGAGGCCTAGGACGATGAAAGGGGGGTATACAGTTCACACGCCCAGGTTCCCCAAGCTCCACGGATTTCACAAGGAACACGAACGTACCAACAGATGCCCCTGTTCGAAGACTATGACGAGAGTAGCTCAGACCCTTTATCCTGACGGTGCCTGAGGGGGAGGAAGACTGCACACTTGGAGCGGTCTTGGAGGTAGACCAGAGAGGACCTTTTGTGGAGGCAGATATTGAGGGTCATCCTGCCACACTTTTGGTTGATACTGGTGCTACCCGGTCTACTGTAAGATCAGCAGTAGTCCCTAACCTACCCCTCTCGGGACAATCAATCCAGGTTGTTGGAGTAGCGAACAAAAGAATAAGCAGCCCATTGACAGAACCGATCCTAGTAAAGATAGGTTCCTTCCAAACTAGACATCAGTTTGTAGTGTGTGATACGAGTCCAGTTTGCCTTTTGGGAAGAGATCTGTTGTGCAAGTTGAACTGCACGATTTATTGTACGCCTCAGGGAGTGGAGGTCCAGACGAGAGATGACGATGCTGACTTTAAAGTTACCAATCAGCATCTATGTATAGATCTGTACCCAATGGTGACTGTGGAAGAACTTCCACCTGATCTGAGAGACGCAGTGTCGTCTGTAGTGTGGGATTTCGCAGGCGATGAAATAGGTCTAATCCGAGGGGTTGAACCAGTGCGGATTGAGGTGAAACAGAATGTTGATTTCCCTAGGACACCTCAATACAACCTGTCGCCAGAAACGATTGCAGGGATAAAACCTGTGATCGAGACTTTCATTGAGAAAGGCATTTTGAAAGAGATCAGAGGTAGCCCCTGTAATTCACCCATTATGGGACTACAGAAACCGAGCGGGAAATACAGGATCGTGCAAGACCTGCGAAAGGTCAACACGATAGTTGTCCCTTGTTGTCCAGTGGTACCGAATCCTTCAGTAATACTGTTCCAGATCCCATGTGAAGCCGAGTGGTTTACGGTTATCGATTTGTGTCAAGCCTTCTTTTCGATACCGCTCCACGAGGAAAGCCAATTTCTTTTTGCGTTCAGGCTGGAAAATCGCGTGTTAACATGGTGTCGTATCCCTCAAGGGTATACGGAAAGTCCATCGATCTTTAACCAGATCCTGAAGAAGAATCTCGAGAGTCTTGTGTTGCCGCAGAACTCAGTTCTCGTGCAATACATAGATGACTTGCTCATTGCCTCAGAAACAGAAGATGCTTGCAGAATTGACACTGTAGCTCTGTTGAACCACTTAGCAGAGAATGGACATAAGGTGTCCCCGAACAAGCTGCAGTACTGTTTGAATGAGGTACAGTACTTGGGACACAGATTGGAAAAAGGCAAGAGGAAGGTGTCACCAGATCGAATTGAGGCAATAATGAGCATGGCAGTACCCACCACACAGAGAGAAGTTAGGATGTTCCTGGGAATGGTTGGCTACTGTCGACAGTGGATTCCTAGTTTCTCCTTGAGAGCAAAGCCTTTGCAGAGGCTTACGCACAAGGATGTGAGTGATCCGGTACCATGGGACGAGGAGTGCTTGATGTCATTCCTGAAACTGAGAGAGGAATTGTGCAGTGCTCCGGCACTGGGAATGCCTGACTACAACAAGGCCTTTTCATTGTTCTGTTATGAGAGGGAAGGATGTGCATTAGCAGTGTTAGCTCAGAACCATGGAGGTGTCCGTAGACCAGTTGCCTATTTCTCAGCTACTCTAGATCCAGTAGCTTCTGCGTTGCCCGGATGTCTAAGATCCGTTGCTGCAACAGGTGTCAGCATTGAAAGATGTGAAAGCATTGTAATGGGACATCCATTGACTGTACATGTGCCACACTCGGTTGAGTTATTGATGACCAGGACCAAGACCCAGCACCTAACGAACAATAGGTTAACGAGGTACGAGCAAGTCATACTTGCCGCAGAGAATGTGACTCTGAAAAGGTGCTCTGTCTTGAACCCTGCGACATTGATGCCTACACCGAACACGGATGATGAAGATTGTGCGGACCATGATTGTCTCGATGTGACCGAGCTTTGCACCAAACCGAGACCTGACATTGTCGATGAACCATTGGCTGACCCAGATGAAATTTTCTTTGTCGATGGTTCATGCTTAAGAGACAGTGTGGGGCAATTGAGAGCAGCGTTTGCTGTATGTACCATTTCAGGAGTGGTCGAGGCTGCTTGCCTAGAAGGAGTACGCTCCGCGCAGGTAGCTGAGATCATTGCCTTGACCCGTGCCTGTTTGGCCGCTGATCGAATTCGAATCACGATTTACACAGACAGCCAATATGGGTTTGGCGTGGTGCACGACTTCGGGCAGTTATGGTCTCAGAGGGGATTTTTGACATCATCTGGCTCACCCATTCGGAATGGAGAATATGTAAGACAACTGTTGGATGCATTACAGCATCCGAAAGAAATTGCTGTGGTAAAGTGTTCAGCCCATGGGAAAGGGGAGGACTTTGTGTCATTGGGTAACAATTACGCGGACGAGGTCGCCCGTTTCTGTGCAGAACAAGGATGCATATTCACAGATAGATACGCAGGGGAGAGCCAAGAAAGAACCGAGCTCAGCATAATGTTGGCCATGGCAGACACTTGGGAAGAGCTTAAGCGATTGCAGGACGAAGTTACAGACCAGGAGAGAGAGGGATGGATCAAAGCTGGTTGTGAGAAAGGAGATGTGGATGTGTGGGTATCCAACGATGGGAGAGCCGTATTACCAGAAGAATTGTTGAGTCCGATGGCAAGGCTGATACATGGACAGGCACACCTTGGTAGAGATGCAATGATGAGGGTGTTTAGACAGACGTGGTACAACCCACGATTTCGAGCAATGGCTGAAACAGTGTGTCAAAGGTGTGTTACGTGTCAGCAGATGAACGCTGGAAAGAAAACTGTAGTTACATTGAGTCACATTGGGAGGTCAGGTGGGCCTTTCAACAGGATACAGCTCGACTTTGTGGAAATGCCTAAGTGTAATGGGTTGAGGTACATTTTAGTGCTGGTATGTGTATTCTCACGGTGGGTGGAGGCTTACCCAACACGCAGGTGTGACACTCTCACGGTGGCTAAGTTATTGTTGAGGGAGCTCATCCCTAGATTCGGGATCCCGACCTCTTTGGAATCAGATAGAGGAAGGCACTTCCACAGTGAAATCATGAAGTTACTTTGTGCTGCATTGAATATTGACCAGAGACTCCACTGTAGTTACAGACCAGAGGCTTCTGGGATGGTGGAACAAGTTAATGGAACTTTGAAGGCCCGGATGGCAAAAATGTGTTCTTCGACATCCTTGAAATGGCCCGACGCTTTGCCGCTCGTGCTGATGAGCATGCGAAGTGTCCCAGACAGGAAAACCGGGTTGTCCCCTCACGAAATTCTAATGGGAAGGGCAATGAGGTTGCCGGCAGTACCAGCTACAGCCTTGATAAGCATCACTGATGACTTGATTCTCGATTATTGTAAAGGACTCTCTGATGTGGTCCGTTCTGTATCCCAGCAGGTGCAAGCAGCAGTGGTCCCAGCCTCGAGTGATCTGTGCCACGACTTGTGTCCCGGAGATTGGGTGCTCGTCCGGAAGCACGTGAGGAAGAGTTGCTTGGATGCCCGCTGGCGTGGCCCGTATCAGGTGATACTTATCACGAACACAGCAGTGAAGTGTGGAGGATTGCCGAACTGGGTGCACGCCTCCCATACCCGCAGAGTTTCAGCACCCTTGGAAGAAACAGCTCCTCTCGTAAATGAAAATCCAGCTGATGTGGCAGGGCCACATGGGAGGACAAGTCAAGCTGTAAGGGTCGCTGACACAGCTGGTGGTGCACTAGAGCAAGCTGAAGGGGGTTTCCACAGTTCGAACCCTGACTCAGACACCGAAGACAGAAACGGTGCAGTGGGCGGAGAAGAGTCAGATTCAGCAGAAAGAGGAAGTAGTGCACTGGGTATAGAAGGGGAAGGCAGACGAACGAACAGAAGTGCAGAAAGTTGGCCTGAAAGACAGAGGCGACGGAACTTGAAGTTAGCACCTGAAAGAGACCTTGCCCCAGTGTCTGAAGCATCTGAAACAGAGGCAAGCGACGAAGACCAGGCTCAAGATAGTCGGCGAAGGTCGAAAAGAACCAGAGTGCCTTGTCGCAGATACTCTACCCCTGAGTGGACTTACACTGTGTTTGATGCAGGGGGTGGTGAGCACGGGAAGGCTGAGGTCAGTGCTGGTGGTCCGTCGGAGCCCGAATGTGGTGGTGAAGGTGGTGCTGCAGTTGCCAGGGCTCGAAATAGAAGGAACACTGACCCTCACGGTTCCGAATCCCCCGCTTCTGAGTGAAGTTCGAAACTTGGTTCTGCATCGACTCGAATTTCCGCCTTTTGGAGTTGAGCCGTTTTCACATGAAGTGTTGATTTTGCGTCTTGAACTTTTGTATCACGTTCTGGTATTGCTCAATGAGGATCTTATTGTGGATCAACTATAAACTGTAAATAAAAGTCTAAAAGAAGAAGATAACCTAGGTCCGAGTGGAAGAAGAATAAACTTAGGGACTTTCCACAGAAGAGGAACGAAAACTAGGGAAGTCTTTTTCTGGACTGTGTAAATAAGATTGTGATCGAAAAGGGAAAATCCGGAGATTTCATGGTTGCTCGAGCTGGTTAAGCAAGTCACGAGTAAAGGACAGAGACTTTTTCAGGGTTCATTGCTATAACCAAGACTTTTGAGAACTTTCGAAACCATGGAGCCGGGAGATCCCAATCGTAGATCAAAGTGGATTGTAGGCATTCTTATAAGTAGTGTGATAGTTTCTATAATCATAGTAATCATAGTCTCATATACTGGTTCGCATGAGCTAGAAGTGCAGGGGGTGCCAGGGACACCTACACCTACTACACCTAGCCCAAAGGGGGTAAACATGGGAGCTGACAGAGCTTTGCTACTAGAAGAAAGTCGTAGGTTACATATAGATTTATCTAGAAGTGATTTTAAGCTTAACGCATATGCTAAGCTGCTATATGAGTATGTTGATGTGATGGATGCGAAAGATTGTTATGTGTGTATGCAGTTGCCTGCTTCAGTGGACGAGGGTATTAGGTATCACCATCTTCCACTGACTTATGGAATTTCATGTAGTCTTGTGCTTAGTTTATTTTATGAGAGAGATCAGTTTGAGTATTTCTTTTCCAATTTCGACGCAGTGCTTCCTGAAGTCCCAGCATACAAGCATTTGAATAAGTATGATTATTATAAGACGGAGGATAGACTCAGGAAGTTCTTCATACCGAGTTTGGAATTGGATACAGCATTCGCTCACAGACACAATCTGACCTGTGCGATGTCAGATGTGGAGAAAAAGTTTGTAGATCAGGTAGAGGACAGGTATAGAAAGCTGACCCACTCCCGAGACTTGGGGCATCACAGGCTTGATTGGACGGATGAAGAAAAGTTGCATAGGACCAAGGGAAGCTATGGTCCTATAGCGTTAGACAAAGAGCAGAGGGGTAAGTTGTGTATAAGGCGTTATCAGACTTACTACGAAAAGGTTCCAGTGGGACAAAGCACTTGTGATCACGTTTTCACCATGGCAGATGTGGCAAAAGATTTTCTCCAAGGTCCTGTACAAGTGATACCAACGGTGTATTATGTATGTGGGAAGAATGCTTATGTGAGGTTGCCTGCAAATTGGTATGGAACATGTTATTTGGCAATAATATTTCCAAAGATTTACCATACAGAGGATTTGGATCTTCTAGAAGGTGGAGAGCATTCAAGAGTGAGAAGAGCTGCAAGTGCAGGAATCGTTGTGGGAGATATCTTTGGAGCTATGATACCCAGTCTGGGAGTAGTCTTGAATGATGTGAAGATCCGGAGGTTAGCGACTGTGGTGGATGAATTTTCAATGAATACAGCAAAGTCATTGGTGTTGGTGGAAGGAGAGATGTTGTCGATAAGGGGAATGGTTTTGCAGAATCGCCTTGCTTTGGATGTCCTATTGGCAAAAGAGGGCGGAGTCTGTAAAATGTTGAAGGTTCAAGAGTGCTGCACTTATATACCAGACCGTAGCAAGGATCTGGAGAAATATATAAGTAACATCACTACAATCCACACAAAAATAGCGGATTTGACCGAAGAGGGGGCCTGGGAAAAGGTCGGCAAGGGTTTTGGTCAAGTGGGAGGTTGGTTTGCGAATCTAGGAAAGGGATTCCTTGGGTACTTTCTGAGACCCCTCCTTATCTTGGTGGTTTGTGTGGTTGGTTTGTGGATTTTGATCAAGGCCTACAAGTGGTATCGAGCAGGCCGAGTCAAGAGAGCTTTGAGGGAAAATGAGATGAGATTGGCAAGACTGCAGGACAGTCAGTATCAAAGGCTCAAGAGCATGGAGAAACTAAGATCAGGGAAGATGGCAACAAGTTCTGTTTAGGTCGGTTCTTTCTCCAAGGGAGTAGAATGAGATGTGATGACAGGAGTCATCAAAGGGGGGAACTGATAGAGCGAAATGTTCTTGTGAATTGTAGGGGTGCATCATAATCACTGATAGTCCGCACCCGCATGTACTCAGACATATATTCGTATATATTCAGTTGTATATCCATGCATGTTTAGTAAAGAATGAATAGTTCGCTGAGACAAAGTGAATCAGCAGTATAATTGTGTTATGATAATTATGTAATGTAATGCTTATTGAATTGTGTGAATATAATGCATAGAGATATTAGTTCGTGTGTAATTCAATTGCAGTAGTTTAAACGTGCACCATATTAAAGTTGCACATGTAATTCATTGTTTGCATATGAATTGTAATGAAAAATGCTTATAGGGAAAAGTAAGATGTGTGTTTAAAAGATTATATGTAAAGGCCTGACTACATATATGCATAGGGAAGGCCTGGTTTATTCTTATGTTAGCTTATTTTGTAGGCCGAGAAAAGTTTCTCTTGGTAAGGCTCTCTGGGCACAAACGGTAGATTTAATTTGCACAGTAGAAGGTTTCTGTTGAACGTATCTTTGTTGCAGGTGCAAGGACACATGTCTCGTTAATAAAGACTAACTCTTTGTTTTCAAAAGTTAGAGAGATGGGAGGCATGGTACGGGAGTGAAATGGAATTTAGGGATGATACTTTCAGCGGAGAAGGTGCCTGGGACTCAAGGTCATCGCAACCGTCCAGGATGAAGTAACCGTTTCGATGGAAAAGTACAAGAAAGAAGACCTGGCCAAGGAGGCGTGATTAAGGCGTGTACAATTGTATTTGAGTTTTGTATTAGGGATAGTGCCCTGAGGGAGGAGGCCAGAGAAGAGGTAGGGGAGACCAGAGAGAAGGACAGAGCTGAGCTTAGGTATTATGTGATTGCACTTCTTAGGAAGTCTTCACAGCTGACACCTTTTATTCACTCTTGCCTGGGAAAATCGTTATGCAGGGATGTCACTGAGTGTTAGTGTAGGGACAGCAATTGATTTAAGGCTTGCTTAGATAAATGAAGAGCAACGTAGAAATTGGAGCAATCATAGCTTGGTTGATCCTTCTAGAACTTTCTATTCTCTTTATCCTGAGTCGGATGAGACTCCTGCGTAGGTTATTATTTGTATTAGTGCCCATCTATTTCTTTAACCTCGTGTTGAGGTGCTTGCACGTTCAGTTATTTTTGGCGATAATAAATTCTTAAACTTGAATTCGGAGTCAGTAGTCCTTTCAGATAAAAATGAATGCTGTTATATAACCAGATGAGATTCTCTCCTTTACACTATTCAACAGGTAAAAAGGTCTTGGCGACCAGAAGGTTCTTATAGATAATTAGGTAAGAATCAGCATTATCAGGTGCATACCTAAAGGAATAATGAGGTTGATGAAAATCCTGTTAGATTTTCTGCATAGGTCTTAAACGCTGAATGATAATGGAGGAACAGTGAAGTAAAGCAGGCAATCCTGTACTATTATAGATAAATTGCAAGGAGTTTGATATCAATATTTGAGTTTATAATTGCCTGCCTCTTTTGCCTTGCAAACCCTGGACTATCCCATAGTTGTAGGCAAGGCTATAGGGATACCATTTTGTCAGGGCATATGAGAATAAGGACTAGTCTGTCAGTCTCATTGTGAAGGAGAAATTACAAATCCAGAGTTCAAAATTAAAATAGAAGTTGGAACATGGACTCTGGTTGTAACTTCTCACACATACCTTTTTAAAATGTGGGGGGAGTTCTTAAATACATTTTATATTTTGAACATAACTTGTGATCCTCATTTAATATTTATAGAATTCCCATCCTAGCAACTGACTAAAGGGGTTGTTTGGAGTTGGGCTGGTGACGCACCGTCCTGCAAGGCCACCACTCTCATGGATGATCACACAGCATTTTTAGAGATGTTCATCTGTCTGGTGGTGATCTCTATTCCTTCAGGGGATACACCACGATTCTGAAAATGCAATCCATTTCCTGGCAATCCCAAAATGAAAGATAGTATAACAGAACGTTAAGCCTAACTTGGGAGGAAGGTCTGAGGTGTTTAAACTGAGGGCCTAATGCTGTGGGGCCTTCAGGTCAAGGTTTCTGCCAGAGAAGCTAGCCGGAGCTCAGCTGGCAAAAACATGACTGTTCACTCAACTCTAAATAGAGCAGGTGAAGCAACTCTTTGGTGGACAGGGTTCTTTGATATGTTTGTGGTATATAGCCCTGTCTGAAAAACTAAGGACCTAAGTCACAGTTTGACTCTCTGATTGATATTCCTTTGTATTTTACAAAATTATTTTTCAAAGCTGTTCTATTTCTTTTTTAAATAGAGTAGGTCTCCATTCTGAACTAGCATATATTGCTCATTACTGTACTATGTAGAATTTAAGGACTCCTATGCTATGCATGCCCATGATAGCAGGGTTTACTCCTCGACAATTAAGATGCTAATGTATAGTGTTCAATAATATATCATACATTCAGTTGGCCAGTGTTAATTGTAGGTCTGATTGTGGGAGCATTTTCTATGAGTACAGGCTTTCAGGGGTGGCAGGAGGATTACACTTTGACACTGCACAAGAGTTAAGGACCTTGAGGACTGCACTCCAGCAGAGGTCACAAGCAGGGTCCAGGAGTTGTCCAGCTAGTGCTGGTCAGCTGGACAGTTGCAGGAAAGAACTCTTGTTATGTCCTTGTGGCTTCAAAAAGCCACCTCACCATGCCCTCGTCAATCAACGCTTATAACCTCACAAATTAATTCACTCATGACATGTTCTATGACATAATTGATAACCTTAACAATGACATCTGAAATGACATAATTGATGACAACATTGTGCATGGAGGGGCATGAGTTATAGTTACTAGAAATAACTAAACTTGTGAATTTCAGTGTTTTTAGTTTGAAAAGTTATGTTTTAACTGATATTTTCACTTAACTATTATGTCACTTTAACCTTCGCTAGTCTGCGACGTTGGATTTTCCACAGGGTCTGGCTCCAACCCCCCAACCCCAGAAGCGGCCAACCCCCACAACGCACAGTCTTTGGCTGTGCACGATGTGAGTTTTCTGAACCCGATGGAATCTTGCAGAAGCCAGTGCGGTCTGTACAATCCAGAGCGTCTCTGGTGGGTGAGGGATGTTCCTGTTGACTCCTGTGAGTCTCCCGCAGGATTGGTGCAACACAATTTTTTTTTATAAATTTGGTGCTTGGTCCACCCACCTCCACAAGGTCAAAGGGGTCAGGATACCCCTAACCTGCACACCTAGACCTTTTTTTTTTTAATTTCCACACACAAGGCAGAGTTCCTGTGTCCTGAAATGGCAGCAGCAACATTTCTCCTCATGTTGCTGCCAGCCAATAAGAGCATGAGCTCCCACGGGACTCAGAGGAGCTCCTCACTCTCACCCAATCAAGCCCCATGAGAATCCCATGAACTTAACTGTCAAGTTATAGATACACTTTGAGCCTAATTTCTCCAAAACTACTGAACAGATTTACACTAAACCACAAAGAGCACTCTTTCTGGGTAAAGATCTAGCTTTACGTAAAATTTCATGTAATTCCAGTCAGTCATTTGGGCTGTAGTGCTGTTCAAAAATCCTCTGGAAAGTTCATGGGGAGATTACTTTAAGGGAACCCCCTTCTTACTGGGCCCCTGCTTGACAGATCACCCCAAAAGTTTTAATGAAGGAGCTAAGGTGGATGAACATATTTTTTTCGAAGGTTTTGTGAGATTCGTCAAACAGTGCCAAAGTTATCAGCAAACCGTATATATAAACAGTCAACACTGTGTAGTTATAGTTAGGACCTAGTTACCATACAATGAGTGTTTTTGGTTAGCTGGTAACTTTGGCACTGTTTGACGAACCTCACAAAACTTTCAAAATATATATATATTACCTACGGGCGGTCGCCAGTAGGTAGTTATAGTTAGGACCTAGTTTCTATAGGAAAAGCATTTTCTGACTTGGCTATAAGTTTGATGTCGTTTGACCAATCTTCATGAAATTTTCCAAGAAAAGTGTCAAGGTAGGTTTTGTGTTTCATGGAAAGTTTAGGGGTGATCCGTGCGGTGAGGACGGAGAAATTGGGGTACAATATAAGGGTGCATTTGTAATGTTAATTACCGTAGGAACCTTTATCCACAGCTACAGCTGGAACCGCTGAATGGACTTACACCAAATGTGGCAGGGAGGTAGAGCCGTTCAGTAGTTGTTGAGAAATTTAAGTTTTAAATTATAGTGATATCTCTGGTTGCAAAGTCTTCGTGAACAAAGACAAGCTCATGCAGGGAAATGCATTGCTCTAATTGGCTGCAAACACTTTAACCATGAAGTGTTGGCAGCCATCTTGGGACTCAGCTTCACTGAGTCCCCCCCAAAAAGTGAAAATATAGAAAAGGGGGCAGGGTGGGAATACTCTGACCCCCAAGTCATGGTATTGGGGTCCCCCTGGGACCCTGCCACGGCATAAAAGCATTTCATTTTTATTATAAATGCTGCGAATTCACGATATTTGTGACTCTGTGTAAAAAAAAGCAATTGAGGGCTCCTGTGCTTGCTTTAAAATAACCCCTGGGTGGGTCAGGTCCCGGGGACATATAATCTATAGAGGAGGCGGGTGCATGGGGCCCCCCTAGGGCTTATTAAAGCCATGGGGACTGCCCCCACAATGGCTAATATTATTATTAATGTGGGCAGGCACACTGGACCTGCCCGCAGCCCCGGGGACCGCCACCTCCCCGGGGCTATTGCGTCTGATGTGGGAGAGGCCTCACAAACCCCCCACCCCAGGGAGCGCCACCTCCCCGGGGCTAATTGAAACAATATGGGGAGGCTTCGCACACCCCCCTGCCCCGGGGACCGTCACCTCCCTGGGGCTAATTTCAATAGTTGCCCCGGGGACTGCCACCTCCCTGGGTCACATGCATATTAAATAAAAAAAGTGGGGGAGGCCCTATGGCCTCCCCCATAGCCCCCGGGGACCGCCACCTCCCCGAGGCTAAAATAAAAAAATAATGATATGTGGGGCTCCAGCACCCCCATGCAGCCCCAGGGACTGCCACCTCCCTGGGGCACCAATACACTAATAAAGGTGGTCCATTGCAGATCCCTGGTACCAGGGACAACCACCTCCCTGGGGCTATCTATATACAAGATGGGAGGGGGTCTAGATGGCCCTGGGGACGCCACCCTGCACAGGGCCGGCTCAAGCAATGTCCCGTGGTGCCCACCCCTGGGACATTGCAGTTTGCTATGGGATGGCAGGAGCACTGCTCCTGTCGTGCCATAGCAAACAGTGTGCTCCACTTTGAGCAAGCGAGAGCATTATGCTCATGCTTTCTCAAAGCGGAGCACACTTTGCTTTTTACACCCAGGGAGCTGCATGTTAGCAGCTCCCTGTGTGTAAAAAGTGATGACAGGAATGTGGTGCCCTTCAAGCTCCCCAGCGAGATGGCCATGGCCCGGGGGTTGGGGTCCCCAAACCGAAAATGGCCTGGGAGGAGGGCGCTATGCCCCCCTCCCTGTTAAGAAGAAATAAATGGCTGGGCCCCTGGGGATAGGGACCCCAGGGCCAATATTGGCCTGCGGAGGGGGGCCCTGTGGCCCCATCCCCTTTACAAAATAAAAATATAAAGGCCTGGCCCCCCTGGGCCAAAATTGGCCTCAGGAGGGGGGCCCCCCTTCCTTTAAAAAAAAGATTTAATAATAAAAAAAGGGACAGGCTCCTGGAGATAGGGTCCCTGGGCCGAAATCGGCCCGGGAGGGGGCTGTGCAGCCTCATCCTGTTTTTCAAATAAAAAAGAGCCAGGCCCCGGGGATGGAGTCCCCGGGGCCCAAAATGGTTTAGGGAATGGGGACCACGCAGCCCCCTCCTAAAAAATATCAAAAATAAAATTTAAAAAAGCCGCCAAATCGCAAAGGCCCCACCCCTTTTCTCCACTACTCTGCAAACGCGCCTCCTGGTGCGCTCCTGGTTGGGGGCTGAAGTCCCCTTAGCTGCTGAGGGTCCTTAGGGGCCAAGAAGACCTCCTGTTACCTCCAGTTAGCCCCACACAGTGGGATTGCTGAGAGGTGGTTGGAGGCTATGCCCCCATTCTCTACCACTCTGCAAACGTGCCTTTTGGAGCACTGCTGGTGGAGGGATGAGGTCCCCTTGCCTCCTGAGGGCCTCAGGACTAAAGTGGACTTGATCCCCGAAGCAGCAGAGCACCAGGAGGCACGTTTGCAGACTGGTGGAGAAAGGGGGCCTGGCCTGTGACAACCTCTCATCAATCCAGCTGTGTGGATCTTACTGGAGGTAACAGAAAGGCTAGTTGGCCCCGAAGGACCCTCAAAAGCCAAGGGGACTTCATCCCCCAACTAGTTGTGCACAAGGAGGGATGTTTGCAGAGTGGTGGAGAAAGGGGATTTGGCCATCAAAAACCTCTCAGCAAACCCACTGTGTGGGACTTGCTGGAGGTAACAGGAGGGGTAGTTGGCCCCCAAGGACCCTCAATAGCCAAGGGGACTTCCTTCCCCTGCTAGTAGTGTGCCACGAGGTACGTTTGTAAAGCGCTGGAGAAAGAGGGCATGGCCACCTACGATGTCTCAGCAACCCAGCTGTGTGGGACTTACTGGAGGTAACAGGAGGGATAGTTGGGCCCCAAGGACGTCCTTGGGGGACAACTACCCCTCTTTTTCCTCCAGTAAGTCGCACACAGCGGGATTGATAAGAGGTGTTCGGAGGACATGCCCCCTTTCTCCACTACTCTGCAAACACAGCTTGTAGTGCACTACTCAATGGGGATGGAGTCCACTTTACTCCTGAGGGACCTTGGAGGCCAAGAAGCCCTCCTGGTACCTCCTGTAAGTCCTACACAGCAGGATTCCTAACAGCCGGTTGGAGGCCCAGACCCCTTTCTCTACCATTCTGCAAACACGATTACTAGTTAAAACCATAGAAATTCACTGAAGAATACAAAGGTTAAAGAGACGTTATAGTTAGTAAACAGAATAAATAAAAAACTTAGAAATTCACTGATAAACCAAAGGTTACAGGGAAGTTATAGTTAACTAGTAAAATTCGGCAGTTATAGTTACCTGAGCTAATTATAACTTATGCCCCTGCAATGCACTGCTTATGACCTCACATATTACATCACTCATGACATGGTCAGTGACATCACTGATGACATCTCAAATGACATCACTGATGACATCATCCACAGAACCACTCACACTCCTACTCACAACCCATACAACCTCTTGTACACCCACTCACACACCCGTACAACAACTGACAGACCTATACCAGCACTCATACACCCACTCACTCCTTCATAGAGTCACTCACACACCCACTCACTCACTCAAACACCCACTCACACAACCATTCACTCACCCATACAGCCACTCATATAACCAGTTACTCACCCATACCGCCAGCCACATAACCAGACACTCACCTATAGAGCTACTCACACACCCACTTATTTACCTACAGAGCCACACACCCACTCACATCCATACAAGCACTCACACATTCCTGTACTCACCCACACAGCCATTCACACAGACACTCACTGTCCAACACAGTCACTCACACACGAAGTCAGTTAACAAAACACCTACTCAAACATCCACTCACTCACCCATACAGCCACTTACACACCCAGTCACTTACTCATACAGCCATTCAGACATTCACTCACTTACCCATACAGTCACTACACACCCACTTACACTCTGATGAGCCACTTACACTGTCACTCACCCACCCATTTATCCCCTGGCACACCTAATCACTCACCAATACAGCCACTCACACAGCATCTCACTCGCCAACACAGCTACTTTCACAACCACTTATACAGCCACTCACACAACCATACGCAGAAGGATACATACAGTCACACAGCCACTCACATGATATATATTAAAAGTAGTATCACTCATTACTAGTACACCTAGTATACTACTTTAAGTTTTATAGTACATTAGGATATATTTTTAACAATCATAAAGCCTTACAAAATACTTACACTCACTGGATGGTGTCATCAGTGATGTCATTTGAGATGTCATGACTGATGTCATCAGTGATGTCACTGACCATGTCATGAGTTATGTAATATGTGAGGTCATAAGCAGTGCATTGCAGGGCCGTAAGTTATAGTTAGCTCAGGTAACTATAACTGCCAAATTTCACTAGTTTTATACGAGTTAACTATATCATCCCTGTAACCTTTGTTTTTTTAAGTGAATATATTATATATATATATTTTTTTTTTTTTGCTTTTCAAAAAGTTCCCACCATCCCTCTGCCAAACTCCAAAATGGGTGCCTCCTTAATCACGAGGGCGGGACTCGCGTATGCCACAACGACTAACTTCAAGGTGAAGGTGCACTCACGGGGCACTTTTCGGCATTTATTAAAACAATTAGCAACAAATGCATTTCGGCATTATAGCCTTCCTCAGTGCTTGTCCATTTGTTTTAAAATTGTAACACAGTCTCTGCTTGATTTTTAACTCGTCACCTTATCTCTGATTGGTGGATCTGCGGCCAATGGAGAAGCTGTGTTTATGGTGAGTATATATATATATATATATATACATATATTTATATATATATATATATATACATATATATAAATGTCTGACAGAACTGCAGACTGACTGCTTGAAGTTTTGTTTTATGTCTAATACAAAATTGTTTTAGACAGTCTGAGTTCATACATTCAACATAAAACTGACACATAGCACTTGAATAAAATGAATAAAATGGTTTTATAAAGCGCGCATTACCTGAAGGGTGTCTTAGCGCTGAGCAGATCAGAAAGCCGAGAGAGGTGCAGCGGGCAGAGGGGAGCCTGGGTGACTCTGCTAATTAAAGTGGGAACAGCCAGGACTTTAGCTGCTTCCTGAATAGCTGCACACTTGCGCCTGGAAAATGGGAATTTCCATTACACAAATTAACTACTGTTTTGCCCTTGTCAACATTTTTGGATTAGCCGAGTTGATCAACACCGTTCATTATAATTTCACTTAATTGCAGTTTTGTGGGAATAAATATATGCTGCAAGTGTAGCTAAGGTATATTATGTACTACACCGGATCAAATAATAAAATAAATAAATAAAATGTAGTCTCTGTCCATGTGCAGTGATGAAGTGGATATCAAGATAGCACAATCAATAAGACTGAATAACAAATTCAGCTCAGAGATTGATATGTCAATAGGTAGCTGCAATGAGCCACCTTTAGAAGTCTGTGCTACATGAAGTGCTGGAGATAAATTGAAAAGATTGAACTAGCCACTCAATTGCGGCGGTGCCTTCTGACAAATGAGTAATGTGCATGCAACCTTGTCTATTGAAAAAGTACTCTGCAAATACAAAAACACAGTCACCAGATTCAAAAATGCATTTAGCTGAAATCAATTATTGCTAATACTGCGCTGGTGCTGGCTCTTCCAAGAAGCAGACTATATTTGCCCAAACTGTGTTTAGCAACTGAAAATAGATTTCGTTTTCAAAACATACAAAACCAGATAAACAAATGTATCAAAAATAACATACTGCATTGTAATGCAAAAACATTATTGTGATTTCCAGTAAAGCCAATAGTGTGTCACTTATCAAACAATGGTTCCTTCTGCACATTACATTCCAAATCCATCTCTTCTCTATTTTTCTCTGTTTTTCATTTAGGACAGTATGTCCTCAGATCGTGACATGCACTATAACATTAAAGTGCCCTTTACCTCGGTTTAGGTGGTAGCCTGTAGTTCAGGCATATAACTTGGAGAAGGGTCATTCATCACCCAGTATGGCCCTTGGCTTAGGCCACAATACTATATTGTTATTATTCCTATTGTTCTTTGTTGTTCTATGGAAGACTAGAGGGAATTGGGAGCGCTCCTCATTGTTTCGGTTCAAGTACTCACTTTGCTTCCCCCTGGGGTACCAGCCCAAACTAGCCTCCAGAGCCTGTCCGTATACTAATGATTCCACACAGTCAATGGTGCACTTTCTATTTTTCTGTGACTTTTACAAATTATATACTGAAAGATATATATGAAAGATAGGGCCAGATGTGCGACCCGCCAATTTACGAGTCGCAAATTGCATCGCATTTGCGACTCGCAATTTGCGACTCGCAATTTGCGACTCGCAAATTGGTATGCACAACAGTGTCTGAGACCCTGTTTGCGATTCCCAATGGGGTCGCAAATTTCGAGGCTCATGAATATTCATGAGCCACTCGCAATTTGCGACCCCATTGGTAATGGCGTGCACTCCCAGGGAAGGTGGCCTGCTGGGCTCAGGAGACCTCCATGTCTGGGACTGCTTTTAAATAAAATAAAATGAAACGTTTTCGTTTCATTTTTTAAGGGCAGGTAGTGGTCCCTGGGACCACTGCCTGCCCTTGAAAAATATTTTGGGGGCCAGTCACAAAGGAGACCCCTTCCCATTTGTGACTCCATTACCACCCTCTTGAAGAGGGTGGTAATTTGCGAGTGTTTTGCGACCGCAATTGCGGTTGCAAAACATTCATACATGGCTTTGCGGTCGCTATTAGGAAGGGAACGCCCCTTCCTAATAGCGACTCGCAATTCCTAAATAGCGAGTCGCAAATAAATTGTGACTCACTATTTAGGAATTGGACATGGCCCTGTGTACTTTTGCATGCGCAAACGGGTCACAAACCCGTTTGCGCTTGCAATTTAGGGTCGTACATCTGGTCCCTAGTCCCATTTATGAGACTTAGAAACCTAAGGCATTGCACTTTAGCGAATGATTATCATATGAAGAGATGTGTACCTGTGTACTACAGTACGAGCACAAAGCACTATGCACTTTACTTATACTGTGTTTAACCCCTTGCGTGCGCACGACCGCCGGGAGCCATCGAGCGCCACAGTGCTCGTGTGCGCAGGATGGCTCCCGGCCGTCCTGGCACATGGCACCGGAAATCCCTCTGGTGCAGGCACCAGAGGGATTTCTTTTTCTCCCCAAAAGCCTCTGGAGCTGGGGAAGAGCTTCCCCAGCTCCAGAGGCCCCCCCCTGGTTTCTGTGAAATGACGATCAGCGCGCACGTCACGCTGTCGTCATTTCATAGAAACCGAAACTGAAATGAGCCTTTAGGCTCATTTCAGTTTCACTTTCTATGTGCTCAGGGGGCTATCTCAGCCCCCGGAGCACGTAGAACGACGGGAGAGGTATCATTGGAAAGGGGAGAATCTCCCCTTTCCAATGGTACCCCTCCCCAGTGGATCCCTGCTTGGGGATCGCCCCAGGAGGGCGATCCCCAAGCAGGGATCCACCCACTGGACACCAGGGAGGGGGAGCGGCCCCTTGGGAAAGGGCCTTTGCTCCCCCCAAAACAATTGGCTACATTCAGTCTTTCTGCCCCCCTTGGGGGGCAGATGGGGGCAGTAGCCCCCAATATGCCCCCCCGGGGGGGTAGAAAGCCCACTAGAAACCAGGGATTTTTTTTCGCAATACAATGAGGAGTGGGGGCTGCCCAAAACGGGCATGCCAATGCCCCCACCCCCACCCACAAAAATGACAGCCTTTCTGCCCCCTGGGGGTTCAAAAAGCCCACTAGACGCCAGGGATTTTTTATTGCCAATTTGAATTAGGGGTGGGGGCTGCCCAAAATGGGCATGCCAATGCCCTCACCCCCGCAAAACTTACAGCCTTTCTGTCCCCCCTGGGGGGCAGATGGGGGCAGTAGCCCCCAATCTGCCCCCGGGGGGGCAAAAAGCCCACTAGATGCCAGGGATTTTTTTGCCCAATTTGAATTTGGGGTGGGGTCTGCCCAAAACGGGCATGCCAATGCCCCCACCCCCCCTGCAAAAATTCCAAAAATAGCCCCCAATCTGCCCCCCCGGGGGCAGAAAGCCCACTAGAAACCAGGGATTTTTCTTTTGTATTCATGTAGGGGTGGGGGCTGCCCAAAATGGGCATGGCAATACCCCACAGAGAAATTCCAGTCTTTCTGTCCCCCCCGGGGGGCAGACGGGGCAGTAGCTCCCAATCTGACCCCCGGGTGGGGCAGAAAGCCCACTAGAAACAAGGGATTTTTTTTTTAGTAATGTCGGGGTGGGGGCTGCCCAAAATGGGCATGACATTGCCCCCACCCCCCAGAGAAATTCTAGTCTTTCTGCCCCCCCTGGGGGGCAGACGGAGGCAGAAGCCCCCAATATGACCCCCGGGGGGGCAGTAAGCCCAATAGAAGCCAGGGATTTTTTTTACATTTGATTTAGGAGTGTGGGCTGCCCAAGATGGGCAGGTCAATGCCCCCACCCCCCAAAAAAAATAGCCACACTCTTTCTGACCCCCTTGGGGGCATATCGGAGCATCCCCCACCAGATACCCCCCTAGGGGCGGTAGAAAGCCGACTAGGCACAGACTTGTTTTTAGCAATGTGCCTGCCTGTGGATTTTGGGCCCTAGCGCAGCCGGCACATAGGGAAACCTAGCAAACCTGTACATGTTTGAAAACTAGACACCAAGGGGAATCCAGGATGGGGTGACTTGTGTGCCTCTCACTAGGTTCTATTACCCAGAATCCCTTGCAAAACACATTTTCCTCACATTTCTGTGATAGAAAGTTCTGGGATCTGCGTGGATCCACAAAATTCCACCTACCACGCATTTCCCAAAGTCTTCTGAGAAAAATGGTACCTCCCTTGTGTGGGTAGGCATAGTGCCCACAACAGGAAATGGCCCAAAACGCAACATAGACACACCACATTTTTACAATGAAGACTGACCCTTTTTTTGCAAAGTGCCTAGATGAAGATTTTGAACCCTAGCTCTGCCGGCACCTAGGGAAACCTAGCAAGCCTATACATGTTTGAAAACTAGACACCCAGGGGAACCCAGGATGGGGTGACATGACAGGCTCCCACCAGGTTCTGTTACCCAGAATCCCTTGCAAACCTCAAACTTTGTAAAAAGGTTTCCTAGGTTTCACTAGGTGCTGGCAGAGCTAGGGTTCAAAATCTACAGCTAGGCACTTTGCAAAAAAAGGGTCAGTTTTCACTGTGAAAATGTGGTGTGTCCACGTTGCTTTTTGGGCCGTTTCCTGTTGCGGACACTAGGCCTACCCACACAAGTGAGGTACCATTTTTCTCGGAAGACTTTGGGGAATGCGGGGTGTGTAGAATTTTGTGGATCCACGCAGATTCCAGAACTTTCCACCACAAAAATATGAGGAAAATTTGTTTTTTTTGACAAAGTTTGAGGTTTGCAAGGGATTCTGAGTAACAGAACCTGGTGAGAGCCAGACAAGTCACCCCATCCTGTATTCCCCTGCGTGTCTAGTTTTAAAAAATTTATAGATTTGCTAGGTTTCCCTAGGTGCTTGCAGAGCTAGGGTTCAAAATCTACAGCTATCACTTTGCAAAAAAAGGGTCAGTTTTCACTGTGAAAATGTGGTGTGTTCATGTTGCGTTCTGGGCCATTTCCTGTCGTGGGCACTAGGTCTACCCACACAAGTGAGGTACTATTTTTATTGGTAGACATTGAAGAATACGGGGTGGGTGGAATTTTGTGGATCCACACAGACTCCAGAACTTTCCATCACAGAAATGTGGGGAAAATATGGTTTTTTTGACAAAGTTTGAGGTTTGCAAGGGATTCTGGGTAACAGAGCCTGGTGAGAGCCAGTCAAGTCACCCCATCCTGGATTCCCCTGGGTGTCTAGTTTTCAAAAATTTATAGATTTGCTAGGTTTCCCGAAGTGCGGTCAGAGCTAGGATTCAAAATCTACAGCTAGGCACTTAGCAAAAAAAGGTTCAGTTTTCACTGTGTAAATGTGGTGTGTCCACGTTGCGTTTTGGGCCGTTTCCTGTCACGGGCACTAGGCCTACCCACACAAGTGAGGTACCATTTTTTTAAATTTATTTTTTTTATTGATTTTTATGCAAGGTTAAGTAGCATCACTACCATGCAAGATAGATTATGAATACAATCCAACAAAACAACAACATGTGATTGATCAACATCAGGGGAAACCGCAGTGTATATCAGATCATAGTCTCCGCCGCACAGCTGGCCAGCTAACATATTCCCAAATAAAAACAGTGTCAGCATAATCTCAGCTCATGATCGATTAGCATAAGGGGACATAGGCGATACACATCTGATCCAGGGTTCCTCTATACATCAGTATTATTAAAGCATCCTCTTTGGAGAGATTAAGGTGCTTCAGAGTTAGGGTCTGCCACAACTCGGAGCTGTAGAAAGTGACGCAGGGGCTCCCAAATGTCTCTGGGCTTAGAGGACTTCGGGAGTTCTTCGGCATATAGCTCCATGTTTTCTTTACAGTATATCAGATCTTTAAGCCAATGGTCAATTTTTGGCGCCTGCACTCCTCCCCACCCAATAGCTACTCGCCGTTTGGCCATGAGTAACGCAATACGTATGAATTTTCCCAATACCCCTTTCACATGAGGGACGTAGCACAATAGACATACCAGTGGTGTACATTGCAATTCGGACCCAGACATATCCTTTAGTTGTTGTATTACTTGCTTCCAAAATCTCGCCACCCTCTCACATTCCCAGGCGAGATGAATAAGAAGTCAGCCTCTAGGCGCCCACATCGCTGACACCTGCTGGAATCTCGCAGCCCATACTTGTGTAAACGATAAGGCGTGTGATATGTCTGATGTAAGTACTTAAAGTGTATGATTCGGAAATTCCCATTCGGCGTAAGCTGACTGGTAAGTTTGCAAACATGCTCCCACTCGACGAGTGTCACAGGAGGGGTCAGTGTTTCATTCCACCTAGCAAGACTCTTATCTAGCCCAGTAGGCCTCTCCTCTCTAATTTCCCGGTATAGTTTTGTAATTAGTTTTCTCCTCGTGGGTGTGGTCAAAAGCAACTGTAAAGACTGTAGAGTAGGGGGTTCTAGTGGGTATGTAATGTAATGTGATTTCATTGCTAATCTCAATCTGTGCACAGTAAATTGAAACAGGAGAGTGGGATTCGTAATGTACTGGAGATCATCCGTTTCAAGGAAAGATCCGTTCGGGTATAGATCCTGCATTGTGGTTATGCCTGCCTCCTTGAGCAGTCTCAGTGGGCCCGCCTCTTGTGTTACCGATATAGCAGCATGATGCATCAAGGGCATTGCTGGGGCATATAGAGGTAGTTTGTTGGCAAGCTGGCCTATTGCCTGCCATGCTGCAATTGTGGCATCAATCGTATTTATTTCGGGTTTAGGAGTCCCTCTTCGCACGTGAGTAAAAAGACTACAAAGAGGGGTTGGGTAGGCGTCGCCCTCCTCAACCGCCACATGTGGTGTGTAAGCATGAGGATGTAGCCAGAAATATGCGTATTGCGCTTGGGCACTTAGGTAGTATATATACGGGTCTGGCGCACTGAATCCACCTCTGTTATAGTCAAGCGTAAGTGTGCTCCAGCTCACCCGAGCCTGTCTACCTCCCCATATCAAGCGAAGCAGGGAGGTACGTAGTGTAGTAAAAAAAAGCTTGGTTAGTGTTAACGGTATATTAGCAAATAAATATAAGAATCGTGGCAATACCACCATTTTTATGGTTGCAATACGGTCTGCTAGAGACAGTGGCAACGCGATCCATGCATCAACCTGCTTGTCCAGTGTGACACATGCCCTCCCATAGTTTTCCCGTATTACTACGTCAGGGTCCCGGTGAACCCAAATCCCCAGGTACTTTACCGGGTCGGCTGTCCAAATAAATGGGTAGTCCATGATTGGAGGGGGGGTGCTCGCCGTCAAAGGAATGACTACCGATTTATTCCAATTAATATTCAGGCCCGATAGCAGTCCGAACCTAATGTATTCTCGTAATACCTGTGCCAAATATCGACTAGGTTCTCTAATAAAGAGCACCATGTCGTCTGCATAAAGGGAAATGCCAACTGGTCTATGACGAAAGTTAAGCGCTGTTTCTCTGTGCCGTTGGCGTATCACACATGCCAGTGGCTCAATTGCAATAGCGAACAGTAGCGGGGAGAGGGGACAGCCCTGCCGAGTGCCGCGTTTGATAGCGATTGGCTCAGATGTCAGCCCTCCCACCCGGATTCGCGCGGAGGGGTCTGCGTATAATACTCTCACCCATCCCAAGAATAGTGGAGGGAATCCCATTCGCTGGAGAATGTGGAACATATAACTCCACTCGATGGAGTCAAAGGCTTTAGCTGCATCGAGCATGACAGCCGCAGCATGGAGCTGTGGATTGAGGACATGCAGCATTGCAAAGATAGTCCTCAGATTATGTGATGTAGAGCGCTCTGGAATGAAGCCGGATTGGTCCGGTAGGATCAAGCAAGGCATCAATGGCTGGAGCTTAGTGGCTAGAATTTTTGCTAGTATTTTAGCATCTATGTTGATCAGCGAAAGAGGCCTATATGATTCGCATTCAGCCGGAGGTTTGTCCTTCTTAAGTAAGGTGATGATTAGAGCCTGCCGAAGGGACGGTGGAAGGACCCCAGACTCATGTGCTTCCGCATATGTCTCTAGCAAATATGGTGTGAGGAGATCAGCGTATGCCTTGTAGAATTCTATGGTAAGACCGTCCGGTCCGGGCGTCTTTGCATTAGGAAGGGCGTAGATTGCGTTTTTAATATCGTCCTCAGTCAGTGGTTGATTTAAATATTCTCGATGGCAATCTGCCAACCAAGCACAGGCAATGCCCTCTAGATATTCCTGCAGCTTCCGATCCCGTTCTCTGTGATGTGTACATTGTGGCGTAGTAGCTCCTAAATTGTTCTACTATGTCTGGTGGGGCATAGTGATCTACTCCCTCGGCATCAGTTATTTTGTCAATGTGAAAATGGTCTTCATGCTTTTTAAGCTTCTCGGCTAGATTGCGGCTCGGTCTCCCACCCTCTCCATACTTCCTTGCAACCCGTCGTCGTGATATGTATCTTATTTCTGATTCAGCTAACGTGTCATATTCCAGGACCAGTGCATGTATGCGTGCCAGGATGTCAGGGGCCGGTCGATTAGTGTAAGCATCTCCAACTCGTGTAAAGCAGTCTCCACCTTGGTAAGTTGGGTTCTAAGGTCTTTTAGGATGCCAGCTGTAGTGCCAATGCAGACCCCCCTGATTGTAACTTTAAATGCCTCCCATAATGTCCCTGCACTGTCCACCGTGCCCTTGTTGACCTCAAAGTAGTGTATTATTGCTTTGCGGATGGTGTCATTATAAATGGGATCTAGGAGGGCCGAAGATCGGAATCGCCATGTAAATGGCCGATGAATCATATTTGGAATATTAAGTATCAGCAGCACCGGGTTATGGTCAGACAGTGTACGTGGGAGTGTGGAGACGTCTGTTACCCACTCTGTCGCACTTTTGCCCAGGAGCCAGTAATCTAATCTGGACCAGCTGTTATGTGCGGGTGTGGCATGCGTACCCTCCCTTACCTCACTATTGCAAAGCCTCCAGACGTCTACCAATCCAAATTCTAACATAGCAGTATTAATACATTGGGCCACTTTAGGCGTGCGAATGCTTTGCGGGTTTGATTTATCCAGTTTAGGATCTAGGTATGTATTTAGATCACCTCCCCATATGATCGGTGTCTCTGGCCACCTTCTCAGTGTGCAGTACATTCTCTGAAATACTTCTGGCTCATCTGCTATGGGCCCATACATATTTATAAATGTGATCATGGAGTTCCCAAGTTTACCCTGAGCCATAGCACATCGACCTCCATCGTCTGTATGTATTTTATGTGGTGTGAAGGGGACACCCTTTTAACCAGTATGAGAACTCCCGAGCATAAGATGAGTATGAGGAGGCCAGTTTGAACCCCGCCCACTTATGTGCAATCTTCGCCTCCGTGAGTTTGGTCAGGTGGGTCTCCTGTAAAAGGCGATTTGAATGCCATGTCTGTTCAAATATGCAAATGTTTGGCGGATTTTCTTAGGGAGTTTAACCCTCTAATGTTCCATGTCAAGCACCTGTAACCATCACCCATGTCCCCCCCCAGTGCCATCCATCCCAGAGAGAACAGTCAGCTGGCCCACGGAGTACAGCCCTTTAGAAATGCGCTCTTCACACCCCGCGTCGATACAATCACAGTAACCCAACCTCTTAATGAAAACGAAAAAACAATTATCTTCAACATATGCAATGCGTCTCATTGACCACCCCCCTCCCACTACAACCTCCCAATTAGGTCGAGAAATTACACCACCCACCCTCCCTAACCTGTACCCATGCCCATATACGAAATTCGAACACATTGGGGATCACCCGTGGGGGGGGGGGTAGGAACAGCGGCAATCACCTGCCAGGTGGCAAGGTGGCCAGGCTATCATAGCAGAAAAACCCACCCCAGCTCACCAAGATCCAGCAAATGAGTATGTCAACAATTTAACACCGATCTGTCAATGGTATGCCATTAAATCGGAACCTACAGTATAGATGTCCAGCAAGCTCAGGGTCTTACAGCGAGTACACTTCTCCAGTGCACTTGCAATGCCAATTTGCATGGAGTGTTAATAATGCAATGCGAGTTGGTAGATCCTATTAGTCATTGTCATTGAGGAGCGGCGAGCTCGCAGAGCCTCCAGAAGCATCCTTGGTAGCTCTTCTAGGACAGATGTGCTTCGCGAATTTCAGAGCCGATTTGTGGTCCGTGAAGAAGTGAGCCTGTCCGTCATGGGTGATTTTTAGTTTAGAAGGATAAAGCATTACGTATTGAATGGAAGAAGATTGCAGAATTTTCTTTACTGGCACAAAGTCCCTGCGAGCAGCTTGTACAGCTGGGGTGTAGTCCGGAAAGAAGGACAAAGTGTTACCCAGATGTTGGATGGGGCTCTTAGCCCTCGCCTCTCTGAGGATGGCATCCCTGTCAGCGTAGTTAATGAGATGTGCAATTATCGGGCGAGGGGGTGCTCCCGGCACCGGTCGGGGACCTAGCGAACGGTGTGCTCTCTCCACCACCATGATCGAGGAGAGCACGGGCCCAAACAATTCGCGCAGGAGAGTCTCAATGAAGGGCTCCATTTTTGAGATAGCTATCGACTCTGGAAGGCCAATAATTCGCAGGTTATTTCGTCGGGAGCGTGCCTCCAAATCTTCATTCTTTGCCCTTATCACCTCCAGCACCTTCTCCATACTCATAATCTGTGACCTCGATTCAGCCTGAGAATCCTGCGTGTCAGAGAGCCGGTTTTCCAAAACATCAAGCCGGGCTTCATGGGTGTCCACCTTTCTCTTTACAGCGTCTAGACTGGACGTGAGTGCATCAATTTTGCCGTCAATGGACCTAAGGTTGGTGCGGACCTCCAGCAAAATGGACCGCATGTCCTCCTCTGGATTATCTGGGATGTCGACCGGGCCCTGGGCAGCGCCCGTCTCTGTTGCGTGGTCCATTGTACGCGTGAGGCGCTTGCTCTCGAACGGGATCTTGGGTTGCTTGGGATCTGTCTTGCCCATTATTCTGAATGAAGTATGTTCTTGAGTGGCAGGGCCCACTTGTGTACCACGTGCTGTCGCACCAAACCACTGCTCCTCACACTGTCGCAACCCCAGCTCAAAGCATGTATCCAGGGGCCCGAGTCAAAGACACAATCATGTAGAGGTGTACGGGATATCAGCCGCGCCCTATCAAGAAGCGCAGGATTCCAGGTGCAGGTCTCTGCTTTTACAGGTGGCCACAGTGCGATCCCACTGTGGCACAATCAGCGGGGGTGCAAAGTCAATGGGGCTCGGATGGTAACACCAGCAACGCTGCACCTCCGGTCTGCGCAGTCAACAACTAGTGTGTGCAGTGTATATTCCCCGATATGGCCATTCCTGCGGTATGATGATCTGCTATGCTGGTCTTTTCTTGTACCATGCAGGTAGGTACTCAGTGGACCCATGCAGCACGCTGCAGCAGACAGGGAACCCCCAGTAAGGCCACCAAGCTAGGATCAAGAGGACCCAGCTGGATCGCACGTCGCCTATGCCGCCCCACGTCGCAATCGTCGGGGGAGAGCCCGGCATCGTCCGCTGTCCAACTCGGATCACTCTGTCCCCCGCCAAGCAACCCCACAGAGCAGCACCCCGCCTGGAGGGAGCAGGTAAGGCCCAAACGTCCAGCAGGGGTGGCCGCCGCCCCCGTCAGCCTCAGGCCCTTCGAGGTTCCAGTACCTCCGCAGGCCCGGGCTGTGCTGCGCAGGTCGGCAAAACCCCAGCTCTAGGAACTAGGCCCACCACACTCACCTCCTCAGTACTCGGTCCCGATCCTCCGCGGCGACTCCAGTGAGCCCCCGACCACCTCCGATGTCGTCCGCAGCAGTGCACCCAGCAGGCAGGCTCTATGGGCTCCCGATGATGGACTCCGGGTGCCTCCAGCGGCCCGCTCCGGCGTGCCGCACCGCGCCACTCCTCGCACCCCCTCGCATTAGCACGTAGCGATTAACCAATCAATCAATCAATCAATCACAGAATTTGTAAAGCGCACTACTTACCCGCGAGGGTCTCAAGGCGCTGGGGGAGAAAAAAAGGGGGGGGTGCTGCTACTGGTCGAACAACCAGGTCTTGAGTAGCCTCCTGAAGGTCAGCAGGTCTTGGGTCTGTCGTAGGCTTAGTGGAAGGGTGTTCCAGGTCTTGGCGGTGAGGTGGGAGAAGGATCTGCCGCCGGTGGTGGTTCTTCGAATGCGAGGGACGGTGGCGAGGGAGAGGTCGGCGGAGCGGAGTTGGCGGTTGGGGATGTAGAAGAGGAGTCGTCTGTTGAGGTAGGCTGGGCCAGTCTTGTGGAGTGCTTTGTGTGCGTGGATGAGGAGTTTGAAGGAGATTCTCCTGTCGACGGGGAGCCAGTGCAGGTTCCTCAGGTGGGGGGTGATGTGGCTGTGGCGTGGTACATCGAGGATCAGGCGTGCGGAGGCGTTTTGTATGCGTTGCAGTCGCTTGATGAGCTTGGCCGGGGCTCCCGCGTAGAGGGCGTTCCCATAGTCGAGTCTGCTGCTGACGAGGGCCTGGGTGACTGTTCTTCTCGTGTCTGTCGGGATCCACCTGTAGATCTTGCGAAGCATGCGGAGGGTGTTGAAGCAGGAGGATGAGACTGCGTTGACTTGCTTGGCCATGGAGAGCGTTGAGTCGAGGATGACTCCCAGGTTGCATGCGTGGTCGGTGGGTGTCGGGGCTGCTCCCAGCGTCGTTGGCCACCAGGAGTCGTCCCAGGCTGAGGGGTTGGAGCCGAGGATGAGGACCTCTGTCTTCTCCGTGTTCAGTTTTAGTCGGCTGATCTTCATCCATTCGGCGACGGCCTTCATCCCTTCATGGAGGTTGGATTTGGCGGCGAGGGGGTCCTTGGTGAGGGAGAGGATCAGTTGGGTGTCGTCGGCGTAGGGGATTATGTTGAGGTCGTGCTGTCTGGCGATGCGTGCGAGCGGGGCCATGTAGATGGGGAGGGAATACGCTCCAGTTTAGAACAGCAGTAGCCCCTTTAAACAGCAATCGATCGGCGGGGCACCTGTCCCATACATTGCAGCACCGCGATGATCGCCGCTCCGCTCCTCTCCTCTGCGATGGGTCAGACAGTAATCGGCGCGGCGGCCATTTTCTTCACGATCAGCGCCGCATTTTCCACTCGCCAGTTACATCCGTAAAAAGCGGAGTTTCTTCTCTCTGCGCATCAGTTTTTGTTCCTCACGGCGGCGGCTGTCTGGGCTATACAATTCGGTCAACTGAGTACGGGCATAACGGTGGTATTTACCGGATTGTGTTGCCCGGCGTGCGGAGCTCCCTCAACAGGCAGCCATTCCGCAGCACGCCGTAACCACGCCCCCCCAAGTGAGGTACCATTTTTCTCAGAAGATTTTGGGGAATGCGGGGTGGGTGGAATTTTGTAGATCCACCCAGATTCCAGAACTTTCCACCACAGAAATGTGAGGAAAATGTGTTTTGTTTGACAAAGTTTTAGGTTTGCAAGGGATTCTGGGTAACAGAACCTGGTGAGAGCCAGACAAGTCACCCCATCCTGGATTCCCCTGGGTGTCTAGAATTAAAAAATGTATAGGTTTGCTAGGTTTCCCTGGGTGCCGGCAGAGCTAGGGTTCAAAATCTACAGCTAGGCACTTTGCAAAAAAAGGGTCAGTTTTCACTGTAAAAATGAAGTGTGTCTACATTGCGTTTTGAGCCATTTCCTGTCGCGGGCACTAGGCCTACCCACACAAGTGAGGTACCATTTTTATCGGGAGACTAAGGGTAACACAGAATTGTAGAGCAACTGTTATTACCTATTGACTTTCGATGCATTTCGGCCTTCCAAATGAAATGCAATGTGTAAAAAAGTAGTCACTTTGAAAAATGTCCTATAATTCTCATGCTAGTATGGGTACTCACAATTTCGGAAATGTGCAAATAGCTACTGTTTCTAAACTCTATATTTTGTTCCAATTTAATACGTAGGTGTCTTTCATCCCAATTTTTCACTGTATATATTTTCCCAAATGAATTGCTATATATCCGGTACATAATAAAAAACCATTGCAAGACCCTGCTCAGTTATTGGCTCTGGGTTTGTCGGGTTCTTGGTGAACCTACAAGTCCTATAAACCCCACAACCAGAAAGGTCCAGCGGATGTAACGGTACATTGCTTTCAAACATCTGTCATAATTAGAAGAAGTTATAGGTGAAAATGTTGGCACAAATGGCTGTTTTTTTCAACTCATTTTCAATTTTTCCAATTTTCAACTGTTAGTTTCTATAAAGAAACCCTGAAGGATCTACACAAATGACCCTTTGCTGAATTCAGAATTTTGTCTACTTTTCTAAAATGTATAGCTTTCCAGGATCCATTATTGCTTTTATACCCATTTCTACCATTAACTGGAAGAAGGTTAAAAGCACACAAAATAGCAAAAATAGGCTATGTCCCAGTAAAATGCAAAAACTGTGTAAAAAATGTTGGTTTTCTGACAAATTTCTGTCAGTCCCTGAAAGCTGGGAAAATGGTGATTTCAACCCCACAAACCCTTTGTTGATACCATTTGCAGGGAAAAAAACAGACGCTTTCATTTGCAGCACTTTTTTCCCATTTCTCCCCAAAAAAACAAAATGTAGCTGTATTATGGCTAATTTCATGGTCCCCTCGGGGGAATCCAAAAACCCTGGTTACCTTTAGAATCCCCGTGATGTTGGAAGAAAAGGACACAAATTTGGCGTGGATACCTTATGTGGTCAAAAAGTTACAGGGGCCTAAGCGCGAACTACCCCAAATAGCCAAAAAAAGGCTTAGCATAGGGGGGGAAAAGGCCTAGCAGCGAAAGGGTTAAACATGATTTTACGTGTTTTTATTTACTATAATGACTGTCAACTGAGGAAAGATTTGATAGAAGACGAGGTACTCATGTATGGTCCATGAATTGCTTGTAACTACCGAATGACTGGTGGGTTTCCTTGCTTATTTAGTTTCTTTTATGTATTTTTGTGCATTTTAAAGAATTTGATATGTATTAGTTGTGTGCTTTTATGGCTGTACTTCCAACTAAATAAGGTTGTGCATTCATTCATTCATTTATTAGTAGCTTATTCATTTATTAACATTTTTTACTGTGAAATTATTAACATAAATATAAACTGTTGGTTATTTATTTAATAGTTTTTATAGTGCACCTTAGTCAAACAAAGAATAGTGCACTTAGCATAGAATGAGGAAATGGCACATACTTGTGAATGTTACGTATATTGGGAGAATATGGCATCAGACAATAGGTGCTGCAAAAGATGTGTCTTTAACAACCTCTCAGCAGGGAATGAATTTTGGCCGGTAGTGTGTTCCATCAGTTGCAGCAGTATAGGATTTATTTGAAGACTGTGAGAATTTAAATCTCAGTATCTATTCTATTCTATTCTATTTGCAGAGCGCATGGCTACCTTAAAGCTTCCCAGGGCTTAGAAGAACCAACACAACTCGCACCATTTTTGTATCCAGATCAAGAGAACGGCTAGTTCACAAACAGCAGGTTTTCAGACACTTTCTAAAAGTGGATTCTAGATCCATTTGGCGCAGTCTGCTCGGCAAGGAGTTCTATAACTTTGGGCCAGAGATGCAAACGAGCGGAGTCCCTATCTTGCTTTGAGGAAATGTTTGTACCGTCATGAGTTGTGAGTTGGCCGAACTTTGCGCCCGCCTAGGAATGTAGGGTGCAACCAGAAATTGTAATAGCTTGGGGCCTTTTTTTCTAACAGGCCCTTTTGGCAATACAAAGGGCCTTGAACTGCACCCACTGTATCAACAAAAGGTGAGACATTTCTTTTGGGCCACTTTGGATACAGGACATAAATATCATATATCATAACCCCAAAATGGAAGCCGACATGGATGCTTTTGTGAGCTCCTGGCATGGGCCAAACAATCTCTCGGCATCCTTGCTAAACCTCCATTATCCTGGATCATGATATAGTGTATCTGATACTACTGCTTTAATTGAACTTTGACATAGGGACCTCACATTTTTTCCTGCTGCCTTTCAGCAAACAGAAAGGAATTTCCAATGTGGTACAGCCTGGAGCTACGGGAACCCGTTGAGCTGACGAACTCTGTACTTGTGCACCCCGACTGTGGCCCATTGATTGAACCACTAACTAATTGCTTTCTACTCTGCCGAACCTCTCCCTGGTCCTGATCAGGAGCGGAGATAGTGGTGTAAATTAGAGGGAGTTTAATATTTTGCAGCTACAGCATCAGTACAGTATGCCATCAATGGGCAGCATGTTTTACAGTTATTTATGTTGCTTTACAGCCTCGAATATACCTCTTATTGAATCCTCTCTCCCTTGTTCAAGATCCTTACCTAGGCCTCTGACCTATTACCTGGAGAAGGGTCATTTATTCACCTGTGACCCCTTTACAAATGAGCAATAACTCATTCGCTGACTGGCAGACCCTTTGCCCAGAAGCAGCCCCTCCTCTAGGCCCGCAATCTGAGGTGGTTAAGAACCTAGGGGCACATGCATCAAAGGTTTTTGCGAGCGCAAACGGTGCGATATGCAAAAATCGGCCGTTTGCGTTCGCAAAATGGCCTTTAGCGATGCATGAAAGTGCTGGGGAGGCGCAATTTAGGTAATCGCAATTTCTTGCGATTTCCTAAATTGCGATTGCATTTAAGGAATCGCAATGTGCGATTCTTTAAATGCAATGCAAGAAGCACTTTGAAATAGCGATTTTGCTATTTGGGGGCCGCAAATTACCGAGAAATTAAACTGTTCGGTAATTTGCAAAAACTTTGAAAAATGCACTAAAGTGCATTTTTCAAAGTTGCAGGTTACACACACACATGCCCTTGGGGCGTGTGTGTGCGCAACTTGGGTGCGCACCACAATTTCAGGGGTGCAACAGGGTGTCCTTCTGACACCCTTGCACCCTTGAAATTGCATGCGCAGTTTGCGAGTACCAATTGGTACTCGGAAATTGCGCATGCAATTTCCTATTCATTCCTATGGGCCTGCAGGCCCATAGGAATGAATGGGAAGCCATTCCTTAATTGCGACTCACAATTAGCGAGTCGCAATTAAGGAATGTTTAGGAATCGCAATTTTTATAGCGATTCCTACATGCATAGGCTTTTGCGAGTCCTTAATTGCAATTCCTTAATAATCGCAATTAGGGACTCGCAAAATCATACCTTGATGCATGTGCCCCCTAGTGTTTAAGCTTGACAGTCGGCTTTCTTTCTAACACACAGGCACATGCATCAAGGTAGGAATTTGCGAGTCCTTAATTGCGATTATTAAGGAATCGCAATTAAGGACTCGCAAAAGCCTATACATGTAGGAATCGCTATAAAAATAGCGATTCCTACACATCCTTATTTGCGACTCGCAAATTGCGAGTCGCAAATAAGGAATGGCTTCCCATTCATTCCTATGGGCCTACAGGCCCATAGGAATGAATGGGAATAGACATGCACATTTGCGAGTACCAATAGGTACTCGCAAATTGCGCATGCAATTTCAAGGTGCAAGGGTGTCAAAAGGACACCCTGTTGCACCCCTGAAATTGATCTGTGCACATATGTTGCGCACACACGTCCCAAGGGCATGTGTGTGTGTAACCTACAACTTTGAAAAATGCACTTTAGTGCATTTTTCAAAGTTTCCGCTATTTACCATCTGGTATGATTTTGCGGTGAATAGCGGGCCCAAATAGCGAAATCACTATTTTAAAAGGCATCTTGCATTGCATTAAAGGAATCGCAATTTGCGATTCCTTAAATGCAATCGCAATTTATGAAATCGCAAAAAATTGCGATTTTTTAAATTGCGAGTGGCAAGTTGTTTCATATATCTCAAAAGCTAATTTTGCAATCGCAAACGGCCGATTTTTGCGATTCGCACCGTTTGCAATCGCAAAAAGCTTTGATGCATGTGCCTGCAAGTTAACTCCATGGGTGTGACTTGTTTTGGCCTGCTACAAACAGTAATAACGCTTTTGCACTGTCTTTCCCTTCCAGCCAGGAAATCAGTAATTCAGTCTCTTATTACATCCTCTGGACCGGGACTATGCAAATGTATTATATCTTGGCCTCCCCCAGTACTTAGTCAATAAGTTGAAGGTAGTATAAAATGCAGCTGCTTGACTGCTTCTCAGGCTTCCACTAAGAGATCGGATTTCTTTTAATTTGTATTCCCTATATTGGCTTCTGACGAGCAAAAGGATTTTGTCTAAAACTCTAATACTCCCTTATAGAGCTTTGCATCTGCAGGACCCAACTACCTTACGTCCAGGATACATACAAATCTCCCGAACATGAAGCAGTGTTCCTCCAATTGGGCAGCGGCTACAGTACCCATAATTTGGCTCCCAGAGCAGGGGGTGCTCTTTTTCTTACCTGGGATCCCTGGTCTGGAATAAACTTCCCCTAGACCTTTGGCTAGCTGAATCTGAATAGCGGTTTAAAAATAAGTTAACAAACTTGCTCTTTTTACAATGCTAATTGTCTCTACCCATAGCTTATCGCCGGGACACTCTGAGGAATAGCTGTGTATTTTATACATCCCTTTTTTATTCATCCATTCAGACAGCCACACAATACAGTGATTAGGTGTGCCCAGATGGCCTATCTCAGGCAGGATGGGGGATGGAGCTGTGCACAGCCCCAGTTGCACTTCAATAGACTGTGCCCTGCTCTCACACAGAAGGAATTCATGTTAGACTTTTGTCCTTGCAGTCAGGCTGGAGCCAGCGCAGGGGTAAAGAAATTCCAGACATGTCTGTGGGGACAGGTCTCCAGATGTTTTTCCCACTTCATTGTATGCGCCAGGTATAAAAAGGGGACCCTCATACCAAACCTTCTGATCACATCTGGACCTGTGGAAGACTCAGAAGAAGGACTTCTCTGATATCGTGCTATTCTGCTGCAAGGACTGCCCAGTGGCTCTGCTGCGCTGCTATCTGAGGAGGAATGACTAGACGTGCACTTTGCATCCAGGACCATCTGAGTGACTCCAAGGGCTAGTTGGCTGGCTTCCTGATCAGAGCCTCAAGGACTGAAAAGTCTCCAACCATTACCTTGACTCTGCCTGTTGTGAGTCGTGACCCACACACGTCGCGCCTCCCCAGTCCTGGACCCTTGGAATTGGGGATAAAGGTGGTCTGCCAGCCCAGCTGTGGTCCACATCAGAACTGACGCAACACAATGCAACCCAACGCAGCCTCGCAGCTCCTCACCGTAACTGATGCAGCATATCGCAACTCGACGCGGACCTCACATTGCAGCCCTCGCAGGTCCCAATTGAAACTGACACAGCACGACACATCTTGACACAGAACCCCACATCGCTCTTTAGAACTGCCGCTGTGCTGTGAAATACTCCGCATCAAGGACATAAGGTTAGGCCTGGGCGGAAAACTACGCTACGCTCGCGTAGTTTGCGTAGTTTGCGCAACTACGCGCTACGCGAATTGCACGTAGCACAGTGCAAAAATGCGTAGCGTAGTGGGCATTTTTTGCTTGCTCGCGGTCCTCAACGTCAAGTTGGCGACCGCGAGCGAGCAAAATTACATCCCGGCGAGACTTTTTCCTCGTTCGCGATCAGCAACATCAAGTTGCCGATCGCGAGCGTGGCAAATAAACCTCCCAGCGAGATTCTCAATGCGGGGAGGTCAGGTTTCTCATTGCGAGTGGTCGCGTATGCTCGCGACCGCTCGCGATGAGAAACTACCAGTCCGCATTGAGAAAACTGCCGCTCGAGTACAAATCTACTCGAGCGGCAGAAAACGACCGCTTGCACTGTGCAAGATGCCGTTTGCAATGATTGCACAGTGCGGACAAGCATCCGGCACTGTGCAATCATTGCGAACAGCATTTCCTACCGCACTATGCAGTTCGCGTAGTGATACTCGTAGCTCGCATAGTGCGAAGTGCACTTCGCGTAGCTACGCGTAGCGCTACTACGCGAACTACGCCCAGGGTTACATAAGGTACAAGTCTCAGAAAGCCTAACCTGAAACCTGTATCTGGCCTGTGCTCCATCGCACTTGGCCTGAACTTGTGACATTGTCCCGGTCCAGCATGACCAGATAACCACAGTTGGCGCTTTGTGCTTTTAAGCACTATTTTTACCTAAACTTTTAAAATTGCATATCTCCCATTCTACTAATTGGATTTTTGTTGTTTTGGTCCTCTAATATGTGGATGTCTCCCTACCTATTTAAGAGGTCTGGCTGCAGTTCTGTAAATCAGGAGTGTGCCAAAGACACACAAAGACAAGCTATCTATGCTCAAAAGCGGTGGGCACGGGTCAAGCTGCTCATTTTATGACCTGTAGGAAATTGGGTTATTAGTTGCGCGGCCTGCACAAATATTAGGTCGACAATTGTCCTTACTGGGAACCAAGAACCCTATTGTATCACTTGACTCTCAGGGTAGTGAGGCAGAGCAGTCTAAGGACTACACAGGGGAGGTGATGTGCGCTAGTAATCCCCATTCACTGGCACACAATAATAACACTCAATAAATGATTGTCCAGTCAGTAATTGTTCTTTAGGAGAAGTACATTTATTACACACATACTACTGAAGGCCATGAAATCTTTTACAAATATGTACATTGGCAGATGAAAAATACTATATATGACATTGTATAATTATCTTTGACCCCATAAAGGGGTCACACCAAGATATCAAGTGAGTTTAGTTGCTTTTTTGTCCTGGATCAAGAGCAACAAACAACGTGTTAAAATCATCATTGTGTACCTGGATGCAGTTATCAAAAATAATACTATAGCATGAATGCACTTATTAAAGATAATAAAACATATATACTGTGAGCAGTATTCATTGACATCATTATGGGAACCAATAAAGCATTTAACATCCTTATGGTGAACCAATAAGAATTTGAAATCATTATGGTGAATCAATAAAGCATTTGAAATGAGTAAAACTTGTGTCTGTTTTTTTATACATTTTCTACCATCAAACTGCATTTATAAAAGCAGCCCCTAGACAGCATCCCTTTGTATTGGCATTGCCTTGTAACCATTCATTTGGCCTCTAAAGGGCACTTCAATACCTGTATTTTCTTTTAACCCCTTTGGGCCTTCCAGGCCACAAAGCATGTAAGCATACACATAACCCCTAGAATGCATGACATTTCCAGCTGTAGAGCAAATGCTCCACCCTTGGGAGTGTTTGAAAGTAGGAAGAAAATCCTAAGGAGGTTACTGTTTTTGAGTCCCACCCATCCTAGGGTGGGGACTGCTTATGTCCTTTGGGGTTGAAAGGTTATGTCCTTCTGAAAGGATTGGTGGTGACCCAGCTGTCCTGGGGCTACCACAAGGATAGAAACAGACAGAAATGCAAAAACAATCCGAAATGAGCTAGCCCCGCAGGGCATTACCGGGCGCTCCTCGTGAGTGCAGTGCATATTGAAGTATTAGCTCTACCGCATGATGCTTTTCCTTTGCTTTGCTCTTTGTTTTTTTTTGTAGTGGCCTCATGTCATGTCTCTTGTCTTGGGGTGCCCGGTCCCGCCCAGGCACCCAGCGTGCATCACACCCCATGTTGGGGGACAGCTCAGGGAGCTCACCCCTGACTGTCCCCACCGGCTCCCCGTGCCAGCAGCACTCCAGTGTGCTGCCATGGGAGCTGACAGCAGTCTTCTGCCTTGCCCTCTCCTACGGGCAGGTGCGTAGTTGGTGGCTGACCTCCCTGCTCCCCCCAGACATTGACACGGGGAGCAGGGTTGGCAAGCCATGTGGGGGAGTGCAGTGGCACTCCCCCTTTTCCTTCCATCACATCAGTGATGTGCCCAGGGATGGGGTCCTGGGCCCTGTCCCGCTTCTCTCGGTGGAGTGCATCAGTTTCCTGCCTTTCTTCTCTCTGTGGCGACAGGGGTCCGGGGATGGGTTCCCGGCACCCTTAAAACAGGAGCACCCTGGGAAAAAGGAAGAAATGGGGAGAGGGCCCCCACATGCCCTCTTCCCAAGAAATAAAAGGATAGCATCTTTGCATCTTTGCACCGGGCCCTGGTATACCCTGGAGGAATTTACCAGCAGTGGAGCCTCACGTGCTCTGAGGCAGGGATAGGTCAAAGGTCGTCATCCTTTAAAATATGATAACTCAGGCCCAGTTAGGCTGATTTGGATGATCCTGGGCTCATTTTACTCCTGGGGACGAGCTCTACCCACCAGCTGTGATAACCCTCCTACATCCAAAGCAGTGCAATCCTCAAGGAGCTGGTTCTGCTGGCTCCCTGTGCCAGCTCTCCTCCTGATCTTGCTGTCTGCGCACAAAAAAGTCTTTCCACAACTGGCCCTCCGGGGGTTTAAGGGGGTCAGCCTCACTGACCCTTGGGGAGACCCACTGGTCTTGGGGTTAGCTGGGCTGAGTCCTTCAGCCCTGAGGAGGGATTCCATCTTCCAGTTCTCCATGGCGGTCCCAAAACCGTGAACTGTAAAAAAATCCACAGGCATGAGAGAGTCTCCCTCTTGTGCAAGAGTTTTTAAAGGGGAGAGAATGCTTCCAGAAGTCAGGCACCCTGGTCAATCCTAGGGTGCCACATCCCCTCTCCACCCCTGTCCCAACCCACCTGCACAGCATGTTGGGACAGTCCAAAATGGCATCATCCAGGAACCACTGGTCACATCAGCTTCTGGGGTCTCAGTTCTGACCCTTGCTGAACTAACGGCCAGGGACTTGGATTTTTGAATTTCAAAGAGAGCCCCCCTCCCAGCGCTCTCCTTTGTTCAGATGGCCTGGGCAGGCCCATCCCCCGTCCAGTGTGACAGCTGAGTGATTGATGGAGATCATTTTGCCCCACCCCTTTCCTCCTCAGGAGCTGAGAAAAGTACTGCTAATTGCTCCTTTTGTGTGGCGTGGCCTTTGTTTCTGCTGCTGGAGAGAGATGTAATTAACTGGGCACAGCAGGGTGACAAAAGACCTGGATTCTGATTATGAGCTGAGCTAGAGAAATATGACATCTCTGGATGACCCATAAAGTGTACAGATATCATTTTGGAAGTTACAATATTGATTTTCCTGCACAGGATACACTCCAATTCAAGACATCAATGGTCTCTGTAGGCCAAAGGGGAGTGAAACTGCACTCTAAGGCAGTTCTCTACCTATGTGTATAATAAAGTGTCCCTAAAGCCAAAACAGTAAATAACACTGACTTTCCCTATTAGTGTACACTAACATTATAAGGCCAATCCCTGGTCAAATTTCAGGCTACCAGTGTGCAGTTATTGAGCTGGGCATGACAGTAGTCTCCCACACACAGCCAGCACAAATGTGCACACGCGTGTACACAGGTGTTCATGTGTAACCAGCCAAGTACCCCTTACTCCTGCAGTATTGCAGAGGCCTTATCTTAAAAGGCGGACACTGGTAGCAAACATGCGCAGCCCGTTTGCCAGGTGATTACCGTGGGTGAGACACCGATAGTGAGACTCACACACATTAAAAAGTCCAAAACCAAGAGATCTAAAAAGCAAAAATCTGGGCGTACTGATTGGGCAAATCCCAACTGCAACATGACCCATCTACAATGTTCAAGTAAACAACTCCTAGCTCTGCATCCTCCTTCTAACTGCACTATGGGTCTAATTGCACTGATGTCTATTACTTACCTAAGATCCCCCCTATGTCGAGCTAGGACTCAAGCCCACAGGTAAGGAAGCGGGCCCAAATTTATAAGGTGGGTTTTTAGATGCATGTTGAATAATGCATGCTCCATCTCACACCATGCACATGAGATTTTCTTGCTCATTGACTGCTAAATTAGTAATTGTTTACCTGATTCACAAAGGTAACTCACACCTTTGCATTAACTTACACTTTTGTGTGAATTTATACTTTGTAGTAAGTTTACTACTTTGATATTCATGAACTCTGAGTGTAAACATACTACAAAAGTGTAAGTTACATGCCTCCAGTCTCAGAGAAATGCAATTGGCTTACTCTTGTGTGGGTCTTGTGTGGGTGGGTGATGCCCCTGCCTAGACCCCTCCCTAAGCCTCAGTAATTACCACATGATTTCCTTTCTCCCTTTGCCTGGTAAATTGTTAGAAATGCAGTAACTAATCAACTCTCTACTTTCAGTAAATAACATCCTGGATATCACACAAGCTGGCTTCCACTCTCTTCACAGTATGTAAGCAACACTATCAGCAGTTATGGATCTTATTTGTATGCAGCTTGATCAAGGGGGAATTTCTAGGTTATATGATCATTGAATGGCTTAAAAAAGAAACAAACATTTATATAATTATCAAATGGCTGGAAATGCAGACAATCAGTGATGAAAACTGTGAATATCATATTATACTCTGCACATCCACATATGGTTTATGCCATACTTTAAAAAAAATAGCGTTTACAGAAAGATAAAATCACATTGAAGAGGCTGTGTTACTATTATGTGAGTTATTTCCCTCAGTTAAAACACTGCAGCATGCAATCTGTAATTTAACAAACAGTGCCTTTCTAAAATCAATTTCACTGTACTGTGGTAATTGCACTGTAGTGATACATGTGTGAATGAGGATTTATTCGTATAGCCGCTCTAAAATGACACATTATCGGCCCAAATTTGTTTTGACTGCCAATAAATAAATATGGCCAATATCACTTTATTTACAACTGTACAAATAAATGCACATTCACACTTATCTCGTTATGCAGTGAAAATATCTTATATATAAAGAACTATGTCGAAATACCCTGATTAAACAAAACAGTGTGTTGCCTTCTGCATATATCGGCTAATGTTTTAAGATTAAGTAAAGTAGTTACTAGTCATATAACTATCTTGGACCGATTCAGAAATTAGTTGGGCAATGTTGGAAGCCGGAGTCCCAGTCCCGCACCACTGTCACCAAATGCGAGACCCGGGACTCCTCACTCAACATTAGGCCAAGTAAGGACACCGTTTGAGATAGCCCTGCTCACCCCCTTAGTAGCTTGGCACGAGCAGCCAGGCCTATCTCCAAGGCACGAGTGTCCAGTATGTGCAACCACACTCACAGCAACCCACTGGTGACACCACAAATGGACTCCACACGAGTTTGATAAAACGAGTATAAACTTTATATAAAAAGATATACGATCAGACCACAAGATACAAAAGCCAACATATAATAAAGGGTAATATTCGTTCCGGCTGGTTGGTAGGTTCAAATCCCAACCACCGCTTTCAAAATGCTATGCTGGTCGCAATGCTAGAATCACACACGTTGCAATGGACAAACAATAGTGCGCTGCGTAACGATACAATCCTGTGCTGGGCAAAGGAGAAATAATACAATGCGTAACGATACACCCCAGTACCTTGCAATGGGAGAAATAATGCAATGCGTACCGCTACAATCATGTACTGCGCAATGAAGGAATAATGCAATGCGTCACACCCCAATGACGTACTTTGCAATGAAGGAATAATGCAATGCGCACTGCTACAATCGTGTACTTTGCAATTAAGGAATAATGCAATGCGTAGCTACAATCATGTACTTTGCAATGAAGAAATAATGCAATGCAGGCCGCTACAATCCTGTACTTTGCAATGGAGAAATAATGCAATGCGTAGCGCTACAATCGTGTACTTCGTTATGCAGAAATAATGTCAGGCGTCATAAGACAGTTCAGCAGTTCGTTAGCAGCAATATTGGCAATGTGTATTACGAGAGTCAGCCTCTTCAATAACAGTTGCCCCCCACACGTATCAACGATGACAAAGTACAGCTTCTCACTCTGGCCCCAGTACTGCCACTCCTTTGGTCAGTACGGGCCCCAATCTGAGCCAAAGCAAAGGCTCGCGTCGTCAGAAGGACTGAGAGGCCGAGAGAGTGTCCCTCCGAGCCCGCACCCCGCCCAGGCAGTGATCCACGTTACCTGGGGGCGCGACCCCACTCTCCTCTCCTCCTTCAGTGAACTGGGCCTTCCGTGCAGAACTTTCTCAATGGGCCTCAGCGGCTCGGCCTGGCAGCTCAGCTCCGGGGCTGCCGGTCTGGGCCGCGACTGTTAGGAAGGTCTCAGACGGCCGCAGGGCACACGTACCCTACGCCCTGTGTGCCATGCCTACAACCCACTGCCCTGGCATAGATCAGTCACCCCTATAGCTGGGTGCACTATACCAGTGGTGAGGGTACAGGTGCATGAGCGATGTACCCCTACAGTGTCTAACTCCATTCTTAGACATTGTAAGTGCAGTGCTGCCATTAAGAGTATATGGTGCTGGGAGTTTGTCATTACGAACTCCACAGCACCATAATGGCTACACTGAAAACTGAGAAGTTTGGTATCAAACTTTTCAGCACATTAATCCCAGACTGATGCCAGTGTGGGATTCAATGAAAAATGCTCATAGAGGGCATCTTAGAGATGCCCCCTGAAAAACAACCTACCACTAGTGTCCAGGCTGAGTGGCTGCTTTCAGCTGCCACCACCAGACATGTTTCTGGACCCCTGGGTAGAGAGCCTGCTGCTCTCGGGGGCCTGAAAGAATGCACATCCTGGGACGAGGTGCCAAGCCTCCTCCCCCTGGATGGGCAGGGTCCACAAAAGGGAAGCTTCAAAGGCTTGCCGCCTTTGTGAGCTTCCCCAGGCCACTTGCTGCTTTCAGCAGCTGGTCCCCACTGGTTCTGACCCCCACTTTGGGCTGGAGAACCAGCGGGGAAAAAAAGTGAGGAAGAGAGGTGTGCCCACCTATGCCAACTCTACCCCTCAGGTGGGGGAGGCGAGGTGAAGCACAACTCTCAGTCCCCGCCATCTTGTGGATGGGGGGACTCAGCCAACCAGGGAAAGGCTTATACCCCTCCCACTGGAGGGGGGCATAATAGGGGGTGTACTCACCCCAGTGAAGGGACCCCTTGGTCCCAACCTTTTACCTACCTGTAACACCCCTAAATCTAGTATTTAGGGGCACCCCTGAACCTTGCTTACTCAGACAAGAAACTACAAGAAGAAATGAAGAAGAAGGACCGAACAGCCGTGCCAAAGCTAACAAGAGGAGGATGCCCACAGACTTGGCCCCAGCCCTACCAGCCTGTCGCCACCTTGAACCTGCTCCAGCGAAATCCTGGTGTGTCCTGCAGCCAGCAACCTCAAGAAACCCGGAGGACCTGCCTGCCTTCAATCCCAAAGACTCTGTCTCCCGTGAACACCTGATTTGTTCAAACAACAGACTCCAGCTTCGCAAGGATCCGCGAGTTTGCACCACTCTCCACCCGACGCCCACGGCCCAAGTTCGAGTGGCCCAACACCAAGAGGAGGCCTCCCCGGTGATCCTGACCCGAGATCTGGTGACCCCTGATCTGCCTCAAGCCTCCAGCCGACACCTGCAGCCTCAAACCGGAAGGTCCCCCCAACCGCGACCAGGAGCTGGTAAGAAGATCCAACCCTAAAAGGCACCCCTGACCTGACGCCCCATGGCCTTGGGTGGCCCAACCGACGGTGCCTAACCAACCCCCAAGATCCCAACTTACCTGTCCAAGTGGTGGTCGCACCCAGAAGACCTTTTTTTCCCGAGCCTGCAGTGCTTTTGCAAACCGGAGACTCCCCATTAAAAGCTACAGGGCTTCGGACGCCAAAACAGCACTCTGCACCCGGCCGCCCCAGTGCCACTGAGGGTGCATCCTTTGTGCTGGCCTAAATCCCCATTTGCCCTGAGCTTAATTCCAGGAGCATTGCTCCCACAACCCAGTGGCCTGCTCGTCAGCAGCCACTAACCGGAGGCCCCCTATCTCCCATTGGATAACATTGGGCCTCAGCACTCTGCACCCGGCCGCCCTAGTGCCGCTGAGGGTGTAACAAGAGTGCATCCTTGACCCTGGGGGACCCCTGAGTCTAACCCCAGAACACCAACTCCCACAACAAAGTACTTACCTTTAAACCGATAACACTATTTTCCTCCATAGGATAACATTGACTGTTTTTCTATGAAAAGTTTTCAAGTGTGGAGTTGGAAAATCTAAGAAAACGCTTTTACTTACCTGTTTACAGGAGATATCCCAGTGTAGTATCCAGGTATACTACACTGTGTAAGAAAAGTAATCTGAAAGTAATGTACTGGTCATTTTACTAAAAGTCCTATACAAAGTATATGTACTGTATTCTGAAAAGCATTGCATTATCAGTAACACTACTGTAATCAAATCAAAGTACATTTACAATTGCAATCCAAACTGTGTTACAACTGTATATTTACTGCAAAGTATTTATCACTTACCTGTGCCAGGCTTGCTTGGTTCTAGGAAATAAAATAACTAAAAGAATATTTTTATACAAAAATAATTGGTCTGAAGTTCAGTCTTTGAGTGTGTGAATTCATTTGCTGACTGAGTGTGTACAACAAATGCTTAACACTGTCCTCTGATAAAGCCTTACTGCTCGACCACACTACCACAAATAGAGAGTGAGATGCTATCTACTTTACCTCTGCCTACCTTTTGGGTTCCACTGGACTCTGTACACACTATACCTCACTTTGGTATAGTATATACAGAGCCAGCTTCCTACATTGGTGGATCAGCGGTGGGATATACAACTTTGCATTTGTTGGACTAACTTGGTTACCACCTGATCACACAACAGAACTCTTAAATTGTCTTTAGAATTCTGATTTTTTCAAATTGGCATTTTTGCAAAATAACTAAAAGCCTTGTTAGGGCCTTGGTTAAGTCCCCGTAGAATTTTACAAAAATATAAAGTCACTTTAGCTAGGGTTAGCGGGGTTAGAAATCTTTTTAACAATGTCTCAAACAAGAACCCAGCTGTTAGTGAAAATAATCACAATGTCATAGAGGACCAAGTTGAGGAGCTTGACCTCACCCCTTACCTTCACTTGTCTTTCAATGAGGTAAGGTCCCTATGTAAAATTAAAAACATAGCCATGGGGTTCCATCCCACCAAACAAAAGCTCCAGGAGGTGTTGGCTGGGTATGCTAAGGACCACCCATCTGAAAATGGTGAAGACCAATCAGATGAGGAAGAAGAGGGAGGGGATGAACAGGTAGACCAACCCCCCCCCCACTTCATAGGGAGAAGAGGGCCCAAGTGCCCCTGACTCCAAGAGTAAACCTCTTAGTACCCAGAAGCCCCACAGGTGGATCAGGCACTACTGAGGACATTGAGGACAGCCTCAATGAGGAGGACAGCTTTTTAGGAAGGTTGACCAAAAGACTGGATCTAGAGACCAGGTTGCTGGCTCTAGAGAGAGAGAGAGCAGAGATGGGCCTAGCACCCATCAATGGTGGCAGCAATTTACTCAAGGATAAAGAGCAATCTTATGATCCTAAAATCCCCAAAGGGATTGTCCCTAAATATGAAGAGAGTGATGATATCACAAAATGGTTCACAGCCTTTGAGAGGGCTTGTGAAATGAGAAAAGTGAAGAAGTCACACTGGGGGCACTCCTTTGGGAACTGTTCTCTGGTAACTGCAAAGACAGACTCCTGACCCTTTCTGGGGCAGATGCTGGGTCTTATGACATCATGAAGAGAACTCTGATTGAGGGATTTGGACTCACATATGAGGAATATAGAATTAGATTGAGGGGGCTCACAAAACCCAAAACCAATCCTGGATTGACTTCAGTAGACTACTCAGTTAAAACACTAGACGGTTGGTTAACTGGACACAATATGCATGATTTCAATGGACTTTACAATCTGTTTATGAAAAAATATATTTTAAGTAATTGCACTAATGAAAAGTTACATCAGCATTTGGTAGACCTAGGTCTAATTTCGCCCCAAGAATTGGGAAAGAAGGCAGACCATTGGGACAAGACAAGGGTGACAAAAACAACCACTGGGAGTGACTAAAGAAAGGGGTTACAAAACCTCCCCAGGGGAAAGGTGGTGAGAATCCCCAAGATAAAAAGCCTGAGTCTTCAAAAGGTCTCCAAAAACCTGCACAGGGGGGTGGGTCCCAAAACTCTTCCCAATCTACTAATAAGTACAGGGGAAAGAACTTTGATCCTGCAAAGGCCTGGTGTAACAACTGTAGAAAGTTGGGACACTTAACTGGAGATGCTACTTGTCCTAACAAGAAGCGCCCTAGTCCTAGTACAGCTACTCCTGTTGTACCCAGTCTCCAGATGGGATCAACAGTGTGCCAAGAGCAAATCGGGTTGCACAGTGAAGCAGTTCTAGTTTCAGAAGGGTAAGTTGAGTTTGCCACTGTAGCTGTGTGGCCACCCGACTTAAAGAAATATTTGCAATACCCTTGGAATAATGGAACTAGGATAGAAGCTCTGAGGGATACAGGTGCCAGTGTCACTATGGTGAGAGGTACACTGGTTTCCCCCTGAGCAATACTTGATTGGGAGAACTTACCCAGTCACCAATGCTGACAGTGTTACCACTAACCATGCAATGGCTATGGTGACATTAGATGGGGGGGGTTACTGGCCTGAAACAGGTAGTGGTCTCTCCAAAGCTTCCAGCTGCATATCTGCTTGACAATGACCTGGAAACCTCAGCATGGGCTGAGGTTGAATTGAAAACCCATGCAGCAATGCTGGATATCCCTGAAATTGTGTTTGTAAAAACAAGGGCACAGAGCAGAAAACAGGGTGAAAAAGAAATGTTGGAGCCTGAAATGGCCCAACATTCCAAGAGAAAAGGTAAGAAGACTGGGAAACCAGCTTCTGTACAGAAAAAGGGTCAGGACCCCTCTCCTCAGGGAGAGGACTTGGACACCCCAGAGGGAACTGAGCCCATGGAGCTTGACCCTTACCAGGTTGAACCATGGGGCCCAGGGGGGCCCTCTAGGGAAGAGCTGTGCCTTGGACAGCAGGACTGTCCAACTCTTGAAAGCCTGAGGCAGCAAGCTGCTACACAGGAAAAGGGAGATGTCAGTGGTACCCACAGAGTTTATTGGGAAGAGGGACTACTGTACACTGAGGCCAGAGACCCCCACCCTGGAGCCACTAGGAGAGTGGTAGTTCCTCAGAAGTACAGGGAGTTCCTCCTAACTTTAGCTCATGACATCCCTCTAGCTGGGCATCTGGGCCAAACCAAAACCTGGGAAAGGCTAGTTAGCCACTTTTACTGGCCCCAGATGTCGAGGAAAGTAAAGGAGTTTGTCAGCTCCTGTGTCACCTGTCAAGCCAGTGGCAAAACATGTGACACCCAAAGGCCCCCTTGATACCACTACCAGTGGTTGGGGTTCCTTTTGAAAGGGTAGGTGTGGACATAGTGGGTCCACTTGAACCTCTCACAGTATCAGGAAACAAATTCATACTAGTGGTGATGGCTCATGCCACTTGGTATCCGGAGGCAGTTCCCCTTAGGACCACTACTCCTGCAGTAGCCAAGGCCCTCATTGGTGTCTTCACCAGGGTAGGGTTTCCTAAGGAGGTGGTTTCAGACAGAGGTTCCAACTTCATGTCTGCTTACCTCAAACACATGTGGAAAGAGTGTGGAGTGCAGTACAAGTTTACTACAACCTATCACCCACAAACCAATGGCCTTGTTGAGAGATTCAACAAGACATTGAAAGGCATTATTTATGGGGCTCCCTGAAAAACTCAAAAGGAGATGGGATGTCCTCTTACCATGCTTGCTTTTCGCTTACAGAGAGGTGCCACAGAAGGAGTAGGGTTTTCCCCCTTTGAACTTCTGTTTGGCCATCCTGTGAGGGGACCACTCTGTCTTGTAAAAGAGGGTTGGGAGAAGCCTCTCCAAGAACCTAAACAAGATATTGTGGACTATGTGCTTGTCCTAAGGTCCAGAATGGCTGAGTACATGGAAAAAGCATTCAAGAATCGTGAGGCCAGCCAGGAGCTTCAGAAGCACTGGTATGACCAAAAATCTGCACTGGTAGAATTTCAACCAGGGCAAAATGTGTGGGTTTTGGCACCAGTGGCACCAAGGGCTCTCTGGGACAGATGGAGTGGCCCTTACCCCATCTTAGAAAATAAAAGTGAGGTCACATACTTGGTTGATCTGGGCACAAGCAGGACACCCAAAAGGGTGATCCATGTGAACCGCCTTAAGATTTTCCATGACAGGGCTGACATCACCATGCTGATGGTGACTTATGAGGATCAGGAGACAGAGAGTGAACTTCTCCCTGACCTCCTCTCATACAGCCCAAAATATGGGTCAGTGGATGGAGTTGTCTTTTCAGACACCCTCTCTGCCCAACAGCAGACTGATTGCAAGCAAGTCTTGCAGCAGTATGCAAAGCTCTTTTCCTTGACCCCTGGTCAGACAAACTGGTGTACCCATGATGTGGACACTGGTGACAGTTCACCTGTCAAAAACAAAATCTATCGCCAGTCTGATCAAGTCAAGGAAAGCATCAGAGCTGAAGTCAGCAAGATGCTGGAGTTAGGGGTTATTAGACCCTCTGGAAGCCCCTGGGCCAGCCCAGTGGTTCTAGTCCCAAACCTCATCCACAGGGTGGAAAGAGAGAAATGAGGTTCTGTGTGGACTATAGAGGGCTGAACTCTGTCACCAAGACAGATCCTCACCCTATCCCAAGAGCAGATTAATTGATAGACAAACTAGGTGCAGCCAAATTTCTAGGTACCTTTGACTTAACTGCAGGGTACTGGCAGATTGGCATGGCACCAGAAGCAAAAGAAAATACAGCATTCTCCACACCTGATGGGCATTATCAGTTTACTGTTATGCCCTTTGTTTTAAAGAATGCCCCTGCCACCTTCCAGAGGTTGGTGAATCTAGTCCTTGCTGGATTGGAATCCTTTAGGGCAGCTTAATTAGATGATATTGCTGTCTTTAGTTCCACCTGCAGGATCACCTGATCCACCTTGGGAAGGTTTTAAATGCCCTGCAAACTGCAGGCCTAAATGTCAAGGCATCCAAATGCCAGATAGGGCAGGGAACTGTGATGTACCTGGGCCACCTTGTTGGTGGAGGCCAAGTACAACCCTTACAACCCAAGATCCAGGCTATCCTGGACTGGGCAGCTCCAACAACCCAGACGCAAGTCAGGGCATTCCTTGGCTTGACTGGGTACTACAGGAGGTTTGTGAAGGGATATGGGACCATTGTGGCTCCCCTCACAAAACTTACCTCCAAGAAGATGCCCAAAAAGGTAAACTGGACAGTTAGCTGTCAAAAGACTTTTGACACCCTGAAAGAGGCAATGTGCTCAGCACCAATTCTCAAAGCTCCAGACTATGCCAAGCAGTTCATTGTGCAGACTGATGCCTCTGAGCTAGGGATGGAAGCGGTCCTATCCCAGACCAATGATGAAGGCCAAGACCAACCTGTTGCTTTTATAAGCAGAAGGCTTCTCCCCAGGGAACAGCGTTGGAGTGCCATTGAGAGGGAGGCCTTTGCTGTGGTTTGGTCCCTGAAGAAGCTGAGACCATACTTGTTTGGTACTCACTTCCTAGTTCAAACTGATCACAGACCTCTCAAATGGCTAATGCAGATGAAAGGTGAAAATCCAAAACTGTTGAGGTGGTCCATCTCCCTACAGGGAATGGACTTTGTAGTGGAACACAGACCTGGGACTGCCCATGCCAATGCAGATGGACTTTCCAGGTTCTTCCAATTAGAAGACTCTCTAGGGAAAGGTTAGTCTCATCCTCTTTTGTTTGGGGGGGTTGTGTGAGAAAGTGCCATCTTTCTGCATGGTTGCCCCCACTTTTTGCTGAACTGCTGATGTTCTTTGACTGAGTGTGCCCTGGGCTCCTGCCAATCAGGTACCCAGGGCCTATGTTCTTTCCCTAAAACTGCATTGAAAACAAAACCAAATTGGCATCTCTGGCCACAGGTCAGTCCCTGGTAAATGGTACCACAGGTACCCAGGGCACTGTGACCAGAGAAGACCCCTAAGGGCTGCAGCACTTATTGTGCCACCCTTGGAGGCCCTCTACCACTACACTCACACACTGCCTTTGCAGGCTGCGTGTTTTGGTGCAGAACAAAGTGAAGAGTCGACATTGCACACATCCCTGTGTGCCATGCCTACAACCCACTGCCCTGGTATAGATCAGTCACCCCTATAGCTGGGTGCACTATACCAGTGGTGAGGGTACAGGTGCATGACCCCTGTACCCCTACAGTGTCTAAGTCCAGTCTTAGACATTGTAAGCCAGTGCTGCCATTAAGAGTATATGGTGCTGGGAGTTTGTCATTACGAACTCCACAGCACCTTAATGGCTACACTGAAAACTGAGATGTTTGGTATCAAACTTCTCAGCACATTAAAGCCAGTGTGGGATTTAATGAAAAATGCACACAGAGGGCATCTTAGAGACGCCCCCTGAAAAACGACCTACCACTAGCGTCCAGGCTGAGTGGCTGCTTTCAGCTGCCACCTCCAGACATGTTTCTGGACCCCTGGGTCAAGAGCCTGCTGCTCTCGGGGGCCTGAAACAATGCACATCCTGGGACGAGGTGCCAAGCCTCCTCCCCCAGGATGGGCAGGGTCCACGAAGGGGAAGCTTCAAAGGCTTGCCGCCTTTGTGAGCTTCCCCAGGCCACTTGCTGCTTTCAGCAACTGGTCCCCACTGGTTCTGACCCCCACTTTGGGCGGGAGAACCGGCGGAAAAATAAGTGAGGAAGAGAGGTGTGCCCACCTCTTCCAACTCCACTCCTCAGGTGGGGGAGGCGAGGTGAAGCACAACTCTCAGTCCCCGCCATCTTGAAGATGGGGGTACTCAGCCAACCAGGGAAAGGCTTATGCCCCCTCCTACTGGAGGGTGGCATAATAGGGGATGTTACCCACCCCTGGGAAGGGACCCATTGGTCCCAACCTTTTACCTACCTGTAACGCCCCTAAATCTAGTATTTAGGGGCACCCCTGAACCTTGCTTCCTCAGACAAGAAACTACAGGAATAAAAGAAGAAGAAGGACCGAACAGCCGTGCCGAAGCTAACAAGAGGAGGACGCCCACTGACTTGGCCCTAGCCCTACCGACCTGTCCCCACCTTGAACCTGCTCCAGTGAAATCCTGGTGTGTCCTGCAGCCAGCAACCTCAAGAAACCTGGAGGACCTGCCGGCCTTCAATCCCAAAGACTCTGTCTCCCGTGAACACCGGATTTGTTCAAACAACAGACTCCAGTTCCGCAAGGATCCGCGATTTTGCACCACTCTGCACCCGACGCCCACGGCCCGAGTTCGAGTGGCCCAACACCAAGAGGAGGTCTCCCCGTTGATCCTGACCCAAGATCTGGCAACCCCTGGCCTGCCTCAAGCCTCCAGAAAGAAAGAATTGGCACTTACTTAAGTCTGATACTCTACCTGTAGATGTTGTACCCTCAAGACCTAAAGTAATTTATTGGAAGGGCAAAACCATTAGAGACATGCTGTGCCCAAGCCATGTTAAAGAACCTAAGATAGTTCCATGCACTTGGCTGTCTGAAAAACCACAGGGTTTCTATGTTTGTGGCAATTGCTGTATTTGTAGTTTAGGAGCCAATAAACTTATGAGCTTCCAATATAATGGTTCAAAGGAATTTAAGCTTACATCCTTTATAAACTGCAACACGACGTTCTCTGTCTATCTGATCAAATGTTCATGCGACAAAATATACGTCGGAAGTAGTATAAGGAGCTTAAAGATCCGTATACAAGAGCATGTAAGAAGTATCAGGAACAGAGACGAGAGATACCCTGTTGCACTGCACATACATACTTTCCATCCTGACAACACCAAAATCACCTTCCATGCCATAGATCATGTAAAAAGCAATGATAGAGGTGGTGATAGGGTAAATTACCTGAGGCAGACAGAGGCACGCTGGATTTGTCGCCTCAGAGCTGTGACCTGTGGCCTTAATATTAACAATGAATTTCATCATTTTTTATAAGATGCAGTTGTACATATATTTACTCTGGAGATAAGAAAGTTCTTGTGTCATTGCTCTGGAGACACGAATGTCGCTGTGTCTTTGAATTGTATAAGATCATGTCAAACTGTCTGTTTTTATAGGTGGATTCGGTGTACATTTTGTCCGTGAATAATCCCTCGGGCTTAATTTTTTGATAGTTGTCTTTGTCTACAAAATCTTTCCAGTAGTAAGCTGGAAGCATTTGCATCCCTGACTTTGAGACTCAAATGATATTGAAGCTCTGAATTTCACATGGCCTGCGAAATCGTTTACCATGTGGTTTGATTTTCAGCGCACTTCATTTTTCTTTTGTTTTACGAAGTGTTTTTGATTTAGTAATTTTTTGCCCTTATATATCTCTCAGCATTGATTTAGCTGATGGAACCATTATAGTGGTTGCAATACGACTTAGGGGCATATTGATGAGATTATCACTGTAGTACATAATTTTGATCAGCAATTATGGACTTACGATTCATCATATGATTCTCTTGCACCTTTTTGAAGGGTGTAATGTTTATCTATTTGAGTGGTTCTAAACGAGATGGTTGTTCCAAATTGCCTTTGTACATTCTTCTGTTAGTTTATTGAATGTTATGTTATCATATCGGATAACATTTGGTGCCACTATATTTCGTTCAAATATGGCGTTTGGCCATAAAATAACGAACTTAGCTGATTGACTATCATGCGACATATGATTATCTCTCAGTGGGGACAGTATCAAAATACTGCCCGTATATGCCCATATATATTTCCTTCTTTACATTTGAGTACAAATTCCACACTGCGCTTAATATGGCTTTTTAGAAATAACGAAACTAGCAGTTTGACTACTATACGACGTATTATTACTTTGCACTAACGATAGAAGTATAATAGTGTTTATATATATTTTTCCTTTTAATTATTTACAGCTAAGTATTTGTTTTCCTTTTTAAAGTAAAGTTATTTTTGTGCTTTCTCAATGTTACAGCACTTGTTGATTACTATAAATCACACTCCAAGATGGCGCATCTAAAAGACTTTCGTATCATGTGACCTTACTACGCTCTATGTTTATTAGTTTGCACTAACGATAGAAGTAAAATAGTGCTTATATAGATTTTTCCTTTCAACTATTCACAGTTAGGTATTTGTTTTCGTTTTAAGGTAAAGTTTTCTTTGTGCTTCTTTGATGTTACAGCATTTGTTGATTATTATAAATCACACTCCAAGATGGTGCCTTCGAAAGACCTTTACATCATGTGACCTCACCACGCTCTATTACGTACAATGTGGATTTTTGCACAGGTGTGTGGATTCAGAAAGGGTATATAAGCCGTGCTTTATAGGTGCTCGGTTCGTTTCGCTAATTGAACCGGACGCCACTTACAGATCTCAGGGAGAAATAATTCCCGTAAGTTCCAGGCAATAAGACAGTGAGCGGTATGCTCTTAGTTAGGCTGATTGATATTTGTGCTTTACAATTATAATAATTGTTTCAACTTTTTGTCTAGTTGTTTAAGCAATTTTGCATGATTTTGATTTCTTTCTGACGGTTCTATAGATTTGATTTTTGTTGGCGATTTTGTTCTAGCGGTGAGATATATCTTTTTATATCTTGTTCGTGATACTTTAAGATGGCGTGCTATAATGGCACTCTATTTGTGTGATAGACTAAACTCTCGAGGGATTTACTTCTTAGCGTTTTGCAACTAGAGTGCATTTGATTGTGTCACGTACGTTATTGTGGCATCATTTGGCAACTTTGTTACGAGCCATTAATAATTATTACTCTCATCTTTAACATTATATTCTAAGGAGACTTGTTTAATGCACATTTTGCTTGAGTAATATCTTCAGTAGGCGTAATGAATAACTCTCTCGAAGCATGCATGCATTTGAATTATTTTAGATATTAAATTGTTGAAGCGGGCTATGTTAGAGATTTATGGTGACTAGAATTCGTCTGCGAGGCTAATAAGTGGCCATCTTTTGCAATGAGCATGTATTAGAATTGTACTAGATATCAAGTTCTAACAATGCTCGGTTTATATGTTTCCTAGAGGTTTTCATTCTGTGCGCTGTCACTGTGAATTGTATTAGCGGTTCACGGGACATTTAAATTGTAGATGAATTGATTTAAAAATGTGAACATATAGTTTTGATAAGATCTTGGTGTACGAGATATTAATGTTAAATATGATAAAGTGTATTATTGAAATACTAATTTCTGTCTCATCTCTCGCAGACATACTTGAATTGCTAACATTGAAAAAGAATACTTGCCATATATGTACTACCTATTAAGGTATGCCTCTTTGATTTGTCAATATGTGGTAGATGCTTCATTTTTTTTTGTGCTTGTTTTTGTTTCTTTTTCTCCTTCTTTTAAACAAATTTTTCTGTTATGATGTGATATGTTTCTCTATTATGAATTGTTCACTGTGCGTTAAATGGAATTATTATGTGCTTATTAGCTATTTATACATATAAATTCATTATGTTTCGAATTATTGTCTTCCACTTGAGCAAGTATAAGTGATGTGCCTCGCTTTTTACATGAATATTCGCAGTGTAAATTGACGATCTTCCTATGTTCTTTTTTTCTTTTTTTTGTGTAAAACATATGATTAGATGTATAATATTGTGTCTGGTTTCATTTGATTCTGTTTGTCATGCTTTTAATTTGTATTCATGTTGTAAATAGTGTCTTGTTTGTATATATTTTAGCCCTGAAGAAGTCCCATTGGGACGAAACGCGTCGGCAGTCTTGTCCATAGCGTGAAGTGTTTTTATGAAACTTTCTGAAAGAATAAAAGGAAATTTTGACTACAATCAAATTGCACGGACTACTGATTTGCTTTCTGGGAAGATCAGATTTTGTATTTGTGTTTGAAATTTGGAAACTCATAGCCGTTATTTATCACACATTTTTTGTTTCTAGAGTGCAAAACCGATTTGTTAAAACATGTCTTTGTGCAGACAGCGGATAATGAGTTGCTTAATTTGAATCAAGGTTTTTCGGATTTAATTCATTATATTTCAATGTTTAATCGTCTAGTGTTAGAAACCAATTGGCCTCACGAAAAAAGGGTATCCCTCTTTTATAGAGGGTTGAAAGATGAGTTAAAGGATATGGTGACACAGAGTTTAGATCCCCCAGATGATTGCAGTGAGTTTATTGACCTAGTAGTAAAGTTAAATCATCGTTTGTTAGAACGAAAGGGAGAACGTGGGAAAACTGATCACAAGCTTTTATTGTTTAAAGACAAGAGTGTGACTACCAAAGAAGTGGTTAGTAAACCAGATTTAGGAGAACCAATGCAAATTGGTACAGTCCGAGGACCTCTGACAAAAGAAGAAAAAGATAAGAGACGGAAACTTAATCAGTGTCTTTATTGTGGCAAGACCGGACACTTTGTTAAAGAGTGCCCGACACGTCCCAATAAAAGTAAACCAAAAACATCTGACGTAGCCATGGTACAAACCCAATCGGAAAACTAGTAAACTCGATAAAAGACGAGGTCAGTTTGTCGAGTACCTGTTTTAGTTTGGCCTCCACAGTCCCAACAGTTGTTTTTCGACACCTTTGTATTCCAGTAAAACTCATAGCTGTAGACAATCCTACTCTTTCATGGAAGGTGGACGCTTTAATTGACTCGGGAGCCACCGGAAACTTTATTGATACTAAATTTATGAACACTTTAGGTTTACACACTGAGGACAAGAGTCATCCGGAGATAGTTTGTGCAGTGGATGGAAAAGAACTTACCTCAGGGCCCATACAAAAACAGACTGAAAGCTTAGAGATGCAAAGTTCCCCCTCTCATAGTGAACGTATCACGTTTGATGTAATTGACGCACCACAATTTAGACTCATTTTGGGAATCCCATGGTTAATGTGCCATAACCCTAGTATTGACTGGGTGAAGAAAACAGTAAACTTTAACTCACCTTTGTGTCGCACTACATGCTTCCAACACCACACTGATGAGGACATTGTTCAAGGATATGACTTTCCTAAAGAAGGACAGAGTATTCTACTTCTCGAGGGTGTTCCTACCGAGTATGCTGATTTAATAGATGTATTTGACAAAAAGAAAGCTAATACCCTACCTCCACATAGGGATTTTGATTGCAGAATAGACCTGGTCCCCGGTGCAACCTTACCTTGCAGCCGGATATATGCACTCACAGAAAAAGAAAATGAATATTTGCGAACCTATTTGGATGACTATCTTGCAAATGGGTTTATCCGTCACTCAAAATCCCTGGCTTCATCCCCTTTGTTTTTCATACCTAAAAAGGGGAATGAACTTCGTACTTGCATCAATTATAGAGCCTTGAATAATATGACGGTGAAGAATCGATACCCTTTGCCACTGATACCGACCTTATTAGATCAAGTGAAACAAGCAACCATTTATACCAAATTGGATTTGCGCGGAGCATATCATCTTGTGAGAGTCCGAGAGGGCGATGAATGGAAAACGGCGTTTCGCGCTAAATTCGGCCTTTTTGAATACCAAGTAATGCCCTTCGGACTCTGTAATGCTCCTGCCGCTTTCCAATTTTTTATAAATGAAGTTTTGCACGAATTCATAGGTGTCTGTTGTGTTGTCTATATAGATGACATTCTTATATATTCAAATTCTGAATCTGAACATGTAAAACAAGTACGTGCCATTCTGAAAAAATTGCTACAAAACTCATTATAGGTTAAGTTGGAAAAGAGTTTGTTTCATGTCTCCAAAGTGGACTTTTTAGGGTATGTCATCAGCCCTTCTGGGATTGAGATGGATCCCAAGAAAATTGATGCAGTAAGCACCTGGCCCAGTCCAACTTCTGTAAAACAGGTTCAAAGTTTTTTAGGCTTTGCCAATTTTTATAGGCGCTTTATTCAGAACTTTTCTCAAACTATAACTCCCATAACTAAACTCCTCCGTAAGGGCATAAAATTTGAATGGAATGAGACCGCTGAGAAAGCTTTTCAGAATCTAAAGAGATTGTTTACATCAGCGCCAATTCTACGTCATCCCGATAATTCACTTCCATTTATCGTTGAGGCTGATGCTTCTCAATTTGCTCTGGGAGGAATTTTATCACAGAGAGACAAAAACACAGGGCAAATGCAACCCATAGCCTATTATTCAAGAAAATTGTCTGCCGCTGAGCAAAATTATGCCATCGCAGATAAAGAATTATTGGCTATTAAGGCAGTTTTTGAGGAATGGTGCCATTACTTGTTAGGTGCACGTCACCCGATTACAATTTATACCGATCATAGAAATTTACAAGCTTTATGAACAGTTAAAGCCCTATCTGCCAGACAACTTAGGTGGACACTGTTTTTTAATGATTACAATTTTGTTATCACCTTCCGACCAGGGAAAGAGAACCATAAAGCGGATGCTTTATTGCGCATTGGTGAAAGAGTAAATGATGTTGAAAACCACGCTACTGTACAGCCTATCTTACCCAAGACTTGTTTTCAAGCCGGCCTCACATCTGTTGATGTTATAACAGACATTCAAAATGAACTCAAGACAAAGGATAAGGACGAGTGGAACAAAAAATATCCATCTTTACAATGGAAAGAAAATCTCCTTTTCATGAATGATCAAATTGTAGTGCCATCAACAGCTATTCAAAATTCGATCATCCATTTGCACCATGACACTCTTTTGTCTGCTCATCCTGGAATTATGAAAACGTACCAAGTAATTAAAAGAAAATTTTGGTGGCCTTCCATGTTCAATGATATCAAGGAGTTTGTCGAAACCTGTAGTGTGTGTAGTCAAAACAAACCACAACATCAAGCCCCTAGTGGGTTTTTACGACCTTTACCTATTACACCCCAACCGTGGCACACAATTTCTCTTGACTTCATAGTGGAACTGCCTCCGACCAATAAGGGTTTTACTACCATTTTGACTGTAGTAGATCAGTTCACTCGAATGGCTCATTTTATTCCATTAAAGCAACTTCCTTCAGCAACAGAATTAGCACAGGTCTTAATGGAGAATATTATATGTTTACATGGCATTCCATCTGTTGTTATTTCCGATAGAGGCCCTCAATTTATTTCACGTGTTTGGCAAAATCTCAGTGATTCATTGAATATGGAAGTGCGTTTGTCATCAAGTTATCACCCACAAACTGATGGGTTAACGGAGCGCACCAATCAAACTATCGAACAGTATTTACGATGCATGTTAAGGGACCATAATGAAGAATGGTCAGACATTTTATGGGCATTAGAGTTTGCATATAATAATGTGGAACATTCATCTACCAATGTGTCGCCATTCTTTTGTAATTATGGTTATCATCCAAAACATATTCCTGATCATGTGGTGTCACCCAAGTTAGTTCCATCCATACATGATTATGTTACAAAGTTAACTTCTATTCATCAAGATGCCCAGTTTCAATTAGCTAAGGCAAAGGAAAACCAAAAGATTACAGCAGATAAGCATCGTTCTGCTCAACCTTCTTATTCCATAGGGGACAAAGTTTGGCTAGCAACAAAAAATTTACGAATAAAGGGAAATAAAAAATGTAATCCTCGTTATATCGGACCATTTTCTATAGAAAAAATAATAAATCCGGTGAGCTTGAAATTAACACTCCCACCACAATATCGAATCCATCCAGTTTTTCACGTGTCATTACTAAAACCTTATTACCCTAAAACACGTGTGACAAAGCCCCCTTCTCCTATTGAATTAGAGGGGGTCCCAGAATTCGAAGTAAAAACCATCTTAGATGCCAAAAGAATTCGTGGCAAATTATTCTATTTAGTAGATTGGAAGGGCTATGGCCCAGAAGAGCGATCCTGGGAACCTTTAGCGCATTTAAAGAATGCTCCTCGAATAGTGAAAGCATTTCACGCTCGATACCCAACCAAACCAAAGCCTATTCCAATGGTTTTAGGGGGGATCTTGAGAGGGGGGTACTGTCATGAATATCATTAGTACACAGTAGAAACACACACATGCCCAATGCTGTGATTGAACTTTGTTCATGAGGGAAAAACCCACCCCTGTCCCGTGCACCAGCACTCCGTCAATGGTATGTGTTAGGTAAAGTGTGTTTACTGAAAGTAATGTTGTTCAATGGTATGTGTTAGGTAAAGTGTGTTTACTGAAAGTAATGTTGTGCTTAATGAATCGGATATTTGGTTATTTCTGTAATGTTTTGAGAATGACTTCATAGTTCGTGAAATGCGGTGATGAAACAATGTTACCATTGTGGTCTTTTACGCTGTCACAAGCACGACCTGTACACATGCAGCAGGCGTTTTCAGGACTTTCATAATAGTGCGTTTAAATGCAGGGAAGCAAAAACCGTAGCATTCACGGCCCCAGGCTCGGCAAAAGCAGCTGTTCGTTGCCGGTATCGGAGCACTTTGACTGCACGCATCACGCTAGGACGTAAAGGAGCGTGGCAGTCAGTTTGGGTGTGGTCTGACTATAAAAGACCACGCCTGTCTTCCAGAAGGCGCTTAGCCTTCCTCTCTACTCGGGGAAAGAAGCTGTTTCCAAGCATCGTTACTTACCTGATTGCAGCGCGGCGGACTTCGTCAATTCCGGTCATAAAGATGACATCTTCCTGATTCTCAGCGATGGCAGGACCTGCAGAGAAGGATCAAAAAGAAGATAAGTAGTGAATTACAGCCGTGGTGCCCTCCGCAAGAAAGATACAGTTTTCTTTGAAGAAACAAGACCAATTTTGTTGGGACTTTTTAAGAGTTTTACAAAGAAGAGTTTTGATCTTTGAATAACTTGTTTTGTGGGACATTTGAGTGTGATGGCACAGTAGTGCTTTTGAATACCCCTTAACATATGCTTTTGTAAACGTGTGTTATGTAGCAACATTTTTTTTCCTTTGTTTCAACACGAATAGAAACAGGACACAAGTGAAATCCAGCCAACACCTAAGTAAGTCAGAGTGTCCACCAAATAAGCATAAAATTAGCAGAAGCGTTACTCTTCGGTTACAATTGTCCAACTGTACTGACGCTAGTGTTTCTTTTCCAGCTTGCTGACATTACTGCACAAAAAGACACGACTCCATCCATCTCCTGTTCCATCGACGACTTCCACATCCAATCAAGACATACTGGGACGCTAGGCCCTGCAGCTACAGTTCGCAGGTAGGCTTTGGGTAGTTTATCAGTGTGACGCATTTTAGAATTAGTGATAGTTCTACTGCAGAGACATAGATATATCCATTAAATAAGGGTTACTGAGATTCGTTCCCTTGTTGCCTCGCAGGTCGACAGCAAGAGCCCACCAGCGTCCAGTATCCGGCCCTCCTCCCTTATTTCTATTACGTAACTTAAGTGGGATTCAACTCACAGGTTACTGTATAGGAATCTGGGAAGTTGGCCCATTGCGTCTCTGCGAAACCACCGCCACACATGCGCAAGACAAGGTAAGAGGGTGTGTGGTTGCTTGACAGGCATAGCAGGTGGTTGTAAATAACCTATGTGGCCCCTAAGGGCCACTTCCTTCAACCGTAGACTCTCCATTGAAAGCTACAGGGCTTCTGACGCCAAAACAGCACTCTGCACCCGGCCACCCCAGTGCCGCTGAGGGTGCATCTTTTGTGCTGGCCTAGACCCCCATTTGCCCTGACCTTAAGTCCAGGAGCTTTGCTCCCACAACCCAGTGGCCTGCACGTCAGCAGCCACCAACCAGAGGCCCCCTATTGGATAACATTGGGCCTCAGCACTCTGCACCCGGCCGCCCTAGTGCCACTGAGGGTGTAACAAGAGTGCATCCTTGACCCTGGGAGACCCCTGAGTGTAACCCCAGAACACCAACTCCCACAACAAATAATTACCTTTAAACCGATAACACTATTTTCCTCCATAGGATAACATTGACTGTTTTTCTATGAAAAGTTTTCAAGTGTGGAGTTGGGAAAATCTAAGAAATCCTTTTACCACTGTACTAAATAACAAAACGCTTTTACTTACCTGTTTACAGGAGATGTCCCATTGTAGTATCCAGGTATACTACACTGTGTAAGAAAAGTAATCTGAAAGTAGTGTACTGGTCATTTTACTAAAAATCCTATACAAAGTATATGTACTGTATTCTGAAAAGCATTGCATTATCAGTAACACTACTGTAATCAAATCAAAGTACATTTACAATTGCAATCCAAACTGTGTTACAACTGTATATTTACTGCAAAGTATTTGTCACTTACCTGTGCCAGGCTTGCTTGGTTCTAGGAAATGAAATAACTAAAAGAATATTTTTATACAAAAACAATTGGTCTGAAGTTCAGTCTTTGAGTGTGTGAATTCATTTGCTGACTGAGCGTGTACAACAAATGCTTAACACTGTCCTCTGATAAAGCCTTACTGCTCGACCACACTACCACAAATAGAGAGTGAGGTGCTATCTACTTTACCTCTGCCTACCTTTTGGGTTCCACTGGACTCTGTACACACTATACCTCACTTTGGTATAGTATATACAGAGCCAGCTTCCTACAATAATAAATTCAACCTCTTAATCTTTTTGAGTCCAAAATCGCTCCTTCCTCATATTCTAAAGAATCCCCACCATAAATAGGAGGTGGAGGACTAGGTAATCTATTATTACTTCACCAAAAAATCATGAAAAATGGGATGGACTTTTTAGGCGGCTGGTAAGTCAAATTTAGGGCTACTGGATTATTCACCTTAGAGACCGTCCTACAAACTTTGGCTGAAATTTGTTTCTTCTCTTCAAACACAAATATATAGCGGATAACCACACGGAATCACCATTCTCAAAAACTCTTTCTGGAGTTCTATATTTATCGGCATATCTCTTATACCTGCCCTTGGCATGTTGCAAGTTTTCTTGTGCCTTTTGATGTATTTTACTCAAATGTTCTTGAAATTCATAAGCAGCAGGAACAATCGGAGAGGTATGTACTTCACTGTCTAGCATTTTTGGGTGAAAACCATATATACAAAAGAAAGGAGACAAACCTAAAGATTCATTTACAGTGCTGTTATATGTAACCTCAGATGGATCACTGACATAATATCGATGACAACAATATCGACCTACCAGAATATCGTGTCAAGAATATTGATGAACAGAATATCGACATCCTATCTCTACAAAGGTAAGTACAAACATATCGAAACCAAAATATCGTTGTTCAAAATATCGTTTTTTTTAAATGTCTTAAAAATAATATAAAATAAATTAAAAAATAAATATAATTGATAAAAACATAGTTAGAGTTATTTAAAAATTTTAAAAATTATAAATAATAAACATAATATAAAAATAAATTAAACATACATATATTTACTTAATAATATTAATAAATAATTATTTTAATAAATTATAAAACAGAAACATAATAAAAATTATAAATACATATATATATATATATATACATAAACCTGTAAGATAAATATAAAAATAAATTATATATATAATAAAATAAAATATTAAAATAAATATTTATCTTTAAAACAACATTTTACACTACATTAACTGAAACAGTAGGGAAAGTCTTGGATAGCGTAGGGGATAAAATAACTATTCCCACTCCAGGGAGTGCAACAGTAGGGAAAGTGTTGTTTAGCGGAGAGGAATAATTTACTATTCCCACTCCAGCAAGTGCAACAGTAGGGAAAGTGTTGGATAGCGGAGGGGAATAATTTACTATTCCCACTCCACGGAGAGCAACAGTAGGGAAAGTGTTGGTTAGCGGAGGAGATAAAATTACTATTCCCACACCAGCAAGTGCAACAGTAGGGAAAGTGTTGGATAGCGGAGGGGAATAATTTACTATTCCCACTCCAGTAAGTGTAACAGTAGGGAAAGTGTTGGATAGCGGATGGGAATAATTTACTATTCCCACTCCAGCAACTGCAACAGTAGGGAAAGTGTTGGATAGCGGAGGGGAATAATTTACTATTCCCACTCCAGGGAATGCAACAGTAGGGAAAGTGTTGTATAGCAGAGGGGAATAATTTACTATTCCCTCTCTAGCACGTGTAACAGTAGGGAAAGTGTTGGAGAGCAAAGGGGAATAATTTACTATTCCCACTCCACGGAGTGCAACAGTAGGGAAAGTGTTGGATAGCGTAGGGGATAAAATTACTATTCCCACTCCAACGAATGCAACAGTAGGGAAAGTGTTGGATAGCGGAGGGGATAAAATTACTATTCCCACTCCAGCAAGTGCAACAGTAGGGAAAGTGTTGGATAGCGGAGGGGAATAATTTACTATTCCAACTCCAGGGAGTCCAACAGTAGGGAAAGTATTGGATATCGGAGGGGATAAAATTTCAATTCCCACTCCAACAAATGCAACAGTAGGAAAAGTGTTGGATAGCGGAGGGGAATAATTTACTATTCCCACTCCAGCAAGTGCAACAGTAGTGAAACTGTTGGATAGCGGAGGGGATAAAATTACTATACCCACTCCAAGAATTGCAACAGTAGGAAAAGTGTTGGATAGCGGAGGGAATAATTTACTATTCCCACTCCAGCAAGTGCAACAGTAGGGAAAATGTTGGATAGCGGAGGGGAATAATTTACTATTCCCACTCCACAGAGTGCAACAGTAGGGAAAGTGTTGGATAGCGTAGGGAATAAAATTACTATTCCCACTCCAATGAATGCAACAGTAGGGAAAGTGTTGGATAGCAGAGGGGATAAAATTACTATTCCCACTCCAGCAAGTGCAACAGTAGAGAAATTGTTGGATAGCGGAGGTGAATAATTTACTATTCCCACTCCAGCAAGTGCAACAGTAAGGAAAGTGTTGGATAGCGGAGGGGAATAATTTACTATTCCCACCTCAGCAAGTGCAACAGTAGGGAAAATGTTGGATAGTGGAGGGGATAAAATTACTATTCCCACTCCAACAATTGCAACAGTAGGGAAAGTGTTGGATAGCGGAGGTGAATAATTTACTATTCCCACTCCAGCAAAATAATAAACATTAATTAACAAATACTTAAATAATAAAAAATACTTTACCTCTCACCAAATACCCCTATAAATAACACCACCACTATTGTAAAACATGACACAACTAACATAATTGCTTAACAATTAATTAATTAACTAATAACAATGAACAATAAAATTAAAAACAATGGGGCATATTCTCAAAGAACTATCGCCGAGTTAACAGCACTTTATCCCAGCCAAAGTCACGATAAAATTATCGCCCCATTCGCAAGCTGGTGCTAACAGCCGATACCACCGGTTTACTTGCAAAAGCATCCGCAAAAAACATCACCACAGATGACCCCGGCAACTATTGCTAATGAGATGCAGAGTAGGCGTTCCCGAGCAAAAAGCCGCGACAACACCACACCTCAACATTCTCAACGACCAGCCACATCGGCGATAAGACCACAAAACAGGCGATAAGGCGCGTTAGCAGCAGGAAATTAACACCTGCTCTGACCTGGTGTAAAGTCGGACGACAACCTGCACCATCAAAGGGAGCCCAGCCCAGAGCCACACATGAAGAACAACAGATGCCATGGAGCCACACACCATGCATCCCGGAGCCCAGAGAGGGCAACAACACCCACCACCACCACCCCCAGGATCGCCACCCCCCCGGCCCCTCCCCGCCCCCCCCCCGGACCACCACGGAGGCAGCGCAGACAGAGACAGCGGACCTTCAGGAAATGCACCAGCCACACAGACCTAACACCAGACAATGTCAATGCCCCATACAGGCTCAAAAGGACAACCATCCTCCGCATCCTGAACATTATTGCCCACAGGCTGACGGTACCAACACAGTGGACAACCAACATCCCTCCGCAGACAAAGCTGCTGGCTGTGCTGCACCTGTTGGCCTCTGGTACCTCCCAACCAACAACCGCCAGAGTCGGTGGAGTCTCACAGCCATCCCTATCCAAGTTCCTCACACCTGTCCTGGATGCCATCATCAGCCAGGTACCCCAGTACCTATACATCCCCCACAATGTGCAGGAACAGCTGGAGACCAAGCAAGGACTATACGCCATAGCTGGATTCCCGCACGTGTTGGGGGCAATCGACAGCACACATGTCCTACTTGTGCCCCCCGCCGACACTGCACACAATTACCGCCACAGTAAGCACACGCATTCCATCAACGTGCAGGCAATAGTGGACCACAGGGGACTCTTCACCAATGTCGTAGCCAACTACCCAGGCAGTGTGCATGATCCCCTCATCTTCCGACAGTCCATCATCAACCAGCGCTTCCAGGATGGCACCTATGGGAATGCACTGCTCGTTGGCAAGTACCAAATGAACACACCACACCCCTCAACTCCACAATCATGCAAGTCACAACTCTGGCACTGCACACGTCACAAAATCACATACAACATGCCAAACAACATGCCCACCCACCAGACACAACAGCACAACTTACTGTGGCAACCTTGGTTAGCCATGTACATGAGCCATCAACGGCATGGCACCTCAGCCACACAATAGCGGAATGTGGGGAGAGGTGGGAACCAGGCATGTACGAAGGAGGCAAGTGACCCATGAATGAGAATGTACACAATGCCAAGTGTGGCGTGGAAGTGCTGGACAGACTGCAGTATGCAGACCACAGACATATCCATATCTACATGCACTGCTGGTGTTTGGTGTGTAGTGGACAGTGGACGCAACCATGTCACCCCAGCCAGTGGGGAAGATCGTGGAAATGTAGCATGTGACGTCCCCCCTGTAAGCATGTGCGGAGTGGGCTGGCCCTGAGGACGCCAGGCCAGCATAGGGGTGTGAATAAAAAGCATGTAGCACTGGCCGTGGTTCTCTTCCAGAATGCCCAACGCATCTGCCAGGGCGGCGCCTCCCACCCCGCCATGAGGCCGACGCCGACGCTGTGAGCGGTGTGGCCTGCGATCCTGTGCGCCTGCTGCACCCCGGGCCGCTGGTCCCCCAACCCGTCATGCCCGCCCCTGCGCAGCCAGGCCTCACTGCTCACCTGCTGACACCGGCGTGTGTCAAAGAGGGCCCACCATGTGCCGGCGCAAGCTCCAAGCCCGAAGCGCGCGACCTTGGCAGCCTCCACAGACCATCACGGCCTCCGAGACACAGGCCCGCTTTACTCCTTTTTCGTTGACGTACTCCACCCCTGCCTCCGGCCTACACTACGGTCAAGTAGGTCACACATTTGGAACTGAGTCTTGATTACACAATGGCAGAGTACATATTTATGGCATCGTTTATATCCCTATACTCCCTTCAATGTGGTGCCACCAACTCTGTGCATAGCATTCCGACCACACATGTCTATGGGCCCTTGCAGACTTCTGCCTTCGGCCTACACAGCGGTCCAGCAGGCCTCACACCAATCCAATACAGTCCGTAACAGGCAGGACACGGCATCGTCGCTGGCTAAACAGCCGCTCAGTTCTGGTGCCTCCACCTCCGTCAACCAGGAATCTTCTCCACATGCCATTTCAACGCCGTGTGTTAGAGATCCAGGAGGAGCTGGCTGCACAGCGGGTGCCCCGCGCTGACCACTGCCTCCGGCACCCACTGCGGTCGAGTAGGACACACAATTGGAACTGAGTCTTGATTTGTTCATTGCAGAGTTTATATCATTGTACAGGCCTCATCGCTGACTGCATCCCCTTCCGGCTCTGGTGCCACTGACTCAGTGCCACGGGATTCATGGACACTCTCTGGTTGAACGTTGGTGGCGTCTGAGTCTATGGCCTGGGGGTTGTCTTCATCATCATGTAGCTGGTACTGACATTGTGGGAAAGAGGAGACTGTAGCATTCAACTCCTCCATATTGCCTGTTTCTGCTTGCTTCTGCCCTCTGCATCATGCCCTAGATGGAGACCTTCCACTGTCCCCCGTAACACTCCGTGACATTCTCCTTGGACATCAACGAGGACCTGCTCAGCTCCTGTGGCCCTACCTCAGTGCATGGCCAGGCACCGTCTCGTGGTGGTGTGCCTGTGCCGGCCGGTGAGCATCCGGGGCCACCGACTCTGTGCAGCTCAAGTCATGGACCCTTGCTGTTTGTGCTTTGAACTCATGATTGTCTGATCACTGTTGTAGTTGTTGCCAGCACCAACCAACCCCTGAGGGGTGGCTTACACTACCCAACACCCATCCAGCACAGGCGTCACTGGACTTGTGACCCTGGCAATGAAAGGGGCCGGGCGCACATGCCCGTAGCCAGTTCCACTCATTATCTCAGTGTGTCCGTGTGGTCATTCTGTATGCATGTGGGCTCCGGGCCATACCACATTACATTGTGCTGTGTACAGCGTGCGCAACCTTGTCACCTCAGGCAGTGGGGTGGACCTGGGACATGTATCTGTGTCGGACCCCCCTGTGGGTGTGAGGGAATGGACCGGCGTACGGCAGTACGGCGTAGGGGTGTGGTCATTCAACACGTGGCTCTAGGCGTGGTTAAGTGTAGGCCTTGCCAAGGCAGTAACTAATGCGTGTGTCTCAGGTGTAGTGTCGGCACCACCCGTCACGCAATATACAATGTTGCTATGTAGCATGCCCCCGGAGTACGGGCTCGGCCGAGGGGAAATTGATGGTGCGCAAGCCCGCTCGGGGTCAGGGATCAGACATGCCAACTGTTGTGTGTGTCGCTATTTACGCAGCATAAACCAAAGGTCTACCCTCAACCGCATGGCGTATTCAGCCAGGCATGAACTCTACATCTGTGTCCGACCTGTCCGTACCATAGGCCTACACACACGTGTCCGTCCACCTTCAGCGCACGACATCACTGTGTCGTTGTCAGGCTTGTGGACATGCGCAGACAGGCATGACAATAGTGCGCCGTAGGGGTGCATGTGATGCAACCACGCTGCGCACACTAGTGGATGGGCTCGGGGGGAGGGAGGAGCAGCAGTGAGGCTACGTTATACACATTGATGCCGCTCACTTGCAACATGCAGTACATGTCATGCAGGAATCACAAAGTCACACATATCACACACCAATGAACCACTGAGCCTGCCAACACATCATGCAGAACCAACTATTGACTCATGTCTCTCTGCACAGTCACAGGTGACCAAGGATATGCACTGTGCACTTGGATGATGAGACCCCTCCGAGCCCCGAACACACAGGCCCAGAGGCAGTACAATGCGGCCCACAAACGCATCAGGGGCATCGTGGAATGCACATTTGGCGTGTTGAAGTCACGTTTCAGGTGCCTGGACTTCACAGGTGGGAGGCTCCTGTACAGCCCAGACATCGTGTGCAAGATGATCGTTGCATGTTGTGTGTTGCACAACATATGTGTACGCAGCAAGGCCCCATGGATACAAGTGCCAGATGCACAGGACAATGATGATGAGGATGAGGCAGGTGGCCCACACCCCACTGCAGCCGCAGCAGGAATTGCCCGTAGGAACACCATAATTGACAATTTCTTCACATGAGCACGTCACATTGTGACAGTGCTTGGCAATCATGGGACAGTACAATATGACCACAGGCACAGCATGTGCTACTGAATGCTTTCAAAATACACATTCCCTGAGTGCATGTCACTCATCTGTACAGGCACATCACTCAGACAAGTGTGAGTGTGACATGTATTGCTGACAATTTTATGATTTGTTCATGGATGGTGGGTGTGTCACCTCTGTGCAGACGGGCTGTTTAGGGTGTCACGTATTCGGACTGCCAGTTCTGTGTGTCACAGTTAGTAGGGAATCCCACTCTTCGGCGTTTCACTTGTGTCCAAATTCATTCCATTTTGGCTGCCATTTGTGTCCTACAGGTGACAACAGGGCTCCTTTTGGGGTCAGATATGTACCACCATGATGCAGGGATGCCCCCTGTGGCTCGAGTCCCACAACATGGGCAACATGTATGTAAGCGGGAGTCACTGCCCCTACATTCGTCCACGTTTTCATGGTGGATTGATCATGGTCATGACACGTCTGTGTGCAGGAGGGGTTGCTTGTCCCTCTGCAATGTGAAGGGGAGATGCGGTTTCAATGTGTGTTCCATGCATGTTTCTGCATTGGCGCAGTTTACATGCAGACTGCATGTCAATGTACATTGTGACTGTGAGGAGAAGCCTATTTGATGCGGGACAGTGGTCATCTGTTCTACGTCACGGATGTGTGGTTGTGCTCGTACATTGTCATCTCACCGTATTTTTAATCTGCTTTTATAATGCATTTTCCCGCATGACGCGTGGGGATTGCAGGCCTATGGCTGGTTATCGCTGAATTTTGTATCGCGATTGGCATCATCGGTACTATTTTCGCGTTCGTGTGTCGCGTTTTTTCTGCATCGCGTTAGTTTTAACACGTTCTTTTGACGCGTTATCGTGGGACTATCGCATGGGGCCGCCGTGTTGTGAATACCACGTTGACACGGAGTTGTTTTCCCGCGTAAGACTGCGATGTGAAGAGTTGCGTTAAGCTAATTTTGTGGTAGTTATCACACGTTCTTGTGAATATGCCCCAATGAGTAATAAATTAATTCACACTATTAAGACTATAAAATAACAATAATTAAATATTATATAAAAAATTAAAAATTATAATAACTTTTAATTACTTGCCACACTACTCCCCTCTAAATACACAACTCACTCATAAAAAATTAACACAATTTACATATTCACCAATTAATTATTAATAATTAATAACCAATTAATAATTAATTAAAAAAATATGTAACACAATTAACAATAGGAAATATTAAATACACAAATATTAATTAATAAAAATTATTAATTAATGAATTATAATTAAATTACTTCCCACCCTACTCCCCTATAAACCCACAACCCGCTCTTAAAAAAATACAATTAAGATATTTACCAATTAATTATTAATAATTAATATCTGATTAATAACTAATTAATAACAAAAAAATCAACACGATTAACAATATTAAATATTAAATACATAAATATTAATTAGTAAAATTATTAATTAATTGATTATAATTAAATTACTTCCCACCCTACTCCCCTATAAACCCACAACCCGCTCCTAAAAAATGACGCAATTAACATATTTACCAATTAATTATTAATAATTATTTAACCAATTCATAACTAATTAATAAATTAATTAACACAATTAACAATATAAATTATTAAATACAAAAATATTAATTAATTAAAATTATTAATTCATTTTAATTAAATTACTTCCCACCCTATTCCCCTATAAACCCACAACCCGCTAAGGAACTAAAACGCAATATTTAATCTCTTAAAAAATTAATAATTTCTAAAAATGTATTAATAAATATATTATAATTAAATTACTTCCCACCCTATTCCCCTATAAACCCACAACCCGCTACGGAACTAAAATACGCAAAAATTACTTAACAGAAAATTAATTACTTCTAAAAATTTCAAACATACATTAAAAAAATAAGCTATACTTTTAACACATATACTAAAATACAGAACACTAAAATACATTTCGATATTATTAACAACGATATTTTGACTAACGATATTACTAACTTCGATATTAACAAAAACAATATTTCTTACCTGCATGTCGATATTCTGGTCGACGATATTCTTGAAGGTCGATATTGTGTCACTTCGATATTTAAACATCGATATTATGGCATATCGATATTTAAACATCGATATTATGACTCTATACCAACTCAAATATCCATAACACTTAATTCCAATGTGAACAATCATGACAATGATTGGCATCAAATATACTGTTCCAAACAGTGATTCACCCTCTCCGTCTGACCATCTGTCTGGGGATGGTGGCTAGACGACAACCGTACTTCAATACCCATAAGTTCACAAACTACCTTCCAGAAATGGAAATAAAACTAAGACCCCTGATCAGAAATAAGCACTGATGGAACTCCATGTAAGCATACAACAGTTTGCGTAAAGATTTCAGACAATCTTTTAGCTGACAGGAGACCTTTCCATGGAGTAAAATATGCAATTTTTGTTCAATGGTCTACATTGACCAAAATTGTAATAAACCCTTCTGAGGTACGGGACAGTTCCACAATAAAATCTAAAGACACAGTATGCCATGCCCAGGAGGAACCAGAATAGGCTGTAGTAACCCTGCAGATGCAGTTCGACCTTGCATATTCTGAGCGAAGACAGTACAACTAGCAAAAAAGTGTTGTGTATCTCTAACCATAGTGGGCCAACAAAAATGCCTGTGTAGCAAGTCCTGGGTTCTTTTTTTCCCTAGGATGGCTAGCTAACTTGCTATTGTGATGCCAACCTGGTGCTTGCTCTTGCAAATCTTGGGTTGGTAAATATAAGCCCCCTTTTATATAATATAATTGCTCTCTCTCCTCACTGTTGTATTCTTTTATTACTCTTCTACTCAGTCAAAAATACTTTATTTCGACACTATCAAAGAGCCATAAAAGGTTGTACAAACACAATTACATTTATAAACAGCACATCCACATACATAAAATTTACAGGTTTTAAAATGATCAGTATCTACTTCGAATCTTAAAAGCGGTAAATAGGTAATTTAAAATACAATATATGATCTCAACTGTTCCTAGAGAGAGTAAAAACTCCATTGCCAATTTATAATTCATAATCCCTGCAGCAAGTAATAAAGGACGAATAAACTGTTTCCTCTGGGGGGGTGTAAAGTCTACAAAAGAGAATAAAGTGCAAAGTGCTTCGAGGTGAACAATTGTCACACGGACAAACAGGGAGTGAGGCAAAGCCACGTACCTTGAATAGGAACAGCAGCTAAAAAATGTACAGTTTTTAAATGCAACCTCGTCAACAAAAATGTTCTTCTTTCGTTTAAGTCAATTTGCAAGTACAGGGCAGGCTCTCTCTGCAGTTGTGAGAGGCGCTCTAGCTGACCAGTCATACTACATATAGGGCCAGCCCCGACATAGCTTTGATAAAAAAGTGACTTTATAGTGACCGGTGAAACATTTTTTAACATATCGGGGTTTGAATAATACCCTGGGACACCCATTTTAGCAAAACACGTTTTAACATACCTAAGCCAGGGTATGTCTAAGCTATTATCCAGCTTCATGCAGTCTGTCAGTATTGTTCTGCAGAGGGCAGCCTCTGGATTTTTCCAGGATTTTAACCAGAGCAACAACGGTTGAAGCGCTATATAGTCTTTCAAATAAGTCATACCAACTTCCTCGTGACAGAAAGAAATGGCGGAACACTGAGGCACTGAGAGAAGTCTTCTTAGAATCTTATTCTCTGCTACTTGGAGTGATTTGCAATTTGCGTGTCCCCACACCCCGGCCCCAAAGGTTACTACAGAAAGACTTTTACTCTTGTAGATACATAAGATCTCCTTAATCGGTTTACATCCCAGTCTTTTAGCAAATCTAAAAATAGCATCAATAGATTTCTTAAATTGCATAATTCTAATATTTAAAACATGTTTCCAATTAAAATCAGCATCAAATGGTATCCCCAGATAGGTAAAATATGGAACCTTCTCAATTTCTTTGCCCACCCAGTAAAAACTTTCTTGTTTTGGCTTTTTTTGGGCCACATTTCATGATAAAAGATTTTGTGCGATTTACTTTTAGCCCTAAATTATTCATAAAATCATTAAATGAATCTAACAACACTTGTAGGCCATTTGCTGTCCTGGCAATCAGGACAGCGTCATCAGCATATAGGAGAACGGGGATTTGGCACATATTACATTTTGGTATATCTTTTCCCACCTTACATAGTTGGTCTCCCAGCCCATTAATGTATAGTAAAAAGAGAAATGGGGCCAGGACACAACCCTGTCTTACCCCAATATCTGAAGAGAATCCTTCAGTCAAATCTCCCTGATTGTTATAGCGTACTGAGGCTGAAGTATATTCGTGAAGCCTACCGAGCAAGGTGACAATTGCTCCATCGATCCCCATTTTTAACATTATGGACCATAGTTGGCTGCGATTCACTGTGTCAAAAGCACAGGTTAGGTCCATACGCTAAGTGGACACAGCCATTTTGTGCTTTAGTGTACTTTTGGACAATTAAAGCCAAATTTAAAGATTGTTCTACAGTTCCAAGTCCTAGACGGAAGCCAAATTGGTAGATTGAAAGCGCCTGATGTTCCAGTGCCCAAAGTTCTAATTTAGTCAAAATTACCCTGCCCTATATTTTAACCGAACTATCGAGCAGGGAAATTAGGCGATAACAGTGGGGTTTGGTTTTATCCCCCCTTTTAAAAATCGGCACTATAATGGCTTTTTGCCAGGTCTTGACTAGGGGGCCCACTATTGCAGCTTTTAAGACATTTGTGATCAATGGGACCCAAAAATCTGGTAAATGCTTATATAAGACCACAGGAATTCTATCCGGTCCCGGGGCTTTCTCTGGGGGACTATTTTCTATAGCTAATAGTACCTCGCTCACCTGAATTTAGTTACTTAGGGCACGGGCAGCTCCTATATCACAAGGAATTTCTGTGGCCGGCGATAAGTTAACTGTCTTTGGCTCTGGAGAAAAAATTTCCGAAAAATGGTTAACCCAAGCTTCGGCTGGAACTACCGTGTCTATTTTAGGCGTTTCATCAGCAGACATGGGAACAGAATTAACCACCTCCCAAAAAGCACGGGAGTCTTTTAAAGACAATGTGATATTTAAATCTTCCCAAGCCTTGTCCTTCAAGAAGCGCTTCCTTTCTCCAGTTGCCTTTCTATAATCCTTCCTTGCTTTTATTATTTCATCCTTATTTCTCTGAGTCTTTTTTAATGCCACCCATAGCGCCTTATGTGCTTCGGAGCAGATCTTATTGAACCACCTTGGGTGTTCAGGGGCTTTTCTACTGCATTTGGTCAATTTGTCTGCCATGAAGCTATTAAGGTTTGTAAAGGCCACTATGACGTTCTCTGGGGGGCAGGATCTGAGAGTACTGTCTCTATATCTGCCTTGTTATTTGTTATAAGGTCTTTAAAAAGGCCGCCTTATCAACCTTTTCCCATTTGATACTAAGGCCCTTATTTCTATTATATATAACCCTGTGTTGTTTTTTCTTGTCCCTCTCTTTTTTTGGCACCAGTAGATTTAAGGTTAAAACAATGGGGTTATGGTCACTCAAACAACTTGCCTTAACTACGCATCCCATAAAAAATGGTACTAGATCTTTGCTAATTAAAATATGGTCAATAGTTGAGGATGATAAGGGACCTACATATGTTGGGATCGGGGAGGGGGTGATAGTTGCATCCAAATCTTGTGCAAATTTCAGATCCTTAGTGGTGGTAACTCTATTCTGTGTATCCCCATACGGCGTATGTTTAAAATGATTCTGGGACAGATCCCTCTCATCACAAATGCCGCAGGATTCCTGGACCCTAGGATCCCAAGTTCCTATATTAAAATCCCCCGCCCAAATAATTTGGACATCCTTTCTATGTTTTTTCTGGGCATCTGTTATAACATCCTCTAAGTCATCTACAATATTTGTCACAGTTGGATCAAAAATATTATAATAGAAATTAATTAAAAGCAAATCAAACAGCTCTGATGTAATAATTAGAAGCAACTGATAGTATTGAGATTTACACAGTTTTCATATTGGGATGTTTGTCAGTGCCAATGATATGGAAGTGACCAAGCCCCCTTTTGCTCTACCAGGTCTAGAGGGGACAGCTGGTATATGATAGGAGGCAAAACCATCAACATGCAAAGGATCCACTGTCCAAGTCTCTTGGCAACAAACAATATGATATTGTTCAAGCAAAGCTCTCCAATCAGGATTATCGATCTTGGACCGAAGGCCCGCGATGTTCCATGAAACAATACTAAGACCCTCTATTTGCGTGTTAGACGCGGGGTAATTTGCTGCCGCTAGTGCGGTAAAATCCTCTGGTAGGGATCCTTTGCCCTCTAAGTCCGTACTTCGCTTCGTAAGGTGATTAATATGCCTCGGAGAACTCTGCCTCATCGTCCGTACGGGACTCGATGAAGTCAGGCAGTACGACTTCCAATGAGGAAGGCCCATCGGCTAGCCGTGGGTGCAGTCAGTCACAGAGGTCCATACCAGAAAGGGGGGCATATCTATTCATGAGGTGTAAGCCTGAATTGCCCAGAGGGATAGGATCTGCTTGGCCCACCCTATGGTAGAATGTTGGTTCTAGACCCATTTGAGGGGAAGGGGTATAGAAATGGCCAAGAGGGAGTGCTAAGATCTGGGTACCCTTAGGTGGAGCTCTGTGTAATTGAAACAGGAGAGATCTCGATATTGATGGATTATTGAAATTAAGTACCACACAGTCGCCTCCCAGGGTTTTTTGGGTCGGTCCCACCCACCCTACCCTTCTTGCCATAATAATTTGGCTGGCTAGCCGAGATCCTCCCCTTGTCGGGCCTGTTGTGTGAGCAGTCAGCCAGTGAAGAGATTTATTGATTAACTGAGTCGTGGTTTCAAACTGGCCCCCCTCAAGATGGGAATGTTTCCAAGAACTAATATGAGGGGTGCCGCCAAAGGTGGTAAATGCAGCAATTGGGACCTGTTGTGGGCCTGCCCCTCTAAATTTTTCCCCTGTTTTGAAATGTCAGCAATGCCGCCCGGTATTCTAGGTGTCTGTAAGTTACTTGGCGGCCTATCTGAGACATTACCAAGAGGGAAGAGGGAGGTAGATATAGGTTCCCTCAAGTTAGAAGGGTTTCCAGTCCTTTGCTCTATGGTGGTGTGTCCATGCGGGTGGAGAACAGGGACGAAAGTACTCAGGCTCGTATTATGATGCGATTTCCGTTGGAGTAGCTGAGATGGATTATCTCCTGCAATTATCGGTACTCTTGAGCCCTCCTCCGCCTCACGATAAGTCAACTGTCCTTCTTCCATACCGGCATAGGAATATTGTGTATGAAGGTGTCCCAGTTTACCCAAGCCCTCCAACTTAGCTAGTCTCTCTTCAATCTCTGATAGTTTAAGCTGGAGGGGAGTTAGCAACACCGTGACCAGGGTCTCCATTTTTTTCCAAAACTTCTCTTCACCTGACTGGGAGGGCAGCATTTCCCGGTCAGTGGGTCAGAGATTAGTCCCTGTTCAAGTTCACTGTGCCCTTTAGGTTTAACCAAACAAGACCCTTTTGTGGGTTTATGTTTTTGTGGCCCGCACCGCTCCTTTGCTACTGGCAGTTCATTTGTGTTGTCATCATTATGAGACTTAGAAACCCAGCCCCTCATTCCTGTGCTGGGCCCATTTGGAGTATCAAGGGGGGGGATGTCCAGATCTGGTTCATGGTGAGGCAGAGGCGGGCTTTGCGCTGGAGCAGGCAGGGGAATTAGCGGGATACAGCCCAAATTTTGGGGGCCTAGCGATGAGCATCTCTGCAAAGTCAGTGGATCCAGTGAGAGTCGCCGCTCTGTTAGCTCTATCTCATGGCTAAGCATTGACTCAGCCCTTGTAATAAAGGCATCCAAAGTTCCTGCTACTCCCGCTACTCCTGCTACTCCCGTCCGGTTGGGGCGGCCCTTACGCTTGCTCATTATAAATATCAATATGTCTTAAGCAAGCGCCTTGGGGGAAAAATGGTAGTCAATAAAGACAACACAGTACCTGAAGGCTGGAAGTTTCTCTCTCCGTAGGACCAGATGTTAGAGGGGGGGCCCAGCCCAGCCTCCTCCGGGCTCTGACAGGCATGGACGGGCCTGCCCTTTGCCTGGGCTTTGCCCGGGCGTGGCCTGGGCACGCCCGCGTGCATCTCGCGCAGCGGGTGCCGCGACATGCTTTTCAAGTGCCTCCAGGCACAAAAAGGGCAGCGCCAGTGCCTCCTGGCGCTAGGAACTATGGGGCTTGCAGTCTCCCCACACAGAGTTGCTGTCAGGCCTTGTTGGCTCCCGCGCAGCGGGTGCCGCAAAATGCTTTTCAAGCGCCTCCGGGGGCGAAAAGGGCAGCGTCGGCGCCTCCTGGCGCTAGGAACTATGGGGCTTGCAGTCCCCCCACACAGAGTTGCTGTCAGGCCTTGTCAGCTCCCGCACAGCGGGTGCCGCAAAATGCTTTTGAAGCGCCTCCAGGCACGAAAAGGGCAGCGTCGGCGCCTCCTGGCGCTAGGAACTATGGGGCTTGCAGTCCCCCCACTCTTCTACTATCCTCTATTGCTTGTTGTTGTTGAACCATTCTAAAAAAATCTGAAGTTGCTTCTAAACCTAACATATTTTCAATTGATATGATAGGAGGAAGATCCTGAGGTTTTGACCATACTGTGAGAGAGTGTCTGCTTTTCCATTTTTTCTGCCTGGTTGAAAAGTTATCACCAAATCGTAGTCTAACAAACATTGGGGACGATAACGCCTGGGCTGATCTGAGGAATTGCAAATTACAATGATCAGTAAGAATGGTTACAGTGTGTTGTGCCCCCAAAAGATAATATCTCAATTTTTCAAAAGCATACTTATTAGCTAACAATTCTCTGTCAGCTACTGTATAATTTGATTCAGCTGGACTCAATTTTCAAGAGTAATAGGTCACCAGATGCATCTGACGAGTGGTTGGGTGTCTCTGGGACAATACCTCTTCTACAGCTGTTTGTGATAGATCTGCTCCAACAATATAAGGTTGTGAGGAATTCTGGATTCTTAGGATGAGGGCCATGATGAAATGCTTTTTCAGAGTCTGAAAGGCCTTTTCAGCTTCTTCTGTCCAATGGAAACGCAAGTTCGCAACCCCTTTTTCAAGAGACCGGTAATTGGAGACATCAAAGCAGAAAACTGACTGATAAACCTCTTATAAAAATTAGCAAAACCCAAAAAGCTTTCCACATCTTTAACTGATTGGGGTGATTTCCAATCCTTAATGGCCTCTACCTTCTTGGGATCCATTTGTATTTCTTTAGCTGAGATAAGGAATCCTAAAACGTCAACCTCCTCCACATGAAAGATGCACTTCTCTAACTTTGCAAACAACTGATGTTCTCTTAGTTTAGTCAAAATACTTTTCACATGGCCCACACGTTCTTCCATAGTATTTGAAAACATTAGGATGTTCTCAATATACACCACAGCACATACGTCAATATAGTAGCGCAGTACCTCATTAATAAAGAATTGAAAAGCTGCAGGAGCATTGCAAAGGCCAAATGGCACCACCAAATACTCAGATAGACCAAACTAAGGGGGGTCATTACAATGACTGGTGGATCGCCACCGCCCGTCTGGCGGTGGCGATCCGCCCGCCATTCCCCTCCGCCCGCATGCCATTTCCCCCGCCACATTATGATGGCGGGGGGGAGCCCGGCGGATGGAAAGACCGTCCGCCGTTTTTCCGCCGGTCACACAGGTGACCGGGTGGAAAAGGGCAGTAATATGGTGGCGGTGTCTGCAAGACACCGCCATCCATATTAGGATGGTTGCGGAAAGGCATACGGTCTTCGCCATTGGGGGCCCGTTGCGGGCCCCCAGAGTGTTGGGGGTGTTGGGGGTGCACATGGGGGGTACCTATGGTACCCCCCTGCATTGGCATGGACAAGGTGGCAGGCACCGCGCGGTGCCTGTCACATTGTGCATGCACGTGCATGGCTGATGACGGCTGGAATGCCAGAAACCGGTCCTAGGATGCTTGTTTCCGGTCCAGGGAAGACATGGCTTGGCAGTTCGGGCTGGCCTGTTCCCATGAGGCACAGGGTCAGACTGATTTGCATATGGCCATGTCTGAACTGGGGTGGTGGAGTGAGCTAAAGAATGATGATGGATTAAACCCAGATCAGTTGACTGGGGGTGAGTGTTTGATTGGCTCAAACGTTCCGTCCATCATCCCCTTTTGTATCGCTTTGTTCGCCCCTAAGTTGGCGGGGGTATGCCCAGACGTGGGTCCCTTGCTCACTTTGCCACTGGATTCAAGCAAGCCTGGCTGATGACGGCTGGAATGCCAGAAACCGGTCCTAGGATGCTTGTTTCCGGTCCAGGGAAGACATGGCTTGGCAGTTCGGGCTGGACTGTTCCCATGAGGCACAGGGTCAGACTGATTTGCATATGGCCATGTCTGAACTGGGGTGGTGGAGTGAGCTAAAGAATGATGATGGATTAAACCCAGATCAGTTGACTGGGGGTGAGTGTTTGATTGGCTCAAACGTTCCGTCCATCATCCCCTTTTGTATCGCTTTGTTCGCCCTAAGTTGGCGGGGGTATGCCCAGACGTGGGTCCCTTGCTCACTTTGCCACTGGATTCAAGCAAGCCTGGCTGATGACGTCTGGAATGCCAGAAACCGGTCCTAGGATGCTTGTTTCCGGTCCAGGGAAGACATGGCTTGGCAGTTCGGGCTGGACTGTTCCCATGAGGCACAGGGTCAGACTGATTTGCATATGGCCATGTCTGAACTGGGGTGGTGGAGTGAGCTAAAGAATGATGATGGATTAAACCCAGATCAGTTGACTGGGGGTGAGTGTTTGATTGGCTCAAACGTTCCGTCCATCATCCCCTTTTGTATCGCTTTGTTCGCAATAAGTTGGCGGGGGTATGCCCAGACGTGGGTCCCTTGCTCACTTTGCCACTGGATTCAAGCAAGCCTGGCTGATGACGGCTGGAATGCCAGAAACCGGTCCTAGGATGCTTGTTTCCGGTCCAGGGAAGACATGGCTTGGCAGTTCGGGCTGGACTGTTCCCATGAGGCACAGGGTCAGACTGATTTGCATATGGCCATGTCTGAACTGGGGTGGTGGAGTGAGCTAAAGAATGATGATGGATTAAACCCAGATCAGTTGACTGGGGGTGAGTGTTTGATTGGCTCAAACGTTCCGTCCATCATCCCCTTTTGTATCGCTTTGTTCGCCCTAAGTTGGCGGGGGTATGCCCAGACGTGGGTCCCTTGCTCACTTTGCCACTGGATTCAAGCAAGCCTGGCTGATGACGGCTGGAATGCCAGAAACCGGTCCTAGGATGCTTGTTTCCGGTCCAGGGAAGACATGGCTTGGCAGTTCGGGCTGGACTGTTCCCATGAGGCACAGGGTCAGACTGATTTGCATATGGCCATGTCTGAACTGGGGTGGTGGAGTGAGCTAAAGAATGATGATGGATTAAACCCAGATCAGTTGACTGGGGGTGAGTGTTTGATTGGCTCAAACGTTCCGTCCATCATCCCCTTTTGTATCGCTTTGTTCGCCCTAAGTTGGCGGGGGTATGCCCAGACGTGGGTCCCTTGCTCACTTTGCCACTGGATTCAAGCAAGCCTGGCTGATGACGGCTGGAATGCCAGAAACCGGTCCTAGGATGCTTGTTTCCGGTCCAGGGAAGACATGGCTTGGCAGTTCGGGCTGGACTGTTCCCATGAGGCACAGGGGTCAGACTGATTTGCATATGGCCATGTCTGAACTGGGGTGGTGGAGTGAGCTAAAGAATGATGATGGATTAAACCCAGATCAGTTGACTGGGGGTGAGTGTTTGATTGGATCAAACGTTCCGTCCATCATCCCCTTTTGTATCGACGTGCATTCCCAGCATTGTGGCGGGCGGTGCTGTGAACACCGCCCGCCACAATGTTGGGAATAGGGGATGCCCCCGCCACTGTGGCGGTGGCATCCTAATACTCGCGGCGGGACCGCCGCTCCTATGGCGGACGGTCCCATTCACTGCTACGTTGGCGGGCGGACTTTGTCCGCCCGTCATCGTAATGTGCCCCTTAGTTCAGAAGGCTGTCTTCCATTTGGCCCCTTCTCTAATCCGTGCCAAATGATAGGCCCCTCAAAGATCAAATTTGCTAAAAATAGTGGCCTTTTCACCTGATCCAATAAGGAAGAGATGCGGGGTAGTGGATATCTGTTCTCGATCGTCAAACGATTGAAAGCCCTATAGTCAATACAATATATATGATCCAATAAATTGAGTCCTCATATCATTGATGAAGTGTGGTTTCATATCTGACCAATATTTTGCACTCCTATAACACAATCAATGAAAGACAAAAGTTATTTTGTATATTCAAGAACACACATCCAAATAATATACACAGTTTTCTTCGTATATGGCAGTCACTACACCACAAATGAAAAACACATGACAGTGCAAAAGTAAAAAAAAATGAAAAAGTGCTTCACACAAGACAATACAACAAATAAACATAAAGCAAATAAAGAGATGCCCGTCTTTCTTATATCAGTACAATATTGAAATGGTCACAGTAACAACGAACAATTTTAGAGAACAAGATGAAATTAAAACAGCATTCACAGTGCCATGTTAGATATTTGCAATGAATGCAATTTATTACAAATGTAAATATGCAATTTTAAATGTGGCAACGCAGTTGCTCTTTCATCACCACATGATTCTAATATTTAGAAAAAAGGTGCTCAGGTGTAGGAAAAAGAGAGATGGAGTGTTGTTGGTCAAAGTGAAACTGTGAGGAAGGTGGACAAGGAAAAGAGGTGTGACATATATCCATCACATTTTCATCAAGATACAATTCCAGCCTAACATAGGTCAGTTGTTCCCATGTATCACATAGCCTTCTAAGGACACTGTTGTTAATTCACAGTTATCAGGGCTTGTGAGCTAGTTGTAGTCTACGTTTCGACCCCTGGGAGATCAGCTAGGTGATTCCAGCCTTAGGGTGGGGTCTTCTTCAGGACAGTGAGGATAGTAAGCACCTAAAGACAAGATGAATAATACGTGATTAGAGGGGCACGGTGTCTCCAAAGGGGGAGTGAATGCAGCTAAACCAAAGTGAAGTTTACCTAATAGTACATCCAGCGTATATCAATGGGCTGGGCAGTTCAATCAAGAATTGGGCTCAACAGAGCTCCTGTGTGTAGAGGAAGCACATATTAGAAGGTTAACTTCGGAGTGAATCCGAACAGGACAGGGTTGGAATAAAACCCCCTGTTGTGTGGACACTTACTGTATAAGAAGGAGAGGAGTACGGCCATCCATGCACGTACGCAGTAGTGTACTGTTGGTCAATAGATCCTAAACAGTTCCCAGATAAAGATCTGGAAGAATAATAAAGGACAGAGAGGGTATGCGTCAGAAACGATTCTGGCGCGGTATTTGGAAGACACATCTATGAGAAGAGTCTACATTAGGAACATGTCTTAATACGTGAGGTAAACGTGCATGGTTTGACGTCAATGATCTGCATAGGATATCGAGTAAAGCAAGCACAGTGCCTTGTAACTTATGGCCACTGACATCTCTTATGTTAAATGGAAATAAGAATGGAAATAAACGACAAGGTCGTGCTCGTTATATATAAAGCCTGGTTTGTTAAAAAACTAGAAGTCCTGACTAAGAATGGTCCGTATATTTACAAAATTGCATGGAAAGAAATGTGGCGCGTAACCAATCAAGAGTGATTGTCATGAACCAAAATTATCTAATCATGGTGCAAGTTTAAAAATCAATATAATCCTCAACTCAGTGTAGGGACAGAAAACGCTAAAAATGCTAATGCGACCTCACCTCGGGATGCTACCGTCCGGCTCGATTTCTGCTGCCAGAATGAGCTCGCGGTTCAACCTCACATATTTAAGCACTGGTTGGAACGTGCACGTTTAGTGCTGCCGCTGGATGCCTCCCGTAGTTGAACGTGAGGTGGAAAAGCCTGGCTGTGGAAACGGAGGCAATGATTCCACAAGTGCTAATATTAGGCATATTCCCTCATCTCAAGTGTTTGATAAAAGACATTTATGGCATATGACTTTCCCTTTAACGTAAAAATTGAATAATAAACATTCACAAAAGACGTTTCATTGTTTGCAGAGATAAACTTGAAAAAATCCTTGAAACCACAGTAGCATATAAAAATCACATGGAAGGCGTAAATTCTACATAATGGACATATATGACGTATGGCGCGTTCATAGCATATTGTAGAAGATATATATACAAAAAATATATAGATGATTACGTTTTCGATGTTTCTGTATACATTATTGATGCATTAGCAGGTGGTAGTCGCCAGAATGGGGTACATGTTAAAACAGTATTAAAGTGTCAGTTACAGATGGTCATTAAACGTGCATTCTTAAGGATAGCATAGACATAGCGTGATGGATGGTGTATACGTCGAAAATGTATGATAAATCAAGGGTCTCATTCACGATAATATGTAGGGCATAATGTCGGCGTGAGTGCGTGTTACTCAGTAACCAGAGTGGAGAGTTGGGCATTGGTGCCATCCAGTTAATTGAGCCCATGATTAACCGTATCCATTTTATGCATCCACTTGCATTCTCTTACATTCATGATGGAGTTAATGTCACCTCCCCTGCTTCCCAGAGATACTTTCTCCAGGACTAGCCACCTCAGTGATTCAGGTTTGTGAGCCTTGACAGTGAAGTGTTCTACAAGTGGTGCACCTACTGTGCCACATCTATTCCTACTACAGTGTTGTAGTATCCTTGTTTTTACTTTTTGTTTGGTCTGACCAATATATAACTCATTACAAGGGCACAAGATGCCATAGATCACATCAGTCATGTTACAATTGGAATGTATTTTAACGTTAATGGTGTGTTGCTTGTAACAGAATGTCTTGGTCTCAATGGTCAGCTTGCATGCTTTGCATTTGGTGCATTTAAAATGTCCCACTACTTCCGGTAAGTTCCAGAGTGTTTGGATGGTGGGTTGCGGTGGTGTGTATAACAGAGATCGGACCACATGATCTCTTACACTCTTTGCTTTTTTGAAGGAGTGTAGTGGGGGTTCAGGGATCTCAAGGTCGTCCTATATGAGATTCCAGTGTCTGTTAATGATCCTTTAAATCTCATTACTCCTCGTGCAAAATGTGGTTACGCATATCATTCTCAACATCTCAGTAGAACGTTGCTTGGGTGTGAGGAGCGCATCTCGGTCATAGTACCAGGCTCTCTTTCTTGCCCGTTTTACTAGCCTTTTGGGGTATCCTCCAGGCTTTATATATAACAAGCACGACCTTGTCATTTATTTCCATTCTTATTTCCATTTAACATAAGAGATGTCAGTGGCCATAAGTTACAAGGCACTGTGCTTGCTTTACTCGATATCCTATGCAGATCATTGACGTCAAACCATGGACGTTTACCTCACGAATTAAGACATGTTCCTAATGTAGACTCTTCTCGTAGATGTGTCTTCCAAATACCGCGCCAGAATCGTTTCTGACGCATACCCTCTCTGTCCTTTATTATTCTTCCAGATCTTTATCTGGGAACTGTTTAGGATCTATTGACCAACAGTACACTACCGCGTACGTGCACAGATGGCCGTACTCCTCTCCTTCTTATACAGTAAGTGTCCACACAACAGGGGTTTTTATTCCAACCCTGTCCTGTTTGGATTCACTCCGAAGTTAACCTTCTAATATATGTTTCCTCTACACACAGGAGCTCTGTTGAGCCCAATTCTTGATTGAACTGCCCAGCCCATTGATATACGCTGGATGTACTATTAGGTAAACTTCACTTTGGTTTAGCTGCATTCACTCCCCCTTTGGAGACACCGTGCCCCTCTAATCACGTATTATTCATCTTGTCTTTAGGTGCTTACTATCCTCACTGTCCTGAAGAAGACCCCACCCTAAGGCTGGAATAACCTAGCTGATCTCCCAGGGGTCGAAACGTAGACTACAACTAGCTCACAAGCCCTGATAACTGTGAATTAACAACAGTGTCCTTAGAAGGCTATGTGATACATGGGAACAACTGACCTATGTTAGGCTGGAATTGTATCTTGATGAAAATGTGATGGATATATGTCACACCTCTTTCCTTGTCCACCTTCCTCACGGTTTCACTTTGACCAACAACACTCCATCTCTCTTTTTCCTACACCTGAGCACCTTTTTCTAAATATTAGAATCATGTGGTGATGAAAGAGCAACTGCGTTGCCACATTTAAAATTGCATATTTACATTTGAAATAAATTGCATTCATTGCAAATATCTAACATGGCACTGTGAATGCTGTTTTAATTTCATCTTGTTCTCTAGAATTGTTCGTTGTTACTGTGACCATTTCTATATTGTACCGTAATATTGACCCGGGTCTGGTAGCATTTCGGGTATCCCCATTGATACAAAACACATCTTTCTTATATCAACTGGTTCAACATACACCCCTATCTCATCTTTAGTTTGATTTAAGGGATGGTTGATGAAGAACATGGACAAATAAGATTTTTGTCGACATTTCGACCCTTTGTGTATGTGTTAGTTGGCACACATCATGGCGGGGCTTCCTCAGGACTAATAAAACAGGAGCAGCCAAACTGTTAAGAAATTAATTAGGCTTCTCTAGATGAGGATGGAATCTTCAGCAAAGGATCAGCCAGTATCCTCAAAATTATCTTCCACGGAGGGAAGTGTTGTGAAACAACAATGTTTCCCGCTATGTGTCCATGTATACTGTGCAGGGGGCTCACTCTCCTTCAGATCAGGGTGTTGCCAGCAATGTGGGTCACCAATTGTGTACCAAAATTGTTCCAAGGAAAGAGTTCAAACTTCCAGAACAAAAGAAGAAGAAGGACTGCTCTGCTGGGTCCTCAGACACCACCACAGTGGGCTTGCACTCAAATGACTGCACCTACTGCACTCTCAAGGCTCCACAAAGAAAGGACTGTGCCTGACTCACAGGAAAAGGAGTAGACTTCTGTTAACACATGCAACACATGCAAGGGCTGCGTATGTGTGTTGCCGCTCCGCTGCATTCCAGACAGCTCAGAGGATTTAAAGCTGGAACTCACAGGACGGAGGATTCCAAAGCAGTCTGGTAAGGTTTTTCAAAAGATGGCAGAAGACGCTGGGTATAATTAAAGTACTAAAACACACTGAAATTCAAAATGTGCACTGCAAAGTACACCAGGAGCGCTGATTACAGGTGCAGACCAAGCTAGAATAGCCGGTACCCATGAAGGAAGTCCAAAACTCTGTGAGCTGAATCCGCAAAATAAATATCCTGCTCCGCACATGTGAGGATCCGAACGGTGGTGCCAATCCCGTAACCATCGCCAAATTGTTAAGATGGCTGGGAAGGCTGGATAGTAGTAATGATTAGCTTCAATCCAAGAAGATAAGGCACCACCGATTGCATGACTGCCCTCACCGGTAGCTTCCAGTCAACTGCCCTTACACCATCATGGCACGGACTTGATCGTTCCAGAACAGAATGAGCAGTCTGTGCCGGGACCGAGGATACATACACTTACACAACAACTTCCTTATCAGCAACAAGTACAACAGAGTTGGAAGAAGACGTCTGCAAGCCCAAAGAGATGATCACCCCAGCTGACCTATTGCAACTGGATTTTTCCTGTACTGCGCAGGTGCATTGTGGGAAAGCCCTAGCCCCCCAAGAGGCAATCCAGAGTCTCTGAATACTTGGACAGAGCTAGTGGACACTTATTTTCCCCAAGGGAACAAAGAAACTACAAGATCTGCAAAGTTTTGCAGAAAAGCTTCAGGAGGAGACCGCTTCGACGTTGAGAGTCAAGCCGCCATCATCGACTCGCAAATCGGCCTGCTGCTCTGGTTTGTCCTGCTGAATGCTCAGGAGCTTCTTGCCATCGACATTGAGGACAAACACTTCCAGAGACTCACTGAAGCATTGCGCTGCAGCAGGCCACCGTCATTGAATCGAACTTCAGATGTGAGAAGCCCAAGGACCCGCCATCAAGCACGTCGATGAGAGAAAAGCTCCAAGAAAAAGACTAAGTTCGAAGGTAAACTTTTGACTGGGACCTTGCCCTCAGCCTAGCCGACCCACGCTCCACCGCAGTCGGCCTAAAACTTTGACTTTTTCCTGGTCCAGCGCGACCAGATAGCCACGAGTGGAGCTTTAAGCTTTTTGGCACGACAATGTACAATTTTTGATTTAATCTTTAAAAATCCATATCTGCAGTTCCTTAAATTGGTTTATGGTTGGTTTGGTGTCATTTTAAATATACAAATATTTTCTATTTTTATAAACTGATGGATTTGTATTGTGTTGTGTCTTTTACTTATTTATTGTTTCGGTGATATTGAATGCTTTACACATACCTGTGTCCTAGGTTAAGCCTGACTGCTCATTTTCCAAATTACCAAGGGTTGAGCAAGGATACATTTATTGAGACTTGATTGGACTTATTAGTAATTGTGGTATTATTTCTAGCTGAAGGTGAATGCCCCCACCTACTAATAATCTGCTTTCCTACAGTGGCAAATCAAGTTGCTTGTAATAAGTTATTACTGTTTACTAGTGACATCAATTAACTATATTGGTCTTCTTTCAGTAGGAGCAAATTCTCATGTGCTGGCCACAGTACATGCCAAGTTCTTCTTCCAGTGCACAGAGACAGTATTTCTGATCTGAATTTCAACATCCCTATTTACCTCAGGAATCCAAGAAGGTAGTAGGAGGCAGCAATGCAGCAACACAGCTCTAGCCTGGCCAGAAAAAAGATAGTCATTTCATTTAAGGGTGAGGTTTGAATTGTACTTTATCAGCAGAGCCAGGATCTTAACTCATTTTGACTCTGTAGCAGTCAAGTGGCTGTGTACTCTGGGCAACACAGTCAGTCAGTCTTGTCTTTTTAGCCTATGGCATGTTGTTCTGTGGGACTTCTAGCTTTGCTGTCAAATTTGAAGTTGTTGTCTAAAGAGCCAGGGCTGACGGAAAGTCTAACAAATTATACTGGGCCACTTAACAGCTTTGTGGCCAAGATGAGTTAAACTAATAAATATTATGGGGCACAATGGCTCCTTACTTTACATTGTTAAGGATATTAAGGATATTTCAAGTCACATCAGTGATTTGCAAAAACCTTATAGTACACTTTAGAGGATACTTTGTCCCATATATAATACATGGGAGCCTGCATTCCCTGTAAAAAAACGCCTATCTCTAATTTCTTTATTATAGTCGATTTGTGAGATCTCTAGTTACCTGTAATAACGAGAAATCTGCTCAGCTCTAATAAGTTGATGTCACAATGCCTGCTGCCAGAACCAGACGCCAGGCTAAAAGGTAGGTCACAGAACATAAGTACAGCTGCAGTTTAAACAAAAGGAGAACAGTTTTTTTGGTTCTTTTTATCTGTTTTTTCTAAATTGAACTGAAGAAAGGAGATTTTATTAGCAACGTGTATATTTTTTCCCACTGTATACATCATTACTGAAAGGATAGAATTTCTGTATGTTTCTAAACATTCAGAACGTCACCTTTTTCGTAATCTGATTTACAAGAAACTGATTCTAATACATTTTTGACAAAACATACTAGCTGCTATTTGGTGTGATTAATACCACACTACAGATTCTACTTTTATTTTGAATATCTGTAAACATCTCTTTCATATGAAAGAGAAAAGCTCCAATGATTTTGGCAGTTTGTGGGAAGTGTGATAATGTGACCATGTATTATAAGGAATAAAATATCCTCTTCCATAAGTTAAAAGTAAATTGGAAGTCACCTTGCAGTTCCATGCCCTTATAAAGGACTCAGCCTTCAGTCTCACTCTTCTATATTGTCATGGGGAACTTCTAGGAGGCTGAAATATCTCTGTAATGTATGGCAGAGGGTTGTTTATCCCATATATACTTCCTGTGAGGTTAGGTCCCACACAGCGTATGTAGGCATAGAGATTCTACACAGCACAAGATGAGGAGATTATTTATGGTGCTCTGTTTTGAACAGTCACTGAGCTCTGGTTTGCTGGTTAATCAGCCTGGGAATGCTTATGGCTGCTGTAAATGCAATGCTGAGACCATGAACCTTTCAATGTTTCATTCGGGGACATAACATTGGCTCCTGTGGCCCTTGCGGTGCAGGGGGCCCCCCATCTTTCAATTGGTCCCCATTCAACCTAAGGCCTAGGGATATCTTTAAGCTATAGGAGTTTCAGGGGCCCCATCAATTTGTGTTACACCACTGGTTTCATTGATGTGATCTGGCTGAAGGACAGATTCAATCTATTAACCTGTGTATGACTCACTTGGGGGGTTAACAATCATTGCACTCAAATTAAGTTGATTTTGTTTTATAACTTCAAATGATTGGAATGCAAATAATTATGAAATGCAGCTGTTTTCAAATTTTTAAGAAAGCATGCTAAATGAATCAAGAGCAATGTCTTTGTGAGTTTTATTATGTTTAATTATGAAAAATAATCAGTTTTTAAAAAACGTTTCAATTGCTTCATGTCTGTAACTGATGGTTGTTTTATGACTAACCGGATTCAATAAGCATCACTTTTCATGTGTTTATGTTTACTCGAAATACATGAAAACAGTCCAGAAATGAAGGCATTAGATAGAAAATGAATTCTTTTAATTAATGTCATGAGACAATTGTTACATTGAACCCGTTTAGAGTTGTAAAAATAATATAATTGAGGCGTTACAAACAAATGGAAATACTTGATCCAAATTGTATTTAATTGGAATGCACTCAAGCAGTGCAAGAGGTCGAATTAAAAAAATAAGCCATCAAATATTAAACAGAAATGGGCGTCTGCACTCATTTAACCGAAGCCGATTTTTTAGACTTCTATGCATGGCGACATAGAAGACAAACTTTACAGTTTCATTAAAAAACTGAAATGTATTGCTTCATAATTTCTGAATTTTCTGACCTCGGTGCATTTTAGAAATTGGAGGCATTTTGCATAAAATGTCAAAATGTAATAAGTTCAACCTTTTGTAAAATGCACACGTAGAGTGTAGCCTATTATTTTGAAATAATCTAAAAGATTACACAGCACGCTCCATGTCTTTTTTAAAACTGAGGGGCATATTAGCAAGACCCACGTTAAAATTATCGCCGTTTTAGCGTCAGGAAACTGCCGCTAAAACGGCGATAATGGGCTTGCTAATATGCGTTATGGAATTCCAATAGAAGCCCAGGTTAGATGTGCAGGACATCTAACATGGGCTTCTATTGAATTCCATAACGCATATTAGCAAGCCCATTATCGCCGTTTTAGCGGCAGTTTCCTGCCGCTAAAACGGCGATAATTTTAACGTGGGTCTTGCTAATATGCCCCTGTATTTATTATTCTAACTCTTTCATTCGTTGTTCAGGACACAAAACAATGTCATTTCAATATGGTCTGACTTATTTGCTCTAAATTAGTTTGTGTTTCTTTGCATCATAGGTTGTATTTAACTGCAGTCCTGATAAACAAAGCATTTTGCGGTTGTAAAACCTGCGATTCACAAAATCAGAGAATTTGCAACAGTAAAATGACTTTTTGTTATATACTGAATCCATTTTGCAGTCCAATAACAGGATATTGAATTGAAAAATGGGTTTAGAAACCCATAACGAATCATTACTGGGAAGGGGTGTGTTTAGGACGTCCCTTCCAAACAGTGATTTGTTAAAGTGATTTGTTAAAGTATGTATCAATGTCTTCCACCCCAAGGCTGGTACACCTAAATTGCACCAGGCAGGATTCGGCCAAAGCAAAGTTCTCTGCTTCCTGCCCTTCTGACAGATCAGAGGGAGGATCCCTAAAAGAAGTGTCTAGCACTTACACAGTGTGATGCTCAGGGTCCCTTCCATTTGAAGCAGGCATCACACGGCCAAATGGATATGTCATTGCAGGCTCCACCCACCTCCTTCGCCTCCTTCTTCTCATAAGCTTCTTCCCCTTGTCCATAGGTTTTGATCCCATGGGACCTGCCTGAGGGGACACAAGACTTGGCATCACCATGTTTTATTAGTATGCCTTGGAAATGGAAATTAGTAATCCTAGCACTGGCATTCATTTTGAGGAATTTGGGTAAGGGTGTCTCAAGGCAGACTTGGCTGGGATCATTTGGCTCATGTGTGACGGATGTACCACTAACGTTCTGAGTGACAGTGTGCCCTGAGCCTTAAAAACACAATGCCCCAATGAGGCTAATGCAACACAGTGGGTTCGGTTAATAAAGTCAAACCCACAAGCATTGTCAGGGTGTCACCATATGAACGAAGGCAAAATATCAGCCCAGCACATAATGCAATCAGTTCTGAAAATCTCTCCTGGGTCCCTAGCAAGTTCACCCCTCTACTGACCCCAGAGGGAGCATGGAGGTAAAAACAAGTCCCGAGTACCCCACCACTCCAGACAAGGGTTCATCTATAAAGGGTCCCTCTGATTCAGTGCTTCTCTCTGTCTCTCCCTTGGTTAAGAGTTTTATGTAGGAGTAAAAGCATCAGAAAGTGGGCACCTTTCCCTAATCTAAAGATGATACATCATCGCACCACCCCTGTTCCATCACTCCTGCACAGCTTCTTGGGAGTTTTCAAAATGGCAACTTCAGGTGGTCAATGGTCACTACTCTCCAAGAGCTTTAATCCAGCCCCCAATTGAAGCTGCCAAACTATTTTCTTCCCACCACAAGTTCAAAGGGGCCACAAGGAGAAAATGGAGATGCAGGTCAGTCTGGCTTCTGGCTATCCCTCTATTGTTCACCTGGGAAAATCTTGTCCAGGCATGTCAGGCTGTGTCAATGCAATTACCTTATGCACATTCTGCACCCCCCTCTCCCGTGAACAGGCATAACCCCCATAGATGGCCTTGTTGTGTGAGGGAGCTTTGATCTACCCTCTGGCGAGCAGAATAATTAACTTTGCACAGCATCGTCGGTCAAAGCCCACATGTAATTAAGGCTGATTAGAGAAATATGACTAAAGCTCAATTTATGGGTAGGAACGCAAATATGGCTAAATGAATATTATGTTTGCACCTTGAATCTTTATTAACCTAGGGATGCACATGTTTCTCTACTATTCCCAGAATAAAGTGAAGCACTACAGACTCCTACTATATTAAAAAATAAATAGGGATATTTCTTTGTGAACCTCGAATCAAGTTATTAGCTCTGCACAGGCCATAATCAATTTGTTAAAGCTCCCATCTGTGCCAGCCTACCTGAGTGAAGATATGGGGCTGAGTTCAACAGTAGATCCTTTACTCAGCCACACACAGGTGCCCTTACGTGAACACACATGATCACCTGAACCCTAAACATATCTCTGCAGTAGTGACCCTTACTTTAGAAGGCAAGCACTGCCAGTTAGGACTCAAAGCCATTTTGCCAGAGTTTACAACGCTACAGACTCAGTTAATGTGACTCACTTACAGCAGAGATTCAAAGACCAATTGATCCAAAAGCAAAGGATCGAGTGAGACTAAATGAGCCAGAACCCCATTCTTGACAAACTCTAACAGCACCAATCTCTGCCTTGATAGCACCCTAGAATTCCTGCAGGAAACCATTGGTGACCCTATCTTCATCTTCCTTGGCACATATCAAATTGGGCGGTAACCTCTTGCTTTCCACCCCACTTTCTGATTCCTTTACAGGACAATACTGTTAAGCAAGTCTCTTATGAAGGTCTCTTTCTTTAAACCCCTCTCTTTTTATGTTGACGTAATTTGCAGTCATGGATAAGACCAGGGGAGTCTCTTTATCATAACTTTGTCTCTCTCTTAGACACAAAGTTTTGTGGGCCCAGAATATTTCTCCTCTTTCATCCTCCCTGATCAAGGTCTCAGAGCTTATGCTTCAAACCTACTTTCCTCAGGTAAGGTCCCTGTTTCTTGTGCCCTGCACTATACTTTGTTTCTGTCATGTCATAAAAATTTACCGCAAATACACACAGGAACAACAGAATGTGAGCAGCGGTTGTTTGTGAAAGATTTTTTTTCACTATTTTTAGCACAAAAAACTTGTTCTCACATCAAACTTGACACTAGGACATATTTCATGCTAAAATATAGTGCTGAATAAAGGCTTTGTGTTTTGTGTAATTATCCATAGCTTTTCTAGAATTTCGTGAAATTATGCACACCTTTTTTCTTAGACTCGCATGGCAGGGATATAGAGAAAGAAGCTGCTGTAAGCCTTCACCTTGGCCTTCCCTACGGGAGGTGTTAATTTTAGCTTGGGCATTGCGAATATCAGGGGTGCAGTTGTGTTGTACAGTGGAAGTTAGGTTTACATAGAAAATGCGTTAGTAAAATGCTGTGCTAGATCTTGTAATCATGGATGGCATCATGGCTGATAGTCTGTTTAGGCCCTATTCATTCGACCACGCCTTGCAAGGAAATCGAGCCACATTTTCCTGATGATTGCAAACTCCTTCAATTCTTCGTGATCTTTTCCAGTTTTTCGTGACATTGGCTGGCAGTAACTGCATACTCCAACAATTGGATCTTCATAGTAGCTGAATATCCTAGGAATCTAAAAAGCTTAAGGAAAGGCACAACAGAAGACAACCCCAGATAAGTACAAATCTTTTACTTCAAGCAAGAGCAAGTAACAAAACTACAGATGTTTGACAAATAGCTATTAACCAATCGACTGTAGAAATGACAGGGAATTCTGAAGCAGAATTATTGTTAAGGAACTTTAAGTTATGAGAACGGCTGAAAGTCATTCTAAAGCTATTTGTAAGAAAACATAGTACATTTTTTAAAGGGTGGTGCAGTCATCTCCTTCTCCAGAGAGACATAGATAGACTCTAGACCGAAAAGAAATAGAATAAACTTACATGGTAATTGAGAATCAAGCCGTAATGCCATATATTTAAGCTATTCCTAGAAATGTTTTGAGCACATGTTTAAAATGTGTTTAGTGATAACAAGATCAACTGTTAACAAATGTTATTTTTATCTTTATTGATGTGCGTCATTAGGAGTCACAGGCAGTGCAAAGAGGTCGTAAACAATCAAGCCTTATTCAGATCTACTAAAGCCTCCAGTGGAACCGATTTTGTAGCAATCATGCAGTGTCTTATTCCCATCACCCCCCACCCCCCATGCGCAGTGAACTAACCTTTTAAATAGTGTGAACCTATATGAAAAGGTGGGTAAGGAAGGTATATAAACATATTATCACTCATGATGGATCAGTAACACAAGATCAGTTAGTGACCTGTGATTGAATACTTAAAGGGTAAATTGTACATGAGTTTACAAACATATGGATGTATGTCACTTGGGTTCATTAACCAAAAATAACATTTATTCCTTAACTGTGGTAACATTGTTCATGGGGTTTTTCAAAAAGATTTTCATGATTTTCAGTTTCATAAACTCTCAGATCAGGTTGGGTTTGAACAAAGTAGGTCCTAATAGAAGCTCAATATATTTGGTTAGGCACTTAGTTATTCTGACTTCTGGTTGCTCACTGTCACTAGTACTCTCTTTGCTGGGTTCTGATTCTTTCCTGACCTTTTCTGGAATTTGTTCTGCTAGGTGATTCAGCAAGTCAATTGTGTCTTGCTTGCAGGTGTCTCGAATTATGAAGACGCCACCAATGGGTCATCTATATACTGCACTAGAACTGATCTGCAATTCAGCTGTAGGGTCTGGAGGTTTCTCTTTAATATCTGATTAAGGATTGAGGGACTCTCTGTATACCTTTGTGGGACTCAACACCACACAAGAATTTTCCCCGTAAATTGGAAAGTGAAAAGAAATGGGTTGTCCTCATATAAGGGAATGGAAAAGAATGCTTGACACAGATCAATAATTGTGAAACACTTGGCATCACATGGAATCTGAAATAGGATCACTACAGGATCAATGCCAATGGACAACACAGGATTACAAAATGATTCACCTTTTGGAGGTTCAGAACTATCCTCCATTTCTTGTACTGTTTCTCCAAACCAATCACAGTTAAGTTGGAAGGACTTCCTAGCACTTCCTTCAAAATATCTTGTTCTAGCATAGGCTTGATGATGGGTGTAATTCCTGCCACTGCCTTAGTTGTGAGGCGTACAAGGATACTCTGTGTTAGGCCTCGTTGTGATTTTCACTGGATCAACATTCTTAATCAACCCTATACCTTTGCCTGAAAAGTCCCAGACATCCTCGTGCACCATATATCTTAAGTTGGGAACTAAGGGCCTGATTTTGATGTTGGCGGATGGGTTACTCCGTCACAACAGTGGCGGATATCCCGTCCACCGAAATATAAATCCCATAGGATATAATGGGATTTATATTTTGGAAGACGAGATATCCGTCACTGTTGTCACGGAGTAACCGGTCCACCAAGATCAAAATCAGGCCTTAAGTTTTCCTTGGCTATAACTGGAAACAAGTCAACTGCTGCTTCTCATGATTTCAGCTTCAAATCTACGTCTTTAACATGTGTCTGTAGTTCCACGCTGTTCACACTGGAATCCTTGGCATGACTTTCCCCCTAACCTTTTGCCTTCAACCCTACTGTTTTGTTGACTTCGTTTTTGCTGGCTTTAGGAGCCTGCACATTTTACCACTGCTAACCAGTGCTAAAGTGCTTATGCTCTCTCTCTCTCTCTAAAACATTGTAGAATTGATTTATACCCAATTGGCATATTTAGTTTACTTGTAGGTCCCTAGTAAAGAGGCACTGCTATGACCAGGGTCTGTAAATGTAATGCTACTAGTGGGCCTGCAATGATGATTGCGCCACCGACTTAAATAGCACTTTAAACATGTCTCAGGTCTGCCATTGCAGCTTGTGTGTGCAGTTCATAAACTGCCATATCGACCTGGCAACATAAACCTCTTGCCAGGCCCAAAACCTTTTTTTTAATACGTGTAAGTCACCCCCAAGGTACGCCCTGGACAGCCATGATAGCAGGGTGCAGTGCATATAACAAGTAGTGCATGTACTTTTTTTTACATGTCCTGGTAATGAAAACCTCTTAAATTCGTTTTTCACAGCTCCCATTGGTTAACATTGGGATTACTTTATTACATCTAATAGGTGATAATTTTCAAATGGGTCGCAGGTCACCAGTTTATGTTTTTTGTCTTTGGAATTGTAATGAAAAACCCTCTCTCATGATGAAACCAGATTTTAAATGATAATTTTGAAAATTCTACCTTTAGAAAGTTGGCATTTTCCTGCCTTAGACATTTAGCACCTGCAGCCTGTCTCTGGGCCACATGACTGGATGTAGTTGACAGTTGAGCTTTGTGTAGTCCTCCTAGACAGCAAAACACAATAGAGAGATTAGTTGTGCCTGGATGGGCCATCATTGACAGGATGGGAGGATGGAGCTGTGTACAGCCCTACATACACTTGAATAGGCTGTACCCTTCCACCACACAAAGGGTTGCATACCGCTTGTAGTTATTCTGGAGTCAGGACGGGTAAGGTAGGATGCCTAGAGACATCAAAGTGAAACCTCTAGAAGCATCTTCCACTTCAACGGAAGGCCCATGTATAAATATTGGACCCCAGACACCAACTTTTCAGTGCACTTCTGGACCTGTGGCTACTCTGCGAGGAAGAAGGATTGCTATGCTGCTGAAAGAAATGCCACTTTTCTGGGCTCCTGCTCTGAAGGACTGCTCCCCTGCTGTGCTGCCCTGCTGCCCTCTTGCCTGGGTGAGAAGGACTGACCCTGCATCTGTTAAATCCAGGACTCCAAAAAGACTCCAAGAGCTAGTTAGCTATCGGACTGACTAGAGCCTCAGGGGCAGAAGCCTCCAACAGCTTTGAACCCAGCACCTGGACTCTGCCATTTGTGAGTCCTACCCTGCCAAGTGGTGCCAATCCAGTCCTGTACCCTTGGAAGCGGGCCTGAAGGTGCTCTGCCAGCCCATCTGTGGATCCAGCAGAACCGACGCATCTCCTCTGCTGTGCACGCAATCCCGAGCAGAACCAACAAATCACCTATGTTGTGAGGCGCAATCCTGGGAAGAATGGATGCATCGCCTCTGCTGCAAGGGTTCTCCAAACACAAGGACTCATCATCGACTTCTTAGCCCACATTGGAACTGCTGCTGTGCGAAGCTTTCCCAACACAGGCACTTGCATCCCTTGCCGAGGGCAGCCTCCAAGATTACGCAGGTTCTCACATCACTGCCTCCTTGCAGCTCTTCGGAACTGATACATTGCCTCGACTGCGCAATACATCTTTGACCCCAGACTCCGCATCACAAGTTCTCGTTGATGGGATCCTTGAGGATGACGTGGAACCTCACATTGTAGCTCTGCAGACCCTCAGAACTTACGCATCGCCTTGGCTGCTCGATGCATTTTTGGTGCAGGAACTCGTAATGCAAACCAGGATTTAAGATACTCTGGTTGATCGGGCCTCACTGGGTCCCTGTAGCCGGCCCCTGCTCCATCGCAGTCAGCCTGAACTTGTGACTTTGTTCTGGTCTGGCGCAACCAGATATCTACAGTTGCTGCTTTGTACTTTTTGGCACTATTTTCTCTCAAGTCTTTAAAATTGCATATTTCAGGTACATTTTGGTCTTGTTTTATTTATTAAATTTTTTTCTATTTTTCTAAGTTTGTGTAGGATTTTTCTTGTGTTGAGTGTTCACTTTATTACTCTTTGAATTGCTCCATAAATACTTCACACATTATCTCTAAGTTAAGCCTGACTGCTCTGTGCCAAGCTACCAGATGGGGGAAGCACATGTTTATTTAGGGTTGACTTGTGCCTCACCCTGACAGGGATTGTGATTCCTGATTGAGTGGGGCTTCACCCCCCCCCCCAACCAGTAACCCAATTACTTACACACCCCACCCGGTATGCAAAAGATCACACAGTTCACTTTGCAGAGTAAATCGCTGCCCGACAAATTGACTGGACTGGAGTCACATATTAAAAATTGATGGACATTTTCAAGGGAACCTATCTTTACAGGGACCTTAGCAGAAACTGGGTTCATACTCTGCCTATTAGAGATGACTACAACTTGGACTTGATTTCCGGAAAGGCATAGATTAGAGAGCTCTACTGTTATCACAGTAGAGCGGGTAGATCCAGTATTGTTTAGAAATGACACAGGGTGGCTATTAACATCTCCATATACATATGGTCTACCCCTTTAACTGCACCAAGCATGCAATCCTCCTCCTGTTCAGGCACCGTCATTGTGATTGACCAGGGTCCAGTCCAATGGCACTGTCAAAAAGTGGGAATTATTGGAGATTATGAGCAACTATGAAAGGATTCTACTGCATCTTAGAGTTGGGATTTAAACTGTACCCTCTGATTACCATGCTTTGCTTTATCATTGAGGCTTGGGGCATATTAGCATTGTATGACTTTTGAACTTGAATATTTGACGTTGGCGTTGCATTCATAATCTGCATTTCAACATCATTTTGCACTTGATTTGGGTTCCATCTGCATTCTAACTTCTAGTGGACCACATTGTTGCAAATATGACAAGCAGTGGTTTTCTTCAGCATGTTTATGTCCATCCTTCAAATCCATGCAGCAGCCATCCCTTATCCTCAGCTGTGCAAACCAACATTCCCTGTCTTTACAAGATGGGCACCACATTTGAACTCAATAATTTTTGAGAATTATGTCTAATGACTTGGACTGCCAGCAAATTACATTGTGCTGTATCTGAGAACTAATTTCTGGATGCAAACTCAGTACAAATGGAGAAAGGAATCCACTAAGATTCTCCTTTTCTGGATTTTTGACACCACCATGCTGTCTGAACACTTGTATCAACCTCTCAAAATAGAATGCACTGACTCTTTGGACTCTTGTGTGGTTCTTGTTATTTTGAGTCAATCTAAGACTTTCTATGGGTCCTTTGTTTTTAAATAAGCAATTACTTGCTTATACTTGTCCATGACAAAAGGAGAGCGTGTGCTTGTCTATGCCACCCTTGGCAACTCATCAATGAGCCAATCTACGAAAACTTTGTATTCTGCCCACAAATTCTTGTGGACCACAACTTCAAAAAGCCTATTCAAGTCTACCCAAGGCACCAGGATTCTCTCTCAACATCAGAAACAAATTTGTTAATGTAAAAAGGTCAGAGTGACTCTAAGGCACATGAACATACACACCTCCATGCACCTCCCTCAACAGGAACTCTTCAGCGTTTGAGTCTAAGTCTACCTTCCTTTCCTCCAGTGCCTCCTTTCTTTTTATCCCCTTCACGCTTCACCCATCAGTCCTTTTGTATTTTCCCATACTCCTTAGTACAGATCACCAACTCCTGACCATGTCCTTCAAACTCGGCAGTCTCATTTTCTTTAATTAACCATCCTGATATTCTTCCATAAGTACTTATTTTCACTCAAATCAATCCCACACTTGTGAGGCAGGTCTTCGAACCTGGCATGCACCTTGCAGGCATCTCTTGCAGCCTCTCTACTAAAAACACATGAGCTCAGCCTCATTGTATGTGTTTTCGAACTCTACAAGCTCCTCAAATTCTACTATTAATTGTACTAAAATGAATCTCATTGAAGGGAGCCTGAGGTCGTGATTCTGAATCTAAGCCGTAGTGACAACAGATATACTAGGGAAATCTAGGGATGGACCTCAAGTAACGGGGCATAGACCTCCATCTGGGGGGTCATACTTCAAAGATGCACTCAGATTTTCTATGTGCCTCCCTACCACCCTCTCATGACTTTTAGACTTCTGTCTCCTCTTTTGCAGTCACAGAAAAAACACCCACTGCCTCAAGCACACTCTTCCCTAACATAAAAGAATACTGCAAGTCACATTGCAGAATGATGATCTTATAAAGGAACTCAGCCTTCGGTCTTGTTCCTCTATATGGTTATGAAACTGCTCGATGACAGCAATATCTCCATAATGCAAGGCAGGGGGTTATTTTTCTTATATATACCTTCTGTGAGGTCAGGTCCCACACAGCTTATTTAGATATAGTAATGCTACACAGCACAAGGTGATGATATTGCTTATGGTGCTCCATTTTGAACAGGTACTGAACTCTGGTTTGCTGGTTAATCTGCCTAGGAATGCTTCTGCATCTTGCTGCGGTAAATGCAAATCTGGGACCATGAACTTTTCCACGTTTTATTCAGGACGTAACACACGTCCCTGCAGCCCCCGTGATGCATGGGGCCCCTACCTTTCAAGGGGCCCCATTCAACCTAGGGCCTACGGATATCTTAAAGATATTGGAGTTTCAGGGGCCCCTCACTACATTCTGGCCCGTAGGAATGAATGGGAAAACATTTGCAATTTGCAATTTGCCAAATAGGTAATCGCAAATTGCGAATGCAATTGCAAGGGTGCTAGGGGGCCTAAGGCCCCCTGATGCACCCCCAAAAAAGGTAAGTGTGCACATTTGGCGCACACACATGCCCTAAGGGCATGTTTATGCGCCACATGGCACTTAGAAAAATGCAATTTTGTGCATTTTTCTAAGGATTTGCAAATTACCATCAACTTGAAGTTGATGGTAATTGGCGATTCCTAAATGCAAAGTCGCATTTTGAAAATGCTTCTTGCACTGAATTTAGGGAATCGCAAATTGCGGTTCCCTGAATGCATTTGCAAAATAGGTAATCGCAAAAATTGCGATTACCTATTTGGCGAATGCATTTTGGGTTGATGCATCGGAAATGGCTTTTTACCGGTCGCAAACGGGCCGATTCTGCAGATCGGGCCGTTTGCGACCGGTAAAAAGCTTGATGCATGTGCCCCTTAGTGTTTAGGGCATTCATTCCAAACAGTGATTCATTAAGGTATGTATACATGTTTTGCGATAACATTGGACAACTTCCTGGCCTCCAGGTATGCTGTTGACCAACTAAGAACCCTAAAGATCCAACTGTGGAGGTTGTATGATGGAACCACGCAATCCCCAACAACGCATGGCTGAACAATGCGGTCTTAACAGCGACCGGGTCTTAACCACGTATGCCTTTACCACGCATACCTTTAAAATGAATTTTGTTGTAATGGCTTAATTGGTAATGGCATATGCGTGGCTAAGGTTACACCCTAGCCCCCGCACTGAGCCCTAAAACCCAACCCCTGCCCTGAGTACAACATCGACCACAGCCCTAAAAACACTCCACCCCCCACCATGAGTCCTAAAAGCGGCATCCAGACCTAAAAATGAACCCCAACCCAGCCCTAAAAACACCCCAGCCCCCAATCCTAATACCCTGCCCCCAGCCTTGAAAACGACCCAGACTCCCTCTGCCCTGAGCCCTAAAACCTGGACCACAGCACTAGAAAACATCCCAGCCCCCAGCACTGAGCCCTAAGACAGTCCCCCAGCCTTACAAATTATCCTGAAACCCCCTGCCCTGAAGCTCTAAAACACAGCCCTGCATACTACCAAGCCCCCCACCCTGAGTTCTAAAAGCGGCATCCAGCCCTAAAAATGAACCCCAACCCAGCCATAAAAATACCCCAGCCCTAATACCCTGCCCCCAGTCTTGAAAACGACCCAGACTCCCCCTGCCCTGAGCCCTAAAACCTGGACCCCAGCCCTAGAAACCACCCCAGCCCCCAGCACTGAGCCCTAAGACCGTCCCCCAGCCTTAAATATTACACTGATCCCCCCTGCCCTGAAGCTCTAAAACACAGCCCTGCAAACTACCAAGCTCCCCATCCTGAGCCCTAAAACCGGCCTCCCCCACCTATAAAGTATCCTGTCCATCAACCCTTAGCCCTAAAACCATAAAAACTTCCCTGACCCCGACACTCCCAGAAATCGTACTCACCAAGCTGGTTCTTGTCCGGACAGGAAGTCTCTCCAAGTCTGCAACACCTATCACCCCGTCCCATTCACTCCGAGTCTAGAGTGCTAACTACCACTAACGTCTAAACCACGCATATCCATGTTAAATGAATTGGCGTGGTTTAGACGTGCGTGGTTTCGCTTGTGTTGTTTAGCCATGCGTAGTTTAGGCTGTGTGGGGTAAGGCATTTCCTCTCTGTGGAATGTGACAGATAACCCTGTAGGCACACACCTTTTGCATTCCAACTCACTCAGCTCAGAGTCCACCACCATGCAGCTTAACTGATGCCTGGCAAACCAGGTTTTTTGAGGGGGCCTCAAGGCCATCCAACCCAAGGCTGGCACACCTAAATTGCACCAATCCGGATTCTGCCAAAGCAGAGTAATCTGCTTCCTACCTTTCTGACAGCTCATAAGGACTAACAGAAGTATCTAGCACTTATACATTGTTATGCTCAGGGTCCCCTCCATTTGAAGCAGGCATCAATCGGACACGTGGTTTTGTCGCTGCAATTTCCACCCACCTCCTTCGCCTCTTTCTCATGAGTCTCCACCAATTTCCATAGGTTTTGAGTTCATGGTACTTACCTGAGTGGACACCAGACTTGGCATCACCATGTTGTATCAGTAAGCCATGGAACTGGAAATTAAGGTCCCAAAGCAGAAAGGAGACACTTAGTTGAGTTCTTTTGCCTCTGGTGGCCTGGGCCCCCATACTGTGGAGCCTTTCACCAAGTGCTCCTTTTTCGTATTTGACTCTTTGGGTAGCAAGGCAAAGCATTCCGAGAATTACTGAAGGGAGGTGTTGTGGACTAGGAACTCATCATTCCGCAATGCAGCAGATAAAAGTTTATAAATCACTCTCCAGTCTGTGTGTCTTCTTATAAAAAAGGAAAAGTACATTATAAGACGCAACTTTACAAATATATTTTAAAAATGGCACATAGAAACAGCTATGGTGACACCCCCTAAAGGGCATCACAACCAACAGGAGGCGCACAATAAAGACAGGTTCTACAGTTCAGATAACACAATAAATGTATTCTGTTCCCCTGGTGCCGGAGGTACCTCAAATGGTCTGGACACCAGTGAGCTCTGAGCCCTAAAAACACATTACCCCAATGAGGCTAATATAACACAGAGAGTTCTGTTAATTAACGTCAAGCCCACTGGCACTGTCTGGGTGTCACCACATTAATGAAGGCAAAATATAAACCCAGCACATAATACAATCAGTTCTGAAAATCTGGCATGATGGTAGCATCTTTCATCAGCATTCAACAATATATGCAATAATTTTCTTCTGATATTATTACTATTAATAAAGATTTCAGTATATGAGTCTTTCCTCCACCTTTTGACTTGCTGTAAAGCAACTATACATCCTAGAGACAAAGATTGCTGCACCTCAGACCCACAACGCAAAGGGTCACAGCTCTGGAACTGCTTGCAGACTCAAATACTGTCATAAGTACCTAGAACGGGGAAACTAAGGGTAGCACTTCAAATATTTGAGTAACAGCTCTTCGGGCAGATGCCCAGAGCCAACCAACAGTTTTCTGACTTCCTGGGACACCACCAAACCCAATATGCACATTTTCTGGGCCTAAACACAGATTTAAGAATTAACTTTGCGGCCAGCTGAATTCATCCATGGCGCTGCCTTTGATGCGCCCATGGCCTAAATAGTTTTCTTTTTTCTATTACAATTCCTTCTCATCCAAGGCTTTAATCCTTTTTACTGGGTGCCCCTGTCCCTCCTGTGCAGCATAAGGGTCTGGTAAGCACATGTGACCACATAGTAGCCCAAACCTGTTCAGCCTTTCTGGCTCCACACCTGGACAAAGCAGTTTTGTGCCCCTGTGCAAGAGTCAGATGCCTTTGCTCCTTTCACCACCTGTATCTTCGCAGGCAGGGACAATGACGGAGTATCTCCCCTGATTCCCCACACATGGACAAAGGGCAGGTGAGAGGCACAGAAAAGTGCCCCCAGAACTCTGGCGCTCCCTGGGAGCCTGATAGCGTGAAGCCTCCTCAGCGCATCCAGGGTGAAAGTGGAGCAGTGTGCTCCAAACAGCTAGGCTACTGGGCCACTGGCACCTCCCCCGAGAATATAAGGTAACGAGATTGATGCAGCACCACTTGCTCCATGTGGCTGGTCTCCCAGGGCCTGAACTACCCTAGGAGGAAATGAATGTCCTGCAAACTGCAGTAGGATTGTCTTGTGACCTGCAGCCTCAGGAGCAAGCCGGGCAACTCCCCATTGGTGACAACAAATAAGTACAGATTAATGTGGCCCTGTTGGACCTTTTCAGGTGGGTTTTAAGTGATCTGCTCTAGTTGCGGGCTCTAGCCACCAGATGCATTCATTTGGAGCCTCCCAAACTCTTCGTAGATTCTTCAGGAGGTTGATTTTCAACTGCTCTCTCTCTCTCTTAGGAAAGAGCTCAGTATCTACCCTCCTGCCCCTTAGCCCCTCACAACATGCTCGCTATGGCTTCTTGGCAGTCCCCAGGACCTACTCCTCCTTCTTGGCTCTCAGTATGTCTTGTTGACCTGGGGTATTCCTCCGTAGCCCCGTCTGACCCTCAAGTCAGGCTACTCTCACTGCCTGCACCCACAGAGATCCCATTTGTGCTCCTGGGCACTTGCAAGGCACCTGTGTCTCCAGCAGAGGTCAGGTGGTTACCTTTAGTGGTTGTTGACCACCCAGACCAGATCAGTTCCAGGGAAACCCTCACCTCCTCGGTCACTAGCAAGTTCACCGCTCTACTGACCCCAGAGGGAACATGGAATCAGTATAAGTCCAGAGTGACCACCACTTCAGACTAGGGTTCATTTATGAAGCGTCCCTCAATCCTTGACTCCTGCGGATTCAGAGCTTCTCTCTGTCTCTTCCTTATACAAGAGTTGTAAGTGGGAGCAAAAGGTTCTAGAAAGTGGGCCCCTGTGCCCAATCTAAAGAAGCTCCATCATCATACTACCCCTGCTGCATCACTCCTGCACAGCATCTTGGGACGTTTCAAAATGGCAACTTCAGGTGGTCAGTGGTCACTACTCTTTGAAAGCTTTAAGTCAGCCCCAACTAACACTTCCAAACTGTTTTCTTCCCACCAAAAGTTAAAAGGGGCCACAAGGAGAAAATTGAGACAAAGGTCTGACGTCTGGTTATTACTCCCTTTGTCCAGGCTTGTCATTACCTTATGCAGATTCTGCCTCCACTTTCTTCCTCTTGTGTGAACAGGCTTAATCCTTCTTAGATTGCTTATTGTGTGGGGAGCTTTGATCTACCCTTCAGCGAGCAGAATAATTACCTTTGCCCAGCAGGGTTTATGGGTAGGAAGGCAAATATGGGACCAATTAATATTACGTTTGTACTCTGGACCTTCATTAAACTAGGGAAGCACACATTTCTCTACTACTCTTCAGAAAAGAGTGAAGCAGTAAGGCTCATGCTATATTCTAAGGAAAATAGAGATATTTCTATTTGAATGCCAAATTAAATTATTAGGTCTGCACAGGCCATAACCAATTTATTAAAGGGCCCATCTGTGCCAGTCTACCTGTATGCAAATATGGGGCTGAGTTGAACAGTAGCACCCCTTGCTCAGCCACACACAGGTGTACTTGCACCTGTAGTCAGCCTAGAGTCTCAGAACAAAGCTGTGCAGTAGCAGATCCTATTTTAAAAGGCAAGCACGGCCAGCTACGACTCAAAGCTATTTTGCCAGAGTTTACAGTGCTCGAGACTCAGTTAGTGGGACTCACTTACATCAGAGATTCAAGTACCAAGTTATCCAAAACCAAAAGATTTAGGGGCATATTAACAAGGCCCGGCGATAAATATCGCAAAGCGCGCTTAGCGCTTGCATATTTATCGCCGGCTATCTCTGTAATTTATCGCCCAGTTAGCGCGTTATCAACAACGCGCATCGCCGAGGCGATAAAATTCCAGAGATAGCGTGGATATCGCCGTTTTCCATGGTGGAAAACGGCGATATCCTAGATGATAGGGCCTGTGGTCTTAGCCACAGAATCCACCCCCCATGTTAAGTATGCCTTAGTCAGGAATTTAACAGACGTTAAATTCCTGCGTTAAGGCATACTTAACGCGATTTAAAAGATCGCTAACCCTCCTTGATAATATCGCGAAACTGCCTTCGCGATATTATCCCTGTTTGGTTTCACAGCCACGCCTACTTTGCATCTCATTAGCGATGCAAAGTTAGGCGTGCTGGGAACGGGCGCTAAGTCAGCAAAACACGCGATAGCGTGTCTTTGCTGATAAGGCGATGAAATTATCGCTGCTTTTCGGCCGAAAACGGATGCAAAAGCGGCGATAATTTCATATCACCCCCTTGTTAATATGCCCCTTAGAGAGACTAAATGGGACATGTTAGACCTGGTATCCTTGGAGGGGTTTCCCTTAACTTTTTCCTTCAGACCTTCTGTTTTTGCTGACTTCGTTTTTCTGGCCTCAGGATTCTGCACACTTTACCTCTGGTAACTAGTGCTAAAGTGCTTGTTCTCTTTCCCTAAAACGTGGTAACATTGGCTTATTCTCAATTGGCATATTTAAGTTACTTAAAGGTCCCTAGTAATGTGCACTACCTGTGCCCAGGGCTTGTAAATTAAATGCTACAAGTTGGCCTGGAGCATTGATCGCGCCACCCACTTAAGTAGCGCTTTAAAAATATCTCAGGCCTGCCATTGCAGATCCTGTGTGTACAGTTTTAAACTGCCAAGTCGACCTGACAAGTTAAATCTCTTGCTAGGCCAAACCTTTCTTTTTGATACCTATAAGGAACCCCTAGTGTAGGACCTGGACAGCCCACGGGGCAGGTTGCAATATATTTAAAAAGCAGGACATGTACGTTTTAGTTTTACATGTCCTGGTAGTGAAAAACTCTTAAATTGGTTTATCACTATTGTACAAAAGCTCTTGTGATGGCATGATGCAGAAAGGAAAAGAAGAATTTGCTCAAATGAATAGATAAGTTGCAGTCTCGGAATAAGGAATCTAACTTCAGGTGGCAAGTTTGATTGTCAAAGTTAAAGCAGCAAATGTTTTACAACTGACAAAGTCCCCCTAATTCATCACTTAGAATCTAGCCAGTGATGACGGAATACAAGAAAAAAGAATGCCCTACAGTTCGATGTCCTGATTAGAAACCTCAAATCTACTAGGGTTCAAAACGCGTTGATAATTATCAAATCACCAGGGAGTCTTCCTTCAAAAAAATATTTTTGACTTATAGGAATCCCTTTTGTACCCTTTGAGAGACTTTTTGGGTCCCCTTTTCTTTTCAAGCTAATAAGTAAAGTGGTATGCTCAAGCCTCATGTGCATGTTTTTAAAGTGAGTTCAATCAATTGAGGCTTGTTGGTTCTGTTGAATGTTAGAACTGGGGCACATTGATGTATTTTTCAGTTTTTTACTGTTTATGTTGTTTACATTCTTTGTATTTGGTTGTAAAAAAATCACTTTATGTTAGAATGTGCTTTGGGTCAAAACATTCCATGTTTTCTTGATGTGATTTGTCTTTGATATTTGAATGTTTATGGCAGTATCTCAAAAGAAGATCGAAACAAATGTTTTTTAACTGTTAGCGAAAAATAAAATGTGATCATGCTGATTAAGTTTTGTGACCACATAATCACAAATAATTTTTTGTTAAGAAGTGATGTCAGTACTGCTGCTTTCTTTGTTGTTTCACAATTATTCATTGGCCTAGCCTTGCTGTCAAATAAATGGTCCAGCCACCCTTCTGTTTCTTAACTTTTAAAAAGTTGGCATTTTCCTGCCTTAGCCATTTGTTACCTGCAGCCTGTCTCTGGTCACATGACTGGGTGTAGTTAGCAGTTGGTCTTTGTTTATTCCTCCTAGTCAGCCACACACACTGGGAGCTTAGGCGTGACTTGATGGGCCATCCTGGGAGGATGAGAGGAAGGAGCTGGGCACAGCCTCACTTACACCTGAATAGGCTGTGTCCTGTCCCCACACAAAGAGCTACATACCCCCTGTAGTTAGTCTGGAGCCAGGGCTGGCAGGGCAGGACACCTGTGCATTTCAAAGGCATGCCCTCTAGAGCTTATTCCCACTTCAAAGGCACAACTGTGTATAAAGGAAGGATCTCAGATACGCTGCCATGGAAGAAGAACTGCTGTGCTGCTGAAAAGACTGCCTCTTTCCTGGACTCCTACTCTACTGGATTCCTGCTTTGCTGCCTGCTGCCCTCTTGCCTAGGTGAAAAGGACTGGACCTATATTTCTTGAGCCCGGAACCCAGAGTAACTCCAAGGGCTAATTGGCTGGCCCCCTGATCTAAAGCCTCAGGGGCATAACAGAAATCCAACAACTTTGCATCTGCACCTCTACTCTGCGATCTGTGAGTCTTCCCTGCCAAGTGGTGCCACCCCAATCCTGGACCCTTGGAAGTGGGCCTAAGGTGCTTACCAGCGGAACTCAAGCATCTCCTCTGTTGAACGGTGTATTCTTGAGCTTAACTGATGCAAATCCTCAGCTGAGCGATGCATCCTTGATCTGTGTATATGTGCATCATTAGGAGTCACAGGCAGTGTAAAGAGATTAACAATGTGAAAATCAAGCCTTTTTCAGAACTACTAAAACTTCCAGTAGAACCAATTTTGAAGCAGTCATGCAGTGTCTCATTCCCTTCCCCTTCCCCCCCACTCGCACACTGAAATAACCATTGAAATGGTGTGCCAAGAGGTGAAGTGTTTTTGGAGGAAAATCATCATAGTATCAATCCTGTTGGATCAGTAACACAAGGTTAGTGCATTTAAAATTAAAACAAGGACTTCCTCAGTGTTTTGATATTTTGACACATCTGACAGTTACAGAGAGTGATTATTATCCTTGGCAGAGTTTGCTTCCCCCATTGTAGTCTGCTAGCTCTCTATGAGTCTGACACTATTCCCGGTCCTACTTCCACTGTAGACCTTAAAGTTATGCAGTCCCAGTACCAGTGCCATTCACAGCACTAGACTTGTCAATGTAAGTATTAAAGGGTTATTTAGAGCCACATGCTTTAGTTTCAGGCTACATTCATCTTCATTCAGTCCAGGTTCTTTATAATAGGGCCATCTGCATCCAGCCCTACGTCTGCTTGACTTTTACAGCTGGCATCCTGAGTCCACCCTCTACACTCCAGGTCCGATGGCCCGTCAGTAGGTTACAACAGTATCCAAAAAACTTTCAACCACTGTTGCTGCCTCAGCCCTTTGTGACTGCACCTGATTGAATGCAGGCAAACAAAAGGGAATTCTTATCTTCATAAGTTTTTTTCCTTGTCATCCATGCCCCACTCTTCAATCCCTCACCACCAAAATGCTCCTTCGCTGTTCTAAATCTTAGCCCCTCTACCTCATATAGGCTCCAGTAGGGCACAATAGCACCAGATGGAATCATTGTGACTGGCTCCACGGATGATTCACACTGATTGGGTGCATACTTAACTACTGTAGCAGGCTACCTTCACAGGCACCATCTTGGTCTAGCATCAATGTGCCAAAAGGAAGTCAATCTCAGCTCTCAGTACCACAGAGGGCAACTCGCTCTCCCAGATTGATGCACTCCCCTCCATCAGCCTGCCTCACTGACAGTTGATGTGGTATGCAGCAACAATTCGTTCTGTAGGGAAGTGCAATATTTATTTTAAACCTCTTTATCTCCTAATAAAGTAGGAGTTGCCAATTAAATGGTACAGCACATCAGGTTAATAAGCAAAAAACAAGCTGACACAAAAAACAAAATGAAATTCCCCACGAGATATTATCAATCATATATCGTGGAACAGTGCAGATTATGACACATCAAGACTACACACAGGATTGTGATGTAACATATAAAATAACAAAAACCATACAAGATTAACAAGGTGTATCAAAACTGAAAAACATTAAATACACAGGACATTTCCCAGTTTAACATAAAATACACAAATGACTCAGAAGGGTGTCCGTTGGAATAATATATATGTTCAAGCATATATCCTCATTGCTTGGATGTGAAGTATGACCGACAAGGGTAGAGAACACCTTTACGTATCGTCAACGTTTCAACCCATTACAGTTGTGTGTTCCTATCAATCACCATCCTGGGTCTTCATCAGGTCTAAGAAAAACAGCCTGGTTTAGGTGTAGGCAGCCTCATAATAGGCACTCTTTTCCAACAGTACATGTTGTATCTGCAGTTAAATGGCCCTTTGGTTTGTGGGGGAGGGGACCTTGTAAAACTAGTAAGTATTCCTCTGAGAATGAATGAAGTTACAGTCAATGTATGGGCAGAGCCTATGGTTAAACTCCCATGGAGGTACAGCGTAATGGCCGAGATCTGAAGCGGATTCTTGTAACAGGTGCCGGAAAGCAAATAAATTGAGTTTCACCAGCCGGAAAATCAAGTGACCTCACTGACAGTACAGAAATCATCTCTTATTGGTAATCTCTTAACTTACCTTTCTCGTCTGCTGTTGCATCGGCACCAGTGGTACTGGTGAGGAGTCTACTCAGGCCTCCAGTGTTCGACAGCCACCACGCCAGTGTTTCCATACAGAGTACCCTGCTGGACTTGACTCAGGAGGTGTAGGACCTGGTCAGTAGGGGCTAGTTGGCCACCCTTTATTGTCATCTATCTGTTACTATTGGTGCTGCCTGCATTTCATGTTCCAGGGTTCCCTTTGGGGTACGACAGGAGTAGTCCCACTTGTCTCATTTCCACCTCAAGCCCTTTATTTATCATTTGTGGCTCATTGGGATACTATGAGCCAAGACCAGAGGGGCCTTATCCTAATGTATCATTGTTGGACTAGGCCCTTTCTGCTGAGGCATCTCCAAACTTTTTGCCTTAACCTTTCTGTTTTCTAAACCTGTTTCTTTTGACCGTTAGGACTCTGCGCACTTTACCACTTCCAACTACTGCTAAAGTGCATGTGCTCTCTCCTTTAAACATGGTGAAATTGGCTTGCTAATAATTGGCACATTTAATTTACTTGTAAGTATGTAGTTAAGTGGTATTACAGGTACCAAGGGACTGTAGATTAAATATTACTAGTGGGCCTGCAGCACTGATTGTGCCACCCACTTAAGTAGCTTTTAGAAACATGTCCCTCGCCTGCCATTGCAGCCTGAGTGTGGTCTTTTAAACTGCCATTTCGACCTGACAAAAAAAACTTTTGCCAGGCCTAAACCATCCTTTTTAATACATATACGTCACCCCTAGGGGAGACCCTAAAAAGCTGATAGAGCAGGGTGTGTTGTATTTAAAAATTTGGACATGCACTTTTAAGTTCTACATGTCCTGGTAGGAAAAAACTCCAAAATGTGTATTTCACTACTGCAAGGCCTACCGCTCCCATAGGATAAAATTGGGTTATCTTATTACATTTAATACATAAAAACACTTTTGTGTGGGAGCAATAGGAATGTCATGTTTGAGGAATTGCAATTTAAAATCCTATTTAATGGTAAATTAGGATTGTAAGTCACAACTCTGAAGATGCCACTTTTCAATCAATCAATCAATAATTACTTTATTTGATTAGCTTCAGCAATCATAAAAGTACATAAAAAGAAAACATCAATAAATATCATTCCATAATATATAATCTATCATGGCATATCAATAGAGAGTCTGGGTTTTGGCAGGATATGCCATCCTGGCTTGATGGAGACGGGTGAGCTGTCACCTACCACACTTGCATTTCAACGGTACTGGCCCAGTTCACATACAAATGACTTCATACTATCCTGTTGTGCCCCAAACAGACTTGGAACAGTGCAGGAAGGCAAGAAAAGCCAGATACGTCCGTAGGGAGAACACTCCAGATGTTTCTTCTACTTCAAAGTGGGCACTAGATTTAAAAAGGGGGCCCTCACACCCACTTTTTAGTACACTCCTGGACCATTGGATACTACAGAAAAAGGACTGCCCTTTTGTCAGAGGTCTACCCTGCTGATTGAGGTCCGCCGTGCTGTCTGTCAAGGAAGACAGGACCTGCTCCCTTCATCCCAGGCTGAAGTGACTCCAAGGATCAGCTGACTGACCCCCTGGTTCTGAGCTACAGGGACACAACAAGCTCCAGAGGTCTCCCTGCAACTGCCCAGCTGACTTGCTGAACTGGACCTGCCTGGACCTGTAATTTGAACTCTCTGATCTCTGCTAGCCTCTGCTGAAGTGAGTTCCTAACCACAAGTGGTGCTCCTCTGTGTGGTATTAGTTGAACTTCTCCTAAAAGAAAAGAAGAATTCCTGAAGTTTTGAGCTCTTTGCAACTACAAACGGGCCCGTTTGCACCAAGAACATCCCACCTGCACTGACCTCAATGCAAAGTTCTAGCAAACCTCACTCTTCATGCAACAGCAACCAACAGAACTAGATCTGCACTTTCCGTTACAGCATGACAGCCTGCCATGACCGCCAATGTGAACCTCCAGCAATGACCAGCCATAATGCCCAAAAGGATCTTTGCACTACAGTGACAACCATCTCTGACTCCCAGCATGCTCTTCACGCTACAGCGACGACCATCTACCACATTCTCCTTGCTCTTCGTGGCATCCGCCACCGTGAACGGAACTCTTCACATTGCACTGTAGAATGTAACTTTTTCCCCATGCTCCATTGTGCTCAGCTTCAACTTGTGACTTTCAACCGTTCTTGCGTAACCAGATAACCCAGAGTGGCACTTTGGCCCGTTATGTGCTATACTGACCTTAAATCTTTGAAATTATATATCTCTGGTTCTACTGGTTAGATTTTTGTTGTTTTGATGTCAAATAATGTATTACATTTTGCTCTATGATTCTAAATTGGTGTGGGGTTTTCCTTGTGTTGCGGTTTCACTTTATTACTGTTTGTGTGTTGCATAAATACTTTACACATTGCCTCTAAGTTAAGCCTGACTGATTTGGTGCCAAGCTACAAGAAGGTTAAGCACAGGTTAATTTAGTAAGTTTTATGGTTCACCCTGACAAGGAATTTGGCTGTTGCTTGAGAAGGGCTCACACCCCCCTCAACCAGCAGTCCAATTTCTCCCAATCATCGGATGAGAAGGACGCTAGCATGCTGGAGTATAATCTGTTGGCTCTGGGTATTGCTGGTTTCTCCACTGCCTCTTGTTCTCACCATCAAAGTAAAAATCCCCATAGTAAGGGTTCAGCTCTAGGGATTAAAATAATTCATCGGGTGTCCACATGAGGTTGCTTGCCCTTCCAAAAGACGGCATTTGTCATTCTGGACCTTGGAGTTGCTCACTTCTCTTTGAGAGCATGCATTCCCAGTTTGCAGATATAAGCAGGACACAAAGATCTGCATCAAGCAACAAGGGTGTGTGCTTTCACTGTCTGGTGGAAGTGGCCCATTATTTGGTAGAGCCATATGTTTCCATTTTCCTTCGCTGTCAATCTTCACTCTAATGTCTTTTTGTTCCTGTTGTCCCATCTATGCTACCCATGTTTTGACTTTTTTGCTCTATAGAAGGATGTACTTTACCTATGTTTTTACTTTAGGAGGCTTGCCCAACGTGCTGTCTGTATTTCTGGTGGACGGGATCCTGTATGCTTTCTCTCCTATTCCCTTTCTTCTAATATTGATCAAGAAGATTCTCTGCGAAAAGGTGCAGTTTCTGTGGATTGCACCATATTGACTTCACTGGCAATGGGGTCCATATTCTGCACACTGTCAAGCATTTCTCCTGTGAAGGTTCCAGATTATCCAAGTCCTCTCCAGTGTCTATATCTTCTCTAATCGACCCTGATTTTCTTCTGACTGATAGTCTGGAGGTTGATCAATTCATTCTTCAATATCGCACCTGTTTTGAAGTGGTGGCTTCTTTTATGCAATAGATGCATAGGTCCTCCAATCAGGCTTCCTATGCTAATAATTGTTGTTTTTTTTAACTGGTGCTGTTGCTGTTCACTTCAGACTTATTCCTGTCATACTAAGGATGGTTTTGTCCAGACGTTGTATGTTTTTTCTCTTAGGGTCCACTGAGTGGCCAGTTGGTCATTTAGGAATAGGGGTTTTCAGTGTCTATGGTAGATTGCCTGACTGGCTTCTTCAGGGTTTTGAGGATTTTTTACCCTTCGTTCATTCCCCATTGCCATCATGGCACTTGTCTCTGGTTCTCAGGGGTCTCCAGGACTAGAGGTATGGCTGCTTTCTAGATAGAGCCTATGGTGGGGTTATTGTCTGTGAATTGCAGGGCTGCTGCTTGGGCACCCTCTCACTTTTTTCTCTGACATGATTGAGTGGATGTGCCTACTGCTTGTTCTGGTGTTTTTTTATGACATTTCCTCTAGTGTCACTATTGAGTAGCTGATTTTGTTTTGTTCACTAAAAAACTATGTACAGTTATTTAGTCTTATTTTTTGTAATATGGATGTCCACAGACATTTTGTGCTAGGAGATTGCCATGCATTCATAATGTGACCAGTAAGAATCAAAGGGGAGGGGGGAGGTAGAAGTTGTGTGTAAAGGTCACTCCGCTTCCACTTCGTAATTAACTATAATCAAAGGAGGGTGATTCCCTGTGGGTTCCATAGAATCTGGGCATTCCAGGATTAACCCAAAACCCTCAACCAATCTTTGCCAGTGGCGGTGTATAGTGATCACAACTATGGTGTGTTGATGGGCGGTCTCATCATTGGGTTTCACACCTAGGTAGTCGCATCACTAGGTGAGTACTGCCTCCATATGAGGAAAAGTACTGGTGGGATCCATAAGGTGCTATCTAAAATTACCTCCTGTATTTCTGCAAGATTTTTTTGAATAAAGGTGAAGCATAAAGGGGTAACATTAAAATGGTGCAATGGTGACGTTAGACGGACGTGTAAATTGTCCTTTACATCACACATGTTTCAGCCCGTGATGTCCAAAAGGGTCTGGACATTCGTCAGGACCAAAAATAGAGGTTTAACGGGTCACTCTCTGATTTTTGTTTGTGTATGTAGACCTGCAAGTCATTTATCCACTTGTCTTCAATCCGATCTATTTTCTCGGAAAACTAGGTGGGCTTTCATTGAGCCTAAACCTTTTAAAACGGAGAAAAGAAAAAAGGTTAATGAGAAACAAGGGTGCCCAATTGGTGTGCCTTATCCGTTACTATTAATAAGAAGTCATTTACTTTCTCAAATAGAAACCCAAGCTTTGACATGTTCATTTACATCTATGCAAGAGATTTGGTGTATTCTTTATAAATGCATTTCTTTAATCCAACATTTTTCATTATACTGTGCAAGCTATAGTCCTTTTATGTAGAAACATATTTAAACCTTAGAAATAGTTTTGGATGTTGGGAGGTATGGTAAAATCCTTTGTTAGGTATTTTGCACGACTTGTCCTTACTATTGCTATGTACACTTATGCTTGTTGTGTAGCTTCGTCGTTGTTAATGTCGGTATCCCAAACAAGTAAGGAAGATATGGTAATTACCTTGCTAAAGTATCCTGTTCAGCCTTATAGGTACAGATGAGGTGGGGTGTCGTGGCAATCTGTGCAATGGGGTTAAAAGTAAGATATGCCAGGGACAGCCGCAGACCGTGCAGGTAAGAGTGATCGGGCCAGGTTGGGGGGGATTCGACAGACGACTACGAGGAAAAATTAAATAAATGATTAATTTTCCCTCGTCGTCTGTCAAAATCCCCCCCCCAGCTCCCACACTACTCTTTTACCTGCACAGGCTGCTGCTGGCCAGGGATACTTACCCTAACTATTTTCAGAACGCAGGGGATGGGAGCAGCATTTTGCAGCTTTTGCGAGCAGGCTTAAGTTTTTGCTGGTACCTGCAAAGAGTGCCTACAACCTGCACCAGCAGTAGAGCGCCACACACTTCCAGGCGCTAATTAGTACATCAGGACGCCAGAAGAGGGGCAGCATTATCAAGGGTCTCTAGAATGAATGTCCCTAGATGTAGTCCTCTGCAACTCGTAACTGGAAGCAGAACACCCTTCCTTTTAGGAACACTTAACTAGGACTTTGCACTTTACAGGTGGCATTTTTAGTAAGAGCTTGCAAAACCGCATATAGCACAGTCTTGCATTATGATATAGGGCAGATATGACTAAACGCACTTGACTCTGTTAGAAGCCCTTATATTTTACAAGATCCAGTGGGGTGGACATACTGTTTGTATGTAAAATGCACACAGCACCACAAAAAATGGGAGCCTCGGGCATGATACACCTTGCCAAGGGCCCCAAAAAACACAAGAAAAAGTGTTGAATAAAGGAGAGTATGGAGGCATTATTCAGCACTTAGAAAGAACTCCATCTCTTCAGTATGATAGACAGGTCCCATGCTGACCTATTTCCTATTTTGAGATCCAAATATCATATTCTCTCTCCTTTTTTCACCATCCCACAGCACAGGTTGCCATCACACCCGACCTCATCTGTACCTATGAGGCTGAACAGGATACTTTAGCAAGGTGATTACTATATCTTCCTTACTTATTTGGGGTACCGACTATTAACAACAATGAGGGTACACAACAAGAGAAAGTGTACAAAAGAATAGTAAGGACAAGTCGTGCAAAATAGCTCACAAAGGATTTTACCATGTCTCTCAACATACAAAACTATTTCTAAGGTTTAAAACATTCTTCTACATAAAAGGACTATAGCGTGCACAGTATCACGAAGAATGTTAGATTAATGAAATGCATTGATACAGAATACGTCAAATCTCAGGCATAGATGTAAATGAACATGTCAAAACTTGGGGCTCTATTTGAGAAAGTAAATGACTTCTTATTAATAGTAACGGATAAGGTGCACCGATTGGGCGCCCTTGTTTCTCATTAACCTTTCTTCTTTTCTCTAGTTTAAAAGGTTTAGGCTCAATGAAAGCCCACCTAATTTTCAGACAGTAGAAGACTTCCGGTATACATACACAAAAAAGCCACCAGAGAGGAACCCTATGAACCTTTATTTTTGGTCCTGACGAAAGCCCAGACCCTTTCAAGCAACATGGGCTGAAACATGTTGACCGCTAACTACCGATCTGTGATGTAAAGGTAAATTTACATGATTGTTTAACATCACCATTGCACCATTTTAATCATACCCCTGTCTACTTCACCTTTATTTTTTTTTTAAATTGCAGCGATACAGGAGGTAATTTTAGATAACACCTTACGGACCCCACCAGTACTTTCCCTCACATGGAGGCAGTGCTCACCTAGGGAAGCATGTACCTAACTGTGAAACCCAAAGATGACACCGCCCAACAACACACCATAGTAGTAATCACTGTACACCATCAGTGGCAAAGATTGGTTGAGGGTTTCAGGTTAATCCTGGAATGCCCAGACCCTATGGAACCCACAGATATCACTCTCCTTTGGTTATAGATAATGTGACCAGTGTCAGGATGAGTATGTGAAGCCCTGATTACTTTCCAGGGTTGTTTGACACTATATCTAAGTAAATAACGTTGACCTACAATTATATTACATCCATTATATCACTGATTACTATATGGCCATTCTAAGTGCACTATTACTATTTTTATGAGCACATCATCTACCTAACCACATTAACAGTTTTAATCATCTATTAAACTTAGCTTGTAATGCAGTAGTTTTGTTGATGTAATGAATGCACTGTAAATGTCATGCTATATAATGAATGCAATATAGTAAGGGTATATTCTTATTCCCAATCTTAATTAACTCAAGTCCAGGTGTATTTTGCCAAAGGCATGCTACCCACCTATCCCATTTGCAGGAATACTGCTGTCCTATGCTTGGTATTCAAAGTCTCTTTCTATGGTAGGTTTTGGGGCATCAAGGGTTAGAACCAGGTACAGGAAAAAAAGAAAAGTGACTATGCCCACATTGTAGAATTAGGAATTCTGAGTTATGATTGTTTCATGTCATTGTGGTCAGAATCGCATAATGCCCCACACAATTTCACAAATGTATTCTTGTTTCCCAGAGGATGTGAGCAAGCATCCTCCTTTTTTGTAAATATCGGAATCACATTTGCAGGCTGCTTTTTCTTTTGTTTAGGCTTGAGTAGACTTCTGATTTGTTATTTCTCTCCATACAACATTTATTGAGATGGGTTAGAGAGCATTCTGCTTGAACAGTGAATAGTGTATTGAATTTATGTTTGGCTAATGTAATTGTGGCTATGAGGGTCAGGTGCATACTCTCTTCTTTTGTTTTGTTTCGGGGTGATTTGAATTTGCAGAACTTCACTTACATAAAAACTCATAAAGATTCCACAAAGTTCCGCCAACAGGTCGAAAAAAAGGCATGTTGTGCTGCTCGCACTGGGATATAGTGCCTGTAGCGCGTGCCGCACTCAAAAATCTGTGAGAATGGCACCACTTGGTGCACAAGAGCATGTGGCCATTTGAGGTGATTTTGCTGTTGCTCGAGTAGAAAATCTACTTGAGAAGCAGCCCTCTGACCGCAAAAGCTCCCGCAACCACTCTCATTAGAAAATCATGCGGAAGGCTTCCTAGCTTCCAGACATTCCGCTAGGGTCACAAAATCTCATTCACTTGCTGGAGCCTTGCATTGTACCTATGGTTATCGCATTACTCAAATGGGAAAAAAATCTGCCATGTGGCGATTGGTGGAGTTTGGTCCTCCAATTCCACAAGTGGAAATAAAAATTACACCCGGGCCTAGTTATGTGTCACTTTGTCAAGTGACATTTGGATACCTCTAGTCTTCTCTCTACCATAGATGATGTTTTTCATCACTGTTTTGTTATTTTGTTAAAATGTTAATATGCTGGGGAAAGCCTGTTGTATTTAACATGCATGGGTGGAAACATACTGATAATCTTTATAAGTATAAGTGCTTTTCTTTGTGCAAATTCAAGAACCATAAAGGGCTTCTGTGGATGGAGTGGAAGTGCTGTTAATCCACTAAGGATTTTGGTGCTCCACACCTGATCTGGTCCACAAATCAAACATTCAATATTATGTGAAGCACATTAACCACAATTGAATTTGTTGTAAAAAGAAATCATAACTTTTGAAAACATGGTATTAACTGAAGTTGATCTGTTACTTAAATGGCGTAAATATGTGAAGTACAACTTGACAAAATCGCAGAATGCTGCATTATAAACATTATCATCATAAAATTACATTATATTCAAACCTGCTGTTAGGAGTGGAAGCATTGCAATACAAAAGAAAATTGACTATGACAACAAAGTATTGCAACAACTTAGTAATCCTATGCACTATAAAAAGCTCACAAGAGATCCTACTATAACAATCACGAAAAAGATTCTCACACTAACCACAACAGAACTAAATGAAATATGGGTAAGTAAAAAAGAGTTTGATTATTTGAATAAAGATTAAACTAAACCTCCAGGACACCCAATTGTGTCTGGTTTCCAATCCATTCTTGAACCGTTGGTAGAATATGTCAGTTTTTTCATTAAGCCTTTTGTTCCTTTGACTAAATCTTACACTAGAGATAGTTTGTCTTTATTACACAAATTGAAGGTAAACTTTTCGATGAAAACGAAGATATTCTGGTTACTATGGACATTGAGAGCTTTCTACAAGCATTCCACAAAGTGAAGCCTTGGATGCAATAGATCATGTCCTTGAGACTCCCAGATCGCATAGAATACCAACAAGTTTGATCATTGAATGTGCCAGAATAGCAATAAAACACAATTATTTCACCTTCAATGATTTTTTTTGCCTAAATACAAGGAGTTGTGAGGGGGGAAATATTTGCCCCATATATAGTGAATCTATATGTTGCTGCCTTTGAGGAACAAACTATTTACAAAGTATCTAATCCTTACAAGACAAACATCAAAAAATAGCCTTATTACATTGACAATGTCCTTTTAATATGAAAAGGTTCTGCACTCAATTTACTAGAATTTCACCAATGATTAAACAATCAGAACTGCAATTTGCATTGGAATATAAGAACAGAACAACTCGATCAATTTTTGGGATCTTATGATCAAAAATGTTTCAGGCATCCTATATACAAGTCCATACACAAAACCAACTGCAAGAAACACTTTGCTTAATATTCATCATACCGCTAATTTGAAGAACAACCTAACGTTTGGTCAATTTTTATGGATTAGACCGATCGGTACAAAAAAAGGATGACTATTTTGCCGAAACAAAAATTCTCTCTGCGAAATTAGTGGCAAGAAGATATCCATATCCTCTTGTGAATAGATCTTTAAAGAGTGCATGGTACTAAGACAGAGACTCACTTAGTAAGAGAAAGAACCAACAATTCTCATCTGTTATCTGTAAGCACCTTCAGAGCAGAATCAAATATGCTAAAAAAGATCATACTAAAGACTTGGCACCTTTTAGATTCCAGATTTTTCAAATTCAACAGACCAATGTTTTCCTTGTAAAGAGCTAGAAATATAAGAGAAATATTGGTTCGAGTTCATAGGGACCTGAAACTATAGGGTCTCGGTCCAATTGTTGGTCACCACCCAGGTGGTAATTGTACGGCATGCTCCACCACTAGCACAGATAAATCATGTGTTTTGAATGGAAGAAAATGGCAACTCAAACAATTAATTAATTGTGGTTCAAAGAATGTTATCCACTGTATAGAATGTCCATGTACTTTGTATTATGCTGGTAAAACCAATCAGGAAGTCCGGAAACAAATTTTACAATATCAATCAAGAATTTGATGTAATGTACAGCATACTCCATTGGTTGATCATTATAAATTATGCTCACATGCTGCCAATTAAAATTGTGCTAGCAACTATCAGTCACTCTGGAAGAAGACATGATGTTAATCATTTACTCACACTGAAAGAGAACAGATGGATTTGGCAAGCGGATACTGTTAAGAGAGAGCTCAATCAACAAGGTAAAAGGTATTCCCTATCCACAATGTGAATGGCCTGCTTCTCTTGTTGTCTCTGAAGTTATTTTTAAATATAAGATGGGTGTTTGTAGTGAGGTTCTAACTTAAGGACTATTTGCCAGCTTTTGGGGCAGTCTGGATTATGTTATGTTGTTACAACATTTAGGGGCCGAATCCGATTCGGGCCGGAAAAAATACCGACCGACTCGGTACGGGATCATAGTCCGACCGACACGTACCGGCGTTGCCCGACCTGGGAAGTACGATGAAATGCATGTGAATCACGACTGACTCGTACGGAACTCAAGGCGAATGACCGACCCGGACGGAAACAAGCTATCCGGCCGGGAAACCACGCGAATCGAACCGACCGACACGCACCAGGAATCAACCCGAACTCAACGTACCCGCGAACTCTGACCCGCGCAGTACGATGCAATGGGTGCAAAATCAGACCGATTCGCACGGAGCCCAAGCCGTACGACCGACACGCATACCAAACCCAGCCGAACAAACACAATACTCCGCGACCACGCGTACGCCGCATATGAAACTGAGCTGAAACACAGCGGGAACGACTCGGAGAGGCGCGCACGAGATAACTGCAACGTCCTACTCGGTCAGAAGAACAACTCCTACATGCACAATAATCACAAATGAAAAAATACAAAAAAAGAGGGCCAAACAAGCAATGAGAAAGCCAATAAATACAGGGGGGGGGAAATGGAACAAGAACACACCCCCAACTCCACCTACATAGAGGCCACAAATACCTACCATGATCCTTTGCAAATTCCACTGACCTGCCAGCACAGAACACCAGCAGACAGCAGACACACACACAGCTCATCCAACACAAAAGCCACACACCATTAGCACCTCAACAAATAGCACCCTCACACACACACAGCAAAACCTACACACACACACCCTCACCTGCACACACACACACATCAATCACCACCACCACCCATCACCATGCCCCTAAAGAAGAATCCAAAGTTCCTAGATAGTGAATTGGAAGTCATGGTAGACGAGATCCTGAGGGTAGAGCCACAGTTGTTTGGCACATTGGTCCAACAGACCCCCATGGCACAGAAAACCAAGATGTGGGCGAGGATCGTTGACAGGGTGAACGCACAATCACCATGTTTGCGCACAAAGGAAGACATCCAGAACAGGTGGTATGATGTGCGCAGGAGGGTCAGGGACCTACTGAAGAAGGATTACCTCCTGAGCCAGCACACCGGCAGTGGCCCTCCTGCCAAACCAGTATACCTCAGGCCCTGGGAGGAGAAGGTGCGGGCCATCCTACCACCAGTGAGCGTATATGGACTAACAAACATCCCAGAGCCTGGTGAGTACACAACTGATATACACAATATTGTGTGCCAATACACACACATCACTGTCAAGGGGATAGTCAAACCATGCACCCCTAGCAAATCAACAGCAACCAAAAGATAATCATCCCAAGAAGTGTATGTTAGTCAGATAAACACAATACATGCCATGTCATAGTGATATGTAACTGTGTCATGACATGTACAACCCAATACCAAATAGAGCTAGGCAGTGGCACAAATCTAACCAACAAACACTGTCAGATATTTAGCCACCACTAGAACACCACCTCACAGGGAAGCTCACAGAAAGGAAGGAATCCTGTGTATGCTGGTGAAGTCAGTGTAGCCAAGAGCATGATGGGACTCGTAGTAACAGATAATGGGCAGCCTCACATTTGGACCATCAACACCACTCTGAACCATGCTCACAACACAGGGAGTGGTAAAGGACTGACAATATGGCTGACACTGGGTACTGCTGTGGGGAGCACAAGGCCCTGCTGGGAACTGGGCACCAACAAGCAACAGGACCACACTGTCAGCTATCTTGCCATTGCTGTCACACACAGTGAAGTCCACTCAAAAGGAAGGAAGTATGGGCATGCTGGGAAGGGGGGTGTAGGCAATAGCATGATGGGAGTTGTAGTCACAGATATTGCTCACCCACACAATTGGCCCATCAACACCACTCTGAACCATGCTCACATCACAGGGAGTGGATAAGGACTGACAAGATGGCTGACACTGGGTACTGCTGTGGGGAGCACAAGGCCCTGCTGGGAACTATGCACCCTCAAACAGCAGAACACCACTGCCTGACATCCTGAAAGCCAACTTGCACTCCCTGCAATGCAAGCACGTTGCATGGTGGGATATCTGTCTGGGTGGGAAGGAGGACTCACAGCACTGACCATAGTTACAAGCAGCTCTCCTCACACACCCCCTCAACACAAACTCCACATAATCTACCTGGGAGAATGCAATGCCTCACACACCAAATGAAGATCCCACAAAGAACCACCACCCTGGGTAATGATGTGTGAAGCACAGGGACACCCTTGGGACTTGTAGCCAAACAAACGCAAGGACAACACTGTCAGCCTTCCTGTCAGCACAGGTACACTACCCCACAGGGAAGCAGAGTCAAAAGGAAGGAAGTACGGGCATGCTGGGAAGGGGGGTGAAGGCAATAGCATGATGGGAGTTGTAGTCACAGATATTGCTCACCCTCACAATTGGCCCATCAACACCACTCTGAACCATGCTCACATCACAGGGAGTGGATAAGGACTGACAAGATGGCTGACACTGGGTACAGCTGTGGGGAGCACAAGGCCCTGCTGGGAACTGTGCACCAACAAACAACAGGACCACACTGTCAGCCATCTTGCCATTGCTGTCACACTCACACACAGTGAAGTCCACTCAAAAGGAAGGAAGTATGGGCATGCTGGGAAGGGGGTGTAGGCAATAGCATGATGGGAGTTGGAGTCACAGATATTGCTCACCCACACAATTGGCCCATCAACACCACTCTGAACCATGCTCACATCACAGAGAGTGGAAAACGACTGACAAGATGGCTGACACTGGGTACTGCTGTGGGGAGCACAAGGCCCTGCTGGGAACTGTGCACCAACAAACAGCAGAACACCACTGAATGACATCCTGAGAGTCAACCTGAACCCACTGCAAGGGTGGCATGCTTCATGGTGGGATAACTGGGCTGGGTGGAGAAGGAGGGACGGATGTCCACTAAATACAACCAATGCTGGCCATGGACACACCTCAACATTCACATTGAAATGCCCCAGGTATGCAGGACAATGTGCTACACCAATATCAACCTCTTACTGTGACAACTTAGGACAATGCAATGTACATGCCCGCATCCAGAGGTACAGTCACAACTGTCAGGTGTGTGAACCATTGATGCCTGTAGAAACATAACATACAATGTGTGTCTCATCCAAATACAGGTGATGATGATGGGGACACAGCAGCAGGCGAGGAGGAGTCCCTTTCCCAGGCTCCGGTGGTCACTGAGCTCACTGGTGTGGAACAGCCTCTGCCCTCCTCGGATGGCGAAGACCTACCTGGCACCTCCGGTGTGAGTCATCATGCAGCACCAGCAGGACCAACATCTGCACCCCCTGCACCCACCCCTCCAACAACTGCCAACACACAGACCACCCCCGCCGACACGGACAGACCAAGGACCACCGATGATAACAGCACAGGGCCCCAGGCCCACCGTGGAGCAACGGACAACAACACCACTAACAACCCTTAAGGGGGCCTTGGGTCACCTGTGCGTGCCACCGCAGGTCCTGCACGTGTCGCCAGGGGTGGTGGGAGGGGTGGTAGACATAGGTCGCTGCTTGCAGAGGGGTCTGGACTGCATGATGACCCACAACTGGCACGCATCGCTGATGCGTACCAGGATAGCACCGGAGAGGTCAGACAGGTAGTGGGGATCCTCAAGGACATACAACAGCAGCAGGCTGCCCATCATGCCCGCTTGGACTCCCACATGTCCCGTGTGGAGACACACATGTCTCGCATGGAGTCCAAGTGGGAAACATTGCAAGAACTCACAGCGGTGCATAGGGACATATTGACAAGCCTCTGCCAGATTAGCACCAACATGGCCACACCTCCCTGTGTGCCCACAACATCTGGTGCTGCAACAACTGACACCGCCACAGGGAGGTAGGAGGACTCTGGCAGAGACTCCCCTGCACCGCCGCAGCCTGCACGTGAGGGTCCCCCCCAAAGAAGAGGGGTCGTCCGAGGAAGGAAAACTGAGAGGTTGATGGCCACGTACATCCCCCAGGAAGCCAATACCTGTCCTGGAAATTCTCCTTTGTGTGCAAACTGTTCACCCTGTCGAATGCAACACAACTCTCCCACATGACATGGGGAGTTCAAGTTGGACTAATGTATCATATGACAGTGGACTACACTCAGGACATTTCTGCTACCAAGACTTCCAACTCATCTGGGAACTTTGGATCACAATCCCAATGTACAGCACCCACCATCCTGTGCACTATACACACACACATTTCTGTAAATAAAATCACTAGTACACCATACTTGCCTCTGTTGTTATTCAAATGTGGATACTGTTATGGTGATGATGATCTGCTAAATTACACTGTGTATGCTAACTGCTACAGCAAGTACAACACCGTCATGTGAGTCATGGTGACGTGACACATATGAGGGAGACACACCACTAAGGCTACACAACACAGAGACACCAGGGCCATCGGACTCATCGCCTACAGTGATGTTGCCAGGAAATACTGTGGAATGCACACACACCACACCTATTCAGAGTCTGTGTCAACTAGCCCACAGGTGCAGTAAGCAAATGTCAGTCAGATGTGTGACCACAGACAACGCACATCCCAAAGTGAAGCACAGGTTTATTACACATTTGCAACATGTTGTTTCCACTACAAATGCAAGGTAATCCCACGTGGCCATGGCCACACAGTCAACAAGTGCAGAAGATATGAAGTCCAGGGGTGTGTGGCACATCACCTGTAGGGAAACTACGGCTGCCACCTTGAAAGCTGAATCATGGTGTCGGGGGATCCAAGTTGACCAAAGTACTCAGTAAGCACCCTGTGAAGGACAGACATGACACACAGTTAAAACCACTGAAGAACAGGACAGAACTGCAATACTCATGCCCAATACATGTCACAAGACAACTACACAAAACCAAGTTAGCATGTCAAAACTGTTGGGGAGTACAGACTACCTGTAAGGACACATTGCTGCACGCATCCAGTCAAGTAGAACATGGCCACACTCAAACAGCACCAGAGCACCACCCACACATATCATGCAAACTCACATCATTCACATCATATCTCCCTGGATACTCACATTCAGCTGAAGAAGTTGGTGATGAGCTGTGTGCGGACATCACCATCATCATCATCACTGGCATCGTGGTCCAGGCCAGGATCCTCCACAGGTGGCGGACGTTGGTCATCGTCATCCAGGATGAGAGGCAACTCCTTCTGCACTGCCAGGTTGTGTAGCATGCAGCAGACGATGACAATCTTGCACACCTTTGCTGGGGCATATGGGAGGGCCCCTCCTGTCTTGTCCAGGCAGCGGAAGCGGCTCTTCAGGAGACCAAAGGTCCGCTCAATCACTCTCCTGGTCCGACCATGTGCCTCATTGTAGCGCATCTGGGCTGGTGTCACAGGGTTCCTGAGGGGTGTCAGCAACCACGGCATGTTGGGGTATCCGGAGTCACCTACGGACAGACAAGTGCACATTAGCTGAGTTGGAAAAGTGGGCGGTATACTACAGAGCAGAACACACACAATGGTACAAAGTCAGTACACACCGACAAGCTAGGCACGCTGGTTCTGCATCTGTGCCATCATCCTCGGGATGCGACTACTCCTCATCACGTAGGCATCGTGTGCTGAACCAGGGAAACGGGCACACACATGTGTGATGGTCATATCTGCAAGACATACCACTAGAGCATTGATCGAATGGTAATGTTTCCGGTTCCGGTATGCCTGCTCATGTGCCTGTGGTGGTACCAAAGCCACATGTGTCCCATCAATGGAGCCAATGACATGTGGCATCCTCCCCAGGCCATAGAAGTCACTCTTGACGTCAGTGAGTTGTTGACGTGTAGGGAAATAGATGTACTGGTTCAGGCATCTCAACATTGCCTCCAAAACATCGCGTAGCACACGGCTGAACATAGTCTGTGACATCCCACCGGCAGTCGCCACAGTGTGTTGAAAGGTACCGGTGGCAAAGAAGTGTAGGGCTGCCATTACCTTCACCTTGGGGGTCAGCGCCGTAGGGTACGGCCGGCCAGGTTGCAAATGTGGTTCCAAGCGCACTGCCAAATCCTCAATCAGCTGCCTGGTGAAGCGGTACCGTTGGATGCTGTCACGTTCCACCATCGTTGCCAGGTCAGGGAATGGTCTGTGGACAGCTGGAGCCCTGCAGTGCATAGGTTTAGGAAAGAAAGATTGTCAGTCACCCCACATATGTGCCATTCACCATACTCAATTTCACATGATACATCATTACGAGACACAAGTACTTGATGTGTGTGGTGTTCTGTTCGGACATAACTCGCACCTACATGGCCATCATCTAACTTCTCAGTACAACATGTGTGGACAACAGGTTCCAGGTTGTGATATGGGAAACCATTAGGCTGTGTCACAGTACCCATTTACTGCTGTCACGTTCCACACACACACCACAGTGACATGTCTGGACAGATGCGCCACAGGCATCACAGCTCATTGACAGGTAGATTCCCAGTGACCCTGTCTTGCCACATGGACACTGGCATTACATGGCGTATCATGTACACGTCAGAAAAACAAACATGACTCCCACAGGTAGTGGCCCCTGTCGCCTACGCAGGACAGACATGGACGCCAGTGACGCACAACATCAAAGTCCATGCACAAACAACGTTGATGTGGAGACTGTCTCCCATCGTGCACATGGAATCAGAGACATCTGAAACACAACATGCACACAGACTGTGGAGGGACATCACTATTGTGGCAATGGGTCACCCTGTGACGTACATGCCTTCCCCCATGGGACCCTGGGGGTATGTGACATGTCACACACATACACAACCTGGAAATGTGACCATGCCACATGCTCCGAAATGAACTGTTGCACATCACAGTGGTCATGTGCACAACACACAAAGGACCCTGTCCCCATTAACACATGCACAGCCTGGGTGTGGCTGCCCACAAGTGCCACCACAGAAACCACATGTTAACCCCCATACACAGAAAAGGTAATGCAGCCTTACATGCCTTAGGAAACAGTGTGGACTGGGTGTGGTGTTGTAGGTGTGCCCCTGGGTCTCTGGAAGGTATATGTGGCTGGCATACGTTCACCAGTGACAAGCATGGTGACATATGCGACTGACCTGTACAGGTACGCGTTGTACAGCAATGGCCCGATCGGTGTGCCCGGCCGGCCCATTGCATCTGTTGTGAGCGGGTACGCGTTGTATCCCGAAATACGGGTTGTACAGCAATGGACCGATCGGTGTGCCCGGCCGGCCCATTGCATCTGTTGTGAGCGGGTACGCGTTGTATCCCGTAATATGCGTTGTACAGCAATGGATCGAACGGTGCGCACGCGTTGGCTGGGGCCTGGCATGGCAACGGACGCGTATTCGAAGCTTCAACGAGTCTGATGCAGTGAATTCAGTTTGCCAGCCACAACAATGTTGCAAAATCATGGGTGTCATGAACAAGGATTTTTGAAGGATGCTGTGGGCGTGTATTAGTGCTGCTATTCCATGGATTGGTCAGATTCAGAAGATGCAAACGACTTGGACCTATCACTTTGGACACATGGGACAGTATCTGCCTCTGCAGCACACATATAATGCTGGCTGTTCCCCATAGAGCTCACTTGCCTGCACTACATGCTCCAGGACGACATCTGCCACCAACACTGCTGCTGTCTCTGCATCCTCTGGCTACTGCAATGGCACGTACTGTGAGGGAGAGAGCCCCAGCCTTCAGCCTTGAGGAGAACCAGGCCCTGCTGGACAGCCAACTTCCACAGTACAGCAAGCTGTATGGGACACCAGGGGAGCAGGTGAGTGTGCTGTCCACTGCCTTACTAATTTTGCATGTTGTCTGACTAGCAGGACTTACAGTGTGCACACCACTGGCTAGCATGCTCACTGAGTAGTTCTGAGCCCCCAAAGTGTGTAGTTACATGCACTGAACAGGTACAGTGCAGTAACAGTGCATTCCAACAAGGTTTACTTTCCATGCAATGATACCATGTAGTAACTGCTGGCAAACTGTTCATAGCCATCGTTGCACTGCCTGTGTACATCATGTGCCCCAGTGATTGAGACATGTATATCCAACTGTGTGATGCACAGATATGTTGCATGTGTAGTAATGGCATTTTCACTTTGTCATCCTCACAGGTTGATGCCCACCAGAAGCAGAAAATCTGGCTGACCATCTCCCGGGCAGTAAGATCCGTGGGGGACTACAAGCGCCGGATCTGCAACTGCCAGAAGAGGTGGCAGGACCTTCGAGGCTGGACCCGGAGGATCGCAAGGGTCCAGCTGAAGCTGTCGCCTCCTCGCAGGAGGGGCGGACACCGGACCCTGACCCCCCACATGCTCAGGATCCTGGCGGTGGTCTTCCCTGACCTGGATGGGCAGCTGAAGGCCAGACAGCAGCAAGGAAGGGGTGAGTCCATGACGGCACTGTGCACTTTGTCTGACATGCAATGTGCCCTCCTCTGGTCTGGTTAAACTTCCACAGTACATCAGTCTTGTGGTCCAGGACCCATGTCTCTCTATTGTGACATGCCCACTCCTCATCTGATACGCATATGTGTGGCCCTTACAGTCAGGAAATTGTGTCACTTGGGGACTGTGTCATTGCATTTTGCTTTGCTCAAGGTGGGGGGCAGCATTTGTTCCGGTGACTATGTTGTGGGATTCATGGGTGGGTCAATTGCTCACACAATGCCCAAGTCCTGACATGTAATCTGGGTGTAACTTTGATATGTGGTCCACTTGCTGATCTGATTCACCACATGTCCCTGGGGTATTTGGCACACCCCCATGCTGTGGGTGGGAACAATGTTTGGGCCTCAGGAGTATGTATATCAAGTGTGTCACACATGCTTAGACACCTGCCTACTGTCCAGGACTCATCCCTCTTACAGGTGCATCTGGACAGTCATGCCTACTCCAGGGCATACAATAGACTCTGTACTCCCACTCCCGTGGATCATCTGACATGTTGTGATCAGTGACATGTTCCCTCAGGTGTCTGCCTCTGTGTCAGTGTGCTGTGGCTTCGTTGTCAGGACTACTGGTATGTTTGTCGGTTAGGGTTCAGCATGCCATCTGAGATGTGACCATGTGAGACGATACTTCTGTGACTTATAGATGTTTGATCACTTGCCTGTGCACACAGGTGTATGCGACTGTGACTTTCAGGCAGCTGTTATTCATTCACAGCACACTGTGAGGTGCTCAGGTTCTGGGAGTTGTGTTTCATGTCCCCCATATGTCCAATTGGCATGACATGGACAAATACTAGTTCAGATGATGTGGTGTGTGGGGGATGGACATGTGCACTTGTGAGTTACATAACTTGCATTCCCCATGTCCTAGGATTGTGACACAGTGCAGACTGTTGTTGGCAGGCTGCCATGGCCATGTGACTGGAGACAGTGATGTATGACTTTGCAGGCATGCCTGTGTCATGGCATTAAACTTCCTAAGAGTGATCCTGCAGGGGAGTGACATGTGCAACATGCACCCCATTGTGGCATGGACTATCCGGACATGGGTGCATCATGGTGTCTGGTGCTGGTATGCATCACATGCATTTCTATTTAGACTCTGGCCATCCCTTTCTCTGGACACCTGCACTGACTCAGTGGCAAGAGATGTGATGTGTGCATGTTCACATACTTCACTGTGTTCCCTGCAATGTCCAACAACTGTGTAGGTGGTGCATGTGTCCACACTGGGGTCTTACCATCAGACAGGCACCAGACAGATGGGTGCAAGGGCAGGAGGGGTGTGAGTCCCATGGTTGACCATCAGACTGACAATTGGCTTCTCCAAATCTGTGTGAGGAGTTTTGGCAATGTTCTACTAAGGATGCCAGGGCTGGCTCTGTAAGTGCTGTACTTACTGTGGTGTGTGCGGTCAGTGCAGGTGACTGATGTTTGTCTGTTTCCCTAATTGTTTGCAGATACATCCACGGCCACAGGAGGGGACAGCTCCACGGACCAGGAGGAGCAGCGGAGCCAGACTGGGTCAGCATCCGACGAGTGGTCAGAGGGACCCAGTGGCACGGAGGGCAAGGGGAGCCACACCGAGGAGTCCTCAGCACCATCCACCTCAGCTGAGGACCACAGCAGCTCGGAAGATGACTCCCTTGTGGAGGCGGGTGTCAGCAGCCACCACACCCCCGCTAGTCTGTCTGGCCCCGCCACCACCACCACCAGCACCGCCCTCCCATTGGCTCCAATTCCAGACGTCCATGGAGGCTCCCGTGTTCGGGAGCGTGTCTCCTTCGTGCCAGGCACCGCACCCCCTGCCCCTGTGTCCCCTGCTGCCCTGAGTGAGGAGTCTGTGTACCTACTTCGGCAGCTCCATGTAGGGCAGACAGCAATGCTGAGTGTCCTCCATGCACACACCACTCTGTTGACACAGCTGGTGTCGTTCATGGAGGGCATCTCGATGGGTATGTCTGCCCTACAGAGGAGCAATAAGTCCATGGACTCCTCCCTGACGGCAGCAGTGTCCCTCCTCCAGCAGTCCCTCCCACCTCCTACCTCTGCCCCATCCACACTTCCTGGCACCCTACCTGTCCAAAGCACATGCACACCTGCACATTCACCCAAGCACACAGACACGAGCAGCACAGACACACCCAAAAGAAAGGCAAGACGTGCACACAAGCATCCTCAGGGGACAGATACCACACACGCAGGGGATGGGGAACAGACACACACACAGGCATCCACAGTCACTCCGCAGCCCTCCAAATCCTCTCCCTCCAAGACCCCTTCCCTTGCCTCACCTGCAACCCCACCTACACAGCAGGTCTTCCTGTGTGACCTCGGCCTCTTCAACTCCGATCCTGCAGATCCGGCATACCGGGGGAAGAGTAAGTCCACCCACACAGAGGGGAGTGTCCCTCGCCCCCGGACACCCTCCCCCAGGCGCAGACAGACTGAGGACCCCATTCGGAAGTCCCCCCGGACCAGGAAGGGCAAGACCCCTCCACCACCACCACGCAGCTCCACCACCCAGTCTCTCTCCTCCATCCCCCAGGCCACCACTCCACAGGTTCCACCGCCACACCCTGCCCCAGGTTCCCACAAACACTGATACTGCATCCCCAAACTGCTTAGGCCCTCCCCCCCTGCCACTTGCTCTTCCACCCCCAACCCAGATGCTCAGCCTGTTTGTGCCACTAATGTGGAGACCGGGTCCCCCACTCTGTCCTGCCCACCTCATCTGCCCCCCCCTTCCACTCCCTTGGAGGCATGCACTGCAGTGGAGTACACAACCACCCCGTCTGACTCGGGCACTGCAGTGGTGCCGGCCCCCCCTGAGTCAGACACCTCCACTGCAGTTGCTGGTGACACTCCTGCACCCACCACCCCTTCACTGCCTCACTCTGGTATCCCCTGATCCTGTCCCTGCGGTGCCTGGCCTGCCCCTTGTATGCCCCTCCAAGGGGGATGTCCCCTGTCCCTACCAGTGCAGGCAAGCAATGGGTGACAAGTTGTCACATATCACCCTGTTGGGACTGTGTATTTGGACTGGCCATTGGCCTTACTTTAATTTGGACTTCTGATTTTTTAGTGACATTTGCTGAATAAAGCCTATTTTTGTTTACTTGTGGTTTTTCTTTTGATGTACATGATGTACATGGTTATCATCATGCATTTGCAGTTGTAATAGTGTTCAGATCAGGGAAATGAAGTGTTGCAGTGATGGACTCCATGTGGTCCATGGGATGTGTGTCCTGTTGTAGTCTGGATCTATGGCATCCTCTGCTGCAGTCTGAGGGTGTGATGTTCAGCATATGACACAGGAATGTACGTTTTGCATTTGTAAATTAACATCTTTGTCTTACAGTGATGCACATCTGGTGGGCTTACCACTGTTCAATGTTCCTATTTCCCTGACTGTGTGCCCATCTCAACTGGACATGCAGTTTAGCACACCAATGTTGAAGGACTCATCAGTGTATACAGGGCACCTTGCTTGACACGTGTTTTGGGTGTATGCAGATGACTGACGTGACACTCCCATTCCCAGGCTGATGTGAGCAGAGCCTTCAGTGTGTTGTAGTTGTTGACTCACTGACCGAGTGTTCTGCCGACATGTTTGAGTCGTGCACAGACAAGGCTTGGCACAGCGGACCTTCCACAGCAGTGGAGTGCCCTCATGGCAGTGTGTAATCCCGTGACATTGCCTGGGCCCGTGTTTTGTGTTGTGTAAGCATGTCTGTGCGTGTACCCTTCCCTTTTCCTACACAGGCTGTGTCCCTACGGATGTTCCTGTTTCTGATGCTTGCTGAGTTGTTCTGTGTTCATCAAGCATCTTGGACCTGGTTACTCCGGGATGTGGGTGCATGGCTAACTAAGGTTCATCAGGTTGTCATCCCAGGTTGTCTTTGTTGTCAGGGCTGGGGATGTGGGCAAACGCAGATGGGACACATTCAGGATTCCCCTTGGCACTTGTTGGTTACACATGTAATGTAATTTACAGTCTATGGTAGCTTTCAGTGATTGTGACATGTTGTGTGTGTGACTGCTGCCACTCCTCAGGGTCAGAGCTGCAATGTTGGAAGTTGTGTACGTGTGTTCTTTGTGTGTCACCTTGTCTTCTTCATTGGTGTGTGACTATGGCCAGGATCCCATTGATTGTGGTGGATTTCACGTCATGCCCATGTACCGCGTAGTGTGCAGTGTGTCAGACATTCACGAGTCTTGTTGACTGGCCATGTGTGATGGGTTTCTGCACCTTAGTTCCCCCACCACCCCTGGGATTGTCATGGGTGCATGTGCAATGTCACCAGTTCATGTGAGCTTCACTGCTGCACATTGGTGGAGATCAAGGTGTGTGGTGCTGAGTGTGTGCAAATGTGAGTTGTTGCACGGCTAGACCCCTACCTCCATATTGGCCATGGCTGGCAGGCCGTGCTGTTTGATTTGTGCTTGTGTAGGTGTGATGGGAGTTTGTTGCTCAGGACACATGGCTGTGGTTCACAGTGTGAATGACATCTACCTTTGTCATCACAGTGGGATTATCATGCAGGGTAGTGTCACCACAATGTGGGGTCCCTGGGGGTTGTGCTGTGGTGGGTCTGTCTCTTGCTGTGTTAGTTGCTGTTCCTACTAGCTTGTGTGACATGTGTAATTTGGGCTCCCTCTCATCTAACAATGCCTCTTTGCCCACATAGGGGAATCCAATCCATGAGTTACTTTGTATGGCACTGTATACACATCTGTGTAATTGGAATTCAGGCCTCCTCATGTGTTGTGTGGTTGCCTGGGGACACTGGCACACACCCCCATCACCTGTTGTGTTTGATATGCAGTGTGGGTCTGCCTGTTTGTGCATTTGCACCACTGCATTGGCATATCTTGAGTGTGCCATTGGCTGTATGTTGTTTGGTGGCTTTCCCCTGCTGTCCCTGGGACTCCTAGGTCATCAGTCAGCACAATAATCATGGTTTGTATGTCCCATTGCTGCCATGGTATGGTATTTGTTCACCTGACATCTACAGTCTCCCTAGGATATCTACATTTGTGTGTCCATTGGTGCAGATATGTGGGTCTGCATTATGATGGTCACTTCTGTCATTGTGTTATATGTGAATGTTGACGATGTGAGCCCCCATGGGTGATGTTTGTATGCACATGGCCAAAGGTATGTTTTATTTGCACTGCACTGTTTGCCTCACCCAATCTATGTTGCTATGGGACACAAGCACTACTATGCCACTGATGTGTTTGTTGTTGTGTGACCAGGAATCATCCATGCAGTTTGGCTTTGACAGCTTTTACCCAGACTATACTTCCCTTTTGATCACTGTGGTGATGGGGCTTTGGGCCCCATTGGCACACTGTTCAAAAGGTGCATCAGCTATGGACCCCACACTTCCCTTTTGGTCACTGTGGTGATGGGGCTTTGGGCCCCATTGCCACACTGTTCAAAAGGTGCATCAGCTATGGACCCCACACTTCCCTTTTGCTCACTGTGGTGATGGGGCTTTGGGCCCCATTGCCACACTGTTCAAAAGGTGCATCAGCTATGGACCCCACACTTCCCTTTTGGTCACTGTGGTGATGGGGCTTTGGGCCCCATTGCCACACTGTTCAAAAGGTGCATCAGCTATGGACCCCACACTTCCCTTTTGGTCACTGTGGTGATGGGGCTTTGGGCCCCATTGCCACACTGTTCAAAAGGTGCATCAGCTATGGACCCCACACCTACCTTTTGGTCGCTGTGGTGATGGGGTGTTCAAACCCATTGCCACAGTGGCCATGGTCGGCTTGCAATGTGGAGGCCACACACATTTATGTGTGACACATGTGCTAGGGGGTCACATTGTATGTTCAATGTCATGTTTAGTGTTGTAGGCATTTGTCACAGACTACACACGCTTGTCATGGTGTTGGGGGGATGTAATTTTCAGACATTCCTTATGTGGGAGTATGCTGGTTGTGTCATGCATTACCCGTCCTATGAGTAGGGGTGGAGGTAGTGGCAGGCATCCAGCCCCCCCAAATAGGGGTGGTGGTAGTGGTAGGCATCCAGCCCCCTGAGCCACGGGATGGTAGTGGTGACAGGCATCCAGCCCCCTGAGAGTGGGGATGGTAGTGGGGACAGGCATCCAGCCCCCTGAGGGTGGGGATGGTAGTAGTGACAGGCCTCCAGGCACCCCTGACTGGGGTGGTGGTAGTGGCAGGCATCCAGCCCCCTATGAGTGGGGATGGTAGTAGTGATGGGCATCCATCCCCCTAAGGGTGGGAATGGTAGTAGTGACAGGCATCCAGCCCCCCCTGAGTGGGGTGGTGATAGTGGCAGGCATCCAGCCACCCCTGAGTAGGGGTGGTGGTAGTGGTAGGCATCCATCCCCCTAAGGGTGGGGATGGTAGTGGTGACAGGCATCCAGGCACCCCTGAGTAGGGGTGGTGGTAGTGGTAGGCATTCAGCCCCCCCTGAGTAGGGATGGTGGTAGTGGTGGCCATCCATCCCCCTAACGGTGGGGATGGTAGTAGTGACAGGCATCCAGCCACCCCTGAGTATGGTGGTGGTAGTGGCAGGCATCCAGCCCCCTAAGGGTGGGGATGGTAGTAGTGACAGGCATCCAGCCCCCCTGAGTGGGGTGGTGGTAGTGGCAGGCATCCAGCCCCTATGAGTGGGGATGGTAGTAGTGATGGGCATCCATCCCCCTAAGGGTGGGGATGGTAGTAGTGACAGGCATCCAGCCCCCCTGAGTGGGGTGGTGGTAGTGGCAGGCATCCAGCCACCCCTGAGTAGGGGTGGTGGTAGTGGTAGGCATCCATCCCCCTAAGGGTGGGGATGGTAGTGGTGACAGGCATCCAGCCCCCCCTGAGTGGGGTGGTGGTAGTGGCAGGCATCCATCCCCCTAAGGGTGGGGATGGTAGTAGTGACAGGCATCCAGCCCCCCCTGAGTGGGGTGGTGGTAGTGGCAGGCATCTAGCCCCCTAAGGGTGGGGATGGTAGTAGTGACAGGCATCCAGCCCCCCCTGAGTGGGGTGGTGGTAGTGGCAGGCATCCAGCCCCCTAAGGGTGGGGATGGTAGTAGTGACGGGCATCCAGCCCCCCCTGAGTAGGGGTGGTGGTAGTGGCAGGCATCCAGCCCCCCCTGAGTAGGGGTGGTGGTAGTGGTAGGCATCCAGCCCCCCCTGAGTAGGGGTGGTGGTAGTGGTAGGCATCCAGGCCCCCCTGAGTAGGGGTGGTGGTAGTGGTGGCCATCCATCCCCCTAAGGGTGGGGATGGTAGTAGTGACAGGCATCCAGCACCCCCTGAGTGGGGTGGTGGTAGTGGCAGGCATCCAGCCCCCTAAGGGTGGGGATGGTAGTAGTGACAGGCATCCAGCCCCCCCTGAGTAGGGTGATGGTAGTGGCAGGCATCCAGCCCCCTATGAGTGGGGATGGTAGTAGTGATGGGCATCCATCCCCCTAAGGGTGGGGATGGTAGTAGTGACAGGCATCCAGCCCCCCCTGAGTGGGGTAGTGATAGTGGCAGGCATCCAGCCTCCCCTGAGTAGGGGTGGTGGTAGTGGTAGGCATCCATCCCCCTAAGGGTGGGGATGGTAGTGGTGACAGGCATCCAGCCCCCCCTGAGTGGGGTGGTGGTAGTGGCAGGCATCCAGCCCCCCCTGAGTGGGGTGGTGGTAGTGGCAGGCATCCAGCCCCTTATGAGTGGGGATGGTAGTAGTAATGGGCATCCATCCCCCTAAGGGTGGGGATGGCAGTAGTGACAGGCATCCAGGCCCCCCTGAGTAGGGGTTTTGGTAGTGGTAGGCATCCATCCCCCTAAGGGTGGGGATGGTAGTAGTGACAGGCATCCAGCCCCCCCTGAGTGGGGTGGTGGTAGTGGCAGGCATCCAGCCCCCTATGGGTGTGTATGGCATTGGTGATGGCCATCCCACCCTTATGGTTCTGCTGTTGCTAGTGTACGTCATTTGTGCATCCCTATGTGTGTGTGACATATTTCGGGTACGTGTCGTTTGTTTGTATTGTTGGTGTTTGACTTACCGTCTGCGCCGTATGCGTCCGTGTCGGTCCCGGTAATAGATGTAGAGTATAGGTAGGACCTGCGCAATGGGATTCATGCTTGGATCATCTCGTTCGGGTTTCTCGTGTCTTCGAGTCGTTCTCGTAGCAGGCTTGTTCGTCTCGTAGCCGTGGATCGTCTTGTGGCGCGAAACGGAGCTTATGTGCGGCTCGCCCGGATGCTCAAACGTCCCGGACGTAGCGACGGGTTCGGCGCGTACGGAGTGCGCATCGTACTCGTCCGGCCGGAAGGTGCTGTGTATTTGCTTCCGTACGACTCGATTCGGCGTTTACGGATCCGGATCGGGCGGGGAACAGGAGCTGAATTGGGTAAGTACGGCTCGCTCGGAAACTGGGTTGTTATACGCATCGTACTTGTTCGTCCGGACGAATGTTCGAATCGGTCGGGAAACACGCAATCGGCTGGGTTTTTTTCCGGACGAATACTGTTAGGTGCGCTTCCGGCCGGGATCGGAATCGACCCTTAGTCTGTTCAGCTTCTAGCTGATATGCTCACAATAGGACTATTTAGAGTTTCTCTTTGTCTTTGATTGTTATGCTTTCTATCATTTGGGCTGCTGATTATATGGTTTGATATAGTTACAAGATGGTTCTTTCCGTCTGCTGAGGTATCATGTGATCTAGTATTCCTTGTTCGACTATATATATAGTGTTTCTCTTGGTACATTACTGTACCAGTATAATTTGACATGTTCCATCTTGATTTGATAAGTGCATTAGTTGGTTTTGTTTTCTTGTTATTTTTCTATATTTTGCACCATTTCAAGATGGTGCTGACCATTTTCGGAGCGATCAAGTGATCCGGTCAGGGTCTGACTTGCTTAAGAGTGCATACGGTTTTGGCTTTCGCACACCAATGCTGACAGAGTCTCCTCATTTGGTGCAAGAACTAGGCAGGTCTAACGAATGCGGGAACATTGCGGTTAAGAGGTATGTACTTTTGTGACTGTAGAAAGATATTAGTGGTCATTTGCTTACCTGCATCACTTCTTATATTATTCACTTTCATTGTTTTTAGATTTTGATTGTAATAGGGAAGGATTAGTATTTTCTGACCTTTTATTTGGTGTGGTAAGCATTGTTAACAGTCATAGGTATTATACACATGCTAGTTGTTTGTCCTGTATTGATTATTCATTTCTGCATTTAGTTTAAATATCTCATGGCTTATGAATTGGTAAGCGTTTTGTGAGTATAGATTGCACTGGGTACACTGAAGCACTTGATTGTTTGGAGACACAGATGCTGCTATTTTATTTGCTTGGGGTGCATGACACATTGTTGGCTTTTTATGGCTTGGACTTATGGGTCTATAAGCACACGGCTGGCGAGGGATCCATGCTCATGTCTTTTCTTGGGTGTACCTTCCTCATGATTTCTTCTTCTTCTTTTTAGATTTCTGTTTATTTGAATTCCATGCATATTTTTTCATTTTATGACAGATCTCCTAGGGGTTTTCCCAGTTTGGTTTTGTGTACTCATTTTGGTCCTGATTACGGTCTCGTGGAATGTGTGGCTTTAGGAGAACGAAACATCAATATTGATCCTTTCTAACCTCAATTAATCCACCTCGGCTCCATTTTTCTATCAATAAGTAATGCACTAAGAATGGACGAATTTCTTAATATGTTAAGACGATACACTGTTCCCCACTGACATCTACTAATACTTAAATTGACATATGTTTAATGTTACCCGGTAGGAGTTTGGATAACATTGCAATTTGAACCCTGTTTCGAACATAAAAATGAGCATTTAATATTATGTATCAGTATTTTGGATAAAAAGATTGCACCTTTTGAGATTTGTTGTTGGTACGCTTCATTGTTGTTTCTCTTTGTTTAAGGCAATATCAGTTGGATTCTTATACCAACCGAATTGTAAGTTTATACAAATAACATCTTCAGGAACATATTGCTTTATTTAAGTAATATACCCAGTTTCCTGGGGGAATATTTGCTAGCCCTATTATATTTGAAGTGAAACCAAGGGGGTATGCCCAAATGACCCTCCTAATACCTGGGCAAAAAATCTAAAGCTTATACAAAATGAAAAAAGGTATGGAGGGATCAATCACTCATTTATTTTCGTTCAAGGTACTATCAATTACCCTGACGTGTTCAATATTTTAGGAATATAAATATCAATGATTTTGTTAGCTACACATATCATTTGGCGTGACTCTGGTAAAAACAATTAATATCACAATAAACATCAAACAAATTATATATAAAACATACAAAATACATAAAAATCAGACATAAATCATTGTCACAACAACAGTACATATATACAATATATACAACATATACAAACACCCGAATTATAACATGTATTAATGTACACTCCTCAATCTGAGTGATACATTCCGAGGTAATCCTATTCGCACAAGAGGTATCACTCCTCTCTCTCATTTACTTATGTGCTCTTAAAATCTAAAGCCTAATTCACACGTAATTATAGTAATTATATTATATTTGAGTTTTATTAAAGTGGCATTTTCAGAATTGTGTCTTAAAATCCAGCTTTACCATTAAATATGGGTTTAAATTCCATTTCATTTGACTTTAAACATCATTTTGTATCTGCTCACTTGTTAAGTGCAATAAGATAACCCAATGTTATGCTATTGAAATAATGAAAAATGACTTTAAGAGTTTTTCACTACCAGGACTTGTCAAACTTAAACCAACAAGTACTACTTTTAGATATAATGCACACTGCCTTATGAGCCTTTAGGGCCTACCGAAGGGGGTGACGTATATGAATAAAAAAGAAAGGTTTAGCCTCTCAAATGTTTTTCTTTTCCCTGGTCGAAATGACAGTTTAAAACTGCACTTCAGGCTGCAGTGGCAGGCCAGAGGCATGTTTTAAAAGACTACTTTAGTGGGTGGTACAATGACTACTGCAGACTTACTAGTAGTATTTAACTTAGAAGCTTCGGATACATTTAGTACAAGTTAGTATGGACTTCCAAGCAAGCTAAATGTGCTAACCAGCTGTAAGCCTATTGTACCATGTTTAAGGGAGAGTGCACACAATATGCTTTAGAACTGGCTAGCAGTGGTAAAGTGCACAGAGTCCTAAAAGTCAACAAAAAATAATTAATCAAAACAGGAGGGATGAAGGCACAAGGTTTTGGGGGTGACCCTGCAGAGAGGGACAGGTGCAATAGAGCCCATTCTCAACCTAGTTAGGAGAGACCATTCCCAGGTGTGAACAATATACTTAAGGTATTGTTCAAGGCCTGGGGTGGTCTGTTTCAATATATATTCCTTAATGGAGATTTGTACGAGCTCTATTCTCTCCCGCTCAGTGTGTCTGGTGTTAAAAAAACTATGAATAATCCAGGACTTATCACCATTGCTTAACTTATCTGGGGAAGAAAGCATGGAAGGTCTGCACCAGTTCTCTGCCATGATTTTTAAATAGTGGAGTCAGGGAATAGAGTGGCCATAATCACGAGAGAGGCAGTTTTCAATTATTTCCTTATACAGGGTTGCATACTCATTTTGCCATATAGAAATCCTGAATAGCAAAGGAGCCAACCTGATATGGTCCTCTATAAAACCTAGGCCCAATTCTTCATGGACTGTGTAAAAGGGGCTACACGTGTGGAGTCCCAAAATATTTGACTTATGCTTTGAGAAAATCCAGCGAAAGTAATCACTCCCGTCTGGCTTACTGCTTGGTTTTAATCCTAACCCAAGGGTGCATGAATAAAACCTGTCACGTACCTTGTAGACAGTTTTAGATCACATTCTTTCATTCACGCCCTGCATTCCCTCACCACTTTGCACTCATAAGAAAGGTATTTATCATAACTCTGAAAACATCCCTGTGCTCCTACCTTTAGTGAGGGGGTTGAAGCCCGCACCGTGACTATGCATCCCGGTGCGCGGAGGTTCCCTATGATGAAGCATGCCACCTCGGGATATGCCACATCTAGGTACACCAATTCTCCCTAATTTCCCCCCTTCTTCGCTCTTGATAAGACCCAAGTGTTTACTTTAGGGTTATTATGAGACCCAAAATACAAAGCTAAAGGTGATTTTCCTCCTTCAGTAGGGAGCTAACTTTATTGTACCCCCATATTCCAGCCCCAGACATCATTATTGGTAGACATTTATGTTTGTGAATTTCCAAAAGTGTTATTGGTTTCTGACCTAGCTTGGCTGCTAAATTAAATAAGAAACCCACAATTTTTGCAAAACACTGTTTCCTAGCTGCCAAGCATGGCCCCATTGAGCCGTTGGAATCAAAAGTGACCCCAAATATGGAAAGTGAGAGATCCACTCTACACGTTTGCCCTTGATTGCGTAGCAGCGAGTCATCTAGATCTTAAGGCCACAGACCATGGTGAAGATTTTGGTGAAATTGGTTTCCAAGTCTAACTGCTCCATAAACTGCACAAAAGAACCAAGCAGCTTCTTTAGACCATTGGGGGTTCTGGACACAATGACTCCATCATCCTTATATCACAATAAAGGTAAATACCTGTTATTAACCACTGGCATGTCTTACCCCACTTCCAGCAAGGCTACCTCAAGGCCATTAATATACAATGGAAACACAATTGGGGCTAAAACGCAACCTTGTCTGACCCCATGTGCTAAACCAAAGGAGTTTGTACATTCCCCTGTATTCCCACTATGCACAGATTCTGAAAGATCAAAATACAATGCTCGTAAAAAGTTCACCAAACCTTCATCAACACCCGGATCACACAGGATCTCCCACAACTTTGACCTGTTGACACTATTAAAATCTGATGAAAGATCTATAAAGGCCATATAAAATGGGTTACACTTGGGTACCGTGTACATGGATATGAGAAGTTGTAGATTCAAACACTGCTCGAGGGTGCTTAGGTCCAGCCTGAAGACATACGATACTCTGAAAATTAGATAGCGCTGTGAGGTTCACAACAACAGCCTCTCAAGTACTACCCTACCCACAATTTTTATGGTAGAATCCAAAAAGGATTCTGGGCGGTTGCAGCAAGAATTCCTAAATGTATCCTTTTTGAACACTGGTTCTGTTATCGCAGTGCGCCAAGATTGGGAAACCCAGTTAAACAAGCAGCGTTTATAACTTTTGTCAGCAGCAGGGCTCAAAGCCCCAAATGTTCCTTGTAGAGGTCTAAAGGGACCCTGTCCAGTCCCAGGGCCTTGTTGCTAGGGCTCTAATTAATTGCAGCTACCACCTCATGCAATTCAAATGCTTGCTGAGAGGATATGAGGATGAGGCCTTCTCACAGATGCTTTTAACATTAAGAGGAAGGAGATAGATATTTTCAAAGTGTATCATGTATCTGGGCCAATGTTCTGGAACAGGTCCCGAGCATGGACTTGGATAACCTATTAGTATTAGCAGTCTTACAAAAGCCATGTGGGTCCTTATGCTTGCATGAACCGATTAATTTATCCCAAACCCCCCCATTATCAGCTTTCCTCTTTTTCAGTGCCCGTTTATATACCTCCCTGCATGATAACCTCCTCCTTATTTGTTGGGTCACGTTTTAAGGCAAGACAAGGATTAATATTAGCCAATTGAAATGATTAGTCGAACACCCTGGTGAGCTGTTAGCTGGCTGTCTCAAGCGTTTTAGCATTAACTTGTTTACAAGGAGTCCTCAATGTTCACATGCATCAATAATTATTGCAGCGTATTAGTCTCCAATAAACAAGGGCCTATAAGACCAATATTATCATTAATCAGGCTACACAAAAGTTCATCACCATCTGCATTTTTCCACACTAACCTTTGTCCGTTGTGTTTAGAAGTAATCTCTGTGACATTCACCCGGCTCATGATTGTTGGGACCTACAGGGATTGCAAATGTCACCTCAAGAGGGTTATGACCACTAAATATTTTTGGGTTACAGGATGCCTTTTGAACAATATCAGTCAATTTCCTTGAGGCAAAGATATAATCAATTGTCATGTAACCGTCCTGACCAGTAAAGGTGGGAGCCGTGGGCAGCCGCTGCAGGTAAGAGGGGTGGGGCGGTGGGGCCAGCTGGTGGGGGATTTCAAGAGACAACCACAAGGGAAAATTAAATAAATAATTAATTTTCCCTCATGGTCGTCTCTTGAAATCCCCCCAGCCGCCTACCACTCTTACCTGCAGTGGCCGCGGCTGGCCCTGGGGTTCAGGGATCTGCAAAAACAGTAGGTTGCCTCTAGCATCCCTATCAGATGTTTCATTCACATAGTCCCCAGTGAAAAAGGGTTAGATGTGGTTAACAGATGTCTATCCCCAAAGTTTGCACTGATATCCCCCCGCCCAGCATCACAATATATGACTGGCCCACTGTAAATTATTTATTACTCAGCTCTGCTATAAAAATCAAAAAAGGCATTAAAATTCTGATTTTCCCTGGTGTCAAAATCACCATTATAAAAAATTTATTAAAAAAGTGTTAAAATTGTCAGACCCAAAAAATTAACAGGTTGAAACATTCCACTGGTGACAGGTTAAGGTGAGATAGTGCATTATAAAGTGGTTTTGACCCATGTCATTAGTCCTGTTCATGCCCTGCCAGAAAGTGGCCTACTCCCAATGCTCATATTGCAACAGAGCATACATACCGTCAACATATAAATCAGGCCCTCAGTCTTTTTCTTGGAGAAATTCCAAGTTGACGATGCCGTCACCAGGTCGGGGTGCTAGCTGGATCTGAAGAGGAGCTCATCAACAACATCAGCTAACTAAAGCACAGTACCTCTGTGGAAGCCTCGGCATTGGCAGGAAGTTCAAGGCTCTCAATATGAAAGGCAAGAAAACTCAGAGCAGATTAAATCTGAAGAACAGGCCTAGGAAGGTGTTATTAAGGGCAGGGTGCTGCTCGGCATTGGTCCCAGTAAAGTCATCTATGTTCGGTCTTAGAAACCTTTTTTGGAAGTCAGGATCTTTTCAGCATTGCAAGTCAGCAAGTTGAGTGTGACTGCCAGTTTGAAGTTGGTGGCTGTGGCTCGGTGGCAGTCAGAGGGTAGCCTCTGGTTCTTTTTGTGAAAATCCTTGACAAAGTTTCTGCTAAGTCCCAATGTTTAGGAATGGGCAAGAGAAGAATACCCTGACACTTATTCAAGGGACACAGGACTTTATGGAAACCACATAGGGTCAGGACTCACACCCAGGGATGCCACCAGCAGGATCCAGAGCCGGTCGAGTTCTAAGTGGTAAGTTGGGCTATTCAGGAAGGTGGGCTTCTTGCAGCTATTGTGTCCTAGCCAACTGACCCTTGAAATCCAGTGCTTCTCCGTCCCGGGTACAAATAGGAGCAGGTCTAGACCTTGGGGTCTCTCTCTGCTGGTTCAACAGCAGGTGCAGCCCTTCTGTCTTCCACAGGTTCAGAGGTGTTTTGAAGAAGGTATCCAGGGTTGCCACATCTATGCCTGACACTCGGTTGTCAGTTAGTGAAACTCCCTGCCCAATAGTGAACATTTTCCCAAAGGCAACCCTGCCAACTGTCACATCATTTTCTGGGGGGTTGGCTCTCAACAATCCCACTGTGCCCTGCTCTCCTAAACACTCAACATGGCTGAATATGTCGTTCCCTGGCCAAAGCTCTTTGCACACGCCTGAGGTGTGGCTAGGAAAGTGAAGAACTCCCCCTTGCAAACCAGTTTTGGAACAGAGTACTCCCCACTTGGATTAGTACCACTGTGGCTACTTAGACAATGGCAGGGGCTACCCTAGGTGTGAGGTACAAATTTGCCTGTGACAGGTGATGCCCCTTTCAAGGTTGTGGAGTTGGTTGCTAGGTATATCTCCCAGGCCATCCAATCAGAAGGAGGTCACAGCTCTTCCCAGACAAGTCCCATTTGTTCCCTTCTCTGGGAGCCACTCACATCTCTCAGTAGGTTTACCAGACTTCTTGTGGCTTTAGGAATTCAATTTCCAACTTCCTAAAAGTGAATTATAAAAATAGTGATTGAAAATCCAACTTAACCATCAGATTGGATTTTAAATCCCTATTAATGTGCGTCCTTGAACCATGGTTCTAACTATTCCAAAACTGAAGGTATGTATTATAAGGAGTTATTATGTAACCCAGTGATTTTCTATGTGAAAGGTAGCCTTGCCACAATAAAAAACAACTTTGGAGATTTTGCACTACTAATAATACATGCCCTACTTTATAAATACCATGCACCCTGCCCTGCGGGTATTTAGGGCCTACCTTAGGGGTGACATATCAGAATTAAAAGGAAGGTTTAGTCTTGGTATGGGGTTCATCTTTCCAGGTCGAATTTGCAGTTTCAAAACTGCACATTCAGGGTGCAGGGGCAGACCTGTTGACATGCTTTGCCTTGCCACTTTAGTGGTGGCACAATAGGTGCGGCAGTTCACTAGTTACATTTAACTTACAGGTCCTGGGTACACAGTACTATATACTACGGACATACAGGTAAATTAAATATGACAATCTGGGATTTGCCAATAGTACACATGCTTTAATTGGTTGAATTGCATGTGTTGGGCCCTGGTTACCAGTTTCCCAGAGCAACAGAACAACCAACACCATCAGTCCAGAATTAGGCAATGATCATCCAAAAAAGAAGCCTTTCATTATACACACACACACACGCACGCATGCAAACACCACGCACACACACACACACACCACACACACACACACACACACACACATACATATACTGTGTCTTTAATATTCCCTAGGGAATATTAAAGACCTAATTTAAAGTTTGCTCGGCATTTAAAATCCTTGAATTACAGAGCACAGGATAAATGCAAAGGAGAATCTTCCCTTGAAATTTACTTTAGTATCAGAGTATCATGTCAGAAGAAACTGCAACAGTGTGACAGGTCCCAAGAACTGTTTGAACATAAGAGACTAGGAACTTGGAAGACATTACACAGGGGCCAGTGGAAAATATGCACTCACACTTGAAAAGCAAAATATCTGACTCAGATGCATAGCCCCGGCCACTAGAGGACCAGCATAGAAGTTATTTGTCTGGAGACAATGATTGTTGTGATCCTTCACTTTTTGCTCCAGCTCACACTTGGCTTGTTTCATCCCTTTTCCTTTATTGTTTTCTCTCTTGTTCAGTTCCCTTTAGTACTCTTCTGTCCTTACCCCCTGTAGTTTCTGCCTTGTTAACTTTTTGTCAGTTCCTGTCCTTTTGCAGGCATCCTCTCTTCTATTGCAGCACAAGCATTTTATCCTGTGGGGGTCTGCAGTATACTGGGAGCTAGTTGCATCATCCCCATTGCTTGCACCGGGTAAATCTTGCAATTTGTTACCATTTTGTCTAATTTCTATCCTATGTTTTTGACCCTTTAGTAGTTGTGTTCTCTCACCATTAGGTGGAGTCCTAGATGTTCTTAATTTAGCCCTGAGATACTGGGGCTCTAAAATCCATTCTGGGTTTTCTAACACCAGCCTGCAGGAGTGTGTCTCTCTCTCCCACCTTCCACCTTTTTCCCCTTAGAACAGAGTTGAGGCTCATTTGCATATGTCTGGGTCCAAACTGAGAAGGCAAAGTGGACAAAGAAACAATGGGTTGGAATGCGACCCCGAGTGACTGCCAGTGGTTAGAAAAATTGCAAGCATTCCTTCCATGTGTTTTCGATGTACCCTTTTCCTCTAATTCTGGGGCTCTTTCTACATCCTTTTTCCAGTGCAAGGGGTCAAATCGCCCTTCAGGGGGAGACAGAGGGATTGGCCTGAACAACCTCTGTCCTGAAATACTATGTTCATGACACAATGGCATCTTGTCTGGATTTAGCAATTCCTCCTTAAACCAGAGCATTGTCAGGTGCTCCTCTGAATAGGACCATATGAGTGCAAGAGCAATGTCATTTATAATGTAAACCAAGACATAAATATGACAACGTTATTTCTATATGCATATAGGTATATTACTTAGTGGCAGGGGCCACTGAATAATTATAATTTGGACTGAATTTCCATAGGTTTTCACATAACTTTGGTACCATTTAATGAATCTTTACTAAACTTTAAAAAAAAGAAATCTCATCGATCTCATCTCCTTCCTGGAATGTTTTGGGGTGATCCAGCAAGTGGGATCCAAGAAAAAGGGGTAGTCGCAAAATCTGCTGACCCTATAAATTTTTCCATAGGAAAATTGAATAGCGATAACATCTAAACTGCTTAACTGAATGCCACCAAATTTAGCTGAAAGCAAGCTCTTGGTCCAGAAAATGTGCATTTTGTGATTGGGTGTAAATCCATTCAGTAGTTTTTGAAAAATTGAGGTTCAAACACTTGGTATACTTCACACCATGGAAGGTCCACAAAGTCATCAGTTCTTGAGATAAGATCTGAGTGGCTGCCACCACATCAACAAAGATGTGGTGGCAGCCATTTTTGAACACGAGGATTCAGTCCGCAGCCCTACAAAAAAAGTTTTTAAAAAATGGGGCAGCGTAGGGATACACTGCTCCCAAGGCCTGATTGTTGTTAAGGGTCACCCCTCCCAGGGCCAAAAACAGCATTTTTTTTAATCAGTGCCATGGATCCACTGTACCGATTAAAAAGGAAATGGTTTTTTTTGCACCCCCAGGGTGGGAAAGGGTCTGGGTGGATGGCACATTTTTTTTTACACCCCCAGAGTGGGGGAGGGCCTGGGTGGATGGCACATTTTTAAATTTTTGGGAAAGGGGTATGTGCCCCCCTCCTGATCCTTCATGAGGCCCCAGGAACCCATACCCCAGCGCTGATTATTTTTAAAATGGGATGGAGGTGCGTGAGCCTCCCAACCCAAAGCCTCGAAGAGGCTCGGGGGCTGCACTCCCCAGAGCCTGATATGTTGCAGTGTCCTGGGGACACCATACTCCTGGACATTGTAGTTCCCTTCCAAGAACTTTGCTCCCACCCAGGCAAGAGCAGTGAAAAATGTTGCTCCCACCCGGGTGGAAGCAAAGGAATGTGTCCGGCTCCTACCAGCACCCAGTATGACTTCACATATTACATCACGCATGACATGTTAAATAACATCATTGATGACAGCACTGATGACAACTCAAGTTAAATAATGGATGACATCACGGAGGAGGCTTTGATGTTAATTTTGATGTTAATTGGCAAAGGGAATGCCAAGATATACAAGACGTCAAGACGTCAAGACAATGGCAAAAGGCAATACACATACAGGGCCCGGTTCACAAAAGGTAAACTTAGACCTGAAGTCTGAGTTTAGACCTGAAGTCTGACTTTAGTTTACCTTAGTGAATCGGGCCCACATTGTAAATCAGCACTAAGCAAAACGCAATTTTATTGTGATAGAGAGCAGCAAAATGTTGCTCTTTCATGTGTAGGGATGCTTTATAATCATGGTTAGTCCGCATTCATCCGCATTTAGCCTTTGTTGTGTTAAAAATGTACGTAATGGAGTGTGAAGCAATAATGTTTATCGGAGTGTTAGAGATTTCTTCATGTAATCAAGGTATTAACGTAGTAAATGTATGTATTAAGTTGAATTATATACGTGTGAAGTGCATTTATGACTAATGAAATTTCATATAAAGACTCATATAATGTGTATATTAACAATTCATATATTCATCCATATTATACGCAGGTTTTGGTCTTATGTTAGCTGAATCGGGTAGGCCTGATCTTCCTTTCTCCCTGTTTGCTCTAAATGACACTATTAATTAGAGTTATGTGTTCATGGAAAAGTTTTTTCCATGTTTCTGTTACAGGTGCAAGAATTTATCCTGGTTAGTTAGAATAGTGTTTTTATTTTGGAAGATAGACAGACTTAGGGAGGAGCGGATGTCTTTGAACAAGCAGAGCTGATAATGAAGGAGGATGTCTTCCATGTCTGAAAGCCCTGGGAATCAAGGTCATTGAGCAAGAGCTTGGACGTACTATTGCTTCATAGAAAATTACCTAAAAGAAGGTGTTCAACTGGATGAAATAATCATATGATGTATTTGTTGGTGTGATTTTCGACTTTTGTATTAAGGCTAGGGACAGAGCCTGGGGGACTTCTGCCTGACTAGAAGAGGGAAGAGCATCTTAGAGCGAGCTCTGAAGCTTTACGCTTTATGACTCATTTAACGTGACTTCTTAGGAAGTCTTCACATGCTGACACCTTTCTGGGGCTTGCCTGGGAAATGTTAAGTAGAGATTAACCCTGGGCGTAGTTGGCGTAGCCGTGCTACGCGAAGCTACGCGAAGACGTTAAAGCGCTACGCGTAGCTACGCGAGCGTGCGTAGTTGCTTGTCGCGCCCGTTCGCGATGCGTTTTTCTTCTTCGGGAACGCGTTGTGTGTGTTTGGCACGCTGTTTGCGTGCTCGGGTGATAGTATCTCGCGAACTTGCCCATGCGGTCGCCTATGGGCGCGGCCATCTTGTTTTTCACTTGTCCCGCCCGTTCGCGATGCCTTATTTCCTGTTCCGGGTCGCGTATAGCATGCTCACGATGCGCATTTCATGTTCGGGAACGCGTCGTACGTGTTTGCGATGATTTTGCGTGCTCGGGGAGAAATATCGCGCAAACTTACCCACGACGTCGCGATGGGCGCGGCCATCTTGTTTTTCACTCTATGCTATGGTTCTGGGCCTGCTTTTCTATCCTCCCTCAATCTTTGCAATCCTTAGTTTTTTACACTGTTTTTCAATTTTTTTTAATTTATTATCTATCTCTCTCTGTGGCTAAGTCTATATTTTGCATTTATTTCTACTTTTTACTGTGTTTTTTACTTTTCTACTGTTTTATATTACTTTCTTCTTTAAGCTCCTACTTCTTCCCCTAACTTTATTTTTTCCTTCTAACTTTTCTATTCCGCCTTCTCCCACACACCCCAGAACCCTGGCGAAGGGTAGCAGCAGCAATACCGGCTCCAAGGGCAAGGCGCATGCGCCCAAGAGCCGCCTGCCTTGCGGCAGACTGCGCCCTGCAGGGGTGCAAGCCCGGCAGCTTTTTAGCGAGGTGGAGGTGGCCGCCCTTGTATTTTTGTGCAGCGCCACCACCCCTTGACCTTGGCAGCAGGCCAGGCCCTGGGTACCCTACCCAGGAGCGTCACCGCCGGTGGGCGAAGGTGCGCCGGGCAGTGTTTCGCTGCTCAGGGGTCCGGCGCACCCATAACCAGCTGGCCCACCGGTGGTCAGACATCCTTGACCGGGAGCAGGACCTGTTGGACCTGCTAGGTGTCGAGGTCGTGGGGCTTGGTGAGTAGCTAATATATATAGTAGTATAAGTATTGTGTATAATTTTTTTACGAATAACAAGAATACTGCTGCTTACATTGCAGGTAAATTATGTTTCAAAATCTTCTGTGATTGTAGGACACAGGTGCTCGGCGCTACTCTTACTTGTTTGCAATTTTGCGCTCGCTTGGGCTGATTATTATGTAAGAGTTTACTTTAGAGAACTTAAGTTAGGTAATGCTATTGCTAGAGAGACTCTAGTCCTTCCTTTGTCCTCCTGTCAAATAGTGGTGGATGGATTGATACTAGGTTTAGTTAGTATTAGTTGATAATTTTTAGCGGTCTGCGTGACGCATCCTCTGTCACTGAGTGCTGCTTACCCCAGTCCTTAGTAGAACCTTTTGTAGTTTGTTTAGTTAGTGGTAGGCTTAGCAGTGTCAGTCAGTAGCAGAACATCAGACGCAACCAACCAACAATTTGGTGTATGCACAAATTTATGCATGTGTCCTCCATCTCATCTATGCATTTTTGAGGGCTAAAAAAAATGGAAATGCAGACTTAGTGAAACATTGGCCCGTCTGGAATAGGTGGGCTAGGTCAGGTGGTACTTGAGTTAGTGTTCTGGATTCGAATCAATCAGAATGGAACACTGGATTAGTGTTCATAAATAAGTAGACGGTCCGTGAATCCCGCAAGCCAGTAGTCGATCGGATTAGATAGGTCAATTTTATTGCAATTATTGTTTCCTAAAATGTTTTTTGAGCGTTTTTTTAGATAATTTATTTGTTTCACAGCAATCATTAATGTTTGTCTCTTTCTTTATTATATCTTACATGATCACTGATCTGCAGCACCCAGGGGCAAGAAGACGGGGTCCGAGTCGGCGGGACAACCAGAGGACCGCTCCTCTACCGAGGAGCCCTGCTGCTGGCCCCAGTAAGTCCTCCAGTAGTTAATATTAACAATTATATTTCCTAACTTTTACTGCACCTTATTTTTTCTGAACTATTAATTCTGGTTCCACTTCCTAATTCTATTTTTTACAAAAACTTCTTTGATCTTGACTTGACTAACTGTTTCTAAATTCTGGTTATCCCTGCCTCTAAGTTCTAACTGCCTCTGCTATGACTCTCTGTACTACTACTATTAGTCTGTCTGTAGCGAAGCTTGCCCAGTTTGCCACTCTTTATTTAAAGGTTTTGAATAAAACTCAGATTGACCAATAGCTCTAGCCACTGAGTCCAGTCCTTTGGGTTGTCCTCTTCTAGTCTTCTTAATCTTGAGGCTTTGACAATTACCACCAACAAAATGCCCAACCAGATATTTGACTATTTTTGATAGGATATAGTACATACTACTATTGTTGTGGGGATTCTGCACAGCCACATACAGAACTATGCACAAGAAAATAGGATGTTGGTGATGGGAGGTTGGACCTTACTCACACCTCAGTCAGAAGTGAACCCACAATACCCTGACAGAATAGCTATAGTGTCTCATTAGGTCCCCGAACCCCCACCCGAAGATACCCAATGATTACACAACCCAGAACATAACACCCTTTCGCTCACTCACTCGTGTAAGTCCACCACCACACCAAATACCACAGAGTCTATGTGTAAGTTCAAAAGGTTTATTTTCAACTAACAAGCTCTGTATGTTGTTCTATAAAATTCAGTGTACTACAGCCAGCTCCAACAGCAAAATGCATAAGATTAAAACAATAAACATTGTTACAAGTGCATGATAGAAGACAAAAGATCTGTGCGTATTCTGGGAGACCCCTCACCGTAGAACGTAGAAGTACTGGTTACATGCATCATTCATAAGCTCTGCAAATCTCTGGTTCATAGAAGGGAATCTTCTGCCTGTTGTGAGAAAAATGGTGCGCGTTAGATAGTATAATGCAAGCATTTCTCAGTCATGCCAAAAGTGTAACATGTTACTTATGGCTAAGCAATACGGACTAACCGAACTCCATAACAAAGTGGCTTGTTTTTCGACCTCTTGTACGCAACGCTCAGACAGTAGCTGTATGACCTCATGTGGGCTCAAAAAGGCGTCTTACTGTACAACAAGCTGCGAGGTAACATGCGCAAAAGACATGAAGCGAAAAATGGTTGCATGGCTCAGGCTAACTTTGCAAAGAGTAGAGTAGACTATAATAATGACCCTAGGGACCATAACACTACTAGTGTCTACTGACTCTACTCTAGTACCCGATTTGGACTAGTGATGTATGTTGTATATGTATGTATTAACTTTTTTTTCAATCTTGCTAGTGAAAACGAATAAATAGCATCTAAAAATGTGTCATGTTTTTTTCTAGGCGTACTACCGACCACCAGTGCCGGCGGGGCCAGCGGCGATGGCGATGCAGCTTTTCCGGAGGGGGCAGGAGATGCGGCACCTGCAGGAGCTACAGGGGGTGAGCCAGCAGCAGTGGCGGGCGGTAGTAAGTTATATTCATTACTTATTGACATTGCACTGGCTGGAAGGGTGTTCACTTCACTCACAGTCACTGTACTGTTGAGACTTATTAAGTATGAAGTTGTAGTGAACATTATACAACGGTTGAAGAAGACACCCTTTACTTACCATTAGCAATGCATTAGCAATAGCATTAGCAGCGTGAGTTGAGTAACCAATGGCCTCTTCTATCTGACTCCAACTCAGCTGTGAAAGTTTTATGGAGAAGACTAAAAGTCTGATCAGATGACCTTGATGGATGTGTTGAACAAAAGGGAAAGAAGGGTGGAAGGAGGAAGGACGGGTGAGATGTAATATGACTGGCAGAGAAGGATACGTTGGAAGCATGCATAGGTGGCTGATAGGAATCAGATGCATGTGTTGTTGAAGGATGGGTGGAAGGTGAAAGAAGAATGGATGCCTGCCTGGGTGGGCGACACAGTATGGGTGGATACTGGGGATAGCAAGAATCATCAGCGGTGTTTGGGTGAAACTCAAAGCCAAGGCAAGCAAGGAAGGAGTGGACGCATGGGTGGTTGTTGGTGAAACAAACTAAGGTTTGTGGAAAGATTAAGAAGAATGATAGACATTTACTTAGAATGGATGGATGCCTGTATGTATTCATCATAGACAGCATAGGTGGAGACTGTCACGGGATGCAGAGTCTTAGTTTGAAGGGAATGTAAAAGAAACCACGCCAGAGTAGCAAAGCCGAGGGAATACAAGTTGTATTTTCAGAATACAGTTGACTCACAGTAGTTTGCAAGCACATCATATATATTGTGTATAGTTAGTTATCAAGCACCTTCCTTCGACTCCGAGGACCACTCCCTACCTATGTTAATTTATTTTCGAATGTGTCAGCCAGCCTGCAAAGGGTGGCCTATCTGTTGGTTACACAGTCAATCAAAACAAAGTACCTTATGCAGTAGCGGTCGGTGGTGGGAGTGCTGCCGCCAAATGCGATGCAGTGCGCGCAATGAAATTAGTTTTATTTATTTATATGTTTACTTACCTGTAATTGGCCGTAATCCATAGTTTACTACCCCCACCCTGCCCCTCCCCACGTCACCGCCCGGCAGCACTCCCACCACCGACCGCTATTGACCTTATGTCGTTGTCCCATATATAAGCAATGATCATTGGATCAGATATATAATCTGCCTTTTTGTAGTAGCCAGGGCACTGTGAAAGTGAAATTGAGAAATTGCCCTTCATGTAACAGAGAGAGTATGGCCAGTGCCACCGGCCGTAATAGAAAAATACGAGCTTCCCCACCTGCAGACAGTAGTAAATAAAACTAACGTGAGTCTGCGTCATGACTCGTATGTTTGTCTTGGGTGCAAGCATAGCTGACTGAGCTGGCATGCCGGCTACAACCAGGTTATGTAATTTCAGCTAAACTAGAGATAAGAAGAAGACTGGTGTACTGTGTACTGGAGTCCATAGTGCTAGTATAATGCCTGAAACCTCCCACAAATGTTAGAGGCCGAGGAAGTGGGAGGATAGATTATTACCACAAATGTTATGTACTGTGCTTCTTGCTAGTGCTACTGTGCCACTATGTGTTGAATTAATTGTGTGTTACTGTTTTGCTAAGAGTATTGGTTACAACAATATTATTTTTCTTTCTTGATATAGATCCTCCTTCCCAAGAAAAACCATCCCGGAAGGAGTTGGCAGCCAGGGCCCGGTGCCGGAAACTGGAGGCCATCTGTGAAGAGTACCAGCGGCTGGTGGCTCAGGCGGAGGAGGAGGAGGCGGCAGCAGCTGCAGCCTCCTCCGATGCCCCGGGCCCCAGCCAGGCCCCACCTCCAGTGGTACATCGCCGCGGTCAGGCAGCCGCCCGCCGCCGCAATTCATTAACAGCCAGCACTGCTGCCCCCCACCCTGGATGCCACTGCAGGGCATTTCGCCGCCAGATGCTCCTCCGGATTAGAGGAGCAACTAGAGGAGCGGGTGAAGATCCTGGTGGACAAACACCTGAAAGCCCGCCGAATATAAGAACTATAGGACCCCGTTGGATTGCCCCTTTTTTATTCCTTTTGTTGGTGGGTGGGAATTGGACATTGTGGTTTATGGACATTGTTAGGACTTTTTCGTTTTGGACATTGGTTGGGTTAGGGAGAGGGGTGGGTCAGGTGTGGGATAGTTTATTTTTGTTAGGGCAATAAATTATATTTATACTTAAACATACGATGTTAATGTTTTGTGGGGGGTTACTGTTTTACGAATTTACGTCACATGGTTTCCTTGCTGCTGCAGGGCCGCAGCCAGTGTTTGATTTAAATAATCTGCCGATTATGTAACACAAACAGATAGATGCAGTACCCCTCACTGAGTTATTTGTCCTACTAGTACTGTCAGTCTCTCCTCCTAGTCCATTATACCTCCCACCAAACTTATCTTACCTGTGATTGATGATGATTAAGTTCGGCACAGCGATGGCTGCATGGTTTCCCAAGAGAATGGAGAAGATGCCATGGTTGTGGTGGTAGTAGTAGACACTGGCAGTAGCATTTGTAAAAAAATAAAAAGAGACAGTCACTTGCCTGAGAGCGACTGTGGGAGGAGTAGCAGAACGAAGTAAAGTACAGTACAGAAGAAGACTGCCAAACAAACAATATTGCAACTGCTAAAGTAAAATAAAACATAATGGTGGCGGGGACAGCCTAGTACAAGAAGTTACAAACTGTAGTTGTGTCGAGTGAGTCACTTAACTTATCACAATCGTAATTCGTAACCTTTACTGCTGTGTGGTAGGATGTTGATGATGAATCCAATCAATGCCGGCAATTAATTATGATGTATTAGGTGACGGTCCCTTTGGAAAAAAAATTGGCTTGCACATAGACTGAGAATGGGTGGGCAAGCAGAAGAAGATCCTCGCCCTGCCTTGAAATTGAATTAGTGTTGCTTTCACCACATCTGCCCCAGCAAGCGTGTGATCAATTGGTGTACATTTAATATAGTCACATCACACCTCAATATAAATCACAGCCCGGGGAAGAGGGTTAGGGTTTGATGAATGGATGGGAAGGGGGTTTGGAGAAAGGTTTGACAAAGAAAAACAGTACGCATGGACACAACAAAAGCAAAGCACAATCTTGGCAGACGACCATGATCTTATCCAATAAATCTATAAAGGGAGAAAAAGGAAATGCATGCATGATGATGAAGATAACTTGATGGTTAATGAGTAGTACTTACTAACTACTACTAGACAATTAGACAGTACAGGGCAGCAGTATATTCTATGCAATTTGCCTTGCCTGTATGCCCTCAGAGAGACCCAAATTCCATGTTGTACCGGGCTTACTTTTAAAGATAGCAAAGAAAATTTAAAAATAGTTGTAGGGATCAATTAGCAAACAAACAACAACACAACACACAGTCGTAATGATTGAAGAGAAAAAGGAATCAAATTAATTAAAAGACGAATGATGAATGATACTAAAGTTACTGTATTATCCTGGTCAAATTGTGGAGTTGAATCTCGTCATTCCTCTTGGTCCTATCTTCCATGGACGCTCCGCACATCAATCTTGGGTGCCACTGCCTGCCTGATGCGGATTGGTAAGGTAAGTGTGAGTTGTTTCTCCCAGTATAGCACAGGGTAAAGGCCGGCCTGTAAGTGTAGATGGAAAAACAAAGGGGTATTGAAAAATCAATGAATTAAAAAAAAGCATCAATTACGGTGGAGTCCAAGAAGAGAGAGAGAACACTTTCAGACTGAGGTGGCTTGGATATATCGTGTCTATTCTGTTTACAGCATTAAGCTACAACAACAACAGGACAGAACAGGCCCACCACAGCACCAGCCCGTGACCCAACCTCCATTTACCTTAAATTTTGACAGAGCCAGACAAAAGGCATATACAGCAACCTAGCATTTTCAAAATTAAGTGACTAAATCAATGCGCCGCTGTCAGTCATATGACTACACTCAACTCCACCACTACATGGACATGTAGGTCTGCTGTGTTTACTTTCTTGTTGAATTGTTGTGTTTACCTTTTATGCCACTTCATGAAACGCAGTTATTCCTTCAATCATCTCCGATCCAACTGACTGACTGCGTGCAAAGATAGTATGGTCATCATCATGGTGTGGTACGTGTTGTCCAACTCCAACTCAGTCTGTAGTGACTCCGATTAAGTCCATATTTCATATTAAAAAATTGCAACAGATATTGGCCTGCACCTGCAGTAGTAGGAGTACAATTTGGTTATTAAACAACAAGAAGGGAAACATTGACTGTCACTTAAGTCACTTTCACTTTGTAGATTAACTAGTAGAGTTCGACTTCATGCACAACATCAACACAACAAACAACAGCAATCGCTCAGAGTCAGCAAGCATCCAATGCATGCCACCATCATTACCTGTCTTGCTCTTCTCTTTGGCTGACAGATCATCAGATGCCTAGTTCTGACAGGTGTGTGTTTTTTTTTAACCAGGCAGTGGCCTCATTATTACTCCACATTCATTTTGAGTGTTAGTCGCTGTTTCGGTTTTAGTGTTATTCATCTGTGGCACTTTGTCGCAGTTTAAGTTGGTTCACATGTTCAGCGCTGTGATGGGCCGCGGCCTGGGTAGCGGTCATTGCTGGTCAATTGAGTTTGCAGAAATGTCAGCAAGTTTCTTCGAAGAGTCTTGTCTTTCTCTGCCAAGTACCTTCTGTCCTGACAGTGATGAGCTTTGGATGCCTGCCGAGGCTGTAGCCTTCTGACAGTGATGAGTTTACTTTTGGATGCCTGCCCAAGTTCTGACAGTGAAGAGTTGTGGATGCCTGCAGAGGCGGTAGCCTTCGGACAGTGATGAGTTTCGGCTCGGAAACAAAACGAAGGATAGCTATAGTCAAGTTTCACTTCTTATGGAGGGACTGTTAAAGGCAACATTTCTTGTACTCCAATGTCTGGCTTGATGGAAATGTAATTAGGGCGAGTCAGGAAGATGAAGCAGGACTCTGAAGAGTGGCCAGTTAAATGCACAGATGTGCAACTCCAATAGGGAAATAAAAAGAGAAGACGGTGGTGATGGATTTGTTGTGATTTGATTTGAACCAGAAAGACAGATACACAGACAAATAAAGGAAGGAAGAAAGTAACAATTTGAAAGCCTAGTTGTCAGGGAAGAGGAGCTCGTCCTCAAACTCTGGTGGTTCGGACAGAAGTAGGTCCTGTAACCCACTACTTACGTCATCGAAGTCGCTCTCCTCTTCCTGCTGTGATTCACGTATTTTGTAATCCGGTGGTATAAAGTGCTGATTCATTTTGATCTTGGTTAACCTCTCCACGCTTTTGGGCGAGAGACTGGTCCTTTTCAAAGTTACAATGGCACCAGCAGCACTGAAAACACGCTCAGAAGAGACACTTGCGACAGGGAAGCCAGATACTTTATCGCCAGCCTGCTGAGCACTGTCCATTGGCTTCTTTACCCATACCAATACACCAATGGGTTTCGATCCATGAAGACCTCTGTTGGGTCATCCAGATAGGCCTGGACCGTCCGCTCAATGTTCAGGGGTGCTCCGATGTGCTCGGCTTGTTTTGCCTTTGCATCAGCACTGGACTTACCATACCCCTGCCGTAGAAACCAATCAGTTGCCGATTGTACTGTGGATGATCCTGTTCTTGCTGTTGTTGATGTTATTGGTAGTGTTGGTGTCGGTGACTGCTGGGAGGCAAACGCACTGCCCTCAGGCTCCGAAGTAGAACTTGACTCTGGATGCCCTGTAGTACTTGTTATGGCCTGGGGTGGGGGGCCTGTAATTACCAGCCGTTCGTTTTCGAACTTAGTGGCTTCCTCAGCTATCAAAGTTTTGTAGTTGGCAAAATCCACTTCCGAAAAAGGAATTACTGCCTTACTGTTCAGAAATACTTTGTACCATGGATCCAAAATTGTGGCAGTAATGTAATGTTGTTGTGACACAATGTTATTTTTAATCCTTGTATTTTCAGATAAGCGAGCGGCTAAGGACTCCGCCAAATGATATGCGTCTTGTTTGTCATCCACACCTGCGTACGTTTCAGACACCTCCTTCAGCTGTTGCTCTAGCATGTGCAACAATGGGATAGCTTGGCCCATAGTACAGTCCTCCCTGCTGACTTCACGTGTGAAGATCTCAAAAGGAAGTAGCATCTCTGTCAGGCATTTAATGAGGTCCCATTGACCCATCTCAACGGTCATGCCTCTCACAATAGGTTCCCCTAATCTTTGCATAACATAAGCATTGAGTGGTATGTACAGGTCAAACAGACGATCAAGCATGTAATAAGTTGAGTTCCAACGTGTTGGCACCTCCTGGATGAGTGCTTTGACTGGCATTTTATGCTCACGTTGAATGACCCTCAGCTGCTTCCGGGCTTTAGAAGAATGGCTGAAATGTGTGCATATTCTTCTGCAGGTGGCCAGTAAGTTGCTGACTTTGTATTCATTTTTCAGAAAGTCTTGAACAACAATGTTAATGCAGTGTGCCAAACACGGGACCCTGAAATAGCCACCATCGCCCATGGCCTTAACTACATTACTGCCATTGTCCGTGGCAACAAAACCAATCTAAAGCCCTCTTGGGCGCAGCCACTCAAAGACCTTGCTGTTAAAATCTTCCAAAATGTTTGCAGCAGTATGAGATTTCTCCATGGCAAACATGGCTACAGTTACATGTTTGCGAGTGGAATGAAAAATCTCAGCAGCGTCAACACCAGCAGATATCTGTTCTCTAACCCCCGCAAAAGAGATCCAGTGTGCAGTGATGCACATGTAATCAGTGGCTTGGCAACTGGTCCACATGTCTGTTGTCAGGTGGATACTGTGAACAGCACTCTGCTTCAAGGCTTTTCCAAGCAATTCCAGCACGTCGTGATGTAGTGCTGGAACAGCAACTCTGGCAAAATAGTAGCGGCTGGGAACATGCCATTTTGGGCAGATGGCTCTCACAAATTCCAGAAAACCCACCCCTTCAACAAAAGAAAAAGGGAGAAGGTCCAGTGCTAACATTTTAGCCAGCTTCGCATTGTACAAACGTGCTATTGGGTGGTTGCATTCGTACTGCCCCTCCCCTCCAAACATGCTGATAATGGTAGGCTGCATGGTTTTCCTTTCTCTTAGGCTCAACAACGCACTTTTTTTCATTGCGGTACTCCTTGCTGTCTCAGGCTGACTCTTACTCTTGTGCCACTGAGATGTTGCTGAAGATGTGGGCGACGTTAACACTGCACTGCTGGGGACAGGGAGACTTTGTGTACCACTACCAGAGAGAATGACTCCCTGTCCTTCCTCTTCCACCGTGATCGGATCTTCTACTCCTTTATCCCCACCAACACCAATGGTTGCAGTTTTTATGCCGTGAAGGTGGTCCTCCCAGCTGATCAAGTGGTGTTTTTTCAGATGGGTTATTTGGCCTCCGATACCATAGTTTGTACCAAGCTTACCACGACTAACAGAGGTATTACAAATGGAGCATATAGCAATGTTCTCCTCCTTTTCGCTAACCGTAAAGAAGTCCCAAACTGGGGAGCTTAACTTTTGTCTCCTGCTGGAGGTGCCACTTCCAATGCCGGATGAACTGGAGAGTGTGTGTTGAATTTGACTCTGTGCTGTACCACTACCTACTTCTACTGAGGTGGTGGTTGTGCTGGATGTAGGTCGCTGCCGGGCCTTTGCTAATGCAAATATGGAAGCTGTAGGTCGTGTTGGTGTTACCTGTGGCGGTATGTGTGCTACATCCCTCGCAGCGATTTTGGATAGGGTAATAATGTTGGTCTCCATCTCCTCGGGCCGGGAGTGATGTTCGTGATGACTGGCTCATCATCATCATCCTGCTGTTCTACATCGACCTCCATAAGTGTAAGGCTTTCTGGAACCTTCCTTTTCCCTAGCTTGGTCTTGGGACGTGTCTCCCTCTCAGACTGAGTTTGTGGCTTCCAAATGGCATCTAGATCATCAGAAGGGGGGCTTCGCGAAGAACTTGATGGACTACCCCCCCTTTTCCTTGCTGGAGATTTGGAAGACAATGGATCTTCTGAATGAGTGGCTTCTTCTTCTACCTCTGCATGAGGCTCAATTTCCTGACTGCCCCTACTTCGGGAGGAACAACAACTACTATTGCGGGCGGTGGTTGCGGCTGTTGTTGTTGTTGACCACTTATCTGCTGTGTTTCCTCCTGCGTTGATTGGGTACTACTTTGAGATAGCGATAAGTTTATCTCAGGCTCAGCATCACTGCTTTCCACCATTAGGCTGGCTACCTCTTCCACACTCATGTGCTTGGGCCTGGGTTGGTGGGTTGGGCCCACTGATGCGGAGGTGCAGCCCCCAGCTTGCCCCCGGACACCGCTGCTGCAGGCGTAATTTGTTTTTCCCAAAAAGGTATTGGGCGGCACACCAGACTTAAGTGTCACTTCCTTCTTCTGTTCCTTCTTCTTCTCAATAGCAACTTTCTTGGTACTGGAGGACCTGGTACCTGCTTTCTTTGGGCCCATCTTCTTCAGATGTCAGCAGCACTCAGTTGCACAAGTTGCAGAGATGTCTGGTCAGGTCACACGACACGTCGTGTACAGCAGCAGGATGTCTGTCTGGCAGTACAACGGGCAATGATGACACACCTCCTCCTCAGTCTTTTGTGCACCTAAAAGCAAAAGAGCCAGAAGAACATCAGTCAAACGATAGCACAAATCAAACTAATATAATATATAACTTAGTGTGTGGTTGTCTCAATTATTAAATTTTAGAAACTCAGTGAACAACAACAGTGTAGCCATTTATGAGACTTTGACAACAAGGCCAGGGCTTTCCTGGTGTACTGTGTACTGTGTACACTCAGGAAGAATAAGAATAGCAAAGAACAAAAACTAAAATGTAGTGGAGCCTGTTTGGCCTAAATTTGTGCATCACGTGGGATGGATGCAGCATCAGGAAGCTGCAGCTGGCAATGGGGATGGATTTGGAAGCAGTAAGACAAGAGGAACAATGGAAAGACACGCAGGCCTATGTGGCAAAAACAGCACACTACTAACTACCACCACAAAATGGCCCCCAGCCACATGGTCACTCACAGGCACAAGGCACGGCAAACAATGAACTCAAGCAGGCCAATATGGCCAGACAAAGGATGCCTGATAAAACTAAAATCCACATGGCTAAAAACAGGTTGGAAAGTTACACAACAACCACAACAACAACACATACACACGCAAAAAAGGCATTTATTTAACACACCCAAAAAGTGAAATAGACCCCCCAAAAAAAACCACATTTTGCAATTCAATCCAATGCCATCCATGCCCTAAATGATGTTAAAATTCAACAGACAACACAGAAACAGTTTTTATGCACCCATGATGACTACCTCTGGTCCCACAAAATGGCCGCCACCACATGGCCAGGCCACCCACAACAACAAGAAAAGGAAGACAAGACAGACAATGCAGGCCTATGGCAAAAGCACAATGCCTGGCTTCACAAAATGGCCACCACCCACATGGCCAGGCCACCCACAATAACAAGAAAGTGAAGACAAAGGACAGGACCAGGAAGTTGGAGACTCTGGGGAACTTCCTTCCTCTTTAAAAAAATTGTAAAAAAAAAAAAATGACTCCTTGCTCACAAAACTACAACTAAATGACAACCTGAGGAGTTTTTTGAGCAAATTCATCATTTTCGAGAAGGTTTTATGCTGCTCGAGAGATATTCTTCGCCAGATTGTAAATTCTGCGTGTTCGGCATCGCGATCGTCACAAAAAGTCGTTATCACGTGCGCGAAAACGTATATTGAGCGTGCAAAGAAGAAAAAAAGTGTAAGTCCGCGTTTTCGCGCAGTGCGGAGTTGCCCAAATTCCGCGAGCTGAACGCCCAGGGTTACCTACTGGCTGAAAAGGCCTATTAATTTAACACACACCAAAAAACTGAAATACCACCCCAAAAACCACATTTTGCAATTCAATCCAATGCCATCCATGCCCTAAATGATGTTAAAATTCAACAGACAACACAGAAACAGTTTTTATGCACCCTTGATGACTACCTCTGGGCCTACTGGCAGACTAGGCCACAAGCTTAAGCCTATGGCAAAAGCAAGCACACTGCCTTGCTCCACAAAATGGCCGCCACCCACATGGCCAGGCCACCCACAAATAATAACAAGAAAGTGAAGACAGACAATCAATGCAGGCCTATGGCAAAAGCACACTGCCTGGATGGCTCCACAAAATGGCCGCTAGACACCCACAACAAAAAGAAATGGAAGACAGACAATGCAAGCCTATGGCAAAAGCACACTGCCTGCCTTCACAAAATGTCCGCCACCCACATGGCCAGGCCACAACAACAACAAGCATAAGCCAAGGGGAACAAAGAAAAGACATGCAGGCCTATATGGAAAAAGCAGCACACTACTAAACTACCACCACAAAATGGCCCCAAGCCACATGGTCAATCGCACTGACAACAGGCCATGGAAAACAATGAACTCAAGCAGGCCTATAATATGACCAGACAAAGGAGGCCTGATAAACAACACAGCTTTAATACAAAAATGCAAAAACGAAAATCCACAGGGCTACGAAAGGTTGGAAAGTTACACAACAAGCACACACACACATCCAACAAAGGTATTTATTTATTAACACACACCCAAAAAGTGAAATACACCCCAAAAACCACATTTACCAATTCAATCCAATGCCATCCATGCCCTACATGATGTTTAAATTCAACAGACACCACAGAAACATGCACCCATGGGTACCTCTGGGCCTACTGGCTGAAATTCCAATCAAAGAAAAACAACTAGGCCCCTACTGAAACTACAGGCCACAACAATAAATTTTAAAAATGATGAAAATCCCCAAAAAATGTAGGTACAAACAAGCCCCAATCAAACAAACAAGTACACCAATTCTCCAACTTACTTGTAAAATCTCAAATCCAAAAGTCCTCAAATCCAATCCAATGATATGATGCAGCAGACAGACACAAAAAGTGATCCTGCCAGCTCCAAATCCAAATGAAAGTGAACAGCACATGGACAAAGCACTGGGAGGAGCCTGCTAGACAGGAACAGGAAGTTTGACTCAGGGGCACTTCCTTCCTCTTGAAAAAAAAAGTAAAAAAAGAAAAAGGACGCCTTGCACAAAAAACTACAGCCAAATCACAATCTGAGGAGATTTTTGGAGCAAAATAATCATTTTTGAGAAGGTTTTATGATGCTCGAGAGATATTCTTCGCCAGATTGTAGTTTCTTCGTGTTCGGGATCGCGATCTTACCAACACTGCCGCCGGAAGTCAGATCGCGCGTCCGAATGTCGTGTTCGCACACTCTCGCGGGATCGTGCGGCCGGATTCCAAATCTCGTGGCGCCCGCGAACGGATAGGAAATCGCGTCGGCGAACGCAGAATCACGGTAGGTCGTTACCGCGCGCGCGAGAACGCGAAGAAGAAAAACCGCTACGCTACGCCGCAAATTGCATAGTGCTCGGTAACTTCGCGCTCTACGCGAATCGCGAAGTTACCGAAACTCCGCAAACTCCGCGAGCGTAGCGTACTTCACCGCCCAGGGTTAGTAGAGATGCCATGATAGAGGTAGTGTAGGGACAGATAAGGCCTTTGTTTATTATTCATAAATGAAGAAGACCCTGGATTTGGTTTCCATGCTCATTTGCGTCTTAATTTTGGAATTGGCTATTATGTGCATGTTGCACAGACTAAAAATTGTTTGTAGGTTTGGCTTTGTATTGGTGCCCTTTTATCTTTACACTCTTGTTTTGAGGTGTTTGTATGTCCAACTGTTTCTAGCTTTATAATAAAATAATATTATTTTGGATTAGTTGTCTGTGTTCCTTTGAAGGTCATGGGCAAGGTTAAAGTATAATTAGTTATGGATTATTTCTCCCCTCACACTTATAAAGCAGGCAAAAAGAGGTCATTGGCCAGAAGGGGGGTTCCTGAGTAAATCTAGAGGAAAGAAACCCGGTTCCATCAGTTGGTAGCTGCAGAGGATGGTTGCCTCTTGAAGTGAGGGGAGAATCCAGAAAAATCTAGAATAGATTTAGATTTGTAAAGTACCAAAATAGAACCATAGATATAAAGCGGAGAACAACGGGCTTTGGCGGGGATCGACGAAGATTGGCGGTGCGGCGAAGACAGTGGTGAACGGTGGTGTGAGTATGAAGAGGGATGTGTGTGTGTTCGATTGCGGAAATGATTTCATTGTGTGATGTCTTGCAGAGTTGAAATGACAGTCGAGTGAATGTGGGATATTGGGCCGAACGCGTGCGGTCCATGTGGTTTTGGTTATTGGGCTCAAGAGTAGCCTAAGATCCTGGGATATCTTTGTGGTGTAGAAGACACCACTTTGTCGTAATTGTTTGGCCATTGGTATATTGGGAAGTCATGGAGTGCTATCAAGAACCCACTTGTGACAGGGAACTTTGTGTGAGTGAACGTGTTAGAATCGTGTGCGGAAAGCCTCATGCCCAGGGGTACACTGCAGCGATTCGAGTGGCCAGCGCAGGTCATGGGTCACGGTGTATGAATGTTCTAGAGTGAGAGAATTCTAACGATATTTTAGTAGGGCCGACAATTACTTGGTTTTGGTTTAATATGACTGTCGGGTCATTTGGAAGGCAGACAGATACTTGGTTCTATGAGTGTGAGAGTGAATGCGTGTGGTGAGATTGTGAAGGAGGGTGAACCGCTGTGAAGGGGGAAAAGGTGACGTCAGGGTGTGCTGCATTGGGATTGGTGGATTGTCACTGGGAAGCTGAAGTACGGTAAATTGTTAACGAAAAGGATTGATTTAAAAATGCAATGCTTCAAGGTATTACGAGATTTGTGTAGGTGAGACAAAGGCGCAGTAACTCCAGTGGGTGAAGAAGCACTGCCCGAGGATACTCCGGCACATTATATGGTAACGAATGTAGGTCTCCATACCATAGTCTAGCTTCAAAATTGGCATAAGATGACTGAGAAGGAGGGAGACTTAGCTTTTTCCCGTTATGGGTCATTTCGACTGGATGTCTTATGTCAGTTGAGGGGAGTGATGTTTTCATTACGACCTCCACCTAGGCCGACACAATTTGAGGCATTAGATATTTGGATGCGAGCAGCTCATGCAAAGAGAAGGGAGTGTAGGCAAGGCAGGATGAAAAAAGCAATCAAGGTGTATCACACATGCACAATTGAAAAGATGGAGAGTGGATACCATTGAGGGGGAAACAGACACCCGACATAGGAATGAGGATGATGGAAGTGATAGAGATGATAGCTTATAGGACAAATTGTTAGCAGAGCGACCTTATAATCCACAGTCAGAAGAGGGAAGGCGAGAATTGGAAAGTGCAGTGAGTACAAAAGGAGTAGAGGTGTCACCGACAGGCCCTAGTGAAAGAGTAATAGGAAGGATGTCAGCAGGGCCATAAGGAACAGGGATGTCAGCATTTGGAGGACCTGAAACTAGTGGAGTTAGTGGTGCTATACGGTTGCCGTAAGCTCTTAAGGTACCGGTCACCATTGGACCTGTGGTTTCTGTGTATGATCCAACTCAGGAAGAAAGTAGCAGTCAACAGCAGATGGGACTAGGAGAGAGAACCAACTCAGGGGGACATGTAACAATGGATGGGAATTGTCCTTTTTTGGTGCCTGTGGAAGCTAGTACACCCTTGCCAGCCACAGCAGATCCTTTGAGGGTGTGTGTGGGGTCAAATACAGCACAGAAGGGTACATTGGCAAACTCCCAATCAGACTTGAGAATGCAGACACCCCCAGCTAGAGGACCCATGGGAAGGATACCGGAGGTGGGAACTAGTCAGGGTGCTTGTGGAGGTCTGCATGTCTCACACAATACAGGTTTTTTTTTCCGGAGTTTTATATAGCGCAAACTTGACCCATTTGCTTACACAAGGAGACATTCATTTTTGTTAGGCACGGGGAGATTAAGTAATTTGCCCAGAATCACAGGATGTTGAGCGTCATTGCCGAGACTCGAACCCGGTTCCCCAGATTAGAGATCGACGGCCCTAGTCATTAGGCTACATCTTCTCCCTCTCACAGGATTAGAATGTCGATGGAGGAGCCAAAGCTGTGAAAGGGAAAAACAATTGGGAATGTTGTGCCAGGGAATGATTAAGGCTGCTGTAAAAGCGAAATTGCTAGATGTGGTGAAATTGAAAGCAGAAGTGGATGAGATAATTGATGGAAACTTGCCTTTGGAGAGGATAGAACCGTACAAGCAGGACAAGTTGTTGTTCATTGCAAAGGATGTTACTCTTAAGGCTAGGAGGGCACATGAGAAGCTGACTGAATTGGCTCAGAGGTACAATGTAGAATTGACTAAAACAAAAATGTTACATGGAAATCATAGGTTAAATTACAGTGATCAGGAATTGGAGGAGAAAAGGATAATGGGTTTGAAAACACACATTCGAGAACTGATCATAGGAATACGAGCATGGAGTATGCTTGATAAGTGGGAAAAAAGGTGGGACTGCGGGAGTGGGGGCTTATCCATTGCGAGAAGTACCAAGCGGGGGGATATGTGCATGTGTGATGGAGCAGGTGTGATTTAGCCGCGTTTACAAATGATTTTCCTCGGGTGAGGGAAAATCCCGCTGAGTGGGACAAACAAGTTAATCGCTTTGTGAAAATTTCAAAAGTGTTATGGATTGACTTGAATACTCTGTTTGATATTGCGGTCCCGAGTGAGTTATGGTCGATGTGGAAAATTGCTGTTGATTGGCCATCTGCAGAACCAGACAGAGATCCTGTGACACATAGCCCTTCCCCTGAAGTTATGAAAATTTTTGATAAGGTAGTCACGTGGTTGCAGACTAAGGTTGCCCCGCAGGACATAGATTGGCTTAAGATAGATCGCACCACCCAAGAGCCTAAGGAATCAGTACATGCCTATTACAAAAGGCTACTCCAAGCCTTTAAGCAGTGCATTGGGTTGGATACGTTGGACCCTAAAGACATGGGCCAGTTTGTTTCCAAGTTTGCATTAGGATTAAGTCCGGAGATTAGCTTTATGATTCAACAACATTTGATCTGTTGGCAGAACAAATCCGTGGATGAAATTTTGCGATATGCTAGGTACTGTAGCAATGAGGTAGAGTCTAAACATAGGAAAATGAAGGACAAGTGATGATGGTACAGTTGAGAAATGCGGACAAAGCCGAGCAGACACAGATGAATGGAGGAACTTTGAGTCAGAGACAGGGGACTGGTCAGGGTAGAACACAGAATGTGTTAGCCCCTGCAGGACAGGGAAGAGGTAGGGGAATAGATCCCTGGACAGGAATGGATTTGAGAACTGTAAGAAGGAATACTGCTTGTCATTATTGTCACAAGACATTGGAAGTGCGATTGTTGGTTAAATCCAGAAAATCACATACAAGATGGGGAGGTAACACAGGTGCCCGATGTTGTGGATACGGTGACGAGACATAAATCCATGAATGATGGGGGTTTGAGTCAACAGGTGCATGTTCTCCAACCTCCGAGGATTGCACAGGGAATTGGGTGTACCAACAGATGCCTTTTATTGGGATGTTTGAGGAGCTTGATCCGGACCCGTCGCAATGACATTGCCCGAGGGGGGAGGAAGACTGTACTCTTGGAGGTAGCCCAGAGTGGACCGTTTGTGGAGGCGGATGTTGACGGTCATTCCATTAACTTTCTGGTTGATACTGGTGCTACCCGTTCTACTGTGAGATCAACAGTAATTCCTAACCTACCCCTCTCAGGGCAATCGATCCAAGTTGTAGAAGTTGCCAATAAAAGAATGACCAATCCTTTGTCAGACAAATTACCTGTGAGTATAGGAACGTTTCAGGATCTTCACCAATTTGTTGTGTGCGATTCGAGTCCAGTCTGTTTGTTAGGATGTGATCTTCTGTGCAAGTTAAATTGCACTATCTATTTTACCCCAAGGGAATATAATTACAGACTAATTATGATGACATTGCATTTAAGTTGGCAAGTCAACATCTATGTACAGAACTGTTTCCTATGTTAACGGTGGGGGAATTGCCATGTGACTTGATAGACACTGTCTCTCCAGTAGTGTGGGACTTTACAGGTGAGGCGATTGGATTGATTCGAGGAGTTGAACCAGTTAAGATACAGATTAAACCCAATTTTGAATTTCCGAGAACGTCACAATATAACTTGACCCAGGAAACTGTGGCAGGAATTACACCCGTAATTGAGTCTATGATTTCACAGGGCATTTTAAAGGAGGTCAGAGGAAGTCCCTGTAATTCACCCATTATGGGATTGCAGAAGCCTATTGGCAAGTATAGGAATGTTCAGGACCTACGAAAGATTAATGAGATTGTGATTCCATGTTGTCCTGTGGTACCGAATCCTGCTGTGATTTTGTTTCAAATCCCTTGTGAAGCAGAATGGTTTACTGTCATTGACTTGTGCCAAGTGTTCTTTTCAATACCATTGCATGAAGAAAGCAAGTTTTTGTTTGCTTTCCGGCTGGGAAACTGTGTGTTAACATGGTGTCGTATTCCACGGGGGTATACTGAGAGTCCATCTATTTTCAATCAGATCTTGAAAAAGAACCTTGTGAGTCTAGTATTGCTGCAGAATTCAGTGCTTGTGCAATACATAGACAATCTCTTGATCACTTCCGAAACGGAATATGCTTGTAGGATTGATACTGTCGCTCTGTTAAATCATCTGGCAGAAAATGGATACAAGGTGTCACCAAGTAAACATTAGAAAGTTGAGAGGGACTCCTTATGCCAAAGGAATAGGGTACTATACAGTCATGAGAACGAAGTGTTTCCTTTGGAGAAAATGCTAATTCAATACTATTGACTAAATATACTGCTGTACAGCGCACTCACCTGCATTCAAACTTTCAACATACATTAAGGGAACAGTATAATTCCAACCTTTTTCCTATTGACTACGAAACAAAAGATTTAAGAAAATATTTTCAATTTATTTCTTTTTTTAAAATAAATATATACTAAACAGTACATAAATAGACAATGACTCAATTACATTTAAATTTCACCCAAAAACATAATAAAAACATAAAATTCATTAATAACAAATGTACATAAAAAACAAAGAGAGTACACATGAAAAACAGAAGACTATGTCATTGAGTGAACACATCCGTGGTTATTTCATTTAGTGACTGAGGCCTGATACCAAAAGATAATAAGCATTCGAAGGTCCCAGTTTTCTCACAGATTGAGGTCTATTTATCAAGCGTCGACGCGTTTCGATGGTGCCATTATATAGCCGTCTTTTTCAAGACCGAGTCATTTGTAACTCTCACAAATAACAGATAAAAACCTGGAACAGTTTGGACCACCTAAGCAATAAAACATATGTCAATGAATAAAGCTTTACACTTCAAAAGATCACCTAGGTAATTCTACATAGTATCAAAAACACTATCCCTTGGTCCCACCTACGGTTGTATAAGAGGTTCAGTTTACCTAATACATTAGCAGATATAATATTCTAATTACATTACCCGTGTATAAAATTGCACAGAGCATAGGTGTTACTAAGTTATTAGCAGGCTCAATGCACCCTCTGGCAATTATACTGTTCTCTCCTCACTCATACCATGTTTACAAGTCAACAAAGCTGTTCACTAATAATGGCCTCCCTGCCATATATATCTATATTCTCTATACTTTTATCATATGGTATCTATAATTATGAATCACCTTTTGTTGTGATCAGCTGCAATGCGTCATGGATCTGAATCTCAGGAAGTCTGGTAGGATCTTAGGGGGCATTTACCTCCCTCTGTCCTATTCAAATATTTAACACAGAGTGTTGATAGTCTAGAATTGAAAGTAGTAGAACATATATTATTATGACTATCTAGTAGCTGTAAATTGAGACTTATTGATATCCTTAGATATCTAACGTTATTGAGGGGTTCTCACCGTAAAAAAACTGGAAGCCAGTCAATGTTACCAGTGGCGGAAAATCTGGGTTCAGTCCACGGTCCCGTAATGAATTTAAAAGATTCTATAGAGGTAGGGGATATACAAGAGAGATATCTAATCCTCATTCTAACAGCACTCTTAAGTTCTTTTTAGAAACAATTTTTTAATTAAAAAAACGGGATTCTTAAAAGAGTGCATGTTATTTATCAGTAACCTACCTTTAGAGATTATATGCCCTCTTGATGGGGACCGGTTACCATTAACTGAGTTGACACTTTTGGTGCTCCTCGATGTGTGATGATTGACCCAGCATAGATCCCTTTTCTAATTAGGATCTGTAGGAAAGGGAATGAGGTGTATTTTTACCAGTATATCACTCATATTAAAAGACTTCTACGCTGGATTTCGTGTTTAAATATAAACGTAGGGCACATTGATTCCCTGTCCTTAAATTAATTTTTTTATTTTAAGTATATATTCTAGCAATATCTAGATGTCTTAAAACGAGGCCAGGATTAGCAAATAAATTAAGATAACCTGGACTATTTATACTGCTACCGTATCTTAACATGCGTGCTTCGGTGGTAGTGCATGTTTGGAGACTTGCACCGCTGACAGTTAAGGCTGGAAAAGCACAAGTGCAATGACTCATTATAAGAGTCAAAGAAGCATATCAAGTGTGGTTTCCTAAATCCGGTTAAGAAATCACTTCAAAGCCAAAGCTCTTGCTCATTGTTGGATTCAGTTAACCGTAAAGGTGGTACTGCACTTACTTGTTAGAGGGTTAATTCTCCTTCTAAGTGGCTCCGTTCGTGTCTCGAGTGAAAGTAAATACGGCAACTTGTTTTACAGACTATTTATATCCAGTGGACTCCCGTCACACCTGTGAACGGTGAGCCGGTAATTCAATTCAAACTATCGTCTAACCCGGGGATGTTTACTTCCGGGGTATAACTTCCGGGTGGCTTGTGAACAGAAAACCACACTGCTCGAGTAGTTTTAGAAGAAACTGACAAGGGTTGAACACTGGAAAGGGATTCTGTGACTTTCGGATTGTTAATAAACATAGAAAACGGATAGTCACCAAGGAATTTCCTGAACTAAAACGTCGGCCATTAATAAAGATATAAAAATGCCGATCAAAAACTAAGCGGCAGTGGTCTTACGGCTAAATTTGACAATATATTTCACCTCTGGTATATAATCTCAAGATATTATTGATTAATTCGAGATTATTTGAGGACAAACAGGGGCAGAATGAAGATATTAGCATTCTGCAATTTGCAGGAGAAACCTCCTATATTTTATCTTAAAGGGAATTCAACAATATGTTACCATTGGTTATATATTGGAATACGATTCTAAATTGAAGTGCCTTATAAAGAGATTATGTTTAGGATGAGGTAGATGGTATCTAACATCCGTAAAGAAACCTGTCGATGAGAGTGTTTATACTAATTCTATCTCTGCACATTTATTACTAATAACTTTGACAGTTAGCAGTCCAGTCCCTACTGAGCCTATCGCCCAAACATCTATCTTGTTATATCCTTAAAATAAAGTCATATCTAACAATCCAAAAGGAGGCCTACAGTTGATTAGAAATAGGATAGCCATAGCATGCTAAGATCTATAGCATGTTTGCAGGTTAATGAGTGAGCCATCACGTAATAAAGGACATCCAGTCCTCTTGTGAGTTCAGTCCGTTTCTAATTGTATCCAACTTCATCATGTACCACTGTTCTCTTTTCTTCCTGCGTTTGTCTATATTTCCTCCTCGTCTGTTGATTCTCACTTTTTCGAGAATGAACCACTTGAATTCCTCACATTTGTGGTTAGACTGAGTGTAATGCAACGTAAGGGGTGCGTTTTCTTTGTTGGTACGCAAAGCAGATTTATGTTCAACCAACCTAAAACGTAGTTCTCGTCCAGTTTCGCCCACGTAGTCGAGGCCACATGGGCAGATCAGGAGGTAAACCACGTTTCTACTCCTGCAGTTGTTCAGCGTATTGGGGTTGGAGTTAAAGCCATTGAATTCCAGGCTTTTAGTGACTATACATTGGTCGCAAATAGAGCAGGATCCACATTTGTAGTTCCCAGCTGCTGCTTTAGAATGCAGGTTTGTCTGAACATTTTCTTCATTATCTATGTAAGTGTAGACAAGAGACTTGCACAAATTAACATTACGTCTAAAAGCAAAAAGGGGCTTTACAAAAGGCTGATCTCTTTCATCGTTAAGGATCTTCCAGTTTCTATTTATTACATTCTTAATTTGGTTGCTTAAATGTGAGAATTTACTAACAAAAACTATTTTATCAGTTGTTTTCTTGTTATTTCTCTCTCTATTCATGTTTAGCATATGTTCCCTATCGTAAAACCTAGCTCTTTTGAACGAGTTTTTGATAAGTTTTTTTGGATAGCCTCTATTCCCTAGTTTTTCCTTCATGACTTCTGCATGGACGTAAAAGTCTTGTAGGGTTGTACAATCTCTACGGAGGCGAAGAAACTCCCCAAAAGGAATATTATCTCTTTGTGTTTGGGGGTGGTTGCTTTCATAATGGAGGAGTGTATTTTTGTCCGTTGGTTTAGTGTACAGTTCAACAGACAATTTGTTCTCACTATTTTTAATACAATTATCCCAAAAATTTATTTGGCTCTGACTCCATTGTGAAGTAAATCTGGGATTTGAGTCCCCCAAATTCAGCCATGTTATAAACTCAGATAAATCCTCACTGGTACCGTCCCAGATGAAAATAATGTCATCTATGAAACGGTACCAGTGACTGACGTTTTCAAAAAAAGGCGCTAGCTCATTAAAAACATGCCTTTGTTCAAACATGCTTACGTATAGGCATGCCAAAGTCGGGCGCAGGTTGCGCCCATGCTGGTCCCCTTTATCTGTTGAAAAATATCTTTTTCTAAAGAAAAAGGTTGTTTTTGAGTACCATGCCTATACAGCTTATGATGAAGTCAATATTCCCTCCTCAAGATCTTCTCTTTCCAAGATTGCTCTTACAGTTTTTATAGTGTCGTCTTGAGGGATGTTGGTGTATAGGGCTTCAATATCCAGGGTGACCAAAAACTGGGTCACCCCGTTGAAGCCCAACCCCTCAAAAATGGATATGGCATGTGCAGAGTCCCTGAGGTATGCCTTTTGTTTAGCAACAATGGGTCTAAGAAAAAAATCAGCATACTTGCTTAAAGGTTCAAGAATTGAACCTATGCTGCTGACTATAGGGTGCATGGGGGGTTCATCACGTTCTTATGAATCTTTGGTAGCCCATATATTGCAGGTGTAATGGGGTCAGTATTATTGAGGAATTTAAATTCATCCTCACATATCCATTCCATGACAGGCTTAGGAAAGAAGTCCTGGAACTTCTTAATACAGCTAAAGGAAACCACACTTGATATGCTTCTTTGACTCTTGCACTTGTGATTTTCCAGCGTTAACTGTCAGCGGTGCAACTCTCCAAACATGCACTACCACCGAACCGCGCATGTTAAGATACGGTAGCAGTATAAATAGTCCAGGTTATCTTAATTTATTTGCTAATCCTGGCCTCGTTTTAAGACATCTATATATTGCTAGAATATATACTTAAAATAAAAAAAAATTATTTAAGGACAGGGAATCAATGTGCCCTACGTTTATATTTAAACACGAAATCCAGTGTAGAAGTCTTTTAATATGAGTGATATACTGGTAAAATTACACCTCATTCCCTTTCCTACAGTTCCTAATTAGAAAAGGGATCTATGCTGGGTCAATCATCACACATCGAGGAGCACCAAAAGTGTCAACCCAGTTAATGGTAACCGGTCCCCATCAAGAGGGCATATAATCTCTAAAGGTAGGTTACTGATAAATAACATGCACTCTTTTAAGAATCCCGTTTTTTTAATTAAAAAATTGTTTCTAAAAAGAACTTAAGAGTGCTGTTAGAATGAGGACTAGATATCTCTCTTGTATATCCCCTACCTCTATAGAATCTTTTAAATCCATTACGGGACCGTGGACTGAACCCAGATTTTCCGCCACTGGTAACATTGATTGGCTTCCAGTTTCTTTACAGTGAGAACCCCTCAATAACGTTAGATATGTAAGGATATCAATAAGTCTCAATTTACAGATACTAGATAGTCATAATAATATATGTTCTACTACTTTCAATTCTAGACTATCAACACTCTGTGTTAAATATTTGAATAGGACAGAGGGAGGTAGATGCCCCTTAAGATCCTAGCAGACTTCCTGAGATTCAGATCCATGACGCATTGCAGCTGATCACAACAAAAGGTGATTCATAATTATAGATACCATATGATAAAAGTATAGAGAATATAGATATATATGGCAGGAAGGCCATTATTAGTGAACTGCTTTGTTGACTTGTAAACATGGTATGAGTGAGGAGAGAACAGTATAATTGCCAGAGGGTGCATTGAGCCTGCTAATAACTTAGTAACAGCTATGCTCTGTGCAATTTTAAACCGCGTAATGTAATTAGAATATTATATCTGCTAATGTATTAGGTAAACTGAACCTCTTATACAACCGTAGGTGGGACCAAGGGATAGTGTTTTTGATACTATGTAGAATTACCTAGGTGATCTTTTGAAGTGTAAAGCTTTATTCATTGACATATGTTTTATTGCTTAGGTGGTATAAACTGTTCCAGGTTTTTATCTGTTATTTGTGAGAGTTACAAATGACTCGGTCTTGAAAAAGATGGCTATATAATGGCACCATCGAAACGCGTCGACGCTTGATAAATAGACCTCAATCTGTGAGAAAACTGGGACCTTCGAATGCTTATTATCTTTTGGTATCAGGCCTCAGTCACTAAATGAAATAACCACGGATGTGTTCACTCAATGACATAGTCTTCTGTCTTTCATGTGTACTCTTTTTGTTTTTTATGTACATTTGTTATTAATGAATTTTATATGTTTTTATTATGTTTTTGGTGAAATTTAAATGTAATTGAGTCATTGTCTATTTATGTACTGTTTAGTATATATTTAAAAAAGAAATACATTGAAAATATTTTCTTAAATCTTTTGTTTCGTAGTCAATAGGAAAACGGTTGGAATTATACTGTTCCCTTAATGTGTGTTGAAAGTTTGAATACAGGTGAGTGCGCTGTACAGCAGTATATTTAGTCAATAGTATTGAATTAGCATTTTCTCCAAAGGAAACACTTCGTTCTCGTCACCAAGTAAACTCCAGTATTTTTGTCTGAAGTTCAGTATCTGGGTCATCGTATTGAGAAAGGTGTCACCAGATCTTATTGAGGCGATCATGCAGATGAATCCACCTAAGACTCAGAAAGAAGTCCGGATGTTTCTGGGGATGGTCGGCTATTGTCAACAGTGGATTCCCAACTTTTCACTGAAGGCGAAGCCTTTGCTTAGGTTGACATGTAAGGATGTGGGTAATCCGGTACCATGGGATAACGATTGTTTGGTCGCCTTCCTGGAGCTGAGAGAGAGTCTGTGTCGTGCTCCAGCTTTAGGAATGCCAGATTATAGCAAAGCATTTTCACTCTTTTGTTGTGAGCGGGAGGGTTGTGCACTAGCTGTACTCACTCAGACACATGGGGGTGTCCATAGACCAATGGATTATTTCTCGCCTACATTAGAGCCTGTAGCCTCTGCATTGCCCGGATGTCTCAAATGCATTGCTGCAACTGGTGTCAGCATTGAAAGATGTGAAAGTATTGTAATGGGTCATCCTCTTATTGTTTATGTGCCACACTCAGTTGAGCTCCTGATGACGAGAACCAAGACACAGCATCTGACCAATGATAGGTTCACCCAATATGAGCAAGTCATATTGTCATCAAAGAATGTCACGTTGAAAAGATGTTCTACGTTAAATCCTGCTACCTTGATGCCTATTCTGAATTCTGAAGGGGATGACTGTGAGGACCATGGCTGTCTGGATGTGACTGAACTTTGTACCAAACCGAGACCTGACATTGTTGATGAACCATTACCTGAATCAGATCAAGTCTTTTTTATCAATGGTTCATGTTTAAGGGACTATGAAGGTCGTCTGAGAGCAGCGTTTGCTGTATGTACTATTTCTGGAGATGTGGAAGCTGCTTGTTTCCAGGGAGTATACTCCGCACAGGTATTTGAAATCACTGCTTTGACCCATGCATGTATTGTTTCCGATCAGATCCGAGTCACTATCTATACCGATAGCCAATATGGATTGGGTTTGGTTCATGACTTCGGACAGCTAAGGTCTCAGAGGGGATTCTTAATGTCATCAGGATCTCCTATCTGAAATGGGGAATATGTGAGACAATTGTTGGAAGCTTCGCAGTGACCGAGAGAAGTGGCAGTGGTGAAATGTGCCGCTCATGGAAAAGGGAGTGACCTTGTCTCACAGGGAAATCATTATGCTGATGAAGTTGAGCGCTTTTGTGCTGTGCATGCTTGTATTTTCAATGGAGACTATTCAGGAGAGAGCACAGAGAAGACCGAGCTCAACATGATGCTAGCCATAGCGGAGACTTGGGATGAGGTCAAGCGTCTGCAGGGAGAGGTTTCAGAAAAAGAAGAAGCTATTTGGATTAAGGCAGGTTGTGAGAAGCTAGACAATGGCATTTGGGTTTCAACTGATGGTAGAGTGGTGTTGCCAGATTGCTTGTTAAGTCCTATGGCGAGGCAAATACAAGGAGCAGTCATCTTGTAAGAGATGCCATGGTGCGGGTGTTCAGACAAACGTGGTTTAATCCAAAATTATGTGTGTGTGCGGAGACAGTGTGTCACATGTGTGTTACATGTCAACAAATGAATGCTGGAAAGAAAACTGTGGTTGCGTTGAGTCAAATTGGGAGGTAGGGAGGTCCCTTCAACAGATCCAGTTAGATTTCATTGAGATGCCCAGGTGCAATGGATTGAGATATATTTTGGTGGTGGTGTGTGTCTTTTCACATTGGGTTGAGGCCTATCCAACTAGAAGGTGTGATAGTCTCACGGTAGCAAAGCTATTGTTTAGAGAGTTTTTTTTTTAAACTTTATTTACCATTTTCATGTTAAATCACAACAAACAGGGATTGGTTCCTCAATGTAGCAATACAGAAACATATCAATCTGGGTGAATACAGTCTTAGAAAGCACAAAACACTACCAGCCAGGGGCAACATGTACGTGATACACTGTGAGTCTAGAGACCCCCACACCCACGCCGGCCTCCCATCCACCCATCCAACATACAGTATGAATCATTATACAGCATAGAAATGAAGGATTAACCCACCCCAGTGGGAACTATCCCTGCAGGCAGCTGTGATTAAGGGGCCAGCTCAACCTCTAGCAAATAGCACTTCAGTGGGCTCCAAATATCCTTGGGTCTGGATGTCAAGGGTTGGGTTGTTGCAAACAACTCACAATTTGTATTACAATAAATGAGGCTATTAAGCCAAGCTTTTGCTGTGGGGGTGACTCTGTTGCCCCACTGCAGCGCTATCTCCTGCTTGGCAAGCAATAGAGCAATGGAAACGAATCTGCGCAATTGTTTAGGAAACTCATGCACATACCCCAGCAGGGCGACCTCAGGTACAGGGCTAATGTCAAGGTGAGTCATACGCGATAGGATTATGTAAACTGCTCTCCAATAATCCCTATCTTTACGCAATTCCAGGTCATGTGGGGGAAGTCTGCCCTATGTGCTCCACACTTGGGGAGAGGGATCAATGGAGTTGAGTTTTGCAGAGGACATGTACGCCCTCCACAGGAACTTGAAGTGTATCAGTTTATGTTGACTGTTCAGGGAGACTTCTTTGGTCTGGGTACAGCAGAAGGCCCATTGGGGGTCCTGTATGGGACGTCCCAGGTCGCGCTCCCAGATCTCCCGGATCTTGGTGTCTCTGCTAGGTATTATGGCCATATAGGCTTTGTACAATTTGGAGATGAGGTGGTCCCCCCCTTTGCTTGTTATCAGTAGTGTCAGTGGCGAGAAGGAGTTCGGTTCCAATGGGAACTCAACGATCTGCGCTCTAAGTGCACTACGAATCCTACTGAAATTAAAGTGGTCCATGAAGAATGCTTCGCTGAACCTCACTTCCTTGGAGCTAGAGAAAGCATGTCCACCCGGAAAGAGATCTCCCACTGTATCTCATGAATATGTAGTGAGTGTGCATTGAACCAGCTTTTCCTCTGTGATGAGTAACCATGGGTTGTTAGCTATCGGGAGTGCGGAGGAGTATAAGGTGTGTCTGCCTGTCACACGTGCTAATTTATTCCAGGCCAGCTGGTGGTGGACACAGTCTGGATATCACGGGGGTCTCTTGGGAATCCATTTGGTAAAATCATTCTCAACTGGCCAGGGAGCACGAGATCTGCCTCAGGTTTAGAGTAAGGAATTTGTGCGTCTGGGTGGTACGAGGAGTGTGCAAAACTGCATTGTGCAACTAAGTAATAAATCTGAAAATTAGGGACCCCAAGTCCCCCATTTCATATGAAAGGGTCAATGTGTCCCAGCTGACCCTAGCTCTACCACCTCCCCAAGTCAGCCTAATGAGATGAGAGCGAAGAGTCCGAAAGAAACTGTTGGGCAACGGGATGGGAATATTATGAAACAGATATAAGAATTTGGGGAGCACCACCATTTTAATAATCGCCACTCTTCCGGCCAGCGAGAGGGGGAGTTTTATCCAACATTCCACCTGCTGCTCAAGCGTATGCAGCGCAGGGCCATAGTTCAGTAAAACGATCTGCTCAACCTCTCTGTGGATTTGTATTCCCAAGTACTTAGCAGACTCCTCACACCACGTCAGAGGGAACTCAGAATCCCACCTAGCTGTACAAGGAGTCAGAGGAAAGATTTCCAATTTGCCCCAGTTTATGCCTAGTCCAGAGAATCCCCCAAATCGAATAATCTCCCTGATGAGTGGGTCTAAGTTCTCTTGTGGGTGGCAAACGTACAATATAATGTCGTCGGCATATAGGAAGATCAGAAGAGGGCCTGTGTTACACTGAAGTCCCCTATGCAAGTGTCTTTCCTGGAATTTCCTGACCAACGGATCCAGCCCTATAATAAAAAGCAATGGTGAGAGAGGGATTGCTTAGAGAGTTGATTCCGCGGTTCGGATTACCAACTTCATTGGAATCGGATAGAGGGACTCACTTCCACAATGAAATCAAGAAGCTGCTGTGTACTGCCTTACAAGTTGATCAAAGGTTGCATTGTAGCTATTGACCGGAGGCATCTGGAATTGTGGAGCAGGTTAATGGGACACTTAAGATGAGGATGGCGAGGGTGTGTTCTTCAACATCATTGAAATGGCCTGATGCACTGCCCTTGGTGCTGATGAGTTTGAATAGTACTCCAGATAGGAGGACAGGACTTTCACCCCATGAGATATTAATGGGGAGGGCGATGCGCTTGTCTGCGGTGCCAGCCACAGCGTTGAGACACATTACTGATGATTTGATCCTTGACTATTGCAAAAGATTGGCTGATGTGGTTCATTCTGTGTCTCACCAGGTTGAAGCCACGACAGCACCAACATCGAAACACCTCTTGCATGATCTGAGCCGAGGGGACTGGGTACTGGTTCACAAACACGTGAGGAAGAACTGCCTTGATGCACAGTGGCGAGGTCCGTATTAGGTGATTCTGGTGATGAACACTTCTGTGAAGTGTGGAGGGTTGCCGAACTGGATTCACACCTCCCACACTTGCAAGGTTCCAGAACCCTCAGAAGAAACAGCTTCTCTCCTAAAAGAAAATTCAGCAGTGGTCATAAGGCCAGAGGAGAGGGTAAGTCAAGCTGTGGGGGTTGCTGAAGAAGCCAGCTAGGCACAAGATCGAGCTGAGTAAGGTCAAACCATACAAGGCCTGAGTGTAGATTCTGAAAGAGACCATGACGTTACAAATGGTATAGAGTCAGACTCAGCTGAAGAGATTGGTGTGGAGCATGGCAGAACGCAACAGAGAAAATCTAGAGTTGAAAGGGAATTGTGGCCAGTGAGACAAGGCAGGCTGAACTTCAGACTGGTGTCTTAGAGAGACCTTGCTCCAATATCTGAAACATCTGAATTGGAACAAAGGGACACAGAGCAAAATAAAGGACGTCTGAGGAGATCAAGGACAGCAAGAGTACCGTGCCAGAGGTACGCTGCCCCGGAGTGGGCATACCTGATTACAGTTGCAGCAAACAGTGAGGTCCGGGAGACTGAGATCTGGACGAGTGAGATGAGGAACCTCAGCACTGAAAATTAAAATTGAATTGTTGGTTCCTGGAGTAGAAGCTCACGGAGACTTGACCTTGACTGTACCAGATCCTCCGAGGCTGAGTGGCTTGCAAACCTGATTCTGACCAAACTTTCATTTCTAACCTTTGGGCGTCAACCTTCAGATCAGGAGATGATAGCACTTCATACGGATATCCTGCAACCTGTGGTTGAACAACTTGGTTCTGACCTTATACATGATGTAAATTGAACTGTAAAGAGACTTTCTGTTGCTTTAAGAAGATTATCTAGGCCCGAGTGGGAGAAGAATAAATGTAGGGACTTTTCAGTATAAGAAGGAGGGCTAGAGAAGCCTTTGAACTGTGTAAATATTGGTATGATGAACTGAGTACAATCGATTTCCAGAACTTCAAGCCATCATGTATGAACTTGTGTGCGCTAAGTGAGAAGCGAAAGAAGACATTTTTGATTGTCTTTTTGCAGGTCGTAACCTGAATCTGATTCAAGATGGAGCCTGGAAATTTGAACCGTAGAAAGAAGTGTGTAATAGGCACAATCATTGTAGGAGTAATTATAGTTATAGCTGTAGTCATTATTATATCCATTACTGAGTCACATGAGACAGAGGTGGAAGGGGTGGAGGTGCAAGGGACATCCATGCCTTCTACTTCGAGCACAAAAGAGAGTAAATTAGGATCTGATATAGCCATGAAAAAAGGAACTAGTCGCTTATTGCCTGTAGATTTATCTAAAGGTGATTATACATTGAATGCGTATGCAAAGTTGTTGTATGAGTATGTGGATATGATGGATGTGAGAGATTGTTATGTGTGTATGCAGTTGCCAGCATCTGTAGAAGAGTGAATTAGGTATCATCACCTCCCTCTGACATATGGCATCACCGGAAGTATTTTGCTTAGCATGTTTTATGGTAAGAGACATTTTGAGTAGTATTTTTATAATTATGATGTGGTGCTTTCAGAGGTTCCAGCTTACAAGCACCTGAACAAATATGATTATTATAAACAGGAAGAAAAAATGGCAAAATATTTTGTACCTACTGTTACTCTAGATACAGCCTATGCACACAGGCATAATCTGACCTGTATGCTAACAGATATAGAAAAAGAGTTTGTAGATCAGATAGAAGATAGACATAGGCAATCTTTATTTAGGCCTAACAGTAGGGATTAAAAAATTGAGTGGACTAAGGAGGAGTTAGCTCATAGAGCAAAGGGGACTTCTGGTCTAATAGCTTTAGATTTACAACAGCGAGGGAAACTTTGCATTAGACAAACACAGACATATTATGATACGATATTTGTGGGACAGAGTGGGTGCGATCACATCTTTTTTGATTGAAGAGTCTGTAAAGAAGTCGTTACAGACTACGTTACAGGTAGTGCCGAATGTGTATTTCGTATGTGGAGGGAACGCGTATGTTTGATTGCCACAGAATTGGAATGGTACGTGTTATGTAGCTGTTGTATTCCCCAAGATTTACCATGTGGAGGATTTGTGGCCATTGGAAGGGAAACAGTCTCATCGGCAGAAACAAAGTATGAGTGCATGAGAGATTGTAGGAGATGTGTTTGGGGCAATGAACTAAGTTTGGGAGTGGTTTTGAATGATTTGAAAATTAGGAAATTATCGACGATAGTGGACAAGTGAATATGGCCCAGTCTCTACTACGTGTAGATGGAGAGATGGTCTTGATAAGAGCTATGGTGATGCAAAATCGTCTTGCTTTAGACATGCTGTTGGCAAAGGAAGGTGGAGTCTGTAAAATGTTGAGGGTTCAACAGTGCTGTACTTATATCCCAGACCATAGCAAGGATCTAAGGAAATATATAAGTAACATCACTGACACACATCAAGAGATGCATTACCTAGCTACTGAAGGAATCTGGGATAAAATTTGTCAGTGATTTGGAAAGGTTGGGAGTTGGTTTGGAAATCTTGGAAAGGGAATTCTTGGTTATATTTTGAAGTCCATCATCATAGTCATAATTTGTGTCATTATATTATTAGGTGTCATTAGAGCTTATAAGTGGCATAGGGCAAGTAAAGTTAAGGGTTCTCTTAGAAGGCAAGAAAGGAGAATGGAAAGACTACAGGACAGTCACTATGAGAATCTCAAGAATTTGAAAAGGCTCAGACAAGGAAAGCTGGTTACAACTTCTGGATAGGTCAATCTTTTCTGCAGGGAGATTTCTTGATAGGGAAATGATGGTGATTGTGATGACACTAGTCATCGGTGGGGGCTGATTGAGTGCAGTGAAATTTGCTTTTTCATGTGTAGGGATGCATTCTAATCATGGTTAGTCTGCATCCGCATGTAGCCTTTGTTGTGTTAAAAATTAACGTAACGTGAAGCAATAATGTTTATTGGAGTGTTGGTGATTTCTTCATGTAATCAAGGTATTAACGTAGTAAATGTATGTATTTATTTGAATTATATACGTGTGAAGTGCATTTATGACTAATGAAATTTCATATAAAGACTCATATAATGTGTATATTAACAATTCATATATTCATCCATATTATACGCAGGTTTTGCTCTTATGTTAGCTGAATCAGGTAGGCCTGATTTTCGTTTCTCCCTGTTTGCTCTAATTGAAACAATTAATTAGAGTTATGTGTTCATGGGAAAGTTTTTTCACTTTTCTGTTGCAGGTGCAAGAATTCATCCTCGTTAGTTAGAATAGTGTCTTTGTTTTTGGAGATAGATAGACATAGGGAGGAGAGGATGTCTTTGAACAAGTGGAGCTGATAATGAAGGAGACTGACTTCCATGTCTGGAAGCCCTGGGATCCAAGGCCATCAAGCAAGAGCCTGGACGTACTATTGCTTCATGGAAAATTACCTACAAGAAGGTGTTCAACTGGATGAAATAGTCATGTGATGTATCTGTGGTTGTGATTTTCGACTTTTGTATTAAGGCTAGGGACTGAGCCCGGGGGACTTCTGCCTGACTAGAAGAGAGAAGAGCATCTTAGAGCGAGCTCTACAGCTTTATGCTTTATGACCCATTCAGCGTGAGTGTGCTTCTTAGAAAGTCTTCACGTGCTAACACCTTTCTGGGTCTTGACTGGGAAATGTTTAAGTAGAGATGCCATGATAGAGGTAGTTTAGGGACTGATAAGGCCTTTGTCTATTATTCATTAATGAAGAAGACCCTGGATGTGGTTTCCATGCTCATTTGCGTCTTAATTTTGGAATTGGCTATTATGTGCATGTTGCACAGACTAAATATTGTTCGTAGGTTTGGCTTTGTATTAGTGCCCTTTTATCTTTACACTCTCGTTTTGAGGTGTATGCATGTCCAACTGTTTCTGACTTTATAATAAGATAATAATAATTTGGATTAGTTGTCTGTGTTCCTTTGGAGGTCATGGGCAAGGTCAAAGTATAATTGCTTATGGATTATTTCTTCCCTCCACACTTATATAGCAGGCAAAAAGAGATCATCGGCCAGAAGGGGGGTTCCTGAGTAAATCTAGAGGAAAGGATCCCGGTTCCATCAGTTGTGAAAGGCCAGGAACCAAGCCAGTAACAATAAAAGATGTCTGGGACAAACAAATCAACAACTCCTTCGAAAATGAAACAAGGAGGATAAAAAGCCGAGCAGCATGAAGTCCCCTACTCCAAGTACGAATGCACTCTAGGCAGACAACAGAAACGTAAAACAATTAAAAAGAAGCAGACTGGCAAAGAAGATACTGAGATAAAAGAACTATGTGGTAAAAGTGAAAGTGAATAAGGAAAACACAAAAATGAAACTAAATGCCACTTAAAAGTGAGATGCACAGATCACAGAAATTGCTGAGCCAAACAAATAAACACATCCTTTGAAGAAGTAGAAAATGAATTATGTTAGTTCTGAGCAAGACTACTCTACTAAGGAATTCACAGTTTCTGGCATTACATGGGAAAGTAGTAGGAGGAGGAGAAGGAGAAAAGTGCACAGGAAGTCCGATGAAATCCTATAAGTACAAGGCTACCTGTTATCAGAATGAGGACGGCACAATGGAGCCAAAACAGCAGGCTAGCCACTTAGATACAGATTTCAAATAATAAAAACATGAAAATTTTAAGAGAGAATCCATACATCTTCTACAATGCAATTTATATAATTGATGGTGAACCAAGAAATGAACAAACTCTTTTCATAATAAGCTCTGAAACAATAGATGAACCAGTCAAGGCAACCAGCTGACACCACAAAACGGGCGAGCAGGACAAGGAAAAGAATGCAACAGACCAGGATTGATGGCAGATTCCCCCACATGTACATCGCTTCCTTGTTAAAATAACTGGTTGATATGTTATTTTATGTTATTATTTGTGTAGCGTAGCATTAGGCACTTACTTTGCCTCTTGGTCATTTATGCAAATATCAGCCTATATTTGTGATTTTTTTCCACAGACGTTCTCCAATATTCTCCACAGGTGGATTTTATTACCCAGCTACATTGCAGTAAGTGGGTGGTTTGGGGAATGTGGGTCATCCTCGCAAAGCTGTTCCATATGATGGGCTTGGTCTTGTAACCTTCCAGCCTAAACCGTGTGAATGTCAACCTTGGGCTGGATTGTCACAACCTGGTGATTCACGGTAGTGGCTCAGTTTTTAAGGTGTGATGTTGGACAGGAGCAATAGATCCTGTGCCCTTCCTAGATGGTCGCCTAATGCATTCTTTCTAGTGCAATAATTGTGGACCTTTCAACTTGGGTGTATTATTCCTGATATAGATTCAAAGGAAACCATGACACCCTCTGTTGTTGTGTCTCTGCCTCCTTGTAGTTGGAACAGGTCTGTGCCTGTTTTGAACTGTTTCTGTTCTTCTTTGGTGCAACATCCCTGATGTTTCCTGGTCCAATATCAGTTGTGAGAAAATATTTTTCCCTTTGTCCACTTTAGCTGTTTCTCTCTTTCTCCTGGTTTTCAATGTCCCACCGGAGTCAGATCTTAGGCTCTCTTTCTCCATCAAAGTTGTCTCTGAGGTTCTCTTTCTCTAGGGCTCCCTGTTCTCTTTCTCTTAGGCCGCCTGATCTCCTTTGTCCTTCATGTAATGTAATGTAATGTAATGTATGTGATGTAATGCAAGGTGGATGTGTAGAGCACCGCTTGTCACCTATGAGGGTATCCAAATGCATGAGTTCTCATCCTTGACACCCTATGTCACAGGCTACCTGGGATGGGTGAATGGAAAATTCAGACAGATTAGACAGGTAGATAGATAATCAGACAGACATGTGCCTATCCAGAAATAACTCTGTAAAGCAGGCAGAGCTCTCTTGTCTGTGACAAATATGACATAACTCTGCCACCTGAGATGGGAGTAGGTAACCCTGCTGTCTGAGATGCAAGGAATAGCTTTACCGTCTGTTCAGATAAAGATATTAGTCAGCTGAGTGATTGATCTACAAAAGGTGATAGTTATTCTGTGTGTAGATAGTGTGATATAGCTGTACTGGCTGGTGCAAGTGAATAGTAGTTCAGCTATCTATGACTAATGAGAGATTGGATTTGATTTGATTTGATTTATTATTTGTAAAGCGCCTGAATCACCCCCCAAAGGGTATCTCTGCGCTATCGGATTGCTGCAGCCAGCTACATAAGAGAAACGGGTTAAAATAGTACGGTTTTAAGAAGCCTTATGAACTGTAGGTGATCTGAGCATTGTCGCAGTTGTACCGGGAGAGCTTTCCAGCAAGAATGCTCCAGGTGGGAAAAGGCTTTGCCTCCTAGGCATGCTTTTTTATAGCGGGAAGCCACCAGGAAAGATTTGGACCCCGAACGGAGGGACCTGGGCGGCATGTATTTGGTAAGTTTCTCTGCAAGGTAACTGGGGCCTTTGCCGTTCAGAGATTTGTGCACCATGCAACAGATCTTAAACCGAATCTGCATCCGCACTGGCAGCCAATGAAGCTGTCGCAGAAGGGGGCGGGAGGCTGTTCGAGGAGGGGCATTGGATACCAGGCGAGCTGCAGTATTCTGGACTACCTGCAGCCTGTTTAAAGATGCTTCATTTGCTGCGATCAGCAGGGCATTGCAGTAGTCCAGGCTGCTTAACACTAATGCTGGATAAGTGTTTTCTGCGTGATTAGAGGCAAAAGGGGAAAATACCTTCCGAAGGAGACCAAGCACATGAAAACATGACCGAGTAATAGATGTGGCGTGCTCCTTCATAGTCAGTTTCTGGTCCAAACGGACACCCAGATTTTTTACCACTGTTTTGGGGGTCGGTGTAATGCCCAATTCCTCTGGCCACCACCCAGAGGACCACCTTGATGATGCCTCCCCAAACAACATAATCTCCGTTTTCCCCGCATTAAGCTGGAGGAAGTTGTCTGGCATCCAGACTGCGATGGTCATCATCCCCTCTTAGAAAATAGACTGGGCATTTGGATTGTTCCTGTCAAGGAGAGTAGTAGCCGAGTATCATCAGCGTAAGACATAGGAACAAATCCTAATTTCCTTAGTAATTCCGCTAAGGGAGCAACATATATGTTAAATCAAGTGGGGCTCAAGCAAGAGCCCTGCGGTACTCCCTTAGTCAGCTTAGTAGTCTTTGAACGGAAAGGGCCAAGATTTATGGTTTGAGTTCTGTAAGGCAGAAAACTCGTCATCCATTGCAGAGCACTCCCTTGGAGGCCAATTTCCCCAAGTCTCCTGAGCAGAATCTGGTGGGAAATTGTGTCGAAGGCTGCCGATAAGTCAAGCAACACCAGAAGCACCGCTTGTCCGTTGTCCAGGGACACTCTAATGTTGTCAGTGACCTCAATCAGAGCAGACTCCGTACTATGCCTGGGTCGGAAGCCCAACTGAGATGGATCAAGACAGTTCAAAGCTTCGACAAAATCAGACAGGTGTTTATTAATGTGTTTTTCTAGAACCTTGCTCAGGAGAGGTAGTAATGAAATGGGGCGATAGTTGGATAAATCCTCCATAGGGGCTTTAAGATTTTTACGGATGGGTATAATTTGTGCCGCTTTCCATTCTAAAGGGAGGAGACCTTTTTCTAACGAACAGTTTAATATAGAACAGATAGGGGCAGCAAGTTGTTTGGCGAGGAGTGTGGTGGTCTTGGCTGGAATGATGTCCAGCGGGGAGCCAGATTTTATGGTTTTTAGTAGCACCTCTACATCCTCGGGCTTAAGTGTCCTGAATTTGTCTAATCTCTGTGCATTATCTATGCCCAAAGGGTAGTTTGCTGTGAGGGCAGTCCGAGGACTTCCGGCTGAAGTGATTTTATTGTAAATCAATTCAATTTTCTCGGTAAAGTGTGTTGCTAGTTTGTCGCACAGGGCTTGAGAGGATGTTTCTTCATTATCGTATGCCTTGGGATTGGTGAAAGTTTTTAAGATCTGATAAAGAATTTTGGGGGGTTCCCCGCCTGTTCAAGTTGCATCGCTATGTGGGTTCTGCAAGCAATTTTTATGTTTTTATGGTATTGGGCCAGTGCAAGTTGATATCTTTCTTTATCCTGAGAATCGTGCGAAAGGCACCAGTGTCGTTCCAAATTTTTACAGCGGCTCTTTTCTGTCCGGAGGCTTGGGGAAAACCATGCTGTCTGGGGGCATCTAGCTACACTGGAATATTGTTTCAGCGGGGCTAGACGGTCAATAGTGGCTTTAATAGTAGAATTAAAACCGGCCAGGCATTCCTCGGCGTTGTCTAAATCAAGATACTGCGGGCTAAGAAAGATATCTTGAAAATGCTCCGGCGTGAGTTTGTGCCACTGTCTGCGCCACATAGGTGAGCTAGAGCGGGAGATATTGGGCGTCCCAGGGCCCTTAATGTGAAACTCTATTAGTGAGTGGCCTGTCCAGTTTAGTGGAGAAGTAGCTCCACAAATGATATTGGGGGAGTTAGTAAGGATAATATCCAGCGTATGCCCAGCTAGATATCATTGCTTTCTACAGGAAGAAAGGAAGACGTCAGCGGTGACAGGGATGGCTTTGCAGTTAGTTCTAGTTGGACACGAAGCTTCCTGAATCTGCCTCTGGATTGGAACAGTATGACCCCTGCACCAGTGAAGGTGTGTTTTCAGAATTCTTTGCAGGAGGACTGGAGGTACAAGTTGACCTTGCTGCTTCCTTTTACTAATTAATATATTTACAACCCTTTCTCAACAATTAATTCATTTATCTGTAGCACTCAAAGCTGTACAGAGTTGAAGTTAGGGGGACTGCAGTGGAGTACCTGCCACTCATTGCCCTAAAAACGTTGGTCTAGTGAGAGGAAGGAGCTAACAGGCTTCGAATTGTGGGCCATCATAGCATGTTCGCAGACGCATTCTGACACTCGCGGATCCCAGGGCAGCTGTGCCTAGGCTACCAGAGCTATAGTCCTGGCCCTAGTCTGTTGATGTACCTGTCTCAGTGGCTCTGTAGTTGTGTAGGCCCAACCTAGATAGTGGCCGACAAGGGTTGGGTGTGCTTAGGATCCTGCACCAGGGTGCAAGTGGAACAGTTTCATAGTAACAGAAAATGTACCTGATTAAGCAACAATGTTCAATATTCAAATCCTACCTGTCCATAGACTCAGCTCACTATCCTACGACTACTACAGCAGCATTGCAAAATCTCATAGTCTGCTACTCGTTCTTCAGCTGAACAATGCCTTTTTCTTCCATCTCTCCCTATGGCACCTTATTACGCTTCTAAACTTCTTCCCTTCCCCCATCACTCCCCCTTACCTTCAATGTGTTATCAATCACTGTTCACTCTCTCTCACCCCATAGGCCATCTCCCTCTCAGAGGGCTTCACATTCTGCGTTGATTCACTTGCTGATTGCATCTCTGACTTCGACAGGGTCCTCCAGGGACCCGCAAATAACACATACATATCCTATACATGCAAATGCATGTGGTATTACAGTGGCAGGGAAACACACAGGCGAGAGGGGTCTGTGATACTTAACTAATTTCAAATATTATATCCATGCTGTATAGAAAAACATATCTGTGGTTCTTTATGGTCGCTGTGTGTTCTCTTTCACTATGACGATTTTTATAATTATATTCACCCTCTTGCTGCAGTCGATCTTCTTTTTTTCTTTCTGGCACTACAATTTTCTGTTTTTATGCTTTCTGTCTTCTTTTCCTCCCTCTCAGATATAGGAGTCAGTCCCTATCCATCGTTGGAATTTCCCATCCTAAATGTATCTTCACTTCAAGAATATGTTAACCAATTTGGTCCTAATACTCTTCATAAAATAAGTAATTCACTATTTAAATAATTGAACAGAATAATTCAATAGGCAGGTTTTAGCCTTCCAAAGGAAGCTATCAAAATCTATAAAATGCATTTTGTGGTGTAATTCAACACTCAGACATGCAGACAAGGACATCAAAGGCTTATCTTTTTTGTACCATAAAATCTGTGTGGGTATTAAAAGCCCTTTATAACAGTCAGCACACACTCCTATTTAATTATTAGTGGAAAATATAAAACTTACTGCTACCCCATTAATTATTAAACAAGGATATGCTTGGATGCCAGAGCTCATGATGATTCACTTTCAACAGTTATTAAGGCCCAGAGAGCCGCTTTAATGTCGGCTCAATTAATTTTGATCCCTGCTGTCTCTTTGAACATGTTCCTTCCTCCTCTCCTTCACTCATTACTTTTTCTATTTTAAGTGAAAAGGAAGGTCATTGGAAACAAAATTGTCCTTTGAAAATACCACATTATGCTTGTTGCACAGTGCGGTCCTGACGTGCTAGTCATGGTTTTTGGACAACTGGCGGATTAGGAAAAGACTTGTCTAGAGAGCAGTAACACTCTACTCTTACAGCACACTTCCACATCATAGAGGACATTAAGTGATGGTGGATCTATTCAATGCAGTGGAATTGATGTTAACATGCATGTCAGAACGTTAGCCACTCATTTTAATTAGCATGCATTACACATTCCTAACATCTTATACGCTTTACACTATTCTTAGGGGACAGAGTGCCACGTTTAATTGTGCATTCAAAATATGTCCTTAAGTGATTGAGGCCTGCATCCAACTTCCCAATGCAGTAATTTGCTAAAATAGCACGAAATCTCAGTTTGATTGGTAAAGTGTGTGCTAAGATGCTTTGTCATTTCCAATATAACATTGTCAGTATCACATGCATGTTGCTACACTCCTAACATGGCTGCCACTGTGCCTTTACTGGTAGCTTTCTTGAACAGTGCACTTTTGAATGGCCTGTGGCTTCAAGTGAGAAAAACACACAGACCAAGTGGCAGGCAAGTATGAAAGTTGTCCATGAAGCGTGCTGTGAATGGGTCATTTCACGTGGAAGAAGACTCCTTCTCAGTTCTCTCATGGGAATACCAGTGAACCAGGCCTCTCCTGACCATTGCTAAGGAAGAGGCACAGCTGTGAAGAAAATACGTCATTTTTACTCTGAAGATGCCAGAGTATCTTCCCATCTATTATTTATAGCTCAAGCTCTTCAGTCCGAACTTCAGCAACCAGTTACACTCAGTTGATAGCAAACACCCCGCCAGACTGGCTCCATGAAAGAAGTCTGTGCCCAGCTCTGATGGACTTGGACAGTAAATCTAAAACGGACATGAGACTGATTTTCCTACCCTGGAGACTCTGCAACCGCTCTGAATGTAACCCACAGCTTAAGTTCTGTGAGCAGCGGAAGTAGGGAAACCAGCTCACCCAAAAATGTGATTTTCTCTGGTGAAGGACATGTAGTATCATAGATCTGTGACATTAACCGCTTTATACCTGTACAGGCATAACTGAGACTCTGCATCCTCTGATTGGATTCCATCGGGGAAAGTCCAGAGTCTGATTTTACTGCAGGACAGTTCTCTCTTGATGTTTTATCATCATCAGGTGCACCATCTCAGCAAGGGGCCCACAGCGAGATAGGTGTCTGTATACTTCTTGTATAGAGACACGAGCACTGGAACATTAGCTGTCTTGGAATGTAGACAGATTAAATACATTTTTTAATTTTTAGTTTTGATAGTGCCGATCTAATAACGATGACAAGGCATAGCATTTGTGAAAATTAAAATAGAAGTGATCATAAATAATTTAACTAATCATTATATTATCGTGATCGCCATTAAAATGTATGTTATTTTTTTATCACACTTTAATACCCAGAAATCATTTAGCAAAAATCTAAAACATGACGAGAGAAGTTTATGTTTGGTTAGTAGTAGGAGGGTCTATTATAAACTAAAGTGCTTGCTGTGCGTTTTTCAGTCTGGCTTGACAGAGCAGCTGTCTGAAAGATGCATTGTTACCAATTCTTTCAAATGTACATAAGTGGACTTTGGCATCACAGAGAAGTATCAATTTCTCATTGTATGTCTATTTGGTGTCTGCCATTCCATCTTCCTGGAATTACTGCCTTTGGAATGCATGAGCGAGTATTTTGCATCTGAAAAGAACATTTAATCATCATCAGACCTCCTAACTCTGAGCAGAAAACCACTGTAAACAGTGGATTTCCAGCTCGTTTTCGGAGGCAGTAAGCAGCCAATGTCCATCTAGAGGTCTGAAAACACCACAAGACATCCGTGACAGCATCAATGACCCTTTGTTTATTTTTTGTTTCGGGAGGGGTGGGGTTTGGTGAGGGGCAGAGGGACTCTTGGGTAGCCCTCAGCACGAGGCCCCGCCCCGTCCTCACACACGTAAATTATTTTGGAAGGTGACAGTTATGCATCATGCTGCTCGTCACACTCAAGTCTCTATTTTCTACATCAACTCTACACTTAAAGCAATCCTTTTTGCTACTTTTTTTAACAGCATTGGCAATGCCAACAGTGCAAGTTTTATTCTTATAAACAGCATTTGCACATGCAATGCATGTAAACGGCATTTGCAAATGCGTGTGTTTACATTTGATGGCAATGTAAACTAAGACCTATTGGCTTTGCCAGCCCTTGAAGATATAATCCCTAAGGAACAGAGGGGCTGATTTAGAGTTTGGAGGAGAGGGTACTCCATGGCAATTACCACCAAGAATTGTGTCTAACTCATGACAACCCAAAGAAGCGCATAATTGAAGTCATACTTTACTTGTGCTCTTGACAAGAATATTTGTAAATATTTAAACATAGTAAACAAAGCAGCAACATAAATATTAGATTAGAGCTTTATGATCATCACCTTGGGGGTGAGAAACATTATGGGTCTGATTCACAAATTGCACTTTATAGTAGGTTTTGTAGTACTACAAATCATACTACAAAGTACTAACCAATCAAAATGGTTCAGCACCACAATTCTACAATGCATATCACTTTTTGTTCATAAGGGTTCAGCACAGTTGTTATACAAATCCAAACACACAGTACATATAATTTTCAAACTCCATCAAATTGTTTTTGTCGAAAATTCTTTATTCATATTCTTCTTCTATTATTGTTTTCCTTAAAAAGCAGTAGCCAACGTGTTTCGTCCTCATGGACTTCTTCAGGGCTTTATTTCAAGATCCTTCTAAATGAGCCCCTGAGCTGGTGTTTGTATCATTCGTAGTGTGTCCATTCCCTTATAGATGCCTTTACTTCTTAGAACCTCTAAGGTTAGACCCAAGCATGCCAATCCATGCAATGGGCTACTGTGTAGAATGGTTCCAGATTTCATTAATGAAAAGATTTTTGGGAATTTTTCAGGACTTACTGATAAAAGTTTTCTGAGTCTATGTTTTGTGTACCGAAGAGCTGGTACTTGTCCCCTGGTGTATTCCCGGGAAAAAATTCAAAACAATCTTTTCATTAATGAAAATGGACACACTACGAACGGTACAAACACCAGCACAGTTTTGTCTCCTCTTAACTTGAGACAGCTTGTAGCCATCCACCTGGTCACCTTTTCCAGGCAGGTGGTTAGTTTTTCACAGGTTGAGTGCACATTAGGTGACAGGGAAACAATGATCTGGGTGTCGTCCATACCATGGTGGAGCCTAAGGCACAAATGCTATCTGAAAGAGGCTGGACGTACACATTAAAAAGCGTGGGGCCCAAGAATGAGCCCTGCGGCACTCCGCAATCTAGCCGGTGTACTTCTGACAAATAAGATCCTTCACTAACCTGAAAGCTTATATTGGCTACGAACAAGATAAGCCACTTTAACGCTACCCCCCAAATTCCGATATTTTTTTACTTTTAGCATAGAATTGAGTTGGAAACCATGTCAAATGCTGCACTCAAATCCACAAGGTTGGGCGCAGCTGTCCCACCCTGGTAAAATGTCTTCTTGAGGTCCTCGGAGGCCAGTAATAGGGCTGTTTCTGTGTTGCAACCAGATCAGAAACCAGTCTGCGTCTGGTGTAGTAACTTATTTGAATCCAGAAAGTCAGTGAGAACCCCATTTACCAATTTTACCAACATTTTAATGACCTTGGGAAGTAACAAGATGGGTCTATAATGTTTCACGTTATCAGGGTTCAGGGATGATTGGGTGTTTCACCGATTCTGAAACACATCAGCTCTCTAGAGTTACATTATAGATGCTTGTTAAAGCCGAAATAATGGCCTCTCCTCCTCTCAGTAAGAAGTCTATGGGAGCCAGGTCTAAAGGTGAGTCTGACTTAACTGTGCTTGCAACTCTTGAGATGTCTTCCTTAATCAGTTTTGGGAATAGTGGGAGCTTCACCACGGGCATATTGGCTGTAACATTATTTTTAACTTCACTAAGCGGTTCTGCTGCTACTGATAGGAAATCGTAGATGAGTTTGACCTTTCACACAAAATGATTGGCCAGTTGCTCACATCTTTCCTTAGAGAAAGGGGGACCAGCCTCTGCCATATTTGATTTTAGAAAAGAATTAACAATGGTATATATTTCCTTGGAAGGATGCATGGATTGACTGATCCTATCAGCAAAGTCTTTTAGCCTAGCTCTCCGAATTGCATACTGATACTTTTTCTATGCTTCTCCTATAGATTTCTTTGCATTCCTCATCATACTGGTATCTCCATTTCCTCTCAAGTCCCATGCATTCTTTCTTCAGCTCCCTTATCTCAGGTGAGAAACATTTAATACTGGTTCTTACACAGACCTTCTTGGGAACCAGTGTCTCTAGTGATTAATTAATCCATTCCTGGAGATTTGAATAAGAAGCAACCACATCGCTGTCTAGCTTGGGGACAGAATTCTCTAAGGGTGTTACCCAATGTGTAATGTCCAAATTTGGAACATTGTCTGTAAGTATTCAGGGTCTTTTGCCACATCTGCTTCACTATCTTTGATTTCTGGGAGGCAGTTTAGAGTGCTTGATTTTACTGTGACTGCCATGAGTGCTACAGTGAAAATGTGCATGCTTGGAGGTCTTTGAGTAGTCTTCATGTTGCACCATACCCTTTTTCACTTTGGTACCAACTTGGTCCTCGGGGACATAACACAGGTCCCTGGAGCCCCTGCGGGGTTCAGGGGCCCCCAACCTTTGAGGGGGGCATCCAATCCTTTAAGGGGTCCCCACTCAGCTCGAGGCCAATGAATATCTGTGAGATATGGGAGACACGGGGACCCCTCATCACATTTTACTAGGGGGACCACCATTTTGCCCTACACCACTGCTTGTCCTGGCCCTACATACACCTACTGGAGGAGAGTGACAACCAGATTTCGACATGTCCCCTCTGCTTTTGGTGCTGGCAGTGCTGGGGTCTCTTGGGAGATCTGTTATCATGGGTCCTTGACTCCCAATCCATTTCACCTCTGATGGACCAAAGTAAAACTCAAATCGTCGCCTTTATTTTGCAAAGGTTATTGTGTTGGAAACCTTAAAAAATGCGCACGTGTATGTGACTAAAATCACTGTTTGTTGGTACTGATTTGTTGTAAATCTATGTGCAGGACACAAATATAAAATCGCTATAATTTTGTAAACATTTTTAACGTTGCACATTTGCCTTCTACACGTACAGAAATTACATTTTTAATGTCCTATTATTGCTATTTTAGTTAATGGTTCTTTGACACATCCGCAATAAACAGCGTTATTTTTATAGTGGTGGTTATTTAAGTGCAATTAAACTAATTAAATATTGATGTTTAATTCGTTATTGTCCTCTGCCATAAAGCAGTTTGAGATTTGCCATAAATCAGAAACACTATTGGCTACACTCAACGAACTATTTTGATACATGGAGCCTTCAATTTACATTACAGCATTGCTATAAAAATGTTTTCCGTGCTGATGAATCACGTTTACAGCTTTTGCCTGGTGTTTTTATTTTTGGAACAGAGCAGTCATGTAAAGTTAGTGTTCAATGTTTTATTTGGAACCTTTGTATATAATTGCTAAGCGTAAATATTCTTTAGAGGATGAACATCAAAAAAAGTTAAAATGATCACCCAGGATGATTTTGAAGATGCAAACTTAATTTCCGGAATTATTTGTATATAAGTATATAATATGAGGTTGAAGAAGTTAGAAGGTGGAGGGGTTTAAAGTTTAGCATTGGCAAGTATGTATCCGTTTAATTTACTTCGCACCCAAAAATATGTTCCATTCAAAACAATGGAGCAGAAGGGGCAAGAATAATAAAGGTGGGAATTGTCCAAGCTGAAGAAACTGTCATACCATATCACAATTATAAGTTCATCGAATTTAAAAACCAACCGTTTCCAGAAGGATCTAAGAGAGTGGACGCTTCAACATTTGCTGCCCCGTGTGGTAAGCGTCCAACTTCTCCTGTAACCAGTCTATACAGGCACTAAATAAATTCCAGCACTGATAAGTAGCTGTCGCTCAACATTGAAAAGAAAAAAAAGTTAATCATCACAGTCATTGTTTAATCCAAACCAAATCAGTACTGGATGAAAGCTGTCCATACTACAGATATACATTTTGTAATTTCTAGGCCTGGCTAGAGACAGTTGTTGGTCTTTTGCACAGCTAAATATTTACAAGAACCGTAGAAGGACTGGACCACTTAAAATATATCAGTCTTTTCTTTGGCCATTGTTTTCTGACTTTCTGCTTGGCGGCATTGGATCTTGCAACATGTGTACCTTCCAAAGAGAAGAAGGAACATATTTATCAAATATTCAAACAATGTATCAAGTCACCTTGGTGCACTGCACTGCGTGAGAGGGCAGAAATGAGCCGTATTTTACATTATACGATGACACATTTCTACTCTCTGCCTGCAATGGCGCACAAACCACTGCCTACTGCCAATGCAGGCACCCTTGCACCATGAAGCAAGGGTGTCTGCGTTGTAAGGCAGGAATGCTTTTGTGCAGAAAGGTATACCTTCCTGCACAAAGACATTCCTCTAAAGATTTTTTCTCTTTCTTATGAGGATCAGGATTCAAGATCTGACTCTAGTTTTATAACCCAAGAGAAAGTTAAGGCATAGTAACCTTCCCTAGATGTCATACTACGCGATTCAGTCAGTGATATTTACCTATGTACTTCAGATTCTATGACTAATAATTATACATTTCCAATTTCCTTATCTTTGGACCTTTCAACGCGATTCAGTCATTGATAGACCCGTATATACTTCAGATCCTATGACTAATAGTTATACATTTCCTTTTTCCTTATCTTTGGACCTCTCAATGTTTTAAAAATGCTGTTTGAACATGCATATATTGATATTTCAAATAACCTACATTTACTGCGTAACCTGATTTTATAAACTTTAATTTCAATCACGTTGTCTTAGCAAATGGAAATTTAATTAATAGGCTTGGTTCATTAGTCTTCCTTTGAAGCACTATATTGGTGGATACTTCGTTAATGTGGCATTGCAGAGTTGAGAGCCTACATAATGAAGAGGCTGCAATATTGTATAAGTAAAAACAATACTGAAAGGGCATGTAGCATGTCAACTAATTGCCTAACTACTCTTTCCTTCACACAGTATCATTACCCCCTTCGCATTTGTCAAAATTACCAATGCCCCATGATCAGGACTTAAAACTTGAATGTTTCTAATGAGAGAGGCTGCAACCGATACAGATTCTTCTTGTGTTTCTCCCCTTGTCCAGCATCACTCACATAGCATACACGCTACAGACTTAGGGCTTGAACACATGAAGTTTGGGGCTCCCACACCAGCATTGCCTCACTCAGAAGTATTGATACTGCATGGATCAGTAATTCAGGAACATGAGAATACCCGGCCTTTCCAGGTTTTACACTTGTAAACTGGGGAAACGTCAAGATTTTTGCTGTCTCAGTTTTACCCACATGTTCTTCTCAGCTACTGATCATTTTTGACCCACACACTTCGCCAAATAACACTGGTAATTCCTGATCCGGTTGGCAACTCCCATTAATAACTGATTTTTTAATTTATTGGTACTCACAGTATCAGTAATAGAAAGCTTGATTCTAGTGTCAAACTTAGAAAGGCGTAGGGAGCTATCCTAAGTGTCCACAACACATGCAATAAAATAACAACTGCCATTTGAGACCCTCCTCTCAACATTTGATGGTATGAAGATATTAGAGTTAGGATGAGAAAGATTCTTAATAACTGATTCAAAGACCAACATAAACAAATATTTAAATATCATCTTTTATGCTGGTTTGCCATCGTGCAGATGAGCAACCTAAATTTTACACATTTTGAGGCAGAATTCAAAAGACAAAAAAGAGCCCTCACTCAGCCCCAAAAAAGACCCCACACATAGCATAACACAAGAGACTCCTTTGAAAGACCGTACATGCCATCTATAACCTACCGAAAGAGGTTTTCATCCATGGTACTGCCAACACATCCACCAGCCAGATCCACTTGTAACTGTCAACCCACCTGAAATACTCATGATAGCAGGGTCATCGACAGGAAGCAAGAAGAACCTGAAGAACCTGAGTCCTTCATAAGGTATCAATCTTGGCCCACTACACCAAAGGTCCATCCTAAAGTATGCATACACCGTACTAAATGGGTCACCTACTCCAGCATCCAGCAAGCCACACAAGAAATGGATGGAATTACCCCAACCTAAAAACACCAATTTCTCTCCGACAGAGCAAGATGGGCATCCCAGCCCAAGGGAATCAAGGATCCAAGAAGTATTGCAGTGTACTGTTTCGTAGAATTTGTCGACCATCTCACACCCCTGATGAAGCCAAAGAGTGCTTTTAGTGGACGAGTTGAGGATTTTGTTATTTATTGTGCTTGATTGGTACAGCATGGGTTTAGAATGGCCTATATGACAAGAGCTTTGTTGCCATGCACAAAGTACCTAAACATGTTGTACCCCATTTGTAGCTGTGCTTAAGCAGGGATTAAAGCAAAGAGATGAAAGAGAGGTACATTCCCAATTTGGGCTGGCTTGCTGTCTTTGAGTAAGACTCTATTGTGTTCATTGCTTGTAGGGGAAAGCTTATGAATTCATACTGTGGCCTTTTTAGAAGGACTTTTTTTGGTGTTGTGAGTGAAGCCTGGATGGTTGTTTTCAGTGTGTCACAGTGAAGGTATTTCTGATCCTAAGCACTGAATGATGCAGCAAGCTGTAAGAGCATTTGGTTGTACGGGTGTGAATTCGTAGTCTGGTAGAGATGGGAAAAGTTATATGTCTGCATCATGTGGAAAGTGGTGGGGGATAGGCATCTTCCCACCCAGTCTTCTTTGGTTGGTCCTACTAGGGCCTAGGACCAGAACCTCTGCCCCTCTCAGAAGCATCAAGTATACCTCCCCAGGGCAAGTACATTTAATCTCTATATTTTTCATCAGGACTAGAATCCTACCTGAATACCGAGCACCTCTTCTGGGCCGACTTAACAGACACCTTAGTACTCTGGAATCTCCAATCTCAGTCGAGTAGCCTACTAAGTCTGTTGCCTTTGGATGGACCCCGTAAGTTCCTTTTCCATTGATTCTCTGGTTTTTGCAGGGTCGCAGCATCACCACTTGTGGGTGAAGCCCAGAGACCTGCCACCGCAAATTCTGTTGTTTCTTTAGGGTAGTGCCATCTCTGCTTCTGTGTGAACCCCACAGACCATTACCATAGGTTCTCTTGTCTCTAAAAGGTACTACCACTTTAATCAATTGCCTCCAACTCTGGAAACCAATAACAATATGGGTTTTCCAGTCATTATGAGCACAAGATACAGATTATGATACACAAAGTACTAAATTGGTTTGTGTGATTGTGCTTTGTTTCACACTCTGCACAAAACTTCATACATTTGTGTCTCGATGCACACTGCACCATGTTAAGAGCATTTCTTTGAACCTCTTGCATTTTAATCAAGTGATGCTGCTTTGGACATATGACCAGTGGATGACTTGTGCGCATGGAGGAATGTGCTGACTTCATAGATACAGTAGGTACATGAGAGTAGCTTTTTGGATTCTCTGCATTCTTTGCAGTAGGTAAAAAGAAGCTTCAAGATGTAGACTATTGGCATAGTATAGGCATAAAAGGGCATAGGAAGTGGTGGCCCCGACCCTATGACTGAAGACTTTATGATGTAAGATATATTGTAGGTGTTGCATGATGTCGATGTAAATTTTGGTAATTTCCGTTTACTTGTGGAATGAGGGACAGGCCAGAGACTTTGATTGCTCCCAGATTTTTCACTTCCATTATAGTGTAAGCTCCTGAGGTCAGATGATAGTCAGTTACTACTAAGTCTCATTTCCACCAGTGCAGATCTGTGTTTTACAGTTACATTTGAGATAGCTGAATAGTAATTATTGGTACTTTCATCTAGGCAGACAATTTAAAGTACTCCAGGCTTGAGTGATCTGGATATAACCCACATAGTTGCAGAATGGTTAATTGAATAACCTTATGAGGTTTGGCAAAGGGTTGAGGTGTGCATTGAAAAGGAGTGAATAGGTGACGCCAGATTCCAGGATGCCTGAATTGGTGTTAGGTTTGACATGTAAGCCAAATGTTCTGGTTCTATTGGAGAGGTATGGGGATTTCTGGTTTTTAAGGACATTTAACTAGTGAGATGGGTTGGTGAGAGACAATTACAAAAGCAGATAAGAAATCCAGTAGCAGCAAACATATGATTCCCTTTAAGTCATCTATGTCTTTAGAGATAGATTTTTCATGAGTTTGCTGAGGAATGTCTCTTGGACATTGTTTTGAAACTTGACAGGTTTGTTGGATGGGACCCTTTTTTCAAGATTAGCTAGTGATGACTTTCCCTGAGAAAGTATTGCAAAGATTTTGTGAATGATACTATGAGGGATAAATGTGTGACGGAAACTGGACACAGGACATTCTGGGTTACAGATCTTGCAGCTGATTTTGTTAGTTCTTTGGTTTAACATGCTACTTTGGCTATGTAACAGGAACAATGGTTATTTTAGCTCTCTTGGTCATGTTTCTGCATACCTTTGAGAGATGCTGGATTTGGAGTTTGTACTTGAGATCATGTGTCTTTGTAAGAAGGTGAATATCTGAGTAAAGTCAGATCATTCAATGCGTTTGCTGAGGAATAGATCTTGGACACGAGTCACAAGAGAGATCGGTCTGTTGGATGGGACCTTATTTTTCCACGATTAGTTTGCTGTAAAAAACCTTAAGTTCAATGCGATGCCTGCTGAATGGTAACCAATCATTGAAGATGGCTTTAGCAGTGGAGGTGGCTGTGGAGAAGAGGTTATTTAATGCCTGTGGTGGGCAAGGGGCGACTGTGGAGGGAGCAGTGCCACAGGCCTTGACAATATCCTCGAAACCGATGTCTGAGAGCTGTTCTAACATAACAGGATCCATTGGGTATGAATCAGTTTCCTGCTTATTGGAGCCTGAAGTGGATGATTATTGGACAACATGCTTATGAGTTTTTATTCCAGGTTTTTTCCTTTGGAGATGAAGTGATTTGCTAGTACATCACAAATGTGTTTTTAGTGAGGAATTCTGAATGCATTGCTATTTGGAGATGGATAAATACCATGTTTTTGAAAAGAAGTGAACAGGAGTACTGGAGTGCTTTGTTGGAGGTAGTTGTGTTACCTTAAGTGAGTTGAAATCAAAAGCTTGCTATTGTAATTACTTTTTTAAAGAGAGTGAAGATCAGAGTTAAGACAGATCTCTCAATAAGTTGCAGAGGAACTGCACTTGGATTTTAATGAGAAGCTGGACGAGGTCTCTAAGATAATGGCCTGGTTTCTTCAGGATTACCTTGCTATACCTGGACCTGAATTCACTGGAATACCTGCTGGTTGCTAAGTAGTCGCTGAAGATAACTCAAGGTAGGACAGGAGTACTAGAAGTGGGCAAGAGTCAGCATTTGAACAAATGGTGCCACTGGCCATAAGAAGTTGATCAAAATCAATGTATGAGAGTTGCTTTAAGGGGTATAGGATTTGTTGTTGGACAGACATCAACATATTAGTCATTGCAGCTTGCTAGAGAGATCGCAGATTGACTGGCTTATGAGGTAGTTTCCGAGGAGTTTGACTTTGGAGATGAATTGTTCTGCTAATATGTTGCAAACATTTTACAAGTGAGGGATCTTGTATGCAGAGCATGCTGGGTTACAGAATTTGGAGATAATTTTGTGAAGTTCATTGGAAGGACATGCTTCTTCAGAGTTGAATCAGAAGTTTTGTTGTTTTTTTGCTTCTTTGGTGGTAACTTTGTGCACCCTTCAGGGATGCTGGAGTGCCAGTTTGTCATTGGCATCACTTGTCTTTTTTTAGGTCTGGCATAGAAACTGCTTTAGCTGTCTTAACAGCCCCACATTTTGCAAAAAATTGTCACCTTTTATTGAATAGGGTTGCCAGAATTTCTTGTGTATTGTTAATGGTGTTATCTATTTGATCAGGAAGCTTAAACCTTTGCTTGTAAATGCCAATGTCAGAAACAGATGGGGGCTTGCAAATGTTTAAGCTGGAGTAACAGATATGGAGCTGCTTGTCTTTGAAAAGCTTACCCTTTAGAATCATTTGTCTCAGTTTCGTAGCCCAGTGCCGTCCTAATGCATGGGCATGCTGGGCAGTTGCCCAGGGGCCTCACGAGCATAGAGGCCCCATGCAGACCAGAATTTGATACAAATTTTCCGTTAAACATTTTTATTCCTGTGAGTCATAGTGTATGCAGGGCCATAGCAATGGGGGCATTTGAGGGCCAGGCCAGCCCATGTTAATCATTGCAGACCCCCAAATGACAAAGGCATCTGTCACAATATTTATGAAAACCTCAATTTAAATTCAGTTTATCCAAAAAAACTGCATTCACATTTGAATGCATACAGTCTAATTGGAAAGAAACATGCTGAAGTTCAGAAGGTGAATGAACAATAAAAATGCCTTTTTTATCTTCTTACTTTTATTTCATGTTTAAAGACAGAGGTTAAAAGTTAGGCTATCTGTTCAGAAAAATTGCTGCTTATTCTTTGAATTGGAGATGCCATTTACTTTTCTTTTTCTTTCTGCAAAGTGGGAGTATTTTGTAAAATTAATTATGTTACTACTGTAAAAGCAGGGCTACTGGAATTATGCAGCAGAGAGGTTCAAATTATGCGGCAAGGTTGACTCAATTATGCAGCAACAAAACACAAATTCCTGAGCTTAATGCTGCACAATTTGTGACGTGTTACTTTGTTATTTTGTACTTTTTACACATGTTAACACTGGCTGGGCAATGGTTGCACTTCATTAGTGCAAGTTCCACACTCAAATACAGCTATAAGTAACAGAAAGATGACTAGTCAACCTTTGCAAAGCACCTTCCACTGAGCGACAGCACATGTTGCAAACTTTTTTGTAACTTTGGATCAGTTTGAGCTAGATTTTTTGTTTTGTTAAAGCCTTCAGATTATGCTACAGATGATAGATTATGCGTCAAATGCAGAAAATTCATAATTATGCGGAAAACACAGGAGAATCGCATAATTCCAGTAGCCCAATGTACAGGGAGTGTGTAAAGAAAGACTGTAGGATGCCAAATTCATACACAAAAACAAGTAAATACCTGTAAATGAACAGTACAGATATTTCAACATATATCAGCAGTTATGAAAGCACAAATGAATCACATTTTCTTTTGCAATTCTGAAGGGCGATGGAAATAAAAGATTTTAATAGGAACAAAGCAAATCTTGGTGAAGCACAAATGATAAATAATGTATTGTTTTGTATTGTATTGCAGCATTTGTATAGTGCTTACTACTCCAGTGCGTGGCACTGAAGTGCTTATGTACATGGGCAGCAAGCTACGCCATATAGGGTGGTGTGTGATTGGAAGGGTGTTGTCTTTGTTTTTTGCTTCTATGTGGGAAATGTTTCCATGTTGTGCATGATGACCACAAAGATACAGCTAACATGCATGTTATGGAATGTAACGCATACCAGGGAGGTGAATTATGCGATGTAAGATACACAAACACCCAATTTAGGGTTTTTCAGTATACTGGCAGATTGTACCATCTCTGCATGTCTCTTAATGGTATTTCTTAAGATTATAGTTGCTTAGCTGGTTACTCCACTACATTGTACAATCAGAAATGTGTGTATAGTGATGGCCTGAGCTGCCACTGTTGGAGAGAGAGAGAAGTGGGGTGTTTTTGCTGGGATGTGCATGGTTAAAATCATCCCATATTTGAGTGTCTTTGTGAGATGCAAAGAAGAGGCCATAGTGTATAGATATTTGGAAACTGCAGTTGTGGACTAGATTAAAGACCTCTGATTGACCCGAAGTGTGACAGGTCTTTTCAGTTACTCCATGGTGGTTAATTTAGTGATGGCTGGTTTATTGGTTGCACAGTAATGGTGATGGACAACACTTGTAGCACATATGTCCTAAGTGGAAATCAGAGGTGTAAGTTAAAATTGGCTGCCGACCACTGAGTATTATGGTATTAGTATTAGCTTGAGCCAGAAATGTTATATAAGAAATTACAAAACTATATAATACCTTGGTGAACCATAGGTTAGCCCTCCTTAACTTACCTGTCTATCTAAAGTAGTTTGCTGGTTGGGTTGTTTCCAGTCTGTACATTGTAAGTTGAAGATTGAGCTTAAGGGTGTGACTGTCTTTTTGGGTTCTGTTGCCACAATCTGTGATGGTCTAGTTGTCTTGGAAATCGCCATGTTTTCAACTATCTTTGAATGTGTAAATGCTCTTGGATGCTATGAATTTTGGCTGGTAGTGAGTTCCAGAGCTTGGTAGTTAGTACTGAGAAAGCAGTACCTCCAATGGATATCTTATGGTAAGGTGGTATGATTATAGGTGGTGCAAGCCTGGAGCACAGTGTCCTGTTTTGTTTGTATTGCTTGAATTTAGGTTGTATGTATAGCAGACTTTCTCCTTGGAGGCTCTGTGGATAATGCAAAGGGCATTGAACATTGTCCTACTTGCTATAGGTAGCCAGTGGAGTGATTGGAACACTGGAGTCATGTGTTCTCTTGGGTGAAGCTGGAGAAGACGTCTTGCAGTAGCATTTTGGATGAGTTGTATTTTGTGTATGATGACTGTGGGTGCACCAAGGTATAGGCTGTTGGCATAGTCAAGGTTGGAGGTTTCCAGTATGAGGATGGTTTGCAGTTTTTGTTCATATCCAAGTTATGGGAGGATGTAACATAGTGTTTTCATTGTGTAGAAGGCACTCTGTTTGATGTTATTAACATGTGATATCAAATATAGGTTGAATCCATGGTTATCGCTAGGTTTCTTACTCCCCTTGACCCTGTTGGAGAGACCTCATGTTCCTTAGACCATATAGTGGTAGGCTGCTATTTATGCCATTATCTGCAGGTCGTAATCTCTGTCTTTGTGGTATAGATGGTTATTCATCATCCATGTGTTTATGGCTCGAAGGTAGTCATCAAGATTTAACCTGTAGAGGTCTTCCAGACCATCCATTTTTAAAATGATTTGGGTGTCAAATGCGTAGTTGTAACACATGAGCTTGAATGATTTAATCAGGTTTGGTAAGGGGGTTAGGTAGATGCTGAACCCCTAAGGGACACCACAGTCTCGTGTGTGAAGGGCTGACGTGAAAGCTGGTACCACCGGTAGTTCACATTATAAACGTAGAGGCTAAGAATTCAATGGGCATTGGCTGAACTATCTTCCCACCTTTCAAATATCATGTGTAAAACAAGAATCTGCTATGTGAAAAAATTGCACAACAGTAGAGGACATTGAGACATGGTGTTGTTAAGCCAGCAATGTCAATACTTTCCTAATCCTGGTATATACGTGGTTCTCACTTCCTAAACTTAATAGCCATTCATAAGCAATGTTGAATCATCAGGAAGAAACTCCAGATTCCAGAATGGCATAGTGCTTTGATCAGTCTATTGTGCTGGGTCAGGGTCATCACAAGTCAGGCACGACTTACATTTGACTGACATTGTTCCAGCCTATACTTGCTTGAACTTAAATACAGCCTAGTGATATAATGTATCTGCTCTAGAGATCTTTATTTTGTTTGCAGGGCCCAGACAGTTTGTTAGGTTACTGTGCCTGCTGCAGAGGACAGCTAATACCCTAACTAGCAGCATTGTGAATCTGAAATGACCCAATATAGCCTTCCATGTATCAAAGGGCCGCTATAACAGACTATTTATCTTTCAAAACTAGTTTAATACCTAGATAATCCTGTCAGGGTCAAATGCTCGATATTCATCTCTCTGAGCCAAATATTGTGGAAACCATAATCAGGGCATCTGAGGCTGAAATCATTTGTATTACAATTGACCTCTCTAGGCCTCTCAGCAGAACATCAACTAAAAGTTTCAGATGTTTATGTACTGTAATTTTAGAGCTGTGTGGTATGAATATGCTTTTTGAAATGTATTGACTCCTTTGAAATTCTGCTTTATCAAAAGATCTAATTTATGGTCATAGCAAATAAACTGCTGCTTTGAGGACCTATGCAGTTAATGTACTAAATGCATAATAGTTGGTGAACACCTGTGGTAGTGTTTTTATTGGGAGAAGTATGGGAACGCTAAGTGATAGGAATGTTATGGATCTTCGCAGATTCTGGAATTTTTCTCCACAGAAATATGGGCAAATATGTGATTTAGCCAATGGTTTGTGTTTGCAGAGCCTTCTGGGTAGTAAAATAGATTGGGGTCCATGTAAGCCACCCCACCCTTAGACTACTCTATGTACCTTCTCTTCAGAAATGTCTGGACCTGGCAGGTGTCCTTGGGTGCTGACTGAGTCCTGGCCTTAATGCCATAGTTACCCTCATTATTAGAATGGGTCAATTTGCAAGACAAAATCTAGATGTTTCCTTGTGTGTTAGAGGGCTTCGGGAGGCCTTTGTTTGATGGGCAATAGCCCAGTCACACAGGTGGGGTACTATTGTTATTAGGAGTAGTGTAGGGATGAGTTACTATTGGACATTTGTGCATCCCGCAAATTCCATTACTATGGTCTGCTTTGACTTTTGTTTTGCTGTGCAATGTCAGTGAACACAGCCTGCTACGCAATACAGCAAAACAAAATATCAAACTCAGGACTCATGGGAAGCATTTCCCTCACATCCCAACTTTATTTTCGAAAAAAAAATGTTTGTGGTGTTTTTACATTTTCTTTTCCAGTACTGTGGATGACCTGTTGAAGTCCACTGTTTAGAAGGTAATATGATGGATGTCAATGGGTCATAGTCTGTCCTAAGGCAGTTAAAATCTACCAGATCTATGCAGCCTGATGTCCTGTCTAACAAGAATTGACAACAAGCTGCAGGAATTAGACGGCCACATTACACCACTTCTTTGTTCCATGATTGTAGGGGACTTCTTCAGTTCTAGGACTTCCCCGGGATGGTAGGCTTATGAGGCTGTAGATCAGTGAAAAGCAGAGTGGTTAAAGAATTGTGGAAGGTGCTGCTTATGGCCATGCACAGTCAAGAGAAAGTTTCAATTACCAAACCTGGTGTTGGAACCGGGGTTACCGAGTCCGACACGGTAGCATGGCGTGAAGCGGGAAAGGCACGCGAAGGCAATGTGTAAGGCAGTTGTGCAGCACACTCTCACTTTGACTCACAAATGCGAACGCAATAACAGGACACCACACCAGGCTTTTGTATTTAAAATCAAGATCTTTTATAAATAAATTAAGTTGGCATCAGCTAAGGCAGGTTAATTCAGATCTACATTCAAATTCATTAAATTATTCAACTGGTGCACATTTTAAATAAAGCTGCATAGCTCATCAACATTGTAGGCCACTAAGAGGCCGCAGGAATTATCTCCTACACGTAGCACTTAATAATGATCTCAAGGTACGTTAATAAAACAGGGGCCTAGACATGCAGTTCACTTTAGCATATTCAATTTACTTAAAAGAAGGCTTTTCACTTTACATTGAAATAGGCCTGCATTAATCTAGGCGTGCCCACATTCCGTACAGTGGGCGTCGCAATTCCAGTACACCTGTAACATAAAACACTGCAACTCTTGGCGGTGTACACTTCAGCTTACTTCAATTAATCACTTTCCCCCTGTGGTAAAGACTTGGCAGTTATCAACATAGGCCTAGGTAGTAATTACAATAGGCATCTGCATTAAATTACTAAACACTGTGGGGAACCCCTCAACATGTCCCGTATTCTGGGGCTTTTGTGTCCCTCAGGGGTTAATTCTAGGCTAGGCCCACTCCTCTCCGGGGCCTCGCCTCATGGGGAAAGTTACACGGTTCATTTAGGGGTTAACGGTGGCCCCCGGCCCCCAGTGGCGTTTTTGTGGGCCCTAGGGGCCTCCTGGGCTCACCTTGTGCTCGGTCGTTGGTCGCGCTTCTTAGCGACTGGCTACTCCAGGCCCGGCCCGTATTCTGGAGGGCGGGGCCCGGTCGAGGTACCTCGGCCTTCTGGCCGGAATGACGGGTCGTTGCGGGGGCCGGGATCACCTTCCTCCGGCCCCCGGGATCAAGGGGATGTAGCTGCGGCACGTTGCGGGGGCTGGGATCTCACTCCTCCAGCCCCCGGGATCAGGTAAGTGCTTGTGCGCAGGCTCGGGGTCTTGGGGAAGGGAGCGGGAGCCGGCAGTCCTCTCCGGCCGGCTCCCCGTCTCCCTCTGCACTGCCAGCTCTTCCCGGGCTTCCGTCGGCGCTGGGGGCGTGACCGGGGCCGGCGCCCAATCGTTGCGCGGCCTTCCTGGGGTCACGCCCGGCGACCCCGGTTGCCTGGAGACGGCGTCGGCGGGGCCTGGAGGCCGCGTTGATCGCGCTGGCGATTTCTTGGGCCGCAACGGCGGCGGGGGCAATCTCTTCGGCCGCGACGGCGGCGGGGACAACTTCTTCGGCCGCGCCGGCGGCAGGGGCACTTCTTTGGCCGCGACGGCGGCAGGGGCACTTCTTCGGCCGCGATGGTGGCAGGGGCACTTCTTCGGCCGCGACAGCGGCAGGGGCACTTCTTCGGCCGCGACGGCGGCAGGGGCACTTCTTCGGCCGCGACGGCGGCAAGGGCAATAAGCAGAGGCTTCGGTGAGGGCGCGGACGGCGCACCTCACCACAGAAACTCGAGGGGCTTCCCTCACCTCAGCGCTCCCCTCGGTGAGGGCGCGACGGCGCACCTCACCTCACGGCACTTCTCCTCAGGCGGCGACGGCCACGGCGGTGATCTCTACACAAGGTCAGTGACCTGGGGGTGCCAGAAAGCAGGACGCACCAGCAGCCTGTGGGCAGGGCTGACTGGGAAAGTACTTGGGGGCAGCCCAGTAGTAGGCAGGAATAGTGAGGGGGTGAAGGTCTAGCGCTACAGGGTACGGCACTTTACCTGGTGATCCCCAGTTGGGCAGTTTAGGCTTCAGGCCTGGCAGGACGGTCAGGCCTCCTCAAGTTAAGGTGTCTTGTGACTGCTCCAGCTTGGTTGCTTCTTAGGCGCTTCTGGTGATGAGTTTCTTGTCAGAAGTTCCTTAGTATAAGTTTCTTGTCAGAGTTTCTTGTCAGAAGTTTCTTGTCATGAGGGGGGGGGAATGAGTTGGTGGTCTGGGAGTGCTTGATGTTCCTCCCCGCACGCTGAAGGTGGTTCCCTGGGTCCCCTCACACTGGGCAAGGTCAGTGGGTGGTGGGCGTTCCTCAGCTATCTTACTACAGCAGGAGCTTCAGTCCTGTCAGCAGCAGTAGTGTAGGTCTCCCCCTAGGCCCTAAAGCCTATACTCCGGCGGAGGTTCTCCCAGGTTCAGTGGTGCCTCATCAACTGACTAGAAAGTTTTCCCTCCAAGCCGTTTATACTCCTAGGTCAGGTGACTCTCCCAAAGGCGGCAAAACATAACTCCTCCCGCAGCCCGGAAGGTTCTAGAACCTTCTACATGCCTGGCTATGTGGCCCAGAGGCGGGGATGGAATGGATACTGTATCCCTATACCCCAGCCTGACCCTGGCTACTAGTGTGTATGCGTGTCAGGCCCCTCTGCAGTAGCAGGGGCCTGTGGCAGCCATCTTGAGTGAGAGAGAGCACCTGCACCTCAGCACTGGCTAGCAGTGGCAAGGTGCCCAGAGACCTAGGTCCAGTAAAAATATGGTGGCAAAAAGGAGGCGAAAAAGGAAAAAAATAGGGAAAGACCACCCTAGGGCTGACAGGTCTAACACGCGTCCCCCCAGCCGAAAGAGGGGAGAGCTTCCCAACCTCTAGGGAGTTCTCTTCGCTAAGGCGGAAAAACCAGGAGAGACCGTCAGCGTTGGCGTGGTCTACACCGGGTCGATGTTCCACCCGAAAGTCCATCCCCTGGAGGGAAATGGACCACCTCAACAATTTGGGGTTTTCGCCTCTCATCTGCATGAGCCAGCGAAAGGGTCTGTGGTCGGTCTGGATCAGGAAGTGACAACCAAAAAGGTATGGCCTCAACTTCTTTACAGCCCAAACCACAGCAAAGGCTTCTCGTTCGATGGTACTCCACCGCTGTTCCCGGGGAGTAGTCTTCGGGAAATGAAGGCCACTGGCTGGTCTTGGCCATCGTCATTCAGCTGCGAGAGCACAGCTCCTATGCCATGCTCAGAAGCGTCTGTCTGTACAATAAATTCCCGTCCAAAGTCTGGAGTCCTGAGCACCGGTGCGGTGCACATTGCACGTTTGAGGGTCTCAAAGGCTTCCTGGCAGGCAGCCGTCCAGATGACTCTGCGTGGCTGCTTCTTTGAAGTCAATTCCGTCAATGGGCCCACGATGGTTCCATAACCCTTGACGAACCGGCGGTAATACCCCGTGAGGCCGAGAAAAGCCTGGACCTCTGTTTGGGTCTTGGGGGCTCCCAGGCCAAGATGGTCTCAATCTTGGCTTGGAGGGGTTGCACCTTACCTCCGCCCACCAGATGTCCCAGGTACACGACAGATCCCTGTCCAATCTGGCACTTGCTGGCCTTGATGGTTAAACCAGCCCGTTGCAAAGCCTGTAGCACCTCCTGGAGATGCTCCAGATGGTCCTCCCAGCTGCTACTGAAGACAGCTATGTCATCCAGGTAGGCAGCAGAGAAGGCCTCTAGGCCAGACAGCACCTGGTTCACCAACCGCTGGAAAGTGGCTGGAGCATTTTTCAACCCGAAGGGCATCACCCGAAATTGAAAGTGGCCCTCGGGGTGGAGAACGCAGTCTTCTCCCTTGCTCCTTCCGCCATGGCTATCTGCCAATAGCCTGACGTCAAATCAATGGTACTCAAATACCGGGCTGCTCCCAGCCGGTCAATGAGCTCATCCGCCCGAGGGATCGGGTGAGCGTCGGTCTTAGTGACTGAGTTGAGTCCACGGTAATCCACACAGAACCGAAGTTCTGGTGTGGTGCCCGGTGGGGCCGCTTTCGGCACCAACACCACCGGACTAGCCCAAGGGCTACTGGAAGGCTCAATCACTCCCAGTTCTAGCATCTTGGTAACCTCACCCTGGATACTAGCCTTGACTTTATCGGACAGCCGGTAAGACTTGGTATTTACTGGCGGACTGTCCCCTGTGTCCACATCATGGGTACACATGTGCGTGTTTCCAGGCGTGAGGGAGAACAACGAGGCGTACTGCCCCAAGACCTGGCGGCAGTCCCTCTGTTGCTCTGGGGTCAAGGATGGGGCGAGGACCACTCCCTCTACCGAACCATCCTTCTCATGGGCCGCCAGAAGGTCTGGAAGAGGCTCACTCTCCTCCTCCTCACTTCCATCAGTTATCATTAGGAGAGTGAGTTCTGAACGCTCCTGGTGGGGCTTCAGGCGGTTGACGTGGAACACCCTGTGGGGTTGACGTGGGGTCTTCACATCGACGACATATGTGGTCTGGCCTTTCCTTTCCAAGATCTCAAACGGCCCAGTCCACCGGTCCTGGAGGGCGCTAAGCTCTCCTGGCTCCATGACCCACACCTTCTGTCCAGCGTCTAACTCTACCGTCCGCGCGTTCCGGTCATACCATTTCTTCATGACGGCTTGACTTGCCTCTAGATTGTCCGAGGCCTCTTTCCACAGCTTGGCCACCTGGCTGCGGAATGCCAGCATATAGCTGACCACATCACGGGGAAGCTTCGAGGAAGACTTCTCCCACCCCTCCTTGACAAGACTGAGGGGCCCCCGAACGGGGTGGCCATAGAGCAGCTCAAAGGGGCTGAAACCGACCCCCTTCTGCGGCACCTCTCGGTAGGAGAAGAGCAGACAGGGTAAGAGGACGTCCCACTTTCTTCTCAAGTCCTCGGGTAGGCTCCTGATCATCCCCTTCAAGGTTTTGTTAAAGCGCTCCACGAGCCCGTTCGTCTGGGGGTGGTAAGGAGTGGAGAACCGGTAGGTCACTCCACACTCCTTCCACATGGCCTGCATGTAGGCCGACATGAAATTCGTGCCCCTATCTGACACCACGACCTTGGGGAATCCCACTCGGGTAAAAATCCCCATCAGGGCCCGCGCCACCACCGGTGCAGTGATGGTCCTCAGAGGGATTGCCTCCGGGTACCGGGTGGCGTGGTCTACCAGCACCAAAATGAACCTATGTCCTGCAGAAGTCGGCGGGTCCAATGGCCCGACAATGTCAATCCCTACCCGCTCAAAAGGGGTATCGACAACTGGGAGAGGTTCTAGAGGGACCTTCACTTTAGTCCCTGTCTTGCCGCTCGCTTGGCAAGTGGTGCAAGTCTTGCAAAAAGTGTCAGAAGTGACGCGCATCCTGGGCCAGTAAAAATGTGGGACTAGACGCGCAAACGTCTTGTCTTGGCCCAGGTGTCCTGCTAGTGGTATCTCGTGTGCCAACTCTAGCAGAAAGGCTCGGTAGCATTGGGGGACCACCACGGCTCGGGCGGACCCATGCACCGGAGCCTTAGGCTCACTGCAGAGGAGACCATCCTCCCAGTAGACATGGTAATTACCAGTCTCTGTTCCAGCTCCTTGGGCTTCGGCCTGTTGCCGCATGCCTTCAAGCGTAGGGCACTCCTTCTGCGCCCGGCAAAATTCCTCCCGGGTAGGCCCTCCTTCCACCTGCCACTCTGCAGGGGTCGGCAGGTCCCCCACGGGAACACCAACCACCTCAGCGGACTCCGGGGTCACCTCCGTGGGCTCCCCATCCATCTCACCGGGTGTCTCCTCCTGGACGTCTCCTCGTCCAGCAGTGGGCTGGGCCATTATTCCAGGCTCCAACCCCAGCTGAGTTCCTTGTCGGGCAGCCATGGACCGCGTGACAACGCAAGTCCATCCTGGTAATCCCAACATCTCAGCATGGGCATTGAACTCTACCTCCCTCCAGGCAGTATGTTCCAAGTCGTTGCCCAGCAGACAGTCAACTGGCATGGCAGGGCTCACCGCAACCTTCAACAGACCTGATACTCCTCCCCACTCAAAGGGAACTTGGGCCACGGGGTAATGACCCAGGCTATTATCAGCCATAACAACCGGGTGGAATTCCTCAGGAATCACCTGCTCTGGGGACACCAGCTGACGTCTCACCATCGTCATGCTGGCACCTGTGTCCCTCAGAGCCTCCACCTCCTCCCCGTTCACCAGGACCCTCTGCCGATACTTGGCAGTGTTCGCGGGTACCTGAACCCGTGGGATGATCTCTCTATCCCCCAGGGAAACTAAGGTCAAGCCTGTCCACTCACCTCCCCTACCTAGGGACAACTCCTCCCCAAGCGCTACACTGGCCACCCCGGGGCTCTTACCTCCTGTGGGGGCTGGGGTTCTCTTGCCACACTTGGGATCCCCCTTATAATGTCCAACCTCCCCGCACTCATAGCATCGGACAGTTCTGGGCTGCTGACTCCTGTCAGGATAAGTGGGTTTCTGAGATCCAGATTGGGATGGGGAACCTACCCCTCTCCCAGGCGGTTTATTTTGGGGACCTTTAAAGAACTCCCTCTTTTTATCTCCCCCTCTTTCTTCTGGGGGAGCCCCTGTCCACCTTTCGGGGGTCCGCCCGGCTCCCTTGTGGGACACCCGAGTGCTGACCCACGTGTCTGCCTCCTCCGCAAGCTCCCTAGGATTGGTCAGCTTGCGGTCCACCAAGTACTGGCGCAGCTCCGGAAAACATTTCTCTAGGAGGTGCTCTCTCAAGAACAGGTCGTACAGCTCTTTGTAATTGTCAACGTTGCTGCCACGCACCCAACCCTCCAATGCCTTCCGGGCATAGTCAAAATAATCCACCCAGTTTTGTGTGTGAAGCTTGTGGCTGTTGCGGAACTTTTGGCAGTACTTCTTTGGGGTGAGGCCAAACTTCTTGAGCAGGGCCTCCTTCATGATAGGGTAGTTAGTCTGCTCCCCCTTATCCAAAGTTAAAAGTGTGTCCCTTACTAGTGGAGGTATGAACCTATAAAGACCTCCCCCCCAGTAGCTCTCAGGAACTCTATGGGCCACCAGAGCCACCTCGTAGGCCGCCAACCACTTGTCGATATCATCACCTACACTAAAACTGGCCATCACCTCTCTGGGTAAATAGAATTTGGGCTCCTGTGGAACCCCAGCAGGTACGCTGCCACCATTCATTTTGCCCTGCATCTCCATCTGCAAGGTCCGGAGCTCTAGCTCCTTCAGGCTAAGCTCATGTACAAGCTTCCTTTCCTCCATGGCTTTTTCCATCCTAGCAAGTTCTAATGTCAATTGCCTCTGCTCCCTTCTGTCTTCCAATTCCTCTTGTGACAAACTTCCCCCTGACGCACTACTGCCTGCCCTGGAACGTCTTCCTGGCAACACATTCTCGCTAACATCAATGCTCAGTAGGTCCAGTTCTCCTGGGTTGTCTGTCTCCCCTGCTCCTCATCCCCTCTTCCCTCCGGGTGGGCCATTACCCATGCCCTCAAAGCTTTCTGAAGCACCTCCTTCCTGGCGCCTCGCTTGACGGCCACCCCCTCTCTAGGCAGAACTCCTTGAGCTGTGTCACCGTATACCTTTCTAGGTTGGCTAACTCAAACTCCATCCTCCTAGGTGGGGTCCCAGACAATTCAAGGAAGGGGTTCTAAACTGTAGGTAACAGGTCCAACACAGGAATGTACACAGTCGGCAATTACCATAGAATTCCTAGCACTCTCATTAATATAGGTGTCTAATTGCGGCGCACATTGAGTCACTGTAGGGTGCTGCACAAGCACCAGTCCTTATCCAACCGCTGAACACCAAATGTTGGAACCGGGGTTACCGAGTCCGACACGGTAGCATGGCGTGAAGCGGGAAAGGCACGCGAAGGCAATGTGTAAGGCAGTTGTGCAGCACACTCTCACTTTGACTCACAAATGCGAACGCAATAACAGGACACCACACCAGGCTTTTGTATTTAAAATCAAGATCTTTTATAAATAAATTAAGTTGGCATCAGCTAAGGCAGGTTAATTCAGATCTACATTCAAATTCATTAAATTATTCAACTGGTGCACATTTTAAATAAAGCTGCATAGCTCATCAACATTGTAGGCCACTAAGAGGCCGCAGGAATTATCTCCTACACGTAGCACTTAATAATGATCTCAAGGTACGTTAATAAAACAGGGGCCTAGACATGCAGTTCACTTTAGCATATTCAATTTACTTAAAAGAAGGCTTTTCACTTTACATTGAAATAGGCCTGCATTAATCTAGGCGTGCCCACATTCCGTACAGTGGGCGTCGCAATTCCAGTACACCTGTAACATAAAACACTGCAACTCTTGGCGGTGTACACTTCAGCTTACTTCAATTAATCACTTTCCCCCTGTGGTAAAGACTTGGCAGTTATCAACATAGGCCTAGGTAGTAATTACAATAGGCATCTGCATTAAATTACTAAACACTGTGGGGAACCCCTCAACATGTCCCGTATTCTGGGGCTGTTGTGTCCCTCAGGGGTTAATTCTAGGCTAGGCCCACTCCTCTCCGGGGCCTCGCCTCATGGGGAAAGTTACACGGTTCATTTAGGGGTTAACGGTGGCCCCCGGCCCCCAGTGGCGTTTTTGTGGGCCCTAGGGGCCTCCTGGGCTCACCTTGTGCTCGGTCGTTGGTCGCGCTTCTTAGCGACTGGCTACTCCAGGCCCGGCCCGTATTCTGGAGGGCGGGGCCCGGTCGGGGTACCTCGGCCTTCTGGCCGGAATGACGGGTCATTGCGGGGGCCGGGATCACCTTCCTCCGGCCCCCGGGATCAAGGGGATGTAGCTGTGGCACGTTGCGGGGGCTGGGATCTCACTCCTCCAGCCCCCGGGATCAGGTAAGTGCTTGTGCGCAGGCTCGGGGTCTTGGGGAAGGGAGCGGGAGCCGGCAGTCCTCTCCGGCCGGCTCCCCGTCTCCCTCTGCACTGCCGGCTCTTCCCGGGCTTCCGTCGGCGCTGGGGGCGTGACCGGGGCCGGCGCCCAATCGTTGTGCGGCCTTCCTGGGGTCACGCCCGGCGACCCCGGTTGCCTGGAGACGGCGTCGGCGGGGCCTGGAGGCCGCGTTGATCGCGCTGGCGATTTCTTGGGCCGCAACGGTGGCGGGGGCAATCTCTTCGGCCGCGACGGCGGCGGGGACAACTTCTTCGGCCGCGCCGGCGGCAGGGGCACTTCTTTGGCCGCGACGGCGGCAGGGGCACTTCTTCGGCCGCGACGGCGGCAGGGGCACTTCTTCGGCCACAACGGCGGCAGGGGCACTTCTTCGGCCGCGACGGCGGCAGGGGCACTTCTTCGGCGGCGACGGCGGCAGGGGCAATAAGCAGAGGCTTCGGTGAGGGCGCGGACGGCGCACCTCACCACAGAAACTCGAGGGGCTTCCCTCACCTCAACGCTCCCCTCGGTGAGGGCGCGACGGCGCACCTCACCTCACGGCACTTCTCCTCAGGCGGCGACGGCCGCGGCGGTGATCTCTACACAAGGTCAGTGACCTGGGGGTGCCAGAAAGCAGGACGCACCAGCAGCCTGTGGGCAGGGCTGACTGGGAAAGTACTTGGGGGCAGCCCAGTAGTAGGCAGGAATAGTGAGGGGGTGAAGGTCTAGCGCTACAGGGTACGGCGCTTTACCTGGTGATCCCCAGTTGGGCAGTTTAGGCTTCAGGCCTGGCAGGACGGTCAGGCCTCCTCAAGTTAAGGTGTCTTGCGACTGCTCCAGCTTGGTTGCTTCTTAGGCGCTTCTGGTGATGAGTTTCTTGTCAGAAGTTCCTTAGTATAAGTTTCTTGTCAGAGTTTCTTGTCAGAAGTTTCTTGTCATGAGGGGGGGGGAATGAGTTGGTGGTCTGGGAGTGCTTGATGTTCCTCCCCGCACGCTGAAGGTGGTTCCCTGGGTCCCCTCACACTGGGCAAGGTCAGTGGGTGGTGGGCGTTCCTCAGCTATCTTACTACAGCAGGGCCTCAGTCCTGTCAGCAGCAGTAGTGTAGGTCTCCCCTCTAGGCCCTAAAGCCTATACTCCGGCCGAGGTTCTCCCAGGTTCAGTGGTGCCTCATCAACTGACTAGAAAGTTTTCCCTCCAAGCCTTTTATACTCCTAGTTCAGGTGACTCTCCCAAAGGCGGCAAAACATAACTCCTCCCACAGCCCGGAAGGTTCTAGAACCTTCTACATGCCTGGCTATGTGGCCCAGAGGCGGGGATGGAATGGATACTGTATCCCTATACCCCAGCCTGACCCTGGCTACTAGTGTGTATGCGTGTCAGGCCTCTCTGCAGTAGCAGGGGCCTGTGGCAGCCATCTTGAGTGAGAGAGAGCACCTGCACCTCAGCACTGGCTAGCAGTGGCAAGGTGCCCAGAGACCTAGGTCCAGTAAAAATATGGTGGCAAAAAGGAGGCGAAAAAGGAAAAAAAATAGGGAAAGACCACCCTAGGGCTGACAGGTCTAACACCTGGTCTATGGATAAGAGGACTAGAGAGAGAATAAAAATATTGAGAAGTACACAGGAGATTGCAGAGAAGTTAGAGAGAGAAAGTTCTAGAAAAGGAAAGAAGATTGAGAGAAAGAAAGGAGAGTAAATAGAGTAAATAGAAAAAAGCAAGAGATAAAGCAGAAGAGACAGGGATGAGGAGATAGATGCTGCTGAAAACAGAAAGGGTTGAGAGAGGCAGTGAGGGCAGAGATTGGGAGATGGGGAGGGAACAGAGAAAGTAAGAGAAAGTCTAAAGAAGCAAAATGAGAGCTAGATACACTTGAAGAGAAGGTGATTGGAGCATTTATAACTTACCATGTTTGTCCAATGCACCTGCCCCAATGTGATTTTAATGCACAATGTTGCATGTTATTTTCTAAAAGGGATCTTAGTGTAAGATCCAAAAATCACGTAGCATAGCGGTCTAATCATTGTTACCTGATCAACAGTGCCTTTTGCAAATTGCCCAACAATGGCATCCCCTTGTCATGCGTTACTATATGCTATTGATGAGAGCAAAGTACTGACACCTTCTCATTTAATGCATATCAGCCATGTCTACATTTGCATGTATAGTTGCTGGAAAGTACCACCTACTTGCTGGGAAGTCTAAGGTCTATTAAGGAGGTGATTTGGCTTTCTAGTGTAGATTGAAATAAGGCAGCCTCTTAACTGTTTCATAACATGAAGCTTAACTTTTATATGCCCTTGTAGCAATGCCAAATAATCCCTCTGGAAGTAAACATTTTCATTTTATAGTACACACGGCAGACTTTCATGCTTTGTACAGTCAGTACTCAGAAAAGTGCATGCTTGTCCAAGCAATGTTATCCAGACAGAGGATACCACCTTGAGGATTCTATGCAAGGAGTCTAATGTGGGAAACGTCCATTAGGACGAAGCCGGAATCACGCTGTACCTTCACAGCACCAGAAAAAGAACGAACATGTCTTTAGCATGCATTCGTTCAGCACCCAAGTCATTACAATTACTTACTTCAGGGGGGCGCATTGGTGGAATGGTGTTGGATTTAAAGTTCAACACCTTCCATACTGTTGCGCAGACTGGAGCCGAAATAGTATATTAAACTATTCCAAAATCCAGCGCCCCTCTATGGCAATGCATTATAACGACTTGTGTACTGAACAAATGCGTGCTAAAGATGCATTCGTTCAAATGACGGAGTTCGGAAGGTATGCTTGATAAACGCATGCGGAATGCCATCATACATTCGTCTCCCGCATGTCAAAGAGTGGAGAGGGTCCATAATTCCAGACGTGGAGAACTCTGGCATCCAAATGGGAGGTACCATGTAGGCAGCATCAAAGAGAGATGTTATTACAGAGTAGGATCTTAGATGCAAACCATGAAACCTCCACTCAGACACCTGTAGACAGTGCTGCTGCCTGGTCATCTACTGTTCCTCTAACTGGAGATGTAACTAGTGACCTCAGCAAGGCCAGAGGCCTCAAACGGACCCATCCCAGGCTCACACAGTCATCTATCATTTACCATGTCTTCCTGTCTTGCTGATCGATGTCTGGCAAAGGTCTCCTTTTGTACAACACCTTTTGAACAACCTGCATGTAACTATGAGGGATCTATTACAATGTCAGAGACTGCTTCAAGTCCATGCAGTTTTTTTGTTTTTTTTAACTTCTTTTTATTAAACAAGTGTCAGCAGCAATATACAAATTACACCAGCAATGGCTAAAATACAAGCTTCTCTTCATCTATCCCGACCTTTGACAGATGGATATTTGGGAACAGTCCATAGCATAGGTGGATGCCATCCATCTAGTTACCCCCCTCTACCTCCCCTCCCCTCCCCCTCCCCATCTAGCTATCCGATAACTCCCAGTTCCCCCTGTACGTTCCCCACCCTCGCCAAACTTTCTTCCCTTTTTTGAGACAGCCCCGACACTCATAGATTGTCTTTTCCGCAGCACAGCACCAGTCCAGATCTTTCTTCCATTATGATACCCTCGGTGGCTGAACAGCCCCCCAGGCCCCGCAATATTTCTCTTGGCCACCATTGCAGCCACCACTAGCCAAATTCTTTGGCATTTGGGCCACGTCTGTTCCCCAGAAACGCTTAATACATGCCACCTGGCGTCCAGGAGGACTTCCTGTTCGAGCACCTCCGACATAATCCGAGTCACCCTCCTCCAATATTCCTGTATAGCCGGGCATTCCCACAGGATGTGGAAGAAGGTGCCTCTCTGGTTACATCCCCTCTGACATTCCTGTGTTGGTATGCGCCCTACCTTGAACATTAGTGTGCTGGTGTAGTATGACCTATGCAGGATTCGCAGTTGGACCAGTCTAAATCTTGCACGGATCGCCACCTCCCTAGGACTCTGTACCGCCTCCACCCAATCCTCCTCTTCTAACAGGCCCACATCGGACTCCCATGCCTCTCGTGTCTTTTGAGTAGATCCGGGGAATTGTTGATTATCTTCTTGCATGTGCATGACAGTGCTTTCTCCGGAATGGGGTCTAATACTAATCTGTCCTCTTACGGGCTGTATTCAGGGATCTGGTCCCCCTCTTTGAGGTGTCTGCCCAGGGCGTGTTTCAATTGCAGATGTATATAGTGTTCTGTGTGTGCTAATTGAAATTCTTTCTGTAGTTCTGGGAACAATAGCATTGCCTGCCTCCTCCACACATCACCTAGACGAACAATATCTATTAATTTCCACTTAGAGAAGCCCCGCAGGTTACCCACTTCCCGGAGCATTTCACTGTTCCATAGAGGGTCTGTTCTGCCAGGCGATTGGCCCACCCTAGAAATCGATTCGTCCTTGACCATACTTTCAATACTATCTGGGTATGTGGGGGCATGTTTCCTCGCCTTCCTCGCCCGTACAGTGCCCCTAAATAGCCGCTAGACCCCATCGCCCAGTGATCCACCCTATACGCCGGGTCATTTCTATCCTCAAATACCCAAGCATTAACGACCATTAGGTGTGAGGCCCAGTAGTACTTTTGCAAATCCGGAATGGCTAGGCCACCCTTGTATACTCCCTTTTGCAGCTTAGCCAATGCGATCCGTGCACCCCTGCCATCCCATAACAGCGTTCTCAATTCACTATACACATCTTTAAAGAACTTGTCCGGTATTTGACAGGGGGTGTTTTGTATGACGTATAATATTTGCGGCAGGGACATCATTTTGAAGAGGACTGCTCTCCCCATAAGGGATATCGGTAGCATCCTCCAATGGGCTACATCTCTCCTCAAACGTTCCAAATGCGGCTGCAGATTTCCCGCCAAAAATGCAGAATCTGTTTTTGCTATTTGTATACCCAGGTACTTAAAACTATCTTTAACCTGCAATTTGGAATCCGCGCCCAGTAGCGGCGGTGGCCCGTTCGATAACATGTAGAGGAGTGACTTATCTCAGTTGATCTGGTATCCTGAGTACCCCTCGAAGAGCCGAAAAATCTGTAGTAGTCGATTGATGGTAAACCGTGGTCTTGTTGCATGCAAGAGGACATCGTCGGCGTATAGCGATATCCTCTCTTCCCACTGGTTTCCCCCACTAATACCCGATATCACTGGGTCCCCCCGTACCCATGCGTACGACCATGGTTCGAGCGCCAATGCAAATAAAATGGGCGATAACGGGCACCCCTGCCTCATACCCTTCTGGAGAGCAAAAGAGCGGGACACCGAACCATTAACTCGAACTCTGGCCAGGGGCTGTGTAAACAGCAACTCAATCCATGAACGGAAGTGAGGGCCAAAACCAAACCGTTTTAGGACTTCGAAGAGATAGTGCCACTCTATACTATCAAACGCCATGCGGGCGTCCAGTGACAGTAGCACAGCCTCTACCCCCGGGTTGGTTTCTACCAGATGCATCACCCCATATAGCCAACGAAGTTTAAGCCTGGTGCTTCGGCGAGGCATAAAGCCCGATTGATCTGGGTGTATCAGTGTCGTGATTGGCGCCAGAAGTCTGTTCACCAGGACCTTGGCCAATATTTTGACCTCGAAGTTTAGCAGGGATATCGGCCGGTATTAGCTGCACTGGTCTGTCGGCTTACCTGCCTTTGGGATTACCACAATCGTTGCCGTTCTTTGATCAAGCGGCAAGCACCCCCGCTCCCTCGCCTCGTTAAACATAGCTAAAAGATATGGTGCCACGGTATTGGCCGTGCACTTAAAGAGTTCCGCTGGCAGACCATTAGGTCCCGGTGCCTTCCCTGCCTGTAAGTCCTGTATGGCACCTACTATTTCCTCTGTCGTTATGTCCCTCTCCATATTTTCTCTATCGTCCTCTGACAGGACTGGTAGTCGCATTTCCTCCAGCAGCTCATAGCAATCCGCAGCTGTCCTAGCAGGGTGCGTCTCATATAATTCCTCGTAGTAATCTGCAAATACTTGAGCCAAAGCCTCCCCCGCGGAGTGCGCCTTTCCGTTTTTGTCCCGTATTTCCGCCACCCAACTCCTTTCTCGGTCCCGTTTTTCTAGCCAGGCGATCATTTTATTAGCTTTATCGCCCAAATCATATACTCTTTTCTGCATTGCCAGTGCCGCCGCTCTTGCCGTGTTATTCGCCAACTCCTGTAGCTCATGTCTCCTAAGATCTAGCTGATGGGCAAGATCCTTATCCTGCCTCCCACCTTCCAGGAAGGCGGCTTCCATCTCTACTATTGTCGTCTCCAGTCTATCCCATCACATTTTCCTTTCTTTATTTTCTACACCTATGGAGGCTTGGACGTACCCCCTCATGACCGGTTTAAATGCTTCCCAAAGAGTACAGGCCTCCTCCACCGACCCCTCATTTTCCTTAAAATAGAGTTGAGCTCGTTCCTGGACCTTTTGAGCATTGTCTTTATTCTTGAAGAACCATGCGTTTAATCTGGGTGGCAGAGTGTATTGACGTACCGGACCCCTCACCAGTACTTCCATTGGGGAATGGTCTGAGATATCCCGTGGACCTATACGTGCGCTGGAGAACCGTCCCTCCCCTCCTCTATGCGTCAGTATATGATCTAGCTGCAAATAACTGCAGCGGGTTGCTGAGTAGAACGTATATTGGCGGGCGCCGGGATTGTGCAACCGCCAGAGATCTGTCAAACCCATCGCCTCAGTAAATGCGCGAAGCGGCTCCGCTCCCCTCGCCCTTGTTGACGCAGAGTCTCTGTCTAGCCCCGGGTCCATAGTCGAGTTCATGTCGCCACCCAGGACCAGCAGGCCCAGTGGAAGGTCAACCAACAAGGTTCCCAGCGCTGTATATGCCCCTGAGCTCGCCTCTGGTGGGATGTAAGAGGAGACCAGATTGAGGGCTTGCCCCTCCCAGTTCCCCGCGAGAGCCACAAACCTACCCAAGGGATCGTGCCAGATCTTGTAAATCACCAGGGGGAAACTCAATTTAACTAAAACACCCACACCCCGGGAGCCGGATGTGTAACCGGCATGAGCTATCAGCTCGATATCTGTGGCCTTTGAGATGTGTTTCCTGAAGTAGCACAATACTCGGAGAGTGTCGGTGCAAGTATTATAGCACTATGCTCCGCTTAATACGGCTCCCCAGGCCATTTACATTCCAGGATAAAATTCGTAGACTGGTAGCCCCCTGCTGTCCCTCCCGCTGCCCCCCTGGTGGTATCAGTCCTGGTCCCGGCAGTGTTACCCACTCGTGTGATGCCATTCCCGTATTAAGTACCCCAATCTGTATCCACCCTGTTGTACCAACCCATTGCCCTGTCTGAATGCTGCGAAAAGACTGACACTAAAACTATAAAACATACAGAACATAACATTCCCTATGTTGCTCTCACCCCCCTCCCTGCTGCCCTGCTAGTGGGTAAACCAGCTCCAACCACCCCAACTCGCAGAGTGCCTGTCGCCCTTAACAAATAATTAAGAATGGGGTTGGTCGATGCCGAGCTCCAATGGCCCCTACCCCGGGTCCCCACCCACCCTCCCCGTAACACAATGTTGCTGCAGTCCGTCAGTTACCATGATGGCTTTCTATGAATCCGGGGGCTTCCCCATCAGCGAGTTTATATTCACATGTACAATTCCCACCCCACCCCCGAGTCCAAGTTATACGACCTTCTCTCCACAGTTCTCGAGCTGACGTGTCACTGTGGTCCCGATTTCCAGACCCTCCAGCCGTCCTTGCACAGGCGGTCTTGTCAGTCCGAGTCCTCTCCTGCCAGCCTGCGTCTCTCTCGCCATTTTCCTCTTTGCGATTTTGGGCCCACATTGCGCCAACCCTCCAGCCATTCCTTGACTTCCTCCGGGGTGCCAAAGAACCACGCTTTCCCTTCGGCCTCTACTCTCAATCTGGCAGGGTACATCATAGAGTACTTGAGCTCTTTGGCCCGCAGCTCCTTTTTCACCATTTCAAAGGCTCGCCTTTGCACGTTTAACGTGAAGTCCCGGAAGAATCTGATCACAGCATTCTCGTGCATCAGGTCTCCATGTTGCCGTGCTGCTTGCAAAATAGCATCTCTGTCACGAAAATTGAGAATCCTGGCAATGATTGTCCGTGGTAGAGCTCCAAGTTTGGGCTTAGGAATGGGGGCCCTGTGTGCCCGCTCAATAGTGAAGTGGACGGAGAGACGTTTCGGTTTAAGATGATTCAGGATCAAGTCTTCTAAAAAGAGGTCAACGCTTGGTACCTCCATGCCCTCTGGCACTCCAACTACTCTTATGTTGTTTCTTCACACCCGCCCCTCCTGGTCTTCTAGTTTAGCTGCCATAAGTTCTTGTTGTTTCGTGAGAGCCTGGACCCTCTCTTCCAGACTCTTCGTGCTAGTTTGCTGGTGTGTCACTGTAGTGTAGTTCCTGTTTCCCTAATAGGCTCTGCGCATTGGAATAATATAACCTATAGGTTTGACATAGGACTAAGGTCGGTATGTCCCTATCGATTATATTAAACTTAATTACCTGTGCCAGCTAGCTCAGAGGCCACTAGAAACTCCTTGAGAACAAGAAGGGAGTAGTTTCTGGCAACCGAAAAACATGACAACTTTGTTTCCCTTTAGAAGCGGAACATGTCTCAGAATCGTGGAAACAATAGATAACAGTTTCACTCATTCAATCGTGCATGCTTAGTTTCTGCAGAGTTACACAGAAAGGAAAACGGGCGTTTCAATAAAAGGGTTTTATTGAACAGTCTTGTTTCTCGTGTAAGAGATATGTGCTGTTATGATCACAAGACAGTATGCAAGATAAATAATGTACAGCGTAAGCAGTAGAAATAAATAATACTGCGCTAGCATTATCTTTTAGCATATATTCACGTACATAAATAACATGAGCTAAGAATGCGAGTACTCATTCGATGCGTCTCTAAGCTAGTTCTACCCCAATGTGCCTAACCTAGTCGAGGTGTAGGGAAAGAAGAAGTAGGTGGAGTATTCTCTAGTATGGTAGACTAAGAGTATGTTAAGTCTAGTATGCCAAGAGTCCCTCTAGGTTCTAGTCAGCTCCATACCTTGAGAATGAGAGAGGTGGGAATGTCCTGCCGGATCTTGGAACTCTAACACCCCGCGAAGGGAGTCAGAGCACTGGAAGCTGGATTTGTCTGCGTGCAGGAATGACAGTGTCTTCTCAGTGCGTCAGGCCGGGATACGGGCTCCTCTGAAGTCGAGGTCTCCTCTAACTTGCTTGGGCAAGGGAAGGTATATTTATACCTGGTAGGTGTCATGGAATGTTAGCATTGACGTGAAGTCGGACAGAGGAAGACGTCAGGAATGAACCCTTAAGGTATAACGGTTCATACATAATAGATGAGTTCTTGGAGAAATCAATAGTCCTGTGCTAGGGGAACTCCCGAAGCTTAAGGGTCTGGTTTCTAAGAACTCGTTGTGACATTAGGGTGGACGGATGTCGGTGACCATGCCTGTATTTGGAGTGCACGGTTAATGCCTAAATAAGGACTGGGATTCTATGCCTATATAAGGGCAAGGCGAATTATGCCTATGTAAGGACATGATTCAGGAAAACCTATATACGGAACCCTAAAGCGGAATACAGCACCCACTCCATCTTCGAGTGAACGATAATACTAAATGCTAAACATTTTAAATGCTAAACATAAAATTGAGTACCACATATTACTAAAAACATTTCTAAAAGCATTTTAAAAGAAGCTCAAAACTGTTGAAATGTCATAGGTACTGTACATTAAAGCATTGTTTTCATTCTAAGCATATAACGGAAGTAGAATGCAACGTGAATGAAACAGTAATATATACATATTATGAAATGGTCGATAAGTTCTTACAATCAAAGCCATTGCATATCATGGAAGTAAATGAAATGTTAGACAAGTAAGGTGACAATGTGTCCCTGGAAGTATTCAAAGAAGTCCGTTTTATAAGACTAGTTCTACTGTAAGCAGATTGTTCATTTGCCATGTAATTTCAAAAATTTAAAAAAGAAAAAAGTTCAATTCTGGGAAAAGTTTCAAGTTTGAAAAATATGAAGGCCAAATTTCATTGTTGCCCTGGTACACTGTGAGCCGAATCAAAGTCAGTGTATGGGTCTGGCGTAAACATTAGATCATCTATGTCCGTAGCCAAAATATCATCCACCGAAGTCGGTGACATTTGGAACACCTCATTCAGAAGGTGAATTGCACAGAGATGAGAAACATCGCCTTCAGCAGAAGATGCAATGTTCGCGTCCGTTGTTACCTGTGTGCCCGTTGATCCATCTCGTACCTCAGCAGCAGCCGGAAGCATCTGTGAGATCTCAATGAATGCCGCCATCAGGATTGGAATCCTCTGGGGACAACACACAGCATGGGCCGTTATCGGGTCCAGCAGAGTATCGATATCCGTTGGCATGACTGATGGGAGTGTTAGACAGGTGTCTAGCACGCATTCTTCACCGCAAAACAGGCAGCGTAGAACAGGTAAGATGCAATCTTGCCAGATTGGTCTGAAGGACAAGAACCACGTTGTATTACGTTCCCGTAGACGAGGCATGCCCAAAAGCTGTACTATTCGCTCACGGCATTTCCGTTCAAGGAGGGCTCTCTCCACATCGCTCGGAGTGATGTTGGCGAAGAGGCTTGCCATAGCGTAGTAGGAGGAATAGAAACAGAATTCCTGCAACAAGTGCTAGAATTAATGGCACACCACCAAACACCGAATGTGCGAAGTTTGGGATGATTCCGAGGACAGCCTGGAAAGGTGCTAATAGTCCGGAACAGATGGTCTTAAATACATGTACAATTCCGCTTGTATCAGACATGTTAAAGATACGTCCTATCATTTCTACGAAATGTATAGGGCAGTTTGTGCGAATTAAAGCTTGTATCTCAGCCGAAGTCCTTGCAACTTGTAGATCATAGGTTTCTTTGGCCGTGGTCAAAGGCACTGATTGTTGTATAAGCATGGCTTTCATTCTGCTTAAAGTATCAAATCGTATAAAAGAAACATTCAACGAAGGCCATAGAGGCGACTCCCTGACTGTGTCTATTGGGGCAAACAATACTTGCATACAGCAAGTGACCCTGGAGTTGACCGTTACTAGATATGGGATGCCTGGCAACATGCCACAGCAACTCTGATCATTCAACATGAGGTAACTCCCATTAGAAAGTTGTCCAAACGTTGGATTAATCACAGCAGCTGGTGTACCCTGCTGGTGGCAGGACAAGTTTGCCACAGAACCATTACAAGCCCCGTGTAAAGAAATGTCCTGACAAATCAGTGAACCGCTTAGTGCACTTTCACAGTGTGTACCGCTAAGAAACACTTCACGATCCCCACTCCAACATCTATAGGTGTAAGGTAAATTCCAGGATGTCTTAATGTATTCTTTACCCAACCTTTCATATTTGCCTGCTTGCATCTGTTTAAGGCAATACTGAAACTGGAAAGTAGTCACAGGTAGACTAATTTTGCCGTGAATAAGCCATTCTGTAGCTGGTTTTTCTGCCACTGTGAATGGTAATTTGTCAAGTTTTTCAATGCTCAGTACTGTATACTTTGCTCCCCTTTGTGCCAGTTTGATCTGTTTATCAGTTATATTGTATTCTGCAAACAGAGCCGTCGTGTTGATAAAACGCCAAGGCACATAGCCCGCACACAAAGATTGCAGTGTCCAGCTTAATAACATAATAGAACGTAACTGAGACTGGCCTTGTTGTAACATGGCTAAATCTTGTTCCAGTATGTCGATAGCAGAGGATACAATACCGTCCAATGAATAAATTCTGGAGGACAAAGTTGTTAACCCATTGTCGACCACAGAGAGAGTTTTCTCTAAGTTAATACGATCAAGTTCACGTATTCGTTCTGCGGCCTCCATCTGTGACACCTTCCATGCTTCATTATAAGCAGCATAAATGCCGGCATATATGAAACGTTTTTGACGCGGTTTTCTTGGTCCAAGCAAGAATTCCCTAAGGTCTGCATCTTCTTTAAGTAAAGATAAGGGTTGTTTCACATTCTTAAGTGTAGATTTTTGCAGCCAATCGAGGCACAATTTTCCTACACTGTATGTTGTTACTACCCCTGGATGCTGTCTTTGGACGTATCGTGGGTCTGGCCTATGAATAGCAAACCCCTGTGTTTTATTCAGGAATCTCGCTTGACAGTTGTTTGTGTCTGTGGACCAGATCAACCATTTTCTCCAATCAGGATTTGTTCTGTTGAGTTGTAGTATGGTGTCAACTGTAACCGCTGCCTGTGTATTGTTATCACTTGCAGGTGTCGGTACAGAAGGATTTTTCATGTCTTTAATCTTGGCTAACCCAAGGCAAGACGTTTGTTGGACCGTGTCATTCAAAAACATTATTTGTTGAGGGACGATACAGGCTCTAAATAAAGCTTCTATCCCCTGCACTTGCCAATCTTTAGTACCCCAGACAGATTTTGTGTCTATTGTGTCTTTCCATAAGTCTAAACCCTGTCTAGACAGTTGGGCAATAAAAGCTGCAGGGTAAATCTGTTTTGTATTTGTTAACATAATGTTCAGTCCTGTTTTGTTTACATTTCTATAGTAAAATGTGTCTGGATCAGATGTATTGTATCCTGAAAAATATGGAAACTTTTTAGCAAACGTTTTTGAACTACCTTTTGGTGGTGTAGGACTATGCTCCCATTGGTTAAACATAAACACATTTCTAGGTGTTGCAGATTTATGCAAAAAATGATGACCATAGTGGTTATAGCAATACAGCTGTTCATAGTCTGATGAACCCTCTAAATATTCATTATTAGAAAATGCAGCAGATTTTTCTAGGTCAAACATCATATCATTCACAGTTTCAAAGTCCCAATCATCAGAAAAGGTACTGGATGAAACAAAATCACTTAGTGAAATCTTAAATAAATGTGGAATGTTCAAATGTTCCGTAGGGCCAAAAATATCAAAATCAGTTTTATCCCACACTATACCATCCTGTATAGGAACGGCTGTGATGTTCACTGCAGACAAGTCTCTTGTTTCACGATGTGATGATTTGTGAGGTTTCAAAAGTAAGTTCACTTCTTTTCTTTCAATGTCCAAATGGATGTATCTCCCATTTATAAGCACGCTCATAGTCATAACCAAAGATAGCCAAAGCAGGAAGAAAAATATTCCAGAAATAACCCAAAGTTCAATCCATGGTGAAACTAGATAAGTCTTTTTCAAAAAATGCAAAAATTCTTGTACTTCCTGTTTAAAGGTTTTTGATGCTGGCGACGTCTCGGGCTCACTCGGATCAACGGAAAACGTATCAAAGTTAATGAAGTAGCCAGAAGCAGTTCTGTCAATTGTTGGAATCGCATCAGGATTTGCAGAAATCGCTGGGACCAGTTGATCACTTGTTACATTGGTGTAGACAGGTGTATTTGGACGAACTGTTACTTGTGTTTCAAGAGGGATGAGTTCCATAGCATTGTTGCTCAGTCCTTCATCTGTTACTGCTGAAGTCTCGATGGTTATCAGTCTTTCAGTCTGAACCTCTTGGATAGTAGCGAGAGGAGTGTGTCTGCTACTATGTCGGAGTCCACGAGGCCTACTATTTACTATTGGCCACATACTGTGGTTTGATGAGGTCGATGGACACAAATCTTTTCTCCTTTCTTCCAGCAAGGGGCGGCAGAAGTACTGTTCTTGTTCCGTGTATGGCTAGACAGGTACTGGTTGTCTGTAAGAAGGTCCAAATTCCTTCTTGTCCGCAATTTTCTCTCTGACTAGATCCCCAACTTTTGGAATCCAGACAGGCCTTGCTGGGACAGCCGGTTGATCCCCAGTGGTGGTTGGCTGTAGGAACACATTGCTTTGTTTCGTTCTTAGTTCATTTAAGTCCTGTAAGACAGCCAAACGATCTTTGATATCAAAAGGTTTATTTTCCACCACTGTGCCACTGCATTCCAGATCTGGCACCCACATTCTTGTCCCAAATAGGACCTCATATGGAGTGACCCCCCCTAGAGAACTTCTTGGCAAATTGTTTAATGAGCGTTGGACCCCATATAGATGTTTTACCCACCCATCACCCAAACCTAATACCCTAGCTGTTATAGACTGCTTTATGTCCCGGTTTTTCCTCTCCACAACAGAATTTCCCTCAGGATGAAATGGAGAGGAGTACCGCAATGCAACGCCCAGACTGGCCATGGCGTCTTTGTAAGCCCGAGAGCTAAACGCAGGGCCCTGGTCAGAATGTAGCGTGCCTATTGCGTATGTGCCGATAAAGACTCGCAAATCTTTTATAACAGTTCGAGCGTCAGCCGAGCGCTGAGGCCATATCCATAGGAACCTTGACTTACTATTTGTGGGATTGCACTGGTCCATGAGGACGCCTGTGCATAGATAGTCTAATGCTGTCTAACAATGGTGTCTGTGCTGGGCAGCTATATTCGTAGCATGGTGTCTGGTGGCTTTCTCGCTGTAATTTACAGTCTATGCAGTTGTTGATGAATATGTGTATTTCTGTATTCATCCCAGGCCACCAGTACATCTCTTTTAATGTCAATATTGTTTTAGAGATCCCTTGATGTGACAGACCCTCCCCCAAAAGTGTTTCATAAATCAAAGCTGCTCTACGTTCCATGTTTGGAATTACCCTATCCCCCACTCCAGGGATTCGAGCAACAAGAACGTTGTTCGCATCAATTACATATGAGTACTTGAGTGGAAACTTTTTTGGTAACGCTGCACCACTGCCTTTGCTCGTAGCATTGACAGCCAACATTATCCCACTGTCTATTTTCATTTTTGAACGAGTGATCACAGCTACGGAAGCCGTCTGAACAGCCCCCTTTGCGGCTTCGTGAGCCAATGAATTCCCTGCAACGTGAACGCCATCACGTTGATGACTCAGTGTGTGTATCACATGAGCCTTTGGTAGTTCGCTTTTTAACTGAACTACTTGTTCCCAAAGCGTTTTATGCTTTATTGTGCCACCTTTTGCATCTTTGAACCCATTTTCAAGCCAAGTTTGTATATATTCATTATACGACTGCACACAGTAGAAAGAATCGCACACTATTAGTGTGGGGAATTCTCGATCTGTACTTTCAAGTGCCAGTTTGAATGCTTGTAGTTCAGCTCGCTGAGCTGTGCAATCTCCTTGAGACTGTGACCATAGGTCTGAAGATACCATCGCGCATGCGACCTATAACGATTGCACACGCTGCACTGTAAGCTTGCTTACTCCCTGTTGTGGGTTGTGCGGATCCGTCAGTGTAAATTATGAATTCGTACTGATCGAGAGGCAGAATCTCAGTAGGCAGAGGACATTCATGTTCATATTGCAGGAATGCTTGTGTTTTTAGATCGGGATCAAAAACATATTCAACATCTGTTGCAGCAAGAGAATTAACCCATTGTATCCATCTCGGATGTAAAGCTTTAGCATTTGGAATGCTTGCTTTAGTTACTGCCTCTAAGGCTGGAACTGGGGTTACGACAATAATGCGTTTCCCTTGGGCTAGAGCTCTTTCTTTTGCTACTGCAGTTTGAACTGCTGTCAGTATTTTTTCAGTTGAAGTGAAGCGCATATCTGCTTGTGTATACAAGTGTGATTTGTATGCAATTGGTACTTTTTCACCCTCGTTAAATGTTAAGTAGGTGAATCCGCATTGACCCAAAATTATTCGGATCACTAAGTTGCGTTGACTTACGCGTGTTTGTAAGTGATTTGTTGCTAACATGTTAGCTTGGAGTGAACGCAATATTTCTGTGTGTTCTTGTGTCCAATTTTTGATTGAAAAATCAGGTTTGATTAATGCGTAGAGAGGTTTAACCCTTTCTGCGTAATTTAGAATGTAAGTTCTTCCAAAATTTAGGAAACCCAGGATGGATTGTAAATTTTTCAGCGTCTTTGGAGGTTGGAGCAGAGCACACCTTTCTAAAAAGTTAGCTGCCAAGCTCTTGCCTTCACTTGAAAGCTCATGTCCTAGAAACAGGACATTGAGATGGGCAATTCGGTACTTTTTAAAGTTGAACTTGTAGCCCTCAGAGGCGAAGCCCAGTATAATGGTGCTCACCCTGTTCAAGTGTTTGTCCAGGTCATCGTCTGTCAGATAGATGTCATCGAAATATGACAATGCCTCATTGTCATAAATTTGTAGTAACTTCGTTACCCTCGCTGAGAATAACCCCGGGCTGTTCTTGAACCCTTGTGGGAGTCGACAAAATTGACGCTGGGTCCCCATTATTGAGAAAGCTGTTAAGTACCTGCTTTCAGGTGCTATATTTTGACAAAAGAAACCATTTGAGATGTCTAATGTGGTTTTATATTTTTTACGCACAATGTTATTCATTAATGCTGTACTATGTGCATTTTGCACTGCAAATGTTTTTGAACAAGTGTTTAAGTGTCTGTAATCCAAAACTAGACGATAGGTATTGTCTGGTTTGGAGACAGGAAACAAAGGATTGTTCATTGAAGAGGTGCATGTTTCCATCACCCCTTGGTATTCAAGTTGATCTAAGATCTCCCTGACCTGTTTTCTAGCTTCTTGCTTTATTGGGTACTGCCTTTGTGCAGTAGGTTCATTTTTCAGATGTATTTTATGGTGAGGTGAATCCTCATCCCATCCTACTTGATTTTTATATAGTGCTGGAGCCTGGGCAACTGCCCATTTCCTGGCATAAGTGTATTTTAGGTGAATTGGAATATGGTTAGAGAAGGCAGGCATAATAATGTCCTCGCCATGTGGGCACTCCCTGACCAATTGTGGTGGCCAGTCTTTTTCTGCTAGAAGTATGTCATAGCCCCTTGAAAGTTTTTCCCAAAAAAGTGCTTTCACCTGTCTAGGAATGTCTCCCTCCATCCGGAGTGTTATTTCATATAACTTTTGTGGAGTACTAACCCTGGTGTCTACAGTCTCAACTGTAATGTACTCATTCAAGTCCACTATCTCCAGAAGTTCCTTCAGGTTCTGGCGAGCTATTGTGACTTCTGCTGCACTGTCCAGCATTGTCTGAGCCCATTCTCCGTTCTTGAGTTGTGTTCTCAGTATCCTCGGCATGTCTGACCTTCAGACCTGCTACCTTCTTTGAGAATTGAGGTTTTGATTTATTTCTTGGAACGTGTTTGTCGTCTTTCGATTTCACGCGTTCTTCTCTATGTTCTGACCGTCCTCTTCTTTCCGATGTCTGTGACGAGATCTGAAAGGTACGAGAGGAACGTGTATCAGTATCTTGATACCAGTCAGGCTTTTTCAAATTATCCCTATTCCTGAGGTTATACCTCCTTTCAGAGGGTTCCTTTTGAGGAGACCTACCTCGGGATTGAGAACGTTTCTCTGAATTATTTTTATTAGTCTCCCACTTCTTTTTAGAACAAATAGGAGTTTGTTTATTAGAGTCCTTCTCAGGACTTTCAGATAGTTTTGGCTTCACTGGTCTTCCACCCAAACTATCTCTGCCTAATTCTGCATAAGATTGTTCTATTATTCTGGGTAGCTCAGTTTGATGTTCTGTAACATCGAATTCCCTTAATCGTTGGCGGATCGCCACTGCTGCTGCCTCCCCTTTAATATTAGATAATATTATTGTTGAGACCTGGTCGAACTTTTTCAGTAATTTCATACCTAAATTCAGAGCAGGCTCTGCCCCGTTTTCGTTTTGAATTCGTTTCAGGACATCTGGTATTACCGCAATTGATGGAATACCATGTGTTTTAGTATAGATGGCAGCAAAGAGTGAGCCCCAAGTGGTTCAGTCTTCCAGTTGTGGTGTGATCCCCATCGGTAAACTGATAGTTAGGATTCTGTGTTTCTCATACGGGCTAGTATTTGGAAATACTGCTTCCATTTGAGTAATTTTTTGGGCTATCCAAAATGGAATCTGCTCACGTTTTGTGGGCATTTTTCCCATGACTGAGTATGGAGTCTGTGGTGTAATTTTTAGTGTATTCCCCTGTTGAGGAGTTTGATTTGGAATGGTTAATGGTGGTTGGACTGTGAAAGTCCGCATGACATATTGGACTAGTTGTCTGTAGATTTTTATTAACTCTGTAAATTGAGTAAGTAATTCCTCATGCGCCATTATATCCAGTTCAGGATGAGGAGTGTAGCCGGCTAGAATCGGCCATGTTGCTCCTGGTCTACCTAGTGGACCGAGCCTGGTAATGTTTCTGTGATGTTTTAGGGCGCCTTTAAACCAGAGCTGATGCTCCTGGTATGTTAGTGGAATTTCAATCTCCTCGAAAGGAATATATTCCTCTGGTGGATCATCTTCTTTGTAGAAGTGAAACAGTTTTGTTACTGAATTTGATTCAGGAAATATGACCCATGAATAGAATACCTCTGTCTGAAAGGATTCGTGTGCCTCTATCACGAAAACTGCTCTACCGCCTCTTGGTGGTAGGCCGTGTTTTATAGGTTTTAGAGTGATGACTCTTCTTAAGTTTGGATGGATGTCTATAACACCCTCCTCAGTTTCATTTAAACCTGTAAAGTTAAAAGCTGGTACGACTGGGTCAGCCGCAGCTCCACCGTTTCCGGTGTTATTGTCCCCGTTTATGGACATTTTGTTTTTTGAAAAATGTAGAACAAGTTTCAAGGAAACAAAAGATAAGGTGCACAATATTTTGGAACACTGTATCCTTCAACGTTGAACAAACCAAACAACTAATTTATAGGGTGCTTCCCTATTTAGTTATGGTTGATATTTAGCCCTACCCACTCCAGATGTCTTATGGAGTATGTGAGTAGGGGTCTCTGAGAAAAGCACGAATGAGTTACTCAGTATCTAGCGTTAAATTACTGCCTTACCAAACCGTTGGGCGCCATGTAGTGTAGTTCCTATTTCCCTAATAGGCTCTGCGCATTGGAATAATATAACCTATAGGTTTGACATAAGACTAAGGTCGGTATGTCCCTATCGATTATATTAAACTTAATTACCTGTGCCAGCTAGCTCAGAGGCCACTAGAAACTCCTTCAGAACAAGAAGGGAGTAGTTTCTGGCAACCAAAAAACATGACAACTTTGTTTCCCTTTAGAAGCGGAACATGTCTCAGAATCGTGGAAACAATAGATAACAGTTTCACTCATTCAATCGTGCATGCTTAGTTTCTGCAGAGTTACACGGAAAGGAAAGACGGGCGTTTCAATAAAAAGGGTTTTATTGAACAGTCTTGTTTCTCGTGTAAGAGATATGTGCTGTTATGATCACAAGACAGTATGCAAGATAAATAATGTACAGCGTAAGCAGTAGAAATAAATAATACTGCGCTAGCATTATCTTTTAGCATATATTCACGTACATAAATAACATGAGCTAAGAATGCGAGTACTCATTCTATGCGTCTCTAAGCTAGTTCTACCCCAATGTGCCTAACCTAGTCGAGGTGTAGGGAAAGATAGAAGTAGGTGGAGTATTCTCTAGTATGGTAGACTAAGAGTATGTTAAGTCTAGTATGCCAAGAGTCCCTCTAGGTTCTAGTCAGCTCCATACCTTGAGAATGAGAGAGGTGGGAATCTCCTGCCGGATCTTGGAACTCTAACATCCCGCAAAGGGAGTCAGAACACTGGAGGCTGTATTCGTCTGCGTGCAGGAATGACAGCGTCTTCTCAGTGCGTCAGGCCAGGATACGGGCTCCTCTGAAGTCGAGGTCTCCTCTAACTTGCTTGGGCAAGGGAAGGTATATTTATACCTGGTAGGTGTCGTGGAATGTTAGCATTGACGTGAAGTCGGACAGAGGAAGACGTCAGGAATGAACCCTTAAGGTATAACGGTTCATACATAATAGATGAGTTCTTGGAGAAATCAATAGTCCTGTGCTAGGGGAACTCCCGAAGCTTAAGGGTCTGGTTTCTAAGAACTCGTTGTGACGTTAGGGTGGACGGATGTCGGTGACCATGCCTGTATTTGGAGTGCACGGTTAATGCCAAAATAAGGACTGGGATTCTATGCCTATATAAGGGCAAGGCGAATTGTGCCTATATAAGGAGATGATTCAGGAAAACCTATATACGGACCCCTAAAGCGGAATACAACATCACCTGGTGCTCAGTGGCGTCAACTTTGTCTGACAGTTTCCTGAAGTCAGCTCTTAGGAGATTAACATCTACTGTCACGGCGTCAATTTTAGGGTTGATCGTACTCTTAAAGTCCGCTATGGCCGCCATGATTGCACTCAATGAGGGTTCCGCCAGTTCTTCTAGTTGCGTGGACTGCGACGTCGCCGTCTGGAGTGGTACCGCATACTTGTCCATTTTGTTTGTCTGTGCCCCCGCTTGTCCTTTGGGCTTCATTCGGGCGGGTACACCAATGTCATGGCGACCGCATATGAGGGAGCCAGCCGGACTTGTACCACATCTAGGCTTTGTCACAGAACCCTACTCGGTCCGAGTCGGAAGGGTAAGATCACCCCCGCTTCAGAATACCTCCTGCGTTCACGCTTGCCTTGTGTGTGCTACCACTGGTGTAAGTCACACCCCGACTGTGGTCTTCCAATTGACGCCCCTCCTGCAGCCGTCCCGTAGCGCCCAATGCAGTCCTGCCAATGGGCCGGGGGTCCCCGCACGGTCTCTCGCTCCTTGCCTCGGCAGCGCCTGGCTTCAATCGCCTTGGTTCACTCCGTGCTGGCACCGGGCGACCGCCCGCTTCCTCCGGCCACTGCACCCGCCTTCCAATGATCCCCCGGCCCACCTTCGTCGTGGGGGTCACTTATGTAGCTCATAACCCAGCGCAGCTTCCTATCCCTGTGGGTTTATGGGTGGTCCAACTGCCGCTGGTCACCCTCCAACGGCTATCATGCATGCAGCTGTCCCCCGCTCACAGGTTGCCTGCGACGCCACTCCGATGCCGCCTGCAATGCCCACCATGTATGATGAGTTCTGCACTGCCCAGGGGTATCGCATTCACTGACCTCCACCTCAGCGGGCCTCAACTGTCAATGTGGGCTCCCTCTAGGATTCCCCAGCCATGTCCCTGTCCCAGGCTTATGATGGTTGCAAGGCCGAGTATGTGGCTGTGCAGCGGCACTATGGAGCGGTCGGCCTGCGGGAGCAGCCAGGCCCCGCCCGAGTCGAACAGGTCCTTGTCAGTGGTTCGCGCCGCCGCGGTGCCTCACCGCTGCAGGCTCGTCTCCTCCACAGCCTCGTGGCCGCCCAGCCGCTCCCGGTGCGAGCGCTGCGAGCAGGTAGGCCAGGGGGAGGGGCCCGGCTCTGTCCTCAGCCGCCGGGCGCGGCTGCTCCTTCCGTGCTTCACCGGGGCCTCCCCAGAGAACAAGTCCTCCTTGTTGCGGCGGCCACCCGATGCTCTGTGCGTGGCCTCAGGCACCACCACACCATGCAACGGATCCTCTCCCTTTGTCGCCGATCCTGCGCTGCCCCGCAGATCGCCTCCGAGGGTGTCCGCGGACTCGGTGAGTAAAGCTGCGTCACGCGAGCCGGCAACCCACAGACAGCACCAGTTCCTGGATTCGCTGCGAGTAACCTGTGTATTCAGCTTGAAAACTCTACCTTTTTGGTTGCAGCTAGGCGGCTGAATGGTCGGATTTATCGGGTTTTAGGGACCCGTAGGACGGAGCTCTCTCAGAATGCCGCCATTACCTTCGGCTCCGAAGCCACGCCCCCCAAGTCCATGCAGTTTTGACTGGTGATTTTGATCAAATGTAATTGATTGATCCATCTTTGGCTCAACCTTACAGTGAAATTCATTGTGGGGCCTTCCCAACGTACCCTGTAAACTGACATCTAAATTCTTTTCACCATTGTGTCAGCCCTAAAATGTTTAAAACACACAAATAATTTCCCAAAATGTTCGCAATTGATATGTTCCAAGCTCTCTGTAAAGATATTTCAAATTAGTGCCGATTTAAATCAAAAACTCACTTACAAAGGTGGTCGGGATTAGGAAACTCCACACTTTATGAAGCAGATAAAGTGTCCTACCTTTACGTGAGGTAAGGTTCATCCTTTTGAACCTCCCAGGTGCATTAATTTCCTGATGCATCCTCCAGCACAAAAATATTGAGTGTAGACGCTGAACATCCACCACCTGAGGTAAGAGGTGCAGGAGGGAGGACTCTGGGATGAGGCCAGATTATGTTTTTTTCAAAGAAAAGAACTTCATAAACTTTGCATTTCCCAAAGCTTGAAAAGTTAAGAAAAAACACACAGCTGCGAGCCAGCCTCCTTTACAATTTTAAAAAACACACAACCCTTGAGCACACGGTATATAATATCACAAATTGCGTGGACAGTTAGTACACAATAATTATTCTTCTTTATCTTTATTTTCTTTCTTCTTTTGCCCAGACAACATGTGTTTCTTTTTATAGGGATTCCCCCACGACATCTTCGGGGCTGTCTCCTGATGTAATATATGTCAAATCTGTCCTTCATACCGGTTCTAATTCCGTCCCGGAAATCAAATAAGTATCGTCTCTGTTCCCCATTTCTGTATCATGTGATTGAAAAAATCCTGTGCCTCCTGTCCCGTCACTCAATTTGATGGGTCAATTACCCCTCCCTAGTTCCTCTGCACATCCTAAATAACCAAAGAGCAACTAAGCTTACTGATTCTTACAGCCAATGGTAACCGTGCTATTCGTATTCAACCCAGCGGAACCGCAACATATACATAGGCCCATCTTGCTAGCACGTGAATTGTGAGTGCCACAACTTACATCATTTATATTCACCCCACCTAATTTCTTTTACAACTTTTCTCCCCTGTACATTAAATCCCATCTAGTTGTCGGGACTTAAAGTTGGATTGCAGAAAGTTGATTGAGTTTGCTTTAATATGCAAAAAATCCACATATTCCTTCACATAGAATCATACATGCATTCTGAATATTGAAACCTGAATATCAATGGTACAGAATATTGGATCTAAAATATCAACAGGTAAGTAAGTATAGATTTTCTATACCTTACTCCAGAAATATGTACCTATGCATGAATATATATATATATATTCAAGGTATGTAGATGTTGAGCTTGGAATAGTAAATAGTAAATCCATACCTCCCTATATGCCCTCAACTTTCAATACTCTGTCCTCGATATTCTTGTAATACAATATTCTGGGTGTTGATATTTAGTAGTACAACCAATATTTTGCAAAAAATGCACATATAGAGCACAGTTTTAATGTTTGGTTATAGCTGAGGGCCATGCCCCCTAAAAATATATTTCTGGCTACGGGCCTGAGTGTAGGCAGGGCCCAGTGCACTGCTTTGCCTGAGGCCCTTTAACGCTGTTAAGATGGCCCTGTCATAGACTTAGTTTTGTCAACAAGCTTTGTCAGGGTGTATGCTGCTTTGGAGTTTCCCTGACTTGTGTTTCGGAGCAGAGTTTTAACTTTTGTCTCTGGCTGCACAGTTGTGTGTGACCGGACTTCCTGTTTCCCACATTTAATGAGTTAATTTGATTTCAGTTCAGCCGTTATCAGTAAGTTAAGGTTCCAAAATTACACTTGTACTAGTACTGTGTAGGATTTGGCATATTGTGTGTAGTCATATTTATCCATCACCCTTAATTTATCGCTACAGAGGACTCATTATTTATTGGCTATGTCACCATCGCTTCTGATGTTTATAAAGATCCAACTCTTCTTATTCTGTTGTGATGTGTTAATGTGGGTATAGTAACACAGAAGAGGACACTAGCCCTCATTACGATGAGAGTCGGAAAGCCTCCACCCGCAGGTCAGAGGCTTTCCCAGCCTCATCGCGGTTTCAGTTTCGACCGCCAAATTACGGTGCAGGTGGTTGAAAGTGAAACCGGCCGGTCATTCCGGCTGGATTCCGATGGGCTCAAGGAGCCAGTTGATCATTTGGAGACCTGCACGTAATCCCTCTGGACGGCGTTTCTGCCGTAGGGATTACGATGTTGGTTTCCGACAGGCTTTCCATGTTGGGCTTTCTGACATGGAAAGCCTGTAGGAAAGCGACATTTGGGACCCCTAGCAGGGCCCCCTTAACCCTGCGGCCTCCGGTTGGGGGCCAAGGGGGCATTTGCTCCCTGCACCATTTGTCAGGCACTCTGAGGTGCCTGCCACACGGTGCAGGGATGAACAGATTATCCCATTTGTCTATGGGAGATTGTGCTACGGCTGGTTTATGGCCGCAGCACAAGCTCCCATAGACAAATGGAGTATGCAACCCTACCATGTGCGGTCTTGCTGTCATCGCGGTGTCAGAACCGCCAACCGGAGATCGGTCGGTCCCGAGACCACAACGGTGTTGGGCAGACGTCAGTCTGCCCGACATCGTAATTAGGCCCAATGTGTTTTGGCACGGTTTTTGAGTGAGGTATTGTTTCAGGTATAAAGCTTAGGATTTCCATTTTGCCGTTAGTCTCCTTTTTGAAGGACAATTGCTCATATCTTTAGAGTGAATCAGTTGCAATGCTTCTTCTTGATTAACAAAAAACTTGCTTGGCTATATTTGGTGCTTACAGAGAGGGAAGGTTTTTTTTTTATTTTTTATTATGTTTATTGGCATTTTGCACATACAATGACAATATACATACTGATCAATGTCAGTAAATGACATGCATATGATACAGCTCTACAACAACATAACAACCAACTTACAGGACAGCAAGTTCAAAAAGAAATCAAGTCAGCGAATATGGTTAACCTTTCCATTGTATATGCCTATACGATTATTTTCTTTACACTTTTGCGTCATTTAACTACCTCCTCAAAAGCAACATTCGTGTGTTTTAATATTTAAAACCTTTTGTGAACAGTAATGTAGGTTTAGGTACTTGACTCTACCATATCGGGACTAGTACTATCAGCGTCTTCAGTTTGTTTTGTGCCTATCCATTCCAAGATTGGACCCCATATATCTTTTGGCCTTGAGGGAGAGGGCATAAGTTCCCAATATAAAGCGAGTTGGGTCTGGCAGTAAGCAATGTCCTGTAACCAGGCTTTGATCGACGGCGCCATAGTCTTCCCCCAGTGCATAGCTACTCGCCTCCTTGCCAGGAGTGGGAGCATTGCGTGTAGTTTCCGTGAGCTCACCGGGGTATCTTTCACGTATCCCAGTAAGCCTGTCAAAGGTGTGTGGTCTATTGGAGTCCCTAGGGATTCCCCAATTATGCCAAAGATATCAACTCAGTATTTTGCTGTGGGAGGGCAGCCCCAGGCCAGATGCAAAAAAGTAGCCGGCTCAGCTCTTGATCTCCAACAGCTAGCATCAGGTCTAAGCCCATGTGATTCAGCTTGACCGGGGTTCTATAGAATCTATGCAGAAACTTGAAATGTATGAGCTTCATCCTATAATTGGGAGAAAGCACACGCAACTGGGCGCAGCAGAATTTCCACTGCTCTTCTGAGATTGGAGGGTTAAGTTCGGTATTCTATTCCGCCAGTGCTTTTGGGATCAACACTGGGGCAGTGTTTTGCATGGTGCTGTACAATCGTGTAATGAGACTGCGTGGAGATGGGCCAGTCAGCAAATGTTCAAGTGCATGTAGCATGGGTGGGGGCCTAGGGAAGGTGGTATGTGCTTGGTGGCAAGCCGCTTTTATTCGATGATATAGAAACATCTCTGAAAAAGTTGGGGTTTTCCCTTCCTGTTCTGCCAGCAGGGGGCGAAAGGTATTCTCAGGATATAGATCTGCAAATGTGTTTAACCCTAGCCCACACGCCAGCGTCACATTCCCCCCATCCTCCAGAGGGGGAATACATGGATTATGCGCCACCGGTATAGAGGGCGCATATATAGGACTTCTAATTTGTCTCTGTTTCTCAGACCTTCCCAGCCCCATCTCAGTGACTCTACTGTGTTAATCTCGTTGCGCCACCTTTTATATGGTTGGTATATAGCAACTTGTAGTGGTGTGGGTGCTGCTTTATCCTTCTTGACTTTATCATGTGGCTGAAACATGATACATGGACCCAGTAATGGAGGAACTGAGCTTGGGTGCAGTATGCATATAATGGAATGTCCGGTGCTCCCAGCCCTCCCTGTGCCAGAGGAAGCGTCAGGAGCTCCCATGAAACCCGAGCTTGTTTTCCAGTCCAGATCAGAGATGTTAACAGGGATCGCAGTGTCTTAAAGAAGGGCTGTGTTAGTGGAAGTGGAATATTTATGAAGAGATATAGAAATTTTGGCAAAATTACCATTTTAGCTATTGAAATACGACCGGCCAAAGACAAAGGCAGTCTATTCCAAGTCCCTATCTTGCCCTATAGCTCCGTTACCACCCTGCCATTGTTCATGTCCCACAGTTCTTGAATATTGCTGCTCAGCCAAATTCCCAAATATCGAACAGGCCCTTCAGCCCATTTCAGAGGATACTCCATTTGACAGGGCTTAGTATTTGTCATGAGCGGAAATAGAACCGACTTTGTCCAATTTATTTGTATACCCGATAGCCCACCAAATAGTAGGATTTCCCACAGCACTGGGTTTAAGTTATCTGCCGGGTTAGTATTATATAATGTGACGTCATCAGCATATAATGATACGATGAGTCCCCTAGTGGAAAAGCCTATTCCCCTGTCCGCGTGATGCTGCCGCAATCTCGCAGCTAGTGGCTCCATAGCGATTGCAAACAACAGGGGGGACAAGTGGCAGCCTTGTCTTGTACCTCGGGTGATTGGTAGGTGCAATGATGCCAATCCATTTAATCTAAGTCTGGCTCAGGGGTTTGTATACAACAATTTGATCTGATTAATGTATATTGGGCTTAATCCTAATCTCGCCAGTATAGCAAAAAGATATTGCCACTCTAGCGAGTCGAATGCCTTGGTGGCATCTAAAAGCGCCGCCACGGCTTGCGTTTGGGGATTCAAATAATGCAGTACAGCGACAAAGGTGCGTAAATTATGAGCAGTAGATCTACCTGGGATGAAGCCCGATTGATCGGGTCTGGCGATCAAGGGAAGTAGGGGCTGCATTCTGTTTGCCAATAATTTAGCATAAATTTTAGTATCAGTATTAATTAAAGATAGAGGGCGATATGAGTCTCATTCATTGGGCGGTTTCCCTAGCTTGAGTAGTGATAATATGAATGCTTCTCTCATTGTGGGGGGTAGAATCCCAGTTTCCTGGGCCTCTCCATATAAGGTCAGGAGCTGGGGGGCTAACAGGTCGGCATAGCTTTTATAGAATGCAGCTGTGGGGCCGTCTGACTCTGGGGCTTTATCCGAGGGCAGGCTGTTTATTACTTATTTTATATCTTCTACAGTATAGGGCTCATTCAGATAGGCCCGGTGTCCTTCGCTCAGCCACAGCAACTCAATAGAATCTAAATAACTATGCACCTCCGCAGGTATTGTACAGGAGGATGAGGTATATAATGTGGTGTAGAATTTAGTAAATTGGTCTAAATTTTCTGAACTCAATTCGATTATCATCCAGTATCTCGGATATAAACGTGGCATTACCGGGTGGGCGCAGCATATGAGCCAAAGCTCTGCTGTGTCTGTCTCCATCGCCATATCATCTGGCCTGTGCAAATTTCAACAGAAACTTTACCTCTCTGAGTGCCTCCTCTTCATATTCAGAGATTAGGCCCCTAATGTCTCCCAGGAGTTTTAGGTCACCCATTCTATAGTACTGTATTTCCAGGGTTCTTATATTAGATTCCAGTTTTTGGAGGGTCAGCCTAATTGATTTCAATATCCCAGCCTGTTTGGAGAAACACTGCCCCCCCTATAACCACCTTGAAGGCCTCCCATAGAGTAGCTTGGGATTGCACCGTGCCTGTGTTTGTTGCAAAGTAACCTTCCATATCCCCTCTAATTTCTTACCTGAAGACTGTATCAGTTAGGGCGTGTGAGGGGAATCTCCAATTATTGACCGTAGGGGGACCCTCTGGTATGGTCCAACGCAACAAGACAGGAGCATGGTCCGACAAGGTTCTGGATAGGTGTCTGACCTCTGTCGTCCAGGCCGCAATGTCTGGTGACACCAACCAGTAGTCCAGCCGTGACTAGGCGTTATGGTGCGCTGATATACATGTGCCCTTGGATGTGTCCGGGTTTCTGTGTCTCCAAATATCTGATAAGTTTCCCTCTGTTATTATGGCATTAAGTATCTCGTTAGATCTTTGGTGTAATCTGCGAGCCCCTCCCTTCCTGTCCATATGATCATCTATTAGAGCATTGAAGTCTCCTCCCCATATGACTGTGCTGTGTCCCACCATGTTTATTTTAGCCCACACAGTTTGAAAGAAATCTGGCGAGTCGACGTTGGGGCCATATAGAGCCGCGAGTGTAACTTTTATTGCGCCCAGCTTGCCACCTAGGACCACATATCTGCCCTCTGGGTCTATATGTGTCGTGGTTTCTGTCCAGTCTATGCCACGTCTGATCAATATGGACACCCCTCTATCAAAGTTGGAGTAGAGTGAAGAGTAATTTGAGCTCCAGCGCTTGTTATTTAGCTTAGTTTGCATAGTGCTGGTTAAGTGCGTTTCTTGCATAAAGCATATATCTATGTTGTGTCTTGTCAAGTGAGCGTGTACAAGTCTAGTCTTACGGTAGCTATTTGGTCCTCTGAAGTTCCAAGTAAGTAGATTAAAGGTTGTCATGATTGAGTTGCTTTACCTTTAAATGACGAATCCAGTGTGCCTGCTGTCTCTGGGTAGTTACAATAACAATTCTTGTTGATATGACCTAGTGGTATTTTAAATGGTGAACCTAGTGTAAAGGCCAATGTTATATTTATCCTGTGTTGGATTCTTCCTATAGATTGAATTATCAGTTTCTTACTGTCCTGTCCAACTTTATTAACAACCCCACCCCTCCCTCCACCCACACCAACCCCCCAAACAGGTTCAGTATACGATCCCCCCCATCTGTCAAACTAAATGAAGAACCCCAGTCAAGGACCCAGGGGACTTCAGTGGGAGTTCTCCCTGGGGGCATAGCTACACTGGCTTACAGCCCCGCAATGCAGCAGGGTGGCCGCGCAGGTGTGTGAGAGCAGACCTGCAATACACCACACGAAATGTAAATGGCAGTACCGGCTAGTGGCCTACTGTACATTATGCTAACATTTACAAGATATTTGCAACTGAGCAACAGCAGAACTGAGAATTATAGCAACTTGGTGTCATCTTATCTATACCTGGCGGCGCCAGGCATCACTATTCAGTCATTGTCACTGAGTCTGGCATCGGTTGATGCAGCCGCTGCTGCCCTGGTTGCCTTCCTCTGGCCCCCAATATGGTTAGCGTATTTGATGGCCGATTTCGCGTCCGTAAAATGGTGCACTGACCCCTTGTGAGTTATTTATAGTTTGGCCGGGTACAAAAGAGCATAGGGTATCTCGGCTTGTTTCAGGAGCCGCTTAACAGACACAAATTCCCTCCTGGCTGCCTGTGCCGCCGGGATGAAGTCCGGTAACATGGAGATGTTGTTACCCTTGTAGTCGATGTTGCCTCGTTCTCTGGCTAGGCGCAGAATAGCGTCACGATCCCGATAGTTTAATCACTGCGCCAGTATTGGTCTTGGTGTGGCTCCAACCAGTGGCCTAGGTCCCAGTGTCCTGTGGGCCCTCTCTACTATGAACATTTCGGAGAGCTCCGTGCCTAATAGGTCACGTAGCAGGTCTTCGACAAATGTTTCCATCTTGGAGATTGCTGTGGTTTCCGGAATGCCAATTATTCGTAGATTATTTCTACAAGATTTCGCTTCAAGGTCATCATTCTTGGCAGTAATTACATTAAGTAGTTTGTCCATATGAAGCAGCTGCTCTATAGTTTTGAGTTGGAATTTGTGCTCTTCAGTTATGCAATTGTCTAATATGTCTAATCGGGTTTAATGGGACTCTACTTGTTTCTTGACCTGATCCACTTGTGAGGTAAGTAGGTCTAGTTTATTGTCTATTGTTTTGAGGCTTGATTTCATATCTAACAACAGAGATCGGAGGTCTTCATCTCCACCCACTGCCCCATCGCTACCAGTGGCGGCTCACCGAGGGAGTGGTGCGAGGCGGTGTGGCCGGGGAGGGGCAGGGTGGGGGGGTAGTGAACTCGGACATGCGACGGACAGAACTCAGAGGGAGTTCTGTCTGTTGTAAGTCCGAGTCCACTGCCCCCCACCCTGCCCCTCCCCCACCCCACTGCCCCGCACTACTCCCTCGGCGAGCCGCCACTGTTAGCTTCACGCAGTCACCCACACACTACCTCATGGTAGGCCTTTACTGGACTTTCCAGCTGCTTGCCTTAGGTTGACCACGTTGTATCCCACAGTTCGGCCTCACCACCAGTCCAGCATAACTTGATATTGCCTTTACAGGCCCACTGCAGTCGGGTCTTAATTTAGGGCTTTCCTTGACACGTCACTCCACGTTCCTGGGTCGCAGCCCCTCATATTGTCACCTCTCCATGGGCTTGTACGATGTGCTTAAGTCCCGGCCCCAGCGCTCACTCCTGTGTTATCGTGCGCCTCGCGAGGGGGGACTTCAGGGCCGCAGTTCTCACTCTCCCCCGCGCTGGTACGCCCAACAGGCGCAATGATCCCGACCGGGGGAGGGCCACAGCAGCGATCTCCCAGCAGCAGAAGCAGCCTCAAGCCCAGGCCCCAGGGTGCACGCAGAGCAGCAGCAATTAAGGACGGCGGCGGCCGCGAATGCACAGCGTCCGGTGAAACTCAGTCCCCGGACCTCACGGGCACTCCCGGCAGTGTCTTACCAGACCTCGGATGTAGTCTCCAGCATACATGGCACACGCAGAAAGGCACCCGGTCTGCTTCGATATTTGGTGATGTGAGGCCACCACCTCCGGATCTTGTCGCAGCAGTCCCCGCACGTCCACGGGTGGGTCGTGTGCCTCCCTTGGGCTCCGGCAGGGCCGAACAATTGTTTGACAGCCCTCCGCAGCGGCTTCCTCAGCCTCTACGAGTAGGCACTCGACTGTGGTCTCCCAGTCTCCTTTACGTGTGGCTATTCACGCCCCGCTCCGGTGCCGCGGCAGTGACACAGCAGGGTTCCGCTTGAGTTACAGCCGATTGCACAGGCGCTCACCAATTTTTCGCACTGCAGCCAGTTTCTGCCTCTATGGCAAGTGCATGCCTTTCGTCCAGAGCAGTTTTAGGCTCCCATTTCGTTACGATTTTAGAGAATTGTTTTGCGGCCGGCAGAGCCTCTCAAAGAGCGGCCATCGTGCTGCTCGGCTGGCCACGCCCCCCACAGAGAGGGAAGGTTAAGGGAGTACCACATGACTGGAATAGAATACTGCTTTTCTCACAGCATGTACCAGTTCAGTTATGAATAGAAAAAATTCCCACAAGCCCCAAAGATCATTAAACAATTTTCTTTCAGAATTTTCAAGTATACTAAAATGCATCCATTTTACCAGCCTCTTTCGCCAAATAAGCTATTTGAAGGTAGTTCAGTTGGTACACATCACTCTCAGAAATCACCACTATCTTTCATGAAGTTAACTTATTATTGTATAGAATAAATCTCAAAAACTCTCTTAAAAATTAGTTTGATCCCTCAATGTATTTTACGTGATAATGTGAATCTTGAGTGGAACGCGGAAACTGCGACTCTATTTAAATGTGCAAAATGTGTATAATTTTTCCGCCCACAGATTTTTTAAACATCCACTTTTCAAAACCAACAGCATATATTTGCAGACAAACATAATATTAATATAAAATAACTAATAAGACGTGATGTCTAATGAATCATAAAATCCCCTTTTTATCCACAAAAAATATTTTTCTATAAAAATTGGAAGAACAGAGAGCCCCCTATATTTAAGCCCAAGCAGCACACAGTGTATGCAATGGTTATCAAATTCTTATGACAGATGAACAATTATTCGTTCAATGCAACAATAGCTCTATATGTCTTATGAGCCTTGAGTGCCACTGCATCCACAACATCATTCTGCATCAAAATAAAATAAACTGAAAGACTTCAGGACAAAAAGTCTCTTCCTGCATATGCTTTAATATTTTAGAGATCTAATTTAGAAAATAAATGTGTTCAGGCATCTTTCTCAAAGGAGTTTTTTTATGTAAAGTTCCACAGAACTATTCAGAAAAACAATTATAGCCTTTCATATCATGATCCAAACTTAGGACCTGGTTTAGAGTTTGAAGCACAGAGCAGCAACCAAAGTTGCTGTGCTACGTTGCGCAAAGGGATGCATTGTAACTTAGCAATATCTGTGGCCGCAGTGAGATTTTGTGGTATTTCGTGAAAGTACTGCGGTACATAACGATGACAAGGCATTATGCGATTGGATTATGACTGCCTTTACACATGTTAAAGACAGACATGTTGTTTTAAGTACTCTTAGGCTGTGTTCTTGATTATGGCCTTAGATATATGTAAGTATTAGGTTTTATATTTTTTCCCTACCTATTACCACTACATTAAATTGGTAATAGGTAGGTAAGATCATTTATAAATTTGTGTATATTTTTTAGAAATGTAAGGAGCACCACGGTAGTTAATAGGAAGCTTTGGGTTACTTAAAATAAATAAATAAATAAAAATGTAAAAAAATTAAGAATGCATTGTACTACACTATAGTTTACAAATATAGTGTGCTGCTGTGTATTTTCAATTTTTTTATTTTAATCTTTACAAAAATGTCTACAGAGTACTTTTGTAATATGTACAAATTACCACACTACTTTTTTTTTTTTAAAAGCACAGTAAAGTGTTGTAAAAATATATAGAAAAACATAAATACATTTATCTACCTATTGCCACTTTAACCCCTTCACTGCGTCCGTCGGCCAACGGCCGCCGCGAGCACTATGTCAATAGTGCTGCGCACGTCCGTTGGCCGACGCGGCCCCGCCCACTCGTTCAAACCGCCGCACCGCGGCGGAATTCACGCCACGGTTAAGCGGTTAAGAAAGTGGAAAAATGTAGGAAACCACAATAAAACCTACTACCTACCTACATATAAGGCACTAACCCATAACACAGCAAAAGTGTGCTGAAATCTACATAGAACCCGTTTACATTTTTAAAGACAGCCATTAGCCAATCAGATACCGCATTCTCACTGGCATGTATCGTGTATACCTCAAAGGTACAGTGGTATACTAAGGCACAATATATTATACCTAAGTATTTTAACACTTATATCTTTAACACTACTTGTACTATTTAGAACTACTACCAAAAACTACCATTTTGACCGCATAATCTACATTCCTGCCGCATTCCAGTTTCAAGTACCACACTCCACTCTACACCAATCCAGTCTACACTCCTCTACTCTGTGCCACTCTATGCTAGTCCTCTATATAGCATACCACTCTATGTCACTCCACTGTATGACACAACACTCAATGTTATTCCACTCTATACCACTCCACTGTACTCTACTCCACTGTATGTCACTCCACTCTACAGCTCTCTACTGTACTCTGCTGCACTTTACATTACTACAGTCTACCCCAGTACATTCTACCATGCTCCACTCCACGGTATCCCACTCTACAAAACTCCACTCTTTGCTACTCCACTCTACTCCCGTACAGTGTAGGCTATTCCACTGTACGCCACTCCACTGTATGCCACTCCACTCTATGACACTCTACTCTGCTCTACTCCATTCTATGCCACTCCACTCTTCACCACTCCACTCTACACCAATCCACTCTACACCACTCCCCTCTAAGCCACTCACCTCTACACCACTACACTGTATGCTATTCCACTGTACGAAACTTTACCCTACCATACTTTACTCTATGCCACTACACTCTACACCACTCCACTGCACTCAACTCCACTGTACGCCACTCCATGCTACACTGTTTTGCTCTATTCCACTCCACTGTACACCACTCCATTGTAAGCCACTCCTGTATACAATGTTCCAGTGTTCCCACTTTATTCTGTGCCACTCTAGTCTACCCCACTCCACTCTATGCTGCTCCACTCTACACTATTCCACTGTAAGACACTCCACTCTATGCTATTCCACTCCACTCTATGCCACTCCAGCCTACACCTCTCCACTTTATGCTACTCCACACTATGCTATGCCACTCCACTCTACACTATTGCACTCTACCACACGCCACGGCACTCCACTCCACTTCTTGCTATTCCATTCTATGCTACTCCACTCTAAGCCACTCTACACTATTTCATGTATGCCATTACACTACACTCTAACTCACTCTACTGTTTGTCAGTCCATGCTACCCCACTCTACTCTTCTCCACTCCACTGTATGCTGTTCCACTGTATGCCACTCCACTCTACAACATTCCACCATACGATATTCCATTCTATGATACCCCACTGTACACTATTCCACTCCATGCCACTCCATTATATGCTATTCCACTGTATGTAACTACACTCTACGCCACTCAATTCTATTCTATTTGACTATATGCCACTCTACTGTACACCACTCCACTGTATACCACTCAATTGTACACTGTTCACTACTCCACTGTATGCCACTCCACTGTACACCACTCCACTGTACACCACTCCACTCTATGCCACTCCACAGTGTGCATAGTGGAATACTATTTCAATGTATGCCACTCCACTCTATGCCACTCCACTCTACGCCACTCCACTGTATGCTACTCTACTCTATGCTATTTCAGTTCAGGCTGCTTTACTGTATGCTAATCCATTGCATGCCACTACACTCTGTGCCCCTCCCCTGTACGCCACTCCACTCTACCATATTCCACTCTATGCCACTCCACTTTTCACCACTCCACTGTACGCTATTTCACTCTATGCCCCTCCACTTTACATCACTACTATCAACGCTGCTCCACTGTATGCCACTCCATTATTCACCACTTTACTCTACACTATTACACTGTACGTAACTCCACTCTACCCCATGCCACTCTACTCTACTCTAATCTAATCTAAGCCACTCCTCTCTACACCACTCAACTCCACGCCACTCCACTTTACCCTTCTCCACTCTATGCCATTCCACTCTACACTGTTCCAATGTGCGCCACTCAACTCTACCCAACTCCACTTCACTGTACTCCACTCAAAAATGCTGTAGTCCACTCAACGACATTCTGTGCCCCTCCACTTTATCACACTATACTCCACTCTATAGCACTTCTCTGTACAATAATGTAGTCCTGTCAATGCCAGTCTACAGCACTCTACTTTACTTAATACCACTGTAGGGCACTCTGGGCCAGATGTACGACCATTGGCATTAGCGACTCGCAAATTGCGAAAAATTGCGAGTCGCAATTTGTGAGTCACTAATGCCAATGTACAACAGTGTCAGAGACACTGTTTGCGATTCCCAATGGGGTCACAAATTGCATACCTCATCAATATTCATGAGGCACTCGCAATTTGTGACCCCATTGGGAATGGCTGGCCCTCCCAGGTATGGTGGCCTGCTGGGGTCAGCAGACCTCCATGTCTGGGACTGCTTTTAAATAAAGCAGTTTTTCTTTTTTTAAATGCAGCCCGTTTTCCTTAAAGGAAAACAGGCTGCATTTAAAAAAAGAAAAATGAAAGGTTTTCGTTACATTTTTTAAGGGCAGGTAGTGGTCCCTGGGACCACTGCCTGCCCCTAAAAAATATTTTCCCCTGCATTTACAAAGGGGGAGGGGTCCCCTGGGGACCCCTTCCCTTTTGCAAGTGCTTTACCACCCTCTAATCCATTCTGTGCCAATCTACTCTGCTCCACCCTACAACACTTTCTGACACTCTACAACATGCTCTTCCACTCCACTGTACCACACACCTCTCCACTCTAAAACACTTTACTCCACTGCATGCTACGACAGTCTACTCTTATGCACTGCATGGCACTCTACAACACGCTGCTCCACTCTATGCTACGCCACTCCACTGGACACCAGTCTACTCTACTTCACTGCACAACACTTTACCCCACTGTATTGCACTCTACAACACTCCACTCTACACCGCTCCACTCTACCACACTCTACCACACTCTATGCAACTCCACTATACAAAACTCTATTATACTCTGTGCCACTATACCACACTGTACTGCACTCTTTGACTCTACACCACACTGCACTTTATGCCCCCTACACTCCACTGTACAACACTCTTCTTCACTCTACAACACTTTCCAACATTCAATGACGCACCACTACACTGTACTGTACAGACACAATTCCAATTTATAACAGTTTACTTGACTTTACGCTATGCCTGTCCACTCTAGTGCACTCCACTCCACTGATCTGTACAAAATGCCACTACACTCTATGACAGTTTAGTCTACTGCATGCTACGCCACTCCACTCTACTCCACTCTACGACACTACAATCTATGACACTACACTATATGACACTGTCCTCCACTCTACTGTACAATGCTTGAGTTAATGACACTCCACTCAATGACACTGGACTCTACAATTTGAAACACATTGTTATTTAAAAAAAAAAATAATACAATTCACTGAAAAACCAAAGGTTAAACCGTTGATATAGCTAAGAAGATTTTATTTATTCTTTCTATACAAGCCAAAATTAAACTACACAAACATTAGAAATGCTAAAGTTATATCGATACCTTAAATTTATAATTTACGCACAGCCTCTAAATTACAATATATATTTATTCTTTCTCTACAAATTATACTTAAACTATATAAACTTTAGAAACTATAAAGTTATACTTATATCTTTAATTTATAATTTACATTAAAAAATATGTTAAATGTAGTAGGATCCCGAGATGCTTACAGATTTTTGTCCTTGCAACACTAAGTGACATGGATCCTGACCTACTTTAACACTAACAAATCGCTACCTCTGAATGCTCAATGAAATTGATTAACATTCTTATCATTCATGCAGAACGAAGATTATCTGCTGCAATGGAAAAGGTTAAAGATCTAGAGAAATTATTAGATACATTTCAAGAAACAGATGAAGGCTAGAAGTCTCTTAGTGAACTCAAGAAACATGAGAAAGAGGTACAATCAAAGAAAATTAAAACATTTAACCGAGATAGAATATATTATGCCACTCGTAGAATCTATACCTTGCCAAACGATATGATGTGAACTACAACAGACAAGCAATGGAACACATATGAGAAAAAACAAGACCCCGTCAAGTTTGGAAAGCTCCAAGGTTAGCTCGGGGGACGAGGGATCTATATCTACATGGTCAAAAATTGATTTTTCGGGAGAAATGCGGCTGCTGCAGATGACAACTCAAGGGAGAGGCAGAGAAGCCCCGACGGGAGGAAATCAAAAAGAACAAGTTGCAGCCAGAAAAGGGAAAGGAAAAGGTGGAAAGAAATGAGGAATAAGAACACCTCATTTCTCTCAAGGATGACTTAGTGATTAGTGATCAACTTGTCATCAAAATGTTTAAATCATAAACACAAGAATCTGTTAAATAAAGGTCTAATGTTTTGTCCCATGACTGGTATGAATTTAGCCAGTCAAGCGTCGATTTATATAAATTTTGCAGAAAAAATAAAAGTAAAACAATTATTTGCAATGAAGAAACATACCATGAGAAGTTCAAGTGTCCCACAGGTTTTGACAACATTAACATTAGAGGATGCAGCCTCATTAGGAACATTGTCTTCTTTGGAATTGGAGTCAGACAGATTATCAGGAGGGACCGGTCTAGAAGAAATCGGGACTCAAGAGTACTGTCAAATGGTGGGCATAGAAGCTGATAAATCAATCAACAGTAGGTGAAAGTTAAAGTCAAAATGTTGCCCACAACTACCACCAGGATATAAAATAGATTTTTTCCAAGAGTTCATGACAGAGGAGTTAAGAGAAATTGCATTAAAAGAGAAGAATAATACACATTCTCAACAAAGGAACATGACTACAGAAGACTGGTGGGCTCTTCAGGAGTTACACAAAGACAAGAATATTGTGATAAAATCTTCTTATAAGGGAGGGAACATAGTGGTTATGTATCTCCTAAAGTACTATCAAGAAGTCAAGAGACAATTAAATGATCTGAACCTTTATGAGAGATTGAAATAAGATCCGACTATCAAAATTACAAGGGATTCCATAAAAAAACTACAAAGGTGGCATGAGCAAGGCTTACTGGAGGATGACGAGTTACAGTATCTGAAAAACACTTATTCCATCACACTCACACTTTATGTACTACCCAAAGGTTTAGAGAATACTCCAGAATGCCCAATTGTAAGTTCCTGTGACTCTTTATTTGAGAATGCTTCTAGAATTGTTGACATTTTCTTGTTGCCATATATAGAAAATCTTCCGTCATACATTAGGGACTCAATGAACTTTTTGAATCAGATTAATGGCATACCTTGGAGGATGGAATACATAATGCCCACAGTAGATGTTGTCTCTCTTTATACATTAATAGCGCATGAAGATGGTCTTAGAGCATGTGAATATTTTTACATTCAAGATCATTGGGCCCAATTCACAAAGGGCATTTAGGAGTAGTAAAGTTAGGATTCCTTACTTTACGACTTCTAAATGCCCTTTGTGAATACCGAAAGTCGTAAAGTTAGGATTTTGTCTCAGTTAAACTTAAGTTTTGGTCTTAAGTTAAACTTAACTTAAACTTAAACACAGATTACTTTTGTGAATCAGGCCCATTAAGTTCACTTCAACATGCACATCTGTTTTTAGATATCATGCACTAGTGTTTGACCAATAATGTTTTTCTCTTTGATGGCAAGTTTTATGTACAGAGAAATGGGTACGTCCTTTGCCCCAACGTATGGCAATCTGACTATGGGACATTGGAAGGCTGAACGTGTATGGATGGATAAACACAGTGTAATCATCATCAAGGTAATTTTATGAATACATTTTTATCAATGATCTGTTTTTAATAGTGGAAGGAGAAGAAGATTAATTGGAACTTTTTTACTATCTCTTAATCATAATCCCCAAAAATTGCAATTCACACATCAAATAAGCAAAGAAACAATCGATTATCTGGATATTCAAGTATACATAGAGAACAATAAGATCTGTAGAAAAGTATTCCACAAACCTACCAGCTGCAACAGTATTTTATTTGTGAACAGTGCTCATCTGAAGGCTTTGAAATGGAGTGTACCTTAAGGTGAATTTTTAAGAGCCAGAAGAAATTGTTCGGAGAAGAATAAAGTTGAAAAAAAGATAAAAGAGTTGTTTGAAAGATTTAAAAGACTTGACTATCCATGTTCTGTCCAAGAAAATGCAAAGAGGAGAGCGAAAGCACGTAATAGAGATGACTTACTGGTGCCCAAAATTTTGGAGAAAGAAAAGAATGGTAAAACTTTGAGATACATAATGGATTTTAATCTTTCGGACAGAGAAGACATCTTCCCTTGAAGATATGCTGATTCAAAGCTATTTACCACCACGAGAAACAGATAGAAGTAATTGGCTTAAGAAACCTTGCTTATTTAAATGCCAGAAATGCCAGGTGTGCAAATATGAACAAAACAGGACAGATTTTTAAATCTTTTGATGGAGTGACTAGGCAAATCTAAAAGTGTATACTTTGTGAAACGTCACATGTTGTCTATGTGTTAGAATGCAGCTGCGGTAAGAAATATGTAGGCAGCACGGTGAATACATTTAAGCTACACATACTTCAAAACATAAGAGCAGTCTCAAAAGGTATTACCACGATGTTGTGGCTAAACACATGTGGGAGGAACACAATGGAGATTTGAACAGATTGAGCTACTATGGTACACAACATATTCCAAAGAAGTTAGGGGTAGGAAATCAAGAATTAGCGTTAAGAAGAGCTGAGTCTAAATGGATTATTACAATACAGACAGAGATACTGTGGGTTTTAAACACAGATGGTGAGTTATATGTACATCTATAGGAATGTGTTCCTGCTTTCCTCCGTTTTATCTGTCCAAGGATTTACTTTGTTAAGATAAAAAACAGAGACTAGAAAGTTACAAATAAATGGTTTCCTCTACTAATGATATGCTTTAATTGACCTAGCAGTCTCTCTTATGGTCTCATAAGATTGCACTTTTTATTGGCTTTTGTGTATTATCTGTTTTATTACCTAGATCACTTTATGATGTAGTCAAACGTCTTTAATATAGCACTTCAAAAGAAAGCTTATACGATTTCACATCTCAATGTTTCACATACATGGTAAATGTTTTACGCCTATGTATTAATGAGAGTAACTTGTGAAGGATTGCTATGCACCTAAACACTTTAGTACTGTATAGAACAAAGTATACCACTTTAATTAAGCATGATGCACTTTATTTGGATTATGAGTTTGAATTGGGGAAAAAAGTGTGTCTGAGGTTTTTATCATCATGGAGTATTGGAATATTGGAGTACACCTCATTTTAATTTTTAAGGGGGTTTTTGTAAATGACAGCTATGCCATTGACTGTGTTAGCAGTGTCTAATTTGAGGTACAGCATCAAATTGCAGAAGCACAGTGCGCTATAACTCTTCTCATTATTTTGGGGGAGATGGGGATGCACGATGACTATATGCCCATTAATTGTGAAGCATATTTAAGCGGGGGCCTAGAAAAAAGGGGGTCCCAAAACACAGAATCCCCATGTATTTTCGATAGACTTTTTTTGAAGAGTGCTAAGGCAAAAACTGCTGAACGGAATTGCATCATATTTGGCCGGAAGCCAGATCTTGGTCCATGAAGTGTGTTTTTTGTGTGTGAATCCATTCAGTAGTTTTCGAAAAATTAAGCATAAAAATATTGGTATATCTGGATGGTTGGGTTCAAAGGGACTCTTGCAAGAGTCCCTTTAAAACAATTTAAAAAAAGAGCATGCTGATTGGCCATGGGGGGGGGTTTACCTAAGACCAGCTCACTTCTGCAGGCGTCAGGCTCCCCAGGAGTGAGCACTCTGATTGGCTTCCTGCAACATGAGGAAAAATATTGCAGGTAGCCATTATGGGATTCTGAGCTTTAGTCTCCTGTCCTGAATTTAATAAGGAAAAGAAATATATGGTGGCAGGTTAGGGATACCCTGCACCCTTGGGACTTCTGGGGGGGGTCCCAGAGGGACCACCCTGGGACCAAAATATATATTTTTATTTTCATAAAAAGCAGCAATCACGAAGGAGTCACAAGGGACTTCCACTCGATCGTGGCATATGAAAAAAAAAACACTAACAAACAATTTATATTTTAATAAGTTGACCCACCAGGGTGGGCCAATACCCAAGGGTCTTTATTAAAAGTATTTGGGGATCCCGTTCCCTGATGCCAAGTTCAAAATAGAGTGGAGGGGGCATGCAAAAAACAAGCACCATCTCAGTTTTTTTTTTTAGCCTCCCGGGTAGACCAAGTCTGGGGGGAATATTTACAATTTGGGGGTGGGGCATGCATGGACGCCCTCCCGAGGCCAATTTTTGGCCCTGATGACTCCACCCTCCAGGGCTGGGCCACATAGTAAAGGGGTAGAGGGCACAAGGCCCACCTCCCCAGACCATTTTATGGCCCGGGTACCCCATCCCCCACAGCCTGGCAGAGTAATAAAGGGGGTGGGGGCATGCAGCTCCCCTCCCTGGCCAATTTAGGGCCCGGGGAACCCATCCCCCATGGCCTGGCTGTGTAATAAAGGGGGTGGGCCAATTTAGGGCCTGGGGGAACCCATCCCACGTGACCCTGCTGTAATTAGAAAGTGGAAGGGGGCACACAAAACCTCTCCCGAGGCCATTTTTGGCCAAAGGGACTGCATCCCCTTGGGCCCAGCCATGTACCAAAGGGGGAGTGGACACACGTCCCACCTCCCAGTGCCGATTTCAGCTCAGAGACCCCAACCTCTGCGAACCAGCAATATATACATAGGGAAGGGGGGCCGCTTGGCACCGCTCTCTGACCCATTAATGGACCCCATCTCCCAGGGCCCTAATAGGCTCAGGGAGGGGCCCAAGCAGCCCCCCTTCTTCTTTAAAAAAAGGCCCTGGTGTTTTAAGGATCAGACTTTGTGGCCAACCCCCGCCAAACAGCCAGGGCTTGGCTGCCTTTGGGGGTTGCAGCAAACAAATGATGAACGGTATGCTGACAATGCAAACATTCTCCCCCAGTCAAAAGATCTTGGTTAAATCCATCGTTCTTTTGCCCACTACGCCACCCCAGTTTGGACCCAGCCATATGCAAATCAGTCTTGACCCTGTGCCACTGGAATCAAGCTATCCTGGCTGAAGAGGGGTGAAACCCCGAAACCGGTCCTAGGATGCTTGTTTCCAGTCCAGGGAGGACCTGGCTTGGCAGTTCGGGCTGGACTGTTCCCATGAGGCACAGGGTCAAGACTGATTTGCATATGGCTGGGTTCAAACTGGAAGGGCATGGTGAGCAAAAAAACGATGGATTTAGGCCCAGATCTCTGTACTGGGGTGAATGTATGACATTGTTCTGCATTCTGTCCATCAACTGTTGTTTTGGTATTTGTCACCCCGAGTGGGACGGGTATGCCCAGACGTGGGTCCTGTGCTCTCCATGCCACTGGAATTAAGCTACCCTGGCTGAAGAGGGGTGAAACCCCGAAACCGGTCCTAGGATCTTGTTTCCAGTCCAGGGAGGACCTGGCTTGGCAGTTCGGGCTGGACTGTTCCCATGAGGCACAGGGTCAAGACTGATTTGCATATGGCTGGGTTCAAACTGGAATGGCATGGTGAGGAAAAAAACGATGGACTTAGGCCCAGATCTCTGCACAGGGGTGAATGTATGACATTGTTCTGCATTCTGTCCATCAACTGTTGTTTTTGCATTTGTCACCCCGAGTGGGACGGGTATGCCCAGACGTGGGTCCCATGCTCTCCATGCCACTGGAATCAAGCTATCCTGGCTGAAGAGGGGTGAAACCCCTAAACCGGTCCTAGGATGCTTGTTTCCAGTCCAGGGAGGACCTGGCTTGGCAGTTCGGGCTGGACTGTTCCCATGAGGCACAGGGTCAAGACTGATTTGCATATGGCTGGGTTAAAACTGGAATGGCATGGTGAGCAAAAAAACGATGGACTTAGGCCCAGATCTCTGTACTGGGGTGAATGTATGACATTGTTCTGCATTCTGTCCATCAACTGTTGTTTTTGCATTTGTCACCCCGAGTGGGACGGGTATGCCCAGACGTGGGTCCCGTGCTCTCCGTGCCACTGGAATCAAGCTATCCTGGCTGAAGAGGGGTGAAACCCCGAAACCGGTCCTAGGATGCTTGTTTCCAGTCCAGGGAGGACCTGGCTTGGCAGTTCGGGCTGGACTGTTCCCATGAGGCACAGGGTCAAGACTGATTTGCATATGGCTGGGTTCAAACTGGAATGGCATGGTGAGCGAAAAACGATGGATTTAGGCCCAGATCTCTGTACTGGGGTGAATGTATGACATTGTTCTGCATTCTGTCCATCAACTGTTGTTTTTGCATTTGTCACCCCGAGTGGGACGGGTATGCCCAGACGTGGGTCCCGTGCTCTCCATGCCACTGGAATCAAGCTATCCTGGCTGAAGAGGGTGAAACCCCGAAACCGGTCCTAGGATGCTTGTTTCCAGTCCAGGGAGGACCTTGCTTGGCAGTTCGGGCTGGACTGTTCCCATGAGGCACAGGGTCAAGACTGATTTGCATATGGCTGGGTTCAAACTGGAATGGCATGGTGAGCAAAAAACGATGGATTTAGGCCCAGGTCTCTGTACTGGGGTGAATGTATGACATTGTTCTGCATTCTGTCCATCAACTGTTGTTTTTGCATTTGTCACCCCGAGTGGGACGGGTATGCCCAGACGTGGGTCCCATGCTCTCCATGCCACTGGAATCAAGCTATCCTGGCTGAAGAGGGGTGAAACCCCGAAACCGGTCCTAGGATGCTTGTTTCCAGTCCAGGGAGGACCTGGCTTGGCAGTTCGGGCTGGACTGTTCCCATGAGGCACAGGGTCAAGACTGATTTGCCTATGGCTGGGTTCAAACTGGAATGGCATGGTGAGCAAAAAACCATGGATTTAGGCCCAGATCTCTGTACTGGGGTGAATGTATGACATTGTTCTGCATTCTGTCCATCAACTGTTGTTTTTGCATTTGCCTTTGGGGGTTGGCCACAGGGGATGGCTGCAAGTCATGCACAGTGTGGGGTTGGCTGCATGCGGGAGATTGGAGGCAGTTACCTTAGGGCACAAGTTAAAGTTACTTCAGATGACTATAACTATAACTAGTGAATTTCAGTGTTTTTTAAGAAAGAAGGGGGTCCCACAATGCAAAATCCCCATGGATATTTCATAGACTTTGTTATGAAGCGCTACCGCAAAAACTGCTTAAGGGAATTACGCAACATGTAACAGGAAGCAAGATCATGGTCCACAGATCATGCTGTTTGTGACTCCAGGGACCCTCAGGGTTCAAAGGGACTTAATACCCCAACTTAAAACGTGCCACAGGGCGTGTTTGCACAGTGGTGAAGGGAGGGGGCGGGGTCTGATGTGACAAGTGTGCAAACACGCTCCGTGGTGCGTTTTAAGTTGGGGGATTAAGTCCCCTTGTATCCTGAGGGTCCCTTACGTCCAACTAGCCCACTAGGTACCTCCAGTAAGCGCCACAGAGCTGCGTTGCAGAGAGGTGTAAAAAGGGGAGTGGCCTTGGACCACCTCTCTGCAACGCAGCTCTGTGGCGCTTACTGGAGGTACCTGGTGGGCTAGTTGGCCCCAGGGACCCTCAGGATTCAAGGGGAATTAATCCCCCAACTTAAAACCCGCCAGGAGGCGCGTTTGCACAGTGGTGGAGGTAGGGGGCGGGCCTGATGTGACATGTGTGTACTTATCCAATCACTCCGCCAAAATCCAAGCACTTATAAATTCACCATGCACTCTCCTTGCAGTATTCTAATCATCCAGTCAGTACCCATGCACTCATGCAATGACCCATGCACTAACTCATGCACTGCTACAATACTCTGAGCACTACTGATGCAGCCCAACCATCTCTTTGTCACTACCCATGCACTCCTCTAATCACCCAACCAGTAACATGTCCTTATCCAATCACTCCGCCAAAACACAAGCAATTCACCATGCACTCTCCTTGTAGTACTCTAATCATCCAGTCACTACCCATGTACTCATGCAATGACCCAGGCACTAACACATGCACTGCTACAATCCCCTGAGCACCCAGCTCATCCTCTCCCTCACCAAAGACCCCACCACTGCCAAACTCAACTTCCAGAAAGGAATGCAAGATGTCGCAGTCTGGATGACCAACAGCTGCCTGAAGCTCAATGCAGAGAAGACAGAAGTCCTCGTCCTCGGTACCACCCCTTCTGCATGGGACAGCACCTGGTGGCTGACCACCCTTGGAAGCCCACCTACCCCCTCAGACCACGCCAAGACCCTCGGCATCGTACTCGACTCATCACTCTCCATGAACCGACAGGTCAACGCCGTCACCTCCAGCTGCTTCAACACCCTCGGCATCCTCCACAAGACCTTCAAGTGGATCCCCCCTGAGTCAAGGAAGACAGTCACCCACGCATTCATCACCAGCAGACTGGACTATGGAAACGCACTCTACGCCGGCATCAACAAGTCCCTACTCCGCAAACTCCAGACAGTACAGAACACCGCCGCCAGACTCGTCCTCGGCATCCCCCGACACGAACACATCAGCCAACACCTACGAAGTCTCCACTGGCTCCCCGTGGAGAAAAGAGTCACTTTCAAAATCCTCACTCACGCCTACAAATGCCTACACAACAACGGACCCAAATACCTCAATGACAGAATCAACTTCCACGTACCCAAAAGAAACCTCCGCTCTTCCAACCTCGCACTGGCCGAAACCCCGCGCATCCACAGAGCCAGAGCAGGCGGAAGATCCTTCTCTCACATTGCAGCCAAGACCTGGAACGAGCTACCGGCAGACATCAGACACGCCCCCTCCCTGAACACCTTCAGGAAGACCCTCAAGACCTGGCTCTTTGGCTAAACAGATCTGCGGACCCCCCCCCCTCGGCGCCTTGAGACCCTCACGGGTGAGTAGCACGCTTACAATTCCCTGATTGATTGATTGATTGAGCACTACTGATGCAGCCCAGCCATCTCTTTGTCACTCCCCATGCACTCCTCCAATCACCCAGCCAGCACCCTGTACTTATCCAATCACTCCGCCAAAACCCAAGCACTTATAGAGTCACCATGCACTCTCCTTGCAGTACTCTAATCATCCAGTCAGTACCCATGCACTCATGCAATGACCCAGCAACTAACTCATGCACTGCTACAATACTCTGAGCACTACTGATGCAGTCCAGCCATCGCCCTGTCACTACCCATGCACTCCTCCGATCACCCAGCGAGCACCATGTACTTATGCAATCACTCCGCCAAAACCGAAGCACTTATAAATTCACCGTGCACTCTCCTTGCATTACTCTAATCATCCAGTCAGTACCCATGCACTCATGCAATGACCCATGCACTAACTCATGCACTGCTACAATACCCTGAGCACTACTGATGCAGTCCCGCCATCGCCCTGTCACTACCCATGCACTCCTCCAATCACCCAGCGAGCACCATGTACTTATCCAATCACTCCGCCAAAACACAAGAACTTATAAATTCACCATGCACTCTCCTTGCAGTACTCTAATCATCCAGTCACAACCCATGTCCTCATGCAATGACGCAGGCACTAACACATGCACTGCTACAATCCCCTGAGGACTACTGATGCAGTCCAGCCATCTCCTTGTCACTACCCATGCACTCCTCTAATCACCCAACCAGTAACATGTCCTTATCCAATCACTCCGCCAAAACACAAGCGTTTATAAATTCACCATCCACTCTCCTTGCAGTACTCTAATCATCCAGTCAGTACCCATGTACTCATCCAGTGACCCAGGCACTAACTCATGCACTGCTACAATACTCTGAGCACTACTGATGCAGTCCAGCCATCGCCCTGTCACTACCCATGCACTCCTCCTATCACCCAGCGAGCACCATGTACTTATCCAATGACTCCACCAAAACCCAAGCACTTATAAATTCACCATGCACTCTCCTTGCATTACTCTAATCATCCAGTCAGTACCCATGCACTCATGCAATGACCCATGCACTAACTCATTCACTGCTACAATACCCTGAGCACTACTGATGCAGTCCAGCCATCGCCCTGTCACTACCCATGCACTCCTCCTATCACCCAGAAAGCACCATGTATTTATCCAATCACTCCACCAAAACCCAAGCACTTATAAATTCACCATGCACTCTCCTTGCATTACTCTAATCATCCAGTCAGTACCCATGCACTCATGCAATGAGCCATGCACTAACTCATGCACTGCTACAATACCCTGAGCACTACTGATGCAGTCCAGCCATCGCCCTGTCACTACCCATGCACTCCTCCAATCACCCAGCGAGCACCATGTACTTATCCAATCACTCCGCCACAACACAAGCACTTATAAATTCATCATGCACTCTCCTTGCAGTACTCTAATCATCCAGGCACTACCCATGTACTCATGCAATGACCCAGGCACTAACACATGCACTGCTACAATCCCCTGAGCACTACTGATGCAGCCCAGCCATCTCTTTGTCACTACCCATGCACTCCTCTAATCACCCAACCAGTAACATGTCCTTATCCAATCACTCCGCCAAAACACAAGCGTTTATAAATTCACCATCCACTCTCCTTGCAGTACTCTAATCATCCAGTCAGTACCCATGTACTCATCCAATGACCCAGGCACTAACTCATGCACTGCTACAATACTCTGAGCACTACTGATGCAGTCCAGCCATCGCCATGTCACTACCCATGCACTCCTCCTATCACCCAGCGAGCACCATGTACTTATCCAATCACTCCGCCAAAACCCAAGCACTTATAAATTCACCATGCACTCTCCTTGCATTACTCTAATCATCCAGTCAGTACCCATGCACTCATGCAATGACCCATGCACTAACTCATGCACTGCTACAATACCCTGAGCACTACTGATGCAGTCCAGCCATCGCCCTGTCACTACCCATGCACTCCTCCTATCACCCAGCGAGCACCATGTATTTATCCAATCACTCCACCAAAACCCAAGCACTTATAAATTCACCATGCACTCTCCTTGCATTACTCTAATCATCCAGTCAGTACCCATGCACTCATGCAATAACCCATGCACTAACTCATGCACTGCTACAATACCCTGAGCACTACTGATGCAGTCCAGCCATCGCCCTGTCTCTACCCATGCACTCCTCCAATCACCCAGCGAGCACCATGTACTTATCCAATCACTCCGCCAAAACACAAGCACTTATAAATTCACCATGCACTCTCCTTGCAGTACTCTAATCATCCAGGCACTACCCATGTACTCATGCAATGACCCAGGCACTAACACATGCACTGCTACAATCCCCTGAGCACAACTGATGCAGCCCAGCCATCTCTTTGTCACTACCCATGCACTCCTCTAATCACCCAACCAGTAACATGTCCTTATCCAATCACTCCGCCAAAACACAAGCGTTTATAAATTCACCATCCACTCTCCTTGCAGTACTCTAATCATCCAGTCAGTACCCATGTACTCATCCAATGACCCAGGCACTAACTCATGCACTGCTACAATACTCTGAGCACTACTGATGCAGTCCAGCCATCGCCCTGTCACTACCCATGCACTCCTCCTATCACCCAGCGAGCACCATGTACTTATCCAATCACTCCGCCAAAACCCAAGCACTTATAAATTCACCATGCACTCTCCTTGCATTACTCTAATCATCCAGTCAGTACCCATGCACTCATGCAATGACCCATGCACTAACTCATGCACTGCTACAATACACTGAGCACTACTGATGCAGTCCAGCCATCGCCCTGTCACTACCCATGCACTCCTCCTATCACCCAGCGAGCACCATGTACTTATCCAATCACTCCGCCAAAACCCAAGCACTTATAAATTCACCATGCACTCTCCTTGCATTACTCTAATCATCCAGTCAGTACCCATGCACTCATGCAATGACCCATTCACTAACTCATGCACTGCTACAATACCCTGAGCACTACTGATGCAGTCCAGCCATCGCCCTGTCACTACCCATGCACTCCTCCAATCACCTAGCGAGCACCATGTACTTATCCAATCACTCCGCCAAAACACAAGCACTTATAAATTCACCATGCACTCTCCTTGCAGTACTCTAATCATCCAGTCAAAACCCATGTACTCATGCAATGACCCAGGCACTAACACATACACTGCTACAATCCCCTGAGCACTACTGATGCAGCCCAGCCATCTCTTTGTCACTGCCCATGCACTCCTCCAATCACCCAGCCAGCACTATGTACTTATCCAATCACTCCGCCAAAACCCAAGCACTTATAGATTCACCATGCACTCTCCTTGCAGTACTCTAAGCATCCAGTCAGTACCCATGCACTCATGCAATGACCCATGCACTAACTCATGCACTGCTACAATACTCTGAGCACTACTGATGCAGCCCAGCCATCGCCCTGTCACTACCCATGCACTCCTCCGGTCACCCAGCGAGCACCATGTACTTATCCAATCACTTCGCCAAAACCGAAGCACTTATAAATTCACTGTGCACTCTCCTTGCATTACTCTAATCATCCGGTCAGTACCCATGCACTATGCAATGACCCATGCACTAACTCATGCACTGCTACAATACCCTGAGCACTACTGATGCAGTCCATCCATCGCCCTGTCACTACCCATACACTCCTCCTATCACCCAGCGAGCACCATGTACTTATCCAATCACTCCGCCAAAACCGAAGCACTTATAAATTCACCGTGCACTCTCCTTGCATTACTCTAATCATCCAGTCAGTACCCATGCACTCATGCAATGACCCATGCACTAACTCATGCACTGCTACTATACCCTGAGCACTACTGATGCAGTCCAGCCATCTCCCTGTCACTACCCATGCACTCCTCCAATCACCCAGCGAGCACCATGTACTTATCCAATCACTCCGCCAAAACACAAGCACTTATAAATTCACCATGCACTCTCCTTGCAGTGCTCTAATCATCCAGTCACTACCCACGTACTCATGCAACGACGCAGGCACTAACACATGCACTGCTACAATCCCCTAAGGACTACTGATGCAGTCCAGCCATCTCCTTGTCACTACCCATGCACTCCTCCAATCACCCAACCAGTTCCATGTCCTTATCCAATCACTCCGCCAAAACACAAGCGTTTATAAATTCACCATCCACTCTCCTTGCAGTACTCTAATCATCCAGTCAGTACCCATGCACTCATGCAATGACCCAGCAACTAACTCATGCACTGCTACAATACTCTGAGCACTACTGATGCAGTCCAGCCATCGCCCTGTCACTACCCATGCACTCCTCCGATCACCCAGCGAGCACCATGTACTTATGCAATCACTCCGCCAAAACCGAAGCACTTATAAATTCACCGTGCACTCTCCTTGCATTACTCTAATCATCCAGTCAGTACCCATGCACTCATGCAATGACCCATGCACTAACTCATGCACTGCTACAATACCCTGAGCACTACTGATGCAGTCCCGCCATCGCCCTGTCACTACCCATGCACTCCTCCAATCACCCAGCGAGCACCATGTACTTATCCAATCACTCCGCTCAAAACACAAGAACTTATAAATTCACCATGCACTCTCCTTGCAGTACTCTAATCATCCAGTCACAACCCATGTCCTCATGCAATGACGCAGGCACTAACACATGCACTGCTACAATCCCCTGAGGACTACTGATGCAGTCCAGCCATCTCCTTGTCACTACCCATGCACTCCTCTAATCACCCAACCAGTAACATGTCCTTATCCAATCACTCCGCCAAAACACAAGCGTTTATAAATTCACCATCCACTCTCCTTGCAGTACTCTAATCATCCAGTCAGTACCCATGTACTCATCCAGTGACCCAGGCACTAACTCATGCACTGCTACAATACTCTGAGCACTACTGATGCAGTCCAGCCATCGCCCTGTCACTACCCATGCACTCCTCCTATCACCCAGCGAGCACCATGTACTTATCCAATGACTCCACCAAAACCCAAGCACTTATAAATTCACCATGCACTCTCCTTGCATTACTCTAATCATCCAGTCAGTACCCATGCACTCATGCAATGACCCATGCACTAACTCATTCACTGCTACAATACCCTGAGCACTACTGATGCAGTCCAGCCATCGCCCTGTCACTACCCATGCACTCCTCCTATCACCCAGAAAGCACCATGTATTTATCCAATCACTCCACCAAAACCCAAGCACTTATAAATTCACCATGCACTCTCCTTGCATTACTCTAATCATCCAGTCAGTACCCATGCACTCATGCAATGAGCCATGCACTAACTCATGCACTGCTACAATACCCTGAGCACTACTGATGCAGTCCAGCCATCGCCCTGTCACTACCCATGCACTCCTCCAATCACCCAGCGAGCACCATGTACTTATCCAATCACTCCGCCACAACACAAGCACTTATAAATTCATCATGCACTCTCCTTGCAGTACTCTAATCATCCAGGCACTACCCATGTACTCATGCAATGACCCAGGCACTAACACATGCACTGCTACAATCCCCTGAGCACTACTGATGCAGCCCAGCCATCTCTTTGTCACTACCCATGCACTCCTCTAATCACCCAACCAGTAACATGTCCTTATCCAATCACTCCGCCAAAACACAAGCGTTTATAAATTCACCATCCACTCTCCTTGCAGTACTCTAATCATCCAGTCAGTACCCATGTACTCATCCAATGACCCAGGCACTAACTCATGCACTGCTACAATACTCTGAGCACTACTGATGCAGTCCAGCCATCGCCATGTCACTACCCATGCACTCCTCCTATCACCCAGCGAGCACCATGTACTTATCCAATCACTCCGCCAAAACCCAAGCACTTATAAATTCACCATGCACTCTCCTTGCATTACTCTAATCATCCAGTCAGTACCCATGCACTCATGCAATGACCCATGCACTAACTCATGCACTGCTACAATACCCTGAGCACTACTGATGCAGTCCAGCCATCGCCCTGTCACTACCCATGCACTCCTCCTATCACCCAGCGAGCACCATGTATTTATCCAATCACTCCACCAAAACCCAAGCACTTATAAATTCACCATGCACTCTCCTTGCATTACTCTAATCATCCAGTCAGTACCCATGCACTCATGCAATAACCCATGCACTAACTCATGCACTGCTACAATACCCTGAGCACTACTGATGCAGTCCAGCCATCGCCCTGTCTCTACCCATGCACTCCTCCAATCACCCAGCGAGCACCATGTACTTATCCAATCACTCCGCCAAAACACAAGCACTTATAAATTCACCATGCACTCTCCTTGCAGTACTCTAATCATCCAGGCACTACCCATGTACTCATGCAATGACCCAGGCACTAACACATGCACTGCTACAATCCCCTGAGCACAACTGATGCAGCCCAGCCATCTCTTTGTCACTACCCATGCACTCCTCTAATCACCCAACCAGTAACATGTCCTTATCCAATCACTCCGCCAAAACACAAGCGTTTATAAATTCACCATCCACTCTCCTTGCAGTACTCTAATCATCCAGTCAGTACCCATGTACTCATCCAATGACCCAGGCACTAACTCATGCACTGCTACAATACTCTGAGCACTACTGATGCAGTCCAGCCATCGCCCTGTCACTACCCATGCACTCCTCCTATCACCCAGCGAGCACCATGTACTTATCCAATCACTCCGCCAAAACCCAAGCACTTATAAATTCACCATGCACTCTCCTTGCATTACTCTAATCATCCAGTCAGTACCCATGCACTCATGCAATGACCCATGCACTAACTCATGCACTGCTACAATACACTGAGCACTACTGATGCAGTCCAGCCATCGCCCTGTCACTACCCATGCACTCCTCCTATCACCCAGCGAGCACCATGTACTTATCCAATCACTCCGCCAAAACCCAAGCACTTATAAATTCACCATGCACTCTCCTTGCATTACTCTAATCATCCAGTCAGTACCCATGCACTCATGCAATGACCCATTCACTAACTCATGCACTGCTACAATACCCTGAGCACTACTGATGCAGTCCAGCCATCGCCCTGTCACTACCCATGCACTCCTCCAATCACCTAGCGAGCACCATGTACTTATCCAATCACTCCGCCAAAACACAAGCACTTATAAATTCACCATGCACTCTCCTTGCAGTACTCTAATCATCCAGTCAAAACCCATGTACTCATGTAATGACCCAGGCACTAACACATACACTGCTACAATCCCCTGAGCACTACTGATGCAGCCCAGCCATCTCTTTGTCACTGCCCATGCACTCCTCCAATCACCCAGCCAGCACTATGTACTTATCCAATCACTCCGCCAAAACCCAAGCACTTATAGATTCACCATGCACTCTCCTTGCAGTACTCTAAGCATCCAGTCAGTACCCATGCACTCATGCAATGACCCATGCACTAACTCATGCACTGCTACAATACTCTGAGCACTACTGATGCAGTCCAGCCATCGCCCTGTCACTACCCATGCACTCCTCCGGTCACCCAGCGAGCACCATGTACTTATCCAATCACTTCGCCAAAACCGAAGCACTTATAAATTCACTGTGCACTCTCCTTGCATTACTCTAATCATCCGGTCAGTACCCATGCACTATGCAATGACCCATGCACTAACTCATGCACTGCTACAATACCCTGAGCACTACTGATGCAGTCCATCCATCGCCCTGTCACTACCCATACACTCCTCCTATCACCCAGCGAGCACCATGTACTTATCCAATCACTCCGCCAAAACCGAAGCACTTATAAATTCACCGTGCACTCTCCTTGCATTACTCTAATCATCCAGTCAGTACCCATGCACTCATGCAATGACCCATGCACTAACTCATGCACTGCTACTATACCCTGAGCACTACTGATGCAGTCCAGCCATCTCCCTGTCACTACCCATGCACTCCTCCAATCACCCAGCGAGCACCATGTACTTATCCAATCACTCCGCCAAAACACAAGCACTTATAAATTCACCATGCACTCTCCTTGCAGTGCTCTAATCATCCAGTCACTACCCACGTACTCATGCAACGACGCAGGCACTAACACATGCACTGCTACAATCCCCTAAGGACTACTGATGCAGTCCAGCCATCTCCTTGTCACTACCCATGCACTCCTCCAATCACCCAACCAGTTCCATGTCCTTATCCAATCACTCCGCCAAAACACAAGCGTTTATAAATTCACCATCCACTCTCCTTGCAGTACTCTAATCATCCAGTCAGTACCCATGTACTCATCCAATGACCCAGGCACTAACTCATGGCAAATACAGAGGAGGTCATGCTAATCACAGGGGTACCCCATGCATAGTGTTCCCTAGTGTATGTAGGTGTTTTCACTGTATTCTAAGTGTCTTTTAGCATAGCACTGGCTCTAGGGCCGGTTAGTCAGAGTCAGTTACCACCAGTACCCGTCAGCAAAAATTTGGGGGCACAGGAGGACTTTCTGCTCCTCTGTTGGTTCTTTCTGCACATCTCTTGCTTCTTCTTGCACTTTTCTTCGTCTTTCTGGACTTCTGTTGCCTCTTTTTGCATGTCTTGCTTCTTTGTGCGCTTGTCTTCCTCTTTCTTCACATGTCCTACCTTTGTAGGCATAGTTAGAAATTAGCATTTAAAAATCCTTTGAAATTCACTGAAAAAACCATAGGTTTCAGGGACGTTATAGTTAGAAATTAGCATTTAAAAAACCTTTGAAATTCACTGAAAAAACCATAGGTTTCAGGGACGTTATAGTTAGAAATTAGCATTTAAAAAACCTTAGAAATTCACTGAAAAAACCACAGGTTTCAGGGAGGTTATAGTTAGTTGGCCATTTCACTCATACAAAACCAGAGAAATTTCCCCGTTATAGTTAGTTCAGCTAACTATAACTCGCGCCCCCGCAATGCACTGCTGATGACGTCACATATTACATCATTCATGACATGGTCAGTGACATCACTGATGACATCACTGATGACATCTCAAATGACATCACTGATGACATCACTGATGACATCATCCACGTGAAAATCTGATGCACCTCCTCACACTCTAATATTACCTTTGATACACCCACTGTAAAATACAGACTACCATTTTCGAAACCATCGACACACCAATACCAGTTACTACATGCGCGCTCACTGATTCCTAGGTCTACACACACATCCACTCATTCACCCATACAATCACTCATACATGCAGTCACTCATCAATACAACACTATCATATGCACTCATACACCTATACAGACACTCACACACCGCCACTCATCCATGGAGTTACTCACACACCTAGTCAGTCATGCAAATAATCAATCACACTCCCATTTACTCACCTATACAAATACTAACTCATACTTACTCTCTTATATAATCACTGATACAAGTACACACTCATCCATACAGCCACTCTCACAATCACTGACTCTCACGTATAGTCATTTATACTCCAACTCTCACATATAGCCTTTTCCCTATGTAGTTACTTGGACATGTACCACTGAGACATCCATTCACTCACCAACACACCCATACACACACTCACCCGCCCATACAGCTGTTTTCACATGCACTCTTGAACCCATACACCCAGTGAATCAACCACTCACACATCTATGCACAGAGTCACACACCTCACACCCACCCACACACACACTCAGTCTCCCATACAAATTCTCAAGCAAGCAATCAATAACCGATATACACACTCATGTAGCTACTCACCAACCCATGCATTCAGTAAGACACATTTAATCACTCACTTATACAGTCAGTCACGCACCTACTAAATCATCCATCCAGACACTTATACACCCACTCATTCTTCAATACACCTTGGCATATATATAAAACATATTTAAACTTTACAGAAACACACAGTGACTGGATGATGTCATCAGTGATGTCATCAGTGATGTCATTTGAGATGTCATCAGTGATGTCATCAGTGATGTCACTGACCATGTCATGAATGATGTAATATGTGACGTCATCAGCAGTGCATTGCGGGGGCGCGAGTTATAGTTAGCTGAACTAACTATAACGGGGAAATTTCTCTGGTTTTGTACGAGTGAAATGTCCAACTAACTATAACCTCCCTGAAACCTGTGGTTTTTTCAGTGAATTTCTAAGGTTTTTTAAATGCTAATTTCTAACTGGAGAGGTGTGGTGCAGCGGCCAGGGCAGCTGACTTCGGAGCACAGGGCTCACGGTTCGATCCCGGGCTCCGATGGCAGCTCTGCTCAGCACCATGTGACTCTGGGCAATAGCTCACTTAATTTCCACAACGGCCCCCAGCGCCTTGAGACCCGTAAGGGTGAGTAGTTCGCGCTTTACAAATACGGATTTATATTTATTTATTTATTTATTATTTATTATTATTATTATTATTTATTTATTATTATTTATTATTTATTATATTATTATTATTATTATTATTTATTTATTATTTATTTATATTTATTTATTTATTATTATTTATATTATTATTTATTATTATATATTATTATTATTTATTATTTATTATTTATTATTTATTTATTATTATTATTATATTTATTATTTATTTATATTTATTATTTATATTATTTATTTAACTATAACGTCCCTGAAACCTATGATTTTTTTCAGTGAATTTCAAAGGTTTTTAAATGCTAATTTCTAACTATAACGTCCCTGAAACCTATGGTTTTTTCAGTGAATATATATATAGATATATATAATGACAAATCCCAGCACACATACAATCAATATTTACAAAAGAGTCAAATGATTTGTAGCAAGACAAACAATTTAGGACATGTATATTGTAGGTTTAATCTTCTTGAAGCTCCAGCCAACACGTGTTTCGTCGATTGGGAGTAGAACCCGCGACTTCCTCAGGGCTTTATATGTTCTGGAAGAGATGTTGTGCATCCATGCCGCGTTATAATTCCGTCCCGGCCTTATTATATTTGGGAAAATGTACAAGGTCACCACTTCTGTCTCGTAAGATGTCCAGACATTCACTGCTAAGTATTGTGTCCGAAGTGGAGTTTATAGTTGGCGGGTCTGTGTTTAGTCAGCCCGCAAGCACTGTTCGTTGCTGGAACATTGTAGCGTCCGACTGCGGCGCCTCGGTATTGTCATTAATTCGTACAGATCTTCGGATCTGAATTGTGGGGTGTTGGGTGATCACCCCCTCCCTGGGCACCATACACCTAAATAGCTATAGCATCTAAGAGACCAATATTAGAGAGCGCCACCACCACACAGGGCACTATCATCCTAACTATTATTGCACATATATATATATATATATATATATATATATATATATATATATATATATATATATATTCACTGAAAAAACCATAGGTTTTAGGGACAGTTATAGTTAGTTGGACATTTCACTCGTACAAAACCATAGAAATTCCCCGTTATAGTTAGTTCAGCTAACTATAACTCGCGCCCCGCAATGCACTGCTGATGACGTCACATATTACATCACTCATGACATGGTCAGTGACATCACTGATGACATCACTGATGACATCTCAAATGACATCACTGATGACATCACTGATGACATCATCCACTGACTGTGTGTTTCTGTAAAGTTTAAATATGTTTAATATATATAGGGAAAGGTGTATTGAAGAATGAGTGGGTGTATAAGTGTCTGAATGGATGATTTAGTACGTGAGTGACTGACTCTACAAGTGAGTGATTAAATGTATCTTACTGAATGCATGGGTTAGTGACTAAACTGTGTGAATGTCTGTATCCGTCTGTCTGTTGGTTTGTAAGCGGCTGCATGGCTTTCTGAATAGCTACATGAGTGTCTACATGGGTTATTGATTGATTGTCTGAGTATCTGTATGGGTGCCTGAGTGTTTGTGTGGGTGGGGTGTGTGTGACTCTGTGCATAGATGTGTGAGTTGGTGATTCACTGGGTGCATGGTTTCAAGAGTGCATCTGTGATGGACTGTATGGGTGGGTGAGTGTGTGTATGGGTGTGTTAGTGATTGAATGTATATCTCAGTGGTACATGTGTGAGTAACTACATATGTGAAAGGCAGTATATATGTGTGTTGGAGTATATAAATGGCTATAAGTGAGAGTGTGTGATTGTGAGAGTGGCTGTATGGATGAGTGTGAACTTGTATCAGTGATTGTATAAGAGCGTAAGAATGTGCTAGTATTTGTATGAGTAAGTGAGCTGGTGTGTGTATAACTGTATAGGTGAGTAAATGGGTGTGTGATTAAGTTTTTGCATGACTGACTAGGTGTGTGAGTACCTCTATGGATGAGTGGCGGTGTGTGAGTGTTTATATAGGTGTATGAGTGCATATGATAGTCCTGTACTGAGTGACTAAGTATGAGTGACTGTACGGGTGAGTGAGTGGATGTGTGTGTAGACCTAAGAATCAGTGAGTGGGTATCTAGTTTTTGGTGTTGGAGTGTCTATGGTTTTGAGAATGGCAGTCTGTAATTTAGAGTGGGTGTATCAAAAGTTATATTAGGGTGTGAGAAGATGCATGAAATTATCACATGGATGATGTCATCAGTGATGTCATTTGAGATGTCATCAGTGATGTCATCAGTGATGTCACTGACCATGTCATGAGTGATGTAATATGTGACGTCATCAGCAGTGCATTGCGGGGTTGCGAGTTATAGTTAGCTGAACTAACTATAACGGGGGAATTTCTATGGTTTTGTACGAGTGAAATGTCCAACTAACTATAACTGTCCCTAAAACCTATGGTTTTTTCAGTGAATTTCAAAGGTTTTTTAAATGCTAATTTCTAACTATAACGTGTCTGAAACCTATGGTTTTTTCAGTGAATTTCAAAGGTTTTTTAAATGCAAATTTCTAACTATAACGTGCCTGAAACCTATGATTTTTTAAGTGAATTTCAAAGGTTTTTTAAATGCTAGTTTCTAACTATGCCTACAGAGGTAGGACATGTGAAGAAAGAAGAAAAAACGCACAGAAAGAAGCAAAAGATGTGCAGAAAGAACCAACAGAGGAGCAGAAAGAGGCCTTGTTGCAAAATCATCCTGTGCCCACAACTTTTTCAGACGGGTACTGGTGGTAACTGACTCTGACTAACCAGAGCCAGTGCTATGCTAAAAGACACTTAGAATACAGTGAAAACACCTACATACACTAGGGAACACTATGCGTTGGGGTACCCCTGTGATTAGCATGACCTCCTCTGCAAGTCCCTAGTACATAATAGGGCAGGGGATTAAAACTACCTCTTAAAACGCGCTACAGGGCGCGTTTGCACAGTGGTGAAGGGAGGGGGGGCAAGAGGTGACATGTGTGCAAACGCACCCCGTGGCGCGTTTTAAGTTGCGGGATTAAGTCCCCTTGAATTCTGAGGGTCCCTGGGGCCCAACTAGCCCCCCAGGTACCTACAGTTAGGACCACAGAGCTGAGTTGCAGAGAGGCGTTCCGAGGCCACGCACCTTTTTTCACCTCTCTGCAACGCAACTCTGTTGTGCTTACTGAAGGTACCTGGTGGGCTAGTTGGCCCCCAGGGTCCCTCAGGATTCAAAGGGAATTAATTCCCCAACTTAAAACGCACCACAGGGCGTGTTTGCGCACATGTCACCTGAGGCCCCGCCCCCTCCCTTCACCACTGTGCAAACGCGCCCCATGGTGCGTTTTAAGTTGGGGGATTAGGTCACCTTGAATCCTGAGGGTCCCTGGGGCCCAACTAGCCCACTAGGTACTTCCAGTAAGCACCACAGGCCTGCGTTGCAACGCCTGTAACAAATTGTGCAGTTGTGTTTAGGTAGTGAAGAGGGTCGTGCTGGGGGTAGTGTTTTAGGGTTTAGGGTAGTGCAGTGGTGTTTGTGTAGTGTAGGGGGTCGTGCTGGGGGTAGTGATTTAGGGTAGTGCAGTGGTGTTTGGATAGTGTAGGGGGTACTGCTGGGGGTAGTGTTTTAGGGTTTAGGTTAGTGCAGTGGTGTTTGGGTAGTGTAGGGGTACTGCTGGGGGTAGTGTTTTAGGGTTTAGGGTAGTGCAGTGGTGTTTGTGTAGTGTAGGGGTAGTGTTTTAGGGTTTAGGGTAGTGCAGTGGTGTTTGTGTAGTGTAGGAGGTCATGTTTTAGGGTTTAGGGTAGTGCAGTGGTCTTTGGGTAGTGTAGGGAGTCGTGCGGGGGTAGTGTTTTAGGGTTTAGGGTAGTGTAGGGGGTCATGCAGGGGGTAGTGTTTTAGGGATTAGGGTAGTGCATTGGTGTTTGGGTAGTGTAGGGGGTCATGCGGGGGTAGTGTTTTAGGGTTTAGGGCAGTGCAGTGGTGTTTAGGTAGTGTAGGGGGTCGTGCTGGGGGAGTGTTTTAGGGTTTAGGGCAGTGCAGTGGTGTTCGGGTAGTGTAGGGGGTCGTGCTGGGGGAGTGTTTTAGGGTTTAGGGCAGTGCAGTGGTGTTCGGGTAGTGTAGGGGGTCGTGCTGGGGGTAGTGTTTGAGGGTTTAGGGCAGTGCAGTCGTGTTCGGGTAGTGTAGGGGGTTGTGCTGGGGGTAGTATTTTAGGGTTTAGGGCAGTGCAGTGGTGTTTGGGCAGTGTAGGGGGTAATGCTGGGGGTGGTGTTTAAGGGTTTAGGGCAGTGCAGTGGTGTTCGGGCAGTGTAGGGGGTCGTGCTGGGGGTGGTGTTTCAGGGTTTAGGGCAGTGCAGTGGTGTTCGGGCAGTGTAGGGGGTGGTGTTTCAGGGTTTAGGGCAGTGCAGTGGTGTTGGGGCAGTGTAGGGGGTCGTGCAGGGGGTGGTGTTTCAGGGTTTAGGGCAGTGGTGTTCGAGCAGTGTAGGGGGTCGTGCTGGGGGTGGTGTTTCAGGGTTTGGGGCAGTGCAGTGGTGTTCGAGCAGTAAAGGGGGTCGTGCTGGGGGTGGTGTTTCAGGGTTTAGGGCAGTGCAGTGGTGTTCGGGCAGTGTAGGGGGTGCTGCAGGGGGTGGTGTTTCAGGGTTTAGGGCAGTGCAGTGGTGTTCGGGCAGTGTAGGGGGTCATGCAGGGGGTGGTGTTTCAGGGTTTAGGGCAGTGCAGTGGTGTTCGGGCAGTGTAGGGGGTCGTGCTGGGCCTGGTGTTTCAGGGTTTAGGGCAGTATAGTGGTGTTCGGGCAGTGTAGGGGGTCGTGCTGGGGCTGGTGTTTCAGTGTTTAGGGCAGTGCAGTGGTGTTCGGGCAGTGTAGGGGGTCATGCTGGGGCTGGTGTTTCAGGGTTTAGGGCAGTGCAGTGGTGTTCGGGCAGTGTAGGTGGTCGTGCTGGGGCTGGTGTTTCAGGGTTTAGGGCAGTGCAGTGGTGTTCGGGCAGTGTTGGGGGTCATGCTAGGGCTGGTGTTTCAGGGTTTAGGGCAGTGCAGTGGTGTTCGGGCAGTGTAGGGGGTCTTGCTGGGGCTGGTGTTTCAGGGTTTAGGGCAGTGCAGTGGTGTTCGGGCAGTGTAGGGGGTCGTGCTGGGGGTGGTGTTTCAGGGTTTAGGGCAGTGCAGTGGTGTTTGGGCAGTGTAGGGGGTCATGCTGGGGCTAGTGTTTCAGGATTTAGGGCAGAGCAATGGTGTTCAGGCAGTGTAGGGGTTTTGCTGGAGGTGGTGTTTCAGGGTTTAGGGCAGTGCAGTGGTGTTCGTGCAGTGTAGGGGGTGGTGTTTCAGGGTTTAGGGCAGTGGTGTTCAGGCAGTGTAGGGGGTCTTGCTGGGGTTGATGTTTCAGGGTTTAGGGCAGTGCAGTGGTGTTCGGGCAGTGTAGGGGGTCGTGCTGGGGGTGGTGTTTCAAGGTTTAGGGCAGTGCAGTGGTGTTCCGGCAGTATAGGAGGTCGTGCAGGGGGTGGTGTTTCAGTGTTTAGGGCAGTGCAGTGGTATTCGGGCAGTGTAGGGGGTCGTGCAGGGGGTGGTGTTTCAGGGTTTAGGGCAGTGCAGTGGTGTTTGGGCAGTGTAGGGGGTCGTGCAGGGGGTGGTGTTTCAGGGTTTAGGGCAGTGCAATGGTGTTCGGCCAGTGTAGGTGGTCTTGCTGGGGGTGGTGTTTCAGGCTTTAGTGCAGTGGTGTTCGGGCAGTGTAGGGGGTCTTGCTGGGGGTGGTGTTTCAGGGTTTAGGGCAGTGCAGTGGTGTTCGGGCAGTGTAGGGGGTCTTGCTGGGGCTGGTGTTTCAGGGTTTAGGGCAGTGCAGTGGTGTTCGGGCAGTGTAGGGGGTCGTGCTGGGGCTGGTGTTTGAGGGTTTAGGGTAGTGCAGTGGAGTTCGGGCAGTGTAGGGGGTCGTGCTGGGGCTGGTGTTTCAGGGTTTAGGGCAGTGCAGTGGTTTTCGGGCAGTGTAGGCGGTCGTGCTGGGGCTGGTGTTTCAGGGTTTAGGGCAGTGCAGTGGTGTTCGGGCAGTGTACGGGGTTGTGCTGGGGCTGGTGTTTCAGGGTTTAGGGCAGTGCAGTGGTGTTTGGGCAGTGTAGGGGGTCATGCTGGGGGTGGTGTTTCAGCGTTTAGGGCAGTGCAGTGGTGTTCGGGCAGTGTAGGGGGTCGTGCTGGGGCTGGTGTTTCATGGTTTAGGGCAGTGCAGTGGTGTTCGGGCAGTGTAGGGGGTCGTGCTGGGGTGGTGTTTCAGGGTTTAGGGCAGTGCAGTGGTGTACGGGCAGTGTAGGGGGTCTTGCTGGGGGTGGTGTTTCAGGGTTTAGGGCAGTGGTGTTCGGGCAGTGTAGGGCGTCTTGCTGGGGGTAGTGTTTCGGGGTTTAGGGCAGTGCAGTGGTGTTCGTGGCAGTGTAGGGGGTCGTGCTGGGGGTGGTGTTTCAGGGTTTAGGGCAGTGCAGTAGTGTTCGGGCAGTGTAGGGGATCGTGCAGGGGTGGTGTTTCAGGGTTTAGGGCAGTGCAGTGGTGTTCGGGCAGTGTAGGGGGTCGTGCTGGGGGTGGTGTTTCAGGGTTTAGGGCAGTGCAGTGGTGTTCGGGCAGTGTAGGGGGTCTTGCTGGGGGTGGTGTTTCAGGGTTTAGGGCAGTGGTGTTCTGGCAGTGTAGGGGGTCTTGCTGGGGGTGGAGTTTCAGGGTTTAGGGCAGTGCAGTGGTGTTCGGGCAGTGTAGGGGGTCTTGCTGGGGGTAGTGTTTCAAGGTTTAGGGCAGTGCAGTGGTGTTCGTGCAGTGTAGGGGGTCGTGCTGGGGATGGTGTTTCAGGGTTTAGGGCAGTGCAGTAGTGTTCGGGCAGTGTAGGGGGTCGTGCAGGGGTGGTGTTTCAGGGTTTAGGGCAGTGCAGTGGTGTTCGGGCAGTGTAGGGGGTCGTGCTGGGGATGGTGTTTCAGGGTTTAGGGCAGTGCAGTGGTGTTCGGGCAGTGTAGGGGGTCGTGCTGGGGATGGTGTTTCAGGGTTTAGGGCAGTGGTGTTCGGGCAGTGTAGGGGGTCTTGCTGGGGTGATGTTTCAGGGTTTAGGGCAGTGCAGTGGTGTTCGGGCAGTGTAGGAGGTCTTGCTGGGGGTAGTGTTTCAGGGTTTAGGGCAGTGCAGTGGTGTTCGGGCAGTGTAGGGGTCATGCTGGGGTGGTGTTTCAGGGTTTAGGGCAGTGCAGTGGTGTTCGGGCAGTGTAGGGGGTCGTGAAGGGGGTGGTGTTTCAGGGTTTAGTGCAGTGGTGTTCGGGCAGTGTAGGGGGTCGTGCTAGGGTATGTGTTTCAGGGTTTAGGGCAGTGCAGTGGTGTTCAGGCAGTGTAGGGGGTCGTGCAGGGGCTGGTGGTTCAGGGTTTAGGGCAGTGCAGTGGTGTTCGGGCAGTGTAGGGGGTCGTGCTGTGGGTAGTGTTTTAGGGTTTAGGGTAGTGCAGTGGTGCTTGTGTAGTGTAGGGGGTCGTGCTGGGGGTAGTGTTTTAGAGTTTAGGGTAGTGCAGTGGTGTTTGTGTAGTGTAGGGGGTCATGTTTTAGGGTAGTGCAGTGGTGTTTGGGTAGTGTAGGGGGTCGTGCTGGGGTAGTGTTTTAGGATTTAGGTTAGTGCAGTGGTGTTTGGGTAGTGTAGGGGGTCGTGCTGGGGGTAGTGTTTTAGGGTTTAAGGTAGTACAGTGGTGTTTGTGTAGTGTAGGGGGTCGTGCTGGGGGTAGTGTTTTAGGGTAGTGCAGTGGTACTTGTGTAGTGTAGGGGGTCGTGCTGGGGGTAGTGTTTTAGAGTTTAGGGTAGTGCAGTGGTGTTTGTGTAGTGTAGGGGGTCATGTTTTAGGGTAGTGCAGTGGTGTTTGGGTAGTGTAGGGGGTCGTGCTGGGGGTAGTGTTTTAGGATTTAGGTTAGTGCAGTGGTGTTGGGGTAGTGTTTTAGGGTTTAGGGTAGTGCAGTGGTGTTTGTGTAGTGTAGGGGGTCATGCTGGGGGTAGTGTTTTAGGGTTTAGGATAGTGCAGTGGTGCTTGTGTAGTGTAGGGGGTCGTGCTGGGGTAGTGTTTTAGGGTTTAGGGTAGTGCAGTGGTGTTTTTGAGTGTAGGGGGTCATGTTTTAAGATGCAACGCTCCAATACCTGACCAGTCTGCACTACATAAACCTGCAAAAAAACTAAAAATAAAAAGTGTTTTGCACACTTTTGTCATTGGGCTATATGTGGGCTACATCTCGGTAATATATGTGCTACATTTGGGCTCTTTTTTCACTGGTGGCCATCTTGGAAGACTTCTTTGTTATGAAGTTTCCTAATTTCCTCATTTACTGCAGTCTCCTCAGTAGGAAATGCTTTCAGTTTTTTACTTTGATTCCATCAAGAAGGCATTCAGATGTGTCACACATTTGCCATAAATTCAGAATGTTATTACTCTAGTTGTTCATTAGATCACTGTAGTAAAGCTACTGCTCACCAAGGAGTTAACTGGAAGTCTACTGCTGGTATTGAAAGTGATTGTTTCAGTCTGCATGTCAGAATTTTCTAATGAAATAGAAGAGGATTTGAGATCTCACTTAAAACATGCACTAAATTTTCTTTTTGCAGCACTAACCATAATTTCTATGGCAAAATGAACCCCCTCATTTTGTTCCTTTTTAAATTAAATGTTTTAAGTGTTACCAGTTTATTCCAATCAAGATGGCTTCAGGTGTGCCATACTTTTGTCATAAGTAAGGCTGTTAGCACTCTAGTTGTTCTTTAGAACACTCTGGGAAGCTGCAGTAGAACACAAAGGCATCAACTGACAGGCTGCTCCTGTTGAAATATAACAGGAAGATATTTGAGATCTCACTTAAAACATGTCCTAATTTTTCTTTCTACAGCACTAACCATAATTTCTATGGCAAAATGAACCCCCTCATTTTGTTCATTTTTAAATTAAATGTTTTAAGTGTTACCAGTTTATTCCAATCAAGATGGCTTCAGGTGTGCCATACTTTTGTCATAAGTAAGACTGTTAGCGCTCTAGTTGTTCTTTAGAACACTCTGGGAAGCTGCAGTAGAACACAAAGGCATCAACTGACAGGCTTCTCCTGTTGAAATATAACAGGAAGATATTTGAGATCACACTTGAAACATGTCCTAATTTTTCTTTCCAGAGCACTAACCATAATTTCTATGACAAGATGAACCCCATCATTTTGTTCCGTTTTAAATTAAATGTTTTAAGTGTTACCAGTTTATTCCAATCAAGATGGCTTCAGGTGTGCCATACTTTTGTCATAAGTAAGGCTGTTAGCACTCTAGTTGTTCTTTAGAACACTCTGGGAAGCTGCAGTAGAACACAAAGGAATCAACTGACAGTCTCTGCCCTTGTTGGATGTACATGTTTTACTGAGAATGTCAGACTTCATTCTCACATGACTGAGAAAGATAATGTGAATTTACAGAAAATATGCTCTCATTTTAGCTTCTGGGGCACCTTCCAAAACTGTATGGGACAAGCATGTGAAAATAGTTTTCTCTCAAACATGATTCATGATATCCCAGCAGAAGGTTTTTCACAGGGTAAAATCACCTTAGAACACACCACAGTTCCTGAAATTAGTATGGTACCATCAACAAATGAATTCTAATGTAACTAAAGTCTGTTATCACCCTTTCTAGTTCTCCTTTTGGTAACCCTCAAAATCTTCGATTCACTACAATGCATTTCAAAGGGGTACTATCATTTATATTGGTCCCAAGATGGCTGCCAGCAATTCCAGGATGAAGTGCTGACAGCCAATTAGATCTCACGATGACATGTGTGGTTAGGCTCCGCCCAGATATATATGTGTTTTTACTTTTGATTTTCTCAGCAACTACTGAACGGATTTACACCATTTAACAAAAAGCGTTCTTTTGAACCAAGAACTACCTCTTTGCCAAATTTGGTGTAATTCCGTTCAGCAGTTCGGGCTGTAGCTTTGCATAAAGTTTCCTATGGGAAATTGATTTTTGACTCTTATTTTTTTAATTTCTCCGCAACTACTGAACGGATTTACACCATTTAACAAAAAGGGTTCTTTCTGAACCAAGAACTACCTCTTTGCCAAATTTGGTGTAATTCCGTTCAGCAGTTCGGGCTGTAGCCGTGTCTAAAGTTTCCTATGGGAAAATGAATGGGGAAAACACGTTTTGGGACCCCCTTTTTCTCGGCCCCCGCTTGACGAATCACCCTGAGACTTTCAGGGTAGGAGCGGACCGGAGCGGGCCATAAAGTTTGAAAATTTCGCGAAGATTCGTCAACCGACGCAAGAGTTATTTCAAATAGAATGTCGCGATTTCCTATGGAAAATAGGTCCTAACTATAACTATCTACTGGCGACCGCCAGTAGATAATATATATATATATATATATATATATATATATATATATATATATATATATATATATTCACTGAAAAAACCATAGGTTTCAGGTACGTTATAGTTAGAAATTAGCATTTAATAAACCTTAGAAATTCACTGAAAAAACCATAGGTTTCAGGGACGTTATAGTTAGCTGGACATTTCACTCTTACAAAACCATAGAAATTCCACCGTTATAGTTAGTTCAGCTAACTATAACTCGTGCACCCGCAATGCACTGCTCATGACGTCACATATTACATCATTCATGACATGGTCAGTGACATCACTGATGACATCTCAAATGACATCACTGATGACATCACTGATGACATCATCCACGTGAAAATCTGATGCACCTCCTCACACTCTAATATAACCTTTGATACACCCACTGTAAAATACAGACTACCATTTTCTAAATCATTGACACACCAATACCAGTTACTACATACGCACTCACTGATTCCTAGGTCTACACACACATCCACTCATTCACCCATAGAATCACTCATACATGCAGTCACTCATCAAGACAACACTATCATATGCACTCATACACCTATACAGACACTCACACACCGCCACTCATCCATGCAGTTACTCACACACCTAGTCAGTCATGCAAAGAATCAATCACACTCCCATTTACTCACCTATACAATTATACACACACCACCTCACTTATTCATACAGATACTAACGCATAATTACTCTCTTATATAATCAGTGATACAAGTACACACTCATCCATACAGCCAGTCTCACAATCACTGACTCTCATGTATAGTCATTTATATACTTCAACTCTCACATACACTGCCTTTTACATATGTAGTTACTTGGACATGTACCACTGAGACATCCATTCACTCACCAACACACCCATACACACACTCACGCACACATACAGTTGTTTCCACATGCACTCTTGAACCCATACACCCAGTGAATCAACCACTCACACATCTATGCACAGAGTCACACACCTCCCACCCACCAACACACACTCAATTTCCCCAAAAAATACTCAGACAACCAATCAATAACCTATATAGACACTCATGTAGCTACTGACCAACCCATGCAGCAGCTTACTCAACAACAGACAGACTGATACAGACATTCACACAGTTTAGTCACTAACCCATGCATTCAGTAAGACATATTTAATCACTCACTTATACAGTCAGTTACGCACCTACTAAATCCTCCATGCAGACACTTATACACCCACTCATTCTTCAATACACATTGGAATATATATAAAACATATTTAAACTTTACAGAAACACACAGTCACTGGATGATTTCATCAGTGATGTAATAAGTGATGTCATTTGAGATGTCATCAGTGATGTCATCAGTGATGTCACTGACCATGTCATGAATGATGTAATATGTGACATCATGAGCAGTGCATTGTGGGTGTGCGAGTTATAGTTAGCTGAACTAACTATAACGGTAGAATTTCTATGGTTTTGTAAGAGTGAAATGTCCAGCTAACTATAACGTCCCTGAAACCTATGGTTTTTTCAGTGAATTTCTAAGGTTTTTTAAATGCTAATTTCTAACTATAACGTACCTGAAACCTATGGTTTTTTCAGTGAATTTCAATGGTTTTTTAAATGCTAATTTCAAATTATGACATCCCTATTAAGTCCCCTTGAATCTTGAAGGTCCCTGCTGGCCAAGTAGCCCACCAGGTACATCCAGTAAGCGCCACAGAGCTGCTTTTCAGAGAGGTGTTCTGAGGCCACGCCCCTTTTTACACCACGCTGCAAACGTGGCTTCTGGTGCACTGCTGCTCAGAGGATGAAGTCCACTTGTGTCTTGAGGTCCTCAGGACACAAGAGGACCTCATCGCCCCACCAGCAGTGCACCAGAAGCCGCGTTTGCAGAGTGGTGTAAAAAGGGGCATGGCCTCGGAGCACCTCTCTGCAACGCAGCCCTGTGGCGTTTACAAGAGGTACCTGGTGGACTAGTTGGCCCCCAGGGACCCACAGGATTGAAGGGGAATTAATCCCCCAACTTAAAACACGCCACAGGGCGCGTTTGCACTGTGGTGCAGGGAGGGGGCGGGGCCTGATGTGACAAGTGTGCAAACACGCCCTCTGGCGCATTTTAAGTTGGGGGATTAAGTCCCCTTGAATGCTGAGGGTCCCTGAGGGCCAACTAGCCCACCAGCTACCTCCAGTAAGTGCCACAGAGCTGCGTTGCACACTTGTCAAATCAGGCCCCGCCCCCTCCCTGCACCACTGTGCAAACGCGCCCCTTGGTGCGTTGTAAATTGGGGGATTAAATCCCCTTGAGTCCTGAGGGTCCCTGGGGTCCAACTAGCCCACCAGGTACCTCCAGTAAGTGCCACAGAGCTGCTTTGCAGAGAGGTGGTCAGAGGCCACGCCCCTTTTTACACCACTCTGCAAACGCGGCTTCTGGTGCACTGCTGGTGGGGCGATGAGGTCCTCTTGTGTCCTGAGGACCTCAGGACACAAGTGGACTTCATTGTCCGAGCAGCAGTGCGCCAGAAGCCGCGTTTGCAGCGTGGTGTAAAAAGGGGCAAGGCCTAGGAACACCTCTCTGCAAGGCAGCCCTGTGGCATATACTGGAGGTACCTGGTGGGCTAGTTTGCCCCCAGGGACCCCCAGTATTGAAGGGGAATTAATTCCCCAACTAAAAACGCACCACAGGGCACGTTTGCAGAGTGTTGCTGGGAGGGGGCGGGGCCTCCGGCACGATGCCGGTCTAATTTTTATTTTTTAGAAGGGGGCTGTGTTGTCCCCCTTCTTTTTCCATTTTGTGGGCCCTGGGAACCCCATCCCCCAGGGCCTGACCCTTTTTAAAAAAAATAATAATAATGTAAACGGGAAGGGGGCCGCGTGGGCTCCCCTCCTGTGGCCAATTTCGGCCCCGGGAACCCCATCCCCCAGGGCATGGCCACATATATTTATTTTTTTAAGGAGGGGGCTGCATGGCCCCCCTCCTGAGGCCTCTATTGGCCCCGGGGACCCCATCCCCCTGGGCCGGCCTTTATTTTTTATTTATTTTTTTATTTTTTGGGGGAGGGGGACCACGTGGCCTCCCTCCCGGGCCACTTCTAGCCCCGGGGACCCCATCCCCCGGGGCATGGCCAGTATTTATGTATTTTTTAAATATATTTGGAGCGGGCCGTGTGGCCCCCCTCCTCAGGCCATTTATGGCCCCGGGGACCCCATCCCACAAGGCCGGCCTTTCCTTTTTTTTTTTTTTTTTTTTAGGGGAGGGGGGCCACGTGGCCCCCCTCCCGGGCCACTTGTAGCCCCGGGGACCCCATCCCCTGGGGCCTGGCCACTCCGTTGGGGACCATGGGGGGAGCCCCAATGCCCCCACGGTCTTGCCGGCTCCCCGCCTCCTGCGGGAGCCGGCATTGCTTTTCCACACGGGGAACTGCTGACATGCAGCTCCCCTTGTGGAAAAGCAATCTGGTTTGGATTTTGGAAGCGAGAGCAGAAAACCTGCTCTCGCTTCCAAAATCCAAACCAGTGTTTGCTATGGCAGGGCGGGAGCCGCCCTGCCATAGCAAACAGCAGTGTCCCGGGGTTGGGCACCCCGGGAAACTACAGGAGCCGGCCCTGGGGGGTGGCGGTCCCCAGGGCCATCAAGGGCTCCAGGAGGGGGGCCGCGCGGCCCCCCTCCCAACGTGTTTGAAGCCCCGTGGAGGTGGTGGTCCCCAGGGCATGGGGGTCCATAACAGACCCCCGATTTTAAACTTAGAGTGCCCCGGGGAGGTGGTGGTCCCCGGGGCATGTGGGGGGCTTGAGCACTCCCCCACACATCTCTTTTTAATAAACAAAGAGCCCCAGGGAGGTTGCGGTCCCCGGGGCAGTGTGGGGGGGATTGGGACCCCCCACGCTTTATTTTCTACAGCCCCGGGGAGGTGGCGGGCCCCCGCTATTTTTTTGGGGCAATGCCCCTGGGACCTGGCCTACCTGGGGGCCTCATTTAAATGAAGCGCGGGAGCCCGCGCTTCATTTTTTTAAAAATTTCGGCGGGATTCGCCACCCCAATGCGAATTCCGCTGACATTATTTTAAAAAAATGCTTTTTTTGGCCCTGGGGGTCCTTGTGGGACCCCCTGAGCAGGCTTGGGGGGTCAGGGTGTTTCTACCCTGCCCCCTTTTCTTGTTTTTCAACTTTGTTTTACTGTTTTCTTGTGACTCGGTTCTACAGAGTCACAAGATGGCTGCCAACACTTCCTGGTTTGGAGTGTTGGCAGCCAATCAAAGTGAATCTCGTGGTCGGGAGGGCTCGCAAATCCACCGCGTCCCTAGATATCGAAACTTTTATTTTTGAATTTCTCAGCAACTACTGAACGGATTTACACTATTTAAAAAAGGACGCTTTCTGAACCAAGCACTACCTTTTTGCCAAATTTGGTGTAATTCCGTTCAGCAGTTCGGGCTGTAGCCTTGGCTAAAGATTCCTATGGGAAATTGATTTTCCGACCTCTATTTTTTGCATTTCTCAGGAACTACCAAACGGATTTACACCATTTAACAAAAAGGACTCTTTCTGAACCAAGGGCTACCTTTTTGCCAAATTTGGTGTAATTCCGTTCAGCAGTTCGGGCTGTAGCCGTGTCTAAAGTTTCCTAAGGAAAATAACATGGAGAAAACACATTTTGGGACCCCCCTTTTCTCTCGGCCCCCGCTTGGCAACTCACCCCAAAACTTTCAAGACAGGAGCTGACCGAAGCGCCCCACTAGTTTTGAAAATTTCGCGATGATTCGTCAAACGACGCCAAAGTTATTGGGAAAACAATAAATGCTTTTCCTATGGAAAATAGGTCCTAACTATAACTACCTACTGGCGACCGCCAGTAGGTAATATATATATATATATATATATTCACTGAAAAAAACCATAGGTTTCAGGGGCATTATAGTTAGTTGGACATTTCACTCGTACAAAACCATAGAAATTCCCCTGTTATAGTTAGTTCAGCTAACTATAACTCGCGCGCCCGCAATGCACTGCTGATGACGTCACATATTACATCACTCATGACATGGTCAGTGACATCACTCATGACATCACTGATGACATCTCAAATGACATCACTGATGACATCACTGATGACATCATCCTTGTGATAGAGTGGCAGACCTCCTCTCACCCTAATATAACCTTTGATACACACACTCAAAAATACAAACTAACATTTTCAAAACAATGGACATACCAATACCAGTTACAACACACCTATTCAGTAATTCCAAGATCTACACACACATCCACTCATTCACCAACAGTCCCTATACAGTCACTCATACATGTACTCACTCATCATATGTACTCATACACCTATACATCCTGTTACACACCGCCACTCATCCATAGAGTTACTCACACACATAGTCACACATGCAAACAAAGTATCAAACATCCATTTACTTGCATATACAGTTATACACACACTACCACACTTACTTCTACAGAAACTTACACATACTTACTCTCTTAAACAATCACTTATAGAAACACCTACTTATTTGTACAGGAACTCTTCCAATCTCTCACTCTCACATATACTCACTTATATACACCAATACTCACATATACTAGTTTAAAACATATGTAGTTACTCATAAAGACACTATTGAGACAGTCATTCACTCACTAACACACCCATACACATACTCATCCACCTATACAGTCCTGCACACATGCTGTCTTCAACACATACAAACAGTGAGTCACTCATTCATGCATCTATGCACCAAGTAATACCCCCACCGAACCATACAGACACTCAGACACTCATACTGATACTCAAAAAACCAACTAATAACCCATATAGACACTCATGTAGCTACTCACCAACCCATGCAGCCACTTATACACAAAGTGAGAGACTGATACAGATATTTTCATATTTAAACATTACTCACTAACCCATGTATTCACTAAGATACACTTAGTCAGTTATACAATCAATTTTACAAAAAAAAATCATCCATTTATACACTTATATACCCATTTATTCTTCCATCGACCTTGAGATATACATATATAAAACATATTTAATTTTCAGAAAAACACACATTCACTGGATGATGTCATCAGTGATGTCATCAGTGATGTCATTTGAGATGTCATCAGTGATGTCATGAGTGATGTCACTGACAATGTCATGAGTGATGTAATATGTGACGTCATCAGCAGTGCATTGCGGGCGCGCGAGTTATAGTTAGCTGAACTAACTATAACGGGGGAATTTCTATGGTTTTGTACGAGTGAAATGTCCAACTAACTATAACGCCCTGAAACCTATGGTTTTTTCAGTGAATTTCTAAGGTTTTTTAAATGCTAATTTCTAACTATAACATGCCTGAAACCTATGGTTTTTCAGTGAATATATATATTTATTATACTATGTATACATGTGAAAATGTCTCGGTCCCCTGTTTGCCTCGGTGGCACGGAAAAAATGGGTGGAACTGACATCAGCACGCCGACGAGGTCCTCTTATGGCTCCGATGACGTCATACGGTGTCGCGAGCAGAGCCGTGCTTGTTGACGTGGGAGAGCTAGGAAAGAATTTCCGTGGAATGCTGGTGCAGGGGATATTCACCTAAGTGTTCAGGCTAGTCCTTTGGGAGCAACTGTTTATGTTGCCACTACAGAAACCGAAACCAGTGATCCGAGGGCAGAGGCCCTGCAGATGGCACACGAGGTGGGGTGCCCAGTCGTGTGCACTGGCGGGGCAGCGAAGTGACAAGCACCACAACCCACAAAAAAGGTAACGAGGGCACTGAATAACACAGGATCTTCTCTTTGTATCTGGCAGGAACAATGAAGTTAAAATACCCTATTACCAAAATGTAGAATTAGTGCTACAACGGTCTTCAAGAGGACCTGCGATGCCGCTTCTGCCTCCCGTACCCTGGAGGCGGCACATGGGTCACACGGTACGGTCATACTGCGATGGGACGCACACTCGTTGACCTCTCATGGCACTGCTCCACACTTCAGGGAGGACGCTTTCCATTAGCTATGTTTTCTGATGACATGTCGCGCCGGCCCCGTCCAACAACAGAACTCCTTTAGATCCAAACAGACTCTTCCACTCTCTCACCGGAAGTGAAACCAGGCCACGCGGACACTTTCACAATACAACAGGCGGGAATGCACTTTTCGGTAAAAAACCACATTCCTTCCTCCTAATTAATCAAATAAACGTCTCACTGAAGAACAGGGGCCAGCTTCAATCGGTAAACAGCCGTTACAACGACTTTTTACTTTGCGATACCATTACAACGCATGCATTACCACGCATGCGTTGTACATCACAAAGTCATTACTACACATTTTTTAGAACGCATGGTCATTTACCACGCATGCCTTTACAACGAATTTTGTTGTAAAGGTATGTATGGTAAATGACCATGCGTTCTAAAAAACATGTAGACGATCCATGTCATTGTAAGGAAACAGAGGCTGTTCCGTTTCCTCACAATGACGTGCACCGCCCCTCAGAGATGATGTGAAGCAGGAACCACGAGGAGAGAGGAACCATGAGGAGTGAGAGGTAAGGGGGATTGGGCATGGGGTGGGGTTTCTTTTCTAGGGTTTAGGGTAGTGCAGTGGTGTTTGGGTGGTGTAGGGGGTAGTGTTTTAGGGTTTAGGGTAGTGCAGTGGTGTTTGGGTAGTGTAGGGGGTCGTGCTGGGGGTAGTGTTTTAGGGTTTAGGGTAGTGCAGTAGTGTAGGGGGTCATGCTGGGGGTAGTGTTTTAGGGTTTAGGGTAGTGCTGTGGTGTATGGGTAGTGTAGGGGGTCGTGCTGGGGTAGTATTTTAGGGTTTAGGGTAGTGCAGTGGTGTTTGAGTAGTGTAGGGGGTCATGCTGGTGGTAGTGTTTTAGGGTTTAGGGTAGTGCAGTGGTGTTTGTGTAGTGTAGGGGGTCATGCTGGGGGTAGTGTTTTATGGTTTAGGGTAGTGCAGTGGTGTTTGGGTAGTGTAGCGGGTCGTGCTGGGGGTAGATTTAGGGTTTAGGGTAGTGCAGTGGTGTTTGGGTAGTGTAGGGAGTCGTGCTGGGGGTAGTGTTTTTGGGTGTAGGGTAGTGCAGTGGTGTTTGTGTAGTGTAGGGGGTTGTGCTGTGGGTAGTGTTTTATGGTTTATGTTAGTGCAGTGGTGTTTCGGTAGTGTAGGGGGTAGTGCTGGGGTAGTGTTTTAGGGTTTAGGGCAGTGCAGTGGTGTTTGTGTAGTGAAGGGGGGCATGCTGTGGGTAGTGATTTAGGGTTTAGGGTAGTGCAGTTGTGCTTGTGTAGTGTAGGGGGTCGTGTTTTAGGGTATAGGGTAGTGCAGTGGTGTTTGGGTAGTGTAGGGGGTCATGCTGGGGTTAGTGTTTTAGGGTTTAGGGTAGAGCAGTGGTGTTTGGGTAGTGTAGGGGGTCGTGCTGGGGGTAGTGTTTTAGGGTTTAGGGTAGTGCAGTGGTGTTTGTGTAGTGTGGGAGGTCATGCTGGGGTATATTTAGGGTTTAGTGTAGTGCAGTGGTGTTTGGGTAGTGGAGGGGGTAGTGTTTTAGGGTTTAGGGTAGGGCGCCCAACCAGCCACAATATCCGTGGACAAAGGGGATCCTGACTCTTTGAAACGCTCCGTCAATTGAATAATTTGGGTCAAGGGCCCTACCACGTCCAAGACCTATCAATTCCTTTCTTGGGATCCCTCATATACTTGGAGAAAAAGGTACATAGTTTCTCATCAATTTCAGGCGTGTGTGCCACCTTCCCCTTCAGTGAGGGCCTGGGGCATTCTCCCCTCATCCTATTCCTGACCTCCCTTTCAAGAGGTTGATGGATTTTCCCCACCACATACTCTGCCACTTTGCGTCAGGTGTCCACTCTGCCGACCTAGGATGGTAAATTTGGGTAGGCTCGAACATGTCCGAGTGGACCCCGCCCCCAACCGGGGACTGAGAGGAGTGGGACTCTGGACGCCAGGGACGCCGCGAGTCCTTATCCTCATCGGAGGAGAAATCGTCCTCCGATACACCCTCTCCCTCTAAGGGAAACCCGCTGTCGGGGTCTACAATAGTGGTGACAGTGTTGCAATTTTCTCCAGGTCCCTCCTCCTCCCGGCAGGGTGCATGTTTTAGCATTCACGCACTCTTGAGGAAGGTCTCCGTAAGTTTATCAAATCCTTCCAAGTGCCCCGCGTTATGCTTAACAGCCCTTTTATTCCCCATCTGGGAGCTACTTGGACCCGCCACCACCAGATCTGGGTCACTGAACACCCCAGGGATGCTTTTCACCAGCTTATCAACCTGATCCCTAAGAGGAGCCAGCGCCCTAGAAATAGCCAGAGAGAGGGCTTGGTCCACTGCTGGAGGGAGAAGTTGGTGGCCCATTCCTCCTCCACTTCCTGGTAGGAGGAGTAAAAATGGTCTTCTGGAGAAGACATGATAGCAGAGGGTGTGAGCACAGAACAAATGCCCTTAAAATCCTTAAGACAGCCCCTCGACGGTGCTCCAACAGCTGGGCTTTCCCCGAAGCTGTTATAAGAATAGACTGAGGCGCAATACCAATTACCACCACCAGGTGGCGCTGGTCACTAATGTGGCCGTGTGGGGAAAACACCGCGTAGCGGTGTCAAAATTAGGCGAGGGTTGGTCGGGAATCAAGCGGACACTAAAGGAGTGACCGGATTCCCAAACGCGCATAAAGACCAGCGGGAGCGCTCGACGGAGCTGCCTCGCTCGGACCCGACGCGCCTGACAGGATCTCACCGCGCGCAGAGCACACAGCGGGAGAAACTGCGAGGGGGAGAACGTGCTCGGGCAAGAGCCTGCTACGCAGGGAATATGAAACAATACCAAGGCAATAATGCTAATAACGTGCACAAGAAACCGCTATACAAACAGCAACAACGTCAGATTAAGCCAAGAATGTAAGGAATGCACTTAACTGACGAGCAGTGAAGAAAGAGGAAGCGGAAGGGACGTCACGATATTATATACGATGGACTGTGATATGATTGCCCTAATGGTTCATGGGTTGTGTAGTCTTTTGTTTAATGTTTGTTGTGTTACGTTTTCTTTGAACTGCTATGCAAATAAAGTGAGGAAAGATATGCATAATCCTCGCCTCCGTCTTGCCATAGAATTCATTAAACTTTATTTGATCTGATTTAGAAACATAGATCATAAAAGTGTACATAAAAACAGTAAATCCTCTTTCCTAATACAATACAGTGAGAATTAATTAAAACCAGTAGGTAAAAACGGGTGTTACAAAGCCCGGTTCAGAGCAACTTCAGGTTAACAGAATCGTAAAGTTCAATGTTTCGCAAGATCAATCTCATGTACTTTGTGCAAAATACGCAATAAGGGGTCCAAGTAAGATGTAACGCTCCAATACCTGACCAGTTTGCACTATATAAAACTGCAGAAAAACTAAAAATAAAAAGTGTTTTGCACACTTCTGTCATTGGGCTATATGTGGGCTACATCTGGGTGATATTTGTGCTACATTTGGGCTCTTTTTTCTCTGGTGGCCATCTTGGGAGACTTATTTGTTATGAAGTTTCCTAATTTCGTCATTTACTGCAGTCTCCTCAGTAGGAAATGCTTTCAGTTTTTTACTTTGATTCCATCAAGAAGGCATTCAGATGTGTCACACATTTGCCATAAATTCAGAATGTTAGCACTCTAGTTGTTCATTAGATCACTGTAGTAAAGCTACTGCTCACCAGGGAGTTAACTGGAAGTCTACTGCTGGTATTGAAAGTGATTGTTTCAGTCTGCATGTCAGAATTTTCTAATGAAATAGAAGAGGATTTGAGATCTCACTTAAAACATGCCCTAAATTTTCTTTCTGCAGCACTAACCATAATTTCTATGGCAAAATGAACCCCCTCATTTTGTTCCATTTTAAATTAAATGTTTTAAGTGTTACCAGTTTATTCCAATCAAGATGGCTTCAGGTGTGACATACTTTTGTCATAAGTAAGACTGTTAGCGCTCTAGTTGTTCTTTAGAACACTCTGGGAAGCTGCAGTAGAACACAAAGGCATCAACTGACGGGCTGCTCCTGTTGAAATATACCAGGAAGATATTTGAGATCTCACTTAAAACATGTCCTAATTTTTCTTTCTACAGCACTAACCATAATTTCTATGACAAAATGAACCTCCTCATTTTGTTCCTTTTTAAATTAAATGTTTTAAGAGCTACCAGTTTATTCCAATCAAGATGGCTTCAGGTGTGCCATAATTTTGTCATAAGTAAGACTGTTAGCGCTCTAGTTGTTCTTTAGAACACTCTGGGAAGCTGCAGTAGAACACAAAGGCATCAACTGGCAGGCTGCTCCTGTTGAAATATAACAGGAAGATATTTGAGATCACACTTGAAACATGTCCTAATTTTTCTTTCTACAGCACTAACCATAATTTCTATGACAAAATGAACCCCATCATTTTGTTCCTTTTTAAATTAAATGTTTTAAGTGTTACCAGTTTATTCCAATCAAGATGGCTTCAGGTGTGCCATACTTTTGTCATAAGTAAGGCTGTTAGCACTCTAGTTGTTCTTTAGAACACTCTGGGAAGCTGCAGTAGAACGCAAAGGCATCAACTGACAGGCTGCTCCTGTTGAAATATAACAGGAAGATATTTGAGATCTCACTTAAAACATGTCCTAATTTTTCTTTCTACAGCACTAACCATAATTTCTATGGCAAAATGAACCCCCTCATTTTGTTCCTTTTTAAATTAAATGTTTTAAGTGTTACCAGTTTATTCCAATCAAGATGGCTTCAGGTGTGCCATACTTTTGTCATAAGTAAGACTGTTAGCGCTCTAGTTGTTCTTTAGAACACTCTGGGAAGCTGCAGTAGAACACAAAGGCATCAACTGACAGGCTGCTCCTGTTGAAATATAACAGGAAGATATTTGAGATCACACTTGAAACATGTCCTAATTTTTCTTTCTACAGCACTAACCATAATTTCTATGACAAAATGAACCCCATCATTTTGTTCCTTTTTAAATTAAATGTTTTAAGTGTTACCAGTTTATTCCAATCAAGATGGCTTCAGGTGTGCCATACTTTTGTCATAAGTAAGGCTGTTAGCACTCTAGTTGTTCTTTAGAACACTCTGGGAAGCTGCAGTAGAACACAAAGGAATCAACTGACAGTCTCTGCCCTTGTTGGATGTACATGTTTTACTGAGAATGTCAGACTTCATTCTCACATGACTAAGAAAGATAATGTGAATTTACAGAAAATATGCTCTCATTTTAGCTTCTGGAGCACCTTCCAAAACTGTATGGGACAAGCATGTGAAAATAGTTTTCTCTCAAACATGATTCATGATATCCCAGCAGAAGGTTTTTCACAGGGTAAAATCACTTTAGAAAACACCACAATTCCTGAAATTAGTATTATACCATCAACAAATGAATTCTAATGTAACTAAAGTCTGTTATCACCCTTTATAGTTCTCCTTTTGGTAACCCTCAAAATCTTCGATTCACTACAATCCATTTCAATGGGGTACTATCATTTATATTGGTCCAAAGATGGCTGCCAGCAATTCCAGGATGAAGTGCTGACAGCCAATCAGATCTCACGATGACATGTGTGGTTAGGCTCCGCCCAGATATATATGTGTTTTCTTTTTCAAATTTCTCAGGAACTACTGAACGGATTTACACCATTTAACTAAAAGGCATGACTCTGAACCAAGGGCTACCTTTTTGCCAAATGTGGTGTAATTCCGTTCAGCAGTTCGGGCTGTAGCTGCTATGAAAGGTTCCTATGGAAAATTGCATGGGGAAAACACGTTTTGGGACCCCCCTTTTTCTCGGCCCCCACTTGACGAATCACCCCAAGACTATCAGGATAGGAGCGGACCGGAGCACCCCACGAGTTTTGAAAATTTCGCGAAGATTCGTCAACCGGCGCCAAAGTTATTTCAAATAGAATGTTGCGGATTTCCTATGGAAAATAGGTCCTAACTATAACTATCTACTGGCGACCGCCAGTAGATAATATATATATATTCATATATATATATGTATATATATATATGAAACCAGGATCCCAATGCACGACTGCCGTGGGCCAAACAAGGGCACAGACACCAGTTGGAGATGAAATAAATCCGTTTATTGCTTAACAAGTCAGGATGACACGTTTCGACCACAAGCCTGTCGTCTTGATCACATGGCGCGCTAAGGAAATGTGCAGAGTATTTATAGTGACTGTAAGTGACTTTACTATGTTCATTGTGACATGGCAAAAACGAGGCCCTTTTACAGCAAGCAGTAAAATCTACTAGTCATCAGCTGATGACTAGGGGTAATGACCAACATAATGTGGTGGCAAACATAGACAACAGACTCTTCTGCTATAAAACGTGGTTCATGACATTGCAGTCTGTAACTCCATTTCTGCGCGGTGTGCTTATGAGGTAAGGTGTGTTATGGCTGGGAGGAGTACTAAGCCAATGTGTCGTGGCTTATACTAACAATCTGTAAGCAACCTAGATATCCTAACATCTGTATGCAAAAATCAGTTTCAAATATAGAATGTGATAACTCTGTTGCATGTGAAATAGACTCAAACGTGGCAGTGTTGAAGTCAAACTGTGTTGATGCCTGAACCAATCACCTGTAAGAGTGAGCGCGCTTGTGGAGTCCTGTAATGATGTACGCTAAGTGCGGGTACTCGAGAATGGGCCAAGGTGTCATGTTGGACCTATGTTCCATGTCGTGGTCTGCCAATGGTGTCTGTGCGTCACTGTGAGGCCTCAAAATGCGGAATAAAAACGGTGTGTCTCAATGTGAACAAGTCACTGACGTGAAAAAATTCGAAAAAAATGAAGTGGGGAAGGGAAAGCTGTGATAGTGTCATGTTATGTGCTCCAGAGAACCCTGGGCTCGCTCTATGTTCAGCCGAAACTAGACCAGTGGATACAAACCATGTCTAGAAGTGTAAGATCATGTGGTGCAGTGGGTTAAAATACTGGACAACCAACTGAAAGTCAGCCGACTTTCGGAAGTCAAATGGGCGAAAATTTCTGAAAGCAACTGGAGTGACTCCTTTAAAGGAAGTGGTAAAGATCCTCACTAAGATTTAATCCTGTCAGTGCCTTGGTGTTGAGTTCAATAATATATTTGGACTCCAGTTGTCTTAACAATTTATCTCTATTACCCCCACGTTTGTGTGGTGGGATGCAGTCAACTACACAATTTTTCAAGTGATCCAGGTTGTTGTGATGTGTTGCTTAGAAGTGTCTGGCAACTGGGTATGCCAGGTCACTGTTAACAATAGCCTGATTTGTTGCAGAGTGTGAAGGTGCACTTGGAGCTTACTGCTCCCCACGTATCTGAGCCCACAACTACAGGTGAGAATGTAGACTGCGTATTCTGTTCTACAGGTGAGTTTTTGTTGGATCACTATCGGTTTGTTCCTGAACTCTGCCGTGATTTGGGTGGTGTTAACTCCAAACTTGCATGCCCTACAGCTACTGCATTTAAAAAACCCTTAGACCCAATAGTCAGTTCTTGGTGATGGTTATTTCGGGGCTATTTCTGACTACAGCATCATGCATGGAGACAGCTCTCCTGTAGGTGATCTCCGGCCTGGGGGCCACCATTGGTCCTAGTGTGGAGTCAGTTTTGATAATGCCCCAGTGTTTATTAAAAATAGATTTTAATACCCGTGCCTCGGTGTTGTGGGTGATGATAAGGCGCGTAGTTACCTTGCTGTCCGTGGTCAGCTCTGGGGCAGTGTCAATACTGTTGCTGGTGTCAGTGTGTGTGCCTAGTAGGAGATGGTCTCTGGGAAATGAGTTGGCTTTGGTGGTCACTGCTGTGATCATCTTATCTGTGTAGCCTCTGGCCCTGAATCTCATGTGAGACTCCAATTGGCATTTGGCCAGGTCTGTGCTGTTGCTGCATATTCTGCGCAGGCGCAGCATTTCCCCATAAGGAATGCTTGCTATCAGGTGTTTTGGGTGAAAACTGCTGGGGTGTAGGGTGGAGTTTCCTGCAGTGGTTTTTCTGTGGAGAGTGGTGTGAAGTGTGCTGTTGGTGACATATACTTTGACATCAAGGAATTCCACTGATTCTGTGCTTATGGTGGCATTAAACTCTAAATTCAAATCATTACAATTGATCTCATCAATAAACGTTTTTGCACTGTCAATGGAGCCTTTCCAGACAACAAAATGTCATCAATATATCGCAGCCAACAAAGGATATGGTTAAACCAAGCTTCCGAGTGAGTGACCCTGAGGATCCGCTCCTCCCACCAGCCAACATGAAGGCAGGCATAGCTGGGGGAGAAGCAAGCCCCAGTTGCCACGCCCCTCAGTTGCTGGTATGTCTTGTTGTTAAACATAAAGAAGTTATGTTCCAGGAACCATTCTATGAGATGCATAATGAGTTCGTTATGTTTGTAACAGTGAATAGGTCTCTTGGCCAAACATTCATGGCATGCATTGAGTCCATTAGAGTGCCGTATGCTGGTGTACAGTGAAGTGATGTGAAGAGACATCAGGACACAGTCCGGGGACCATGAGATGTTGCTGATTTTTGAGAGGAAGTCGCTAGTGTCTCTTAGGTAGGTCGGGAGGTTGATGACATGCTCTTGTAGAAAGAAATCAACATATTTGGATATGTTTTCGCAGAGGCTTTTGCGTGCTGAGATGATTGGTCTTCCTGGAATTGGAGATGTGCCTTTGTGTACCTTTGGAAGAAAGTACAAGATCGGAAGTACAGGAAATTCATTGTTGAGAAAACTAAACTCATCTTTGCTGATGGTGCCTTGCGTCCTATGATAGTTGAGGCTTATTTTGAGTTCTTTCCCACAGGTTGCTATTTCCTTCATTGTGGTAGTTTTGTAGCAAGTGGCATCATCCAGATGTCGGTGTGCTTCTTCCATGTACAAGTCTCTAGGCCATAGGACGATATTGCCTCCTTTGTCCGATTTGTTGATAATGATATCAGTCCTTCCTTTTAATTTGGTCAGTGTATGCTTTGTGTTTGAATGATTTTTTGTGTTTGGCCCGGGATTTTCCTTTGTGTAGCTTTTTAACATCTTCCACAATAACATCGTTGTAAATGTCAATGGCGTCTCTGGGCATGGTTGGCGTGAACGTGGACGGAGGCTTAAATGGACTCTTGATTTTGGTAGAGATGTCTATGCCAGCATTCTGCAAGAGTTGTTGTGTTGGGGCAATGTTCGTTGGCGATTCAAGCTCTGTCATGGTTCTAATTATGCCAATGTCTGAGACTGCCAGGGTGCCTTGGATCAGTGCCTCTTCGTTGCTGCCACTGGTGGGCGGTTTGCTGCCTTGTTTTTGATAGAAGAATTTGATGAGTTTGAGTTTTCTGATGAAGTTATAGATATCAATCCGGGTGGTGGTGTAGTCAAAGCTACTTTCTGGGCAGTAGGTTAAACCTAAAGAAAGGAGTTGTGTTTCTGCTTCAGATAGTGTGAGGTTAGACAGATTGATGACTGTGTTGGTATTAGTTTTTATTTTCGCCTCCAGTTGCCTCTTTGCTTGTTGTTTCTAAGCCTGGGCGTAGTTCGCGTAGTCGCGCTACGCGAAGACGTCGGAGCGCTACGCGAGCTACGCGTAGCTTCGCGAGCGCGCGTAGCTGCTTGCCGCGCCCGTTCGTGATGCGTTTTTCTTGCTCGGGAACGCGTTGTGGTTGCTCGGGACGCTGTTTGCGTGCTCGGGGGCGCGAACTTACCCATGCGGTCGCCTATGGGCGCGGCCATTTTGTTTTTCACTTGTCCCGCCCGTTCGCGATCCCTTATTTCCTGTTCCGGGTCGCGTATAGTGTGCTCGCGATGCGCATTCCTTGTTCGGGAACGCGTTGTACGTGTTCGCGACGTTTTGCGTGCTCGGGGACAAATATCGCGCGAACTTACCCACGCGGTCGCGATGGGCGCGGCCATCTTGTTTTACCACTCTATGCTATGGTTCTGGGCCTGCTTTTCTATCCTCCCTCAATCTTTGCAATTCTTAGTTTTTTACACTGTTTTTCAATTTTTCTTTATTTCTTATCTATCTCACTCTCTGCTTAAGTCTATATTTTGCATTTTTTTCTACTTTTTACTGTGTTTTTTTACTTTTCGACTGTTTTATATAACTTTCTTCTTTAAGCTCCTACTTCTTCCCCTAACTTTATTTTTCCCTTCTAACTTTTCTTTTTCACCTCCTCCCACCCCAGAACCATGGCGAAGGGTAGCAGCAGCGGCTCAAAGGGCAAGGCGCGTGCGCCCAATCGCCGCCTGCCTTGCGGCAGACTGCGCCCTGCAGGGGTGCAAGCCCGCCAGCTGTTTAATGAGGCGGAGGTGGCCGCCCTTGTTTTTTTATTCAGCGCCACCTCCCCTTGACCTTGGCAGCAGGCGGCAGGCCAGGCTCCGGGTACCCGACCCAGGAGCGTCACCGCCGGTGGGCGAAGGTGCGTCGGGCAGTGTTTCGCTGCTCCGAGGTCGGGCGCACCCATAACCAGCTGGCCCACCGGTGGTCAGACATCCTTGACCGGGAGCAGGACCTGTTGGACCTGCTAGGTGTCGAGGTCGTGGGGCTTGGTGAGTAGCCAATATATATATAGTAGTATAAGTATTGTGATTTGTGTATACATTTTTTACAAATAACAAGAATACTGCTGCTTACATTGCAGGTAAATTACGTTTCAAAATCTTCTGTGATTGTAGGACACAGGTGCTGGGCGGTACTCTTACTTTTTTGCAACTTTGCGCTCGCTTGTCATTATGTAAGAGTTTACTTTAGAGAACTTCAGTTAGGTAATGCTATTGCTAGAGAGACTGTAGTCCTTCCTTTGTCCTCCTGTCAAATAGTGGTGGATGCATTTGATACTAGGTTTAGTTACTATTAGTTGATAATTTTTGAGCGGTCTGCGTGACGCATCCTCTGTCACTGAGTGCTGCTTACCCCAGTCCTTAGAACCTTTTGTAGTTTGTTTAGTGAGTGGTACTGGTAAGCTTAGCTTAGCAGTGTCAGTCAGCTGCAGAACATCAGACGCAACCAACCAACAATTTGGTGTATGCATTATGCACTTTATGCATGTGTCCTCCTTCTCATCTATGCATTTTTGATGTCAATAAAAAATGGAAATGCAGGCTTAATGAACAATTGGCCCGCCTGGAATAGGTGGGCTAGGTCAGGTGGTACTTAGGCTTAGTTAGTGTTCTGGATTTTATTTGAATCAATCAGAATGGAACACTGAATTAGTGTTCCCAAATAAGTAGACTGTCCGTGAATCCCGCAAGGCAGTAGTCGATCGGATTAGATAGGTCAATTTTATTGCAATTTTTGTTTCCTAAAACGTTTTTTGAGCGTTTTTTTTAGATAATTTATTTGTTTCACAGCAATCATTAATGTTTGTGTCTTTCTTTTTCTTTATTATATCTTACATGATCACTGATGTGCAGCACCCAGGGGCAAGAAGACGGGATCAGATTCGGCGGGACAACCACCAGAGGACCGCTCCTCTACCGAGGGCCCTGCTGCTGGTCCCAGTAAGTCCTCCAGTGGTTAATATTAACAATTATATTGCCCTAACTTTTACTGCACCTTATTTTTTCAGAACTATTAATTCTGGCTCCACTCCCTAATTCTATTTTTTACAAAAGATTCTTTGATCTTGACTTGACTATCTGTTTCTAAATTCTGGTTATCCCTGCCTCTAAGTTCTAACTGCCTCTGCTATGAATGTCTGTACTCTGTACTACTAATATTAGTCTGTCGCTAAGCTTGCCCAGTTTGCATTGCCACTCTTTATTGTATGGTTTTGAATAAAACTCAGATTGACCAATACTAATAGCTCTAGCCACTGAGTCCAGTCCTTTCGGTTGTCCTCTTCTAGGCTTCTTAATCTTGAGGCTTTGACAATTACCACAAACAAAATGCCCAACCAGATATTTGACTATTTTTGATAGGATATAGTACATACTACTTGGATTATGCACAGCCCCATGCAGAACTATCCACAATGAAATAGGATGTTGGTGATGCGAGTTTGGAACTTGGACGTTCCTCACACCTCAGTCAGAAGTGAACCCACAATCCCCTGAACGACTATCTATAGTGTCTCATTAGGTCCCCGAACCCCCACCCGAAGATACCCAATGATTATGATTACACAACCCAGAACATAACACCCTTTCGCTCACTCACTCGTGTAAGTCCACCACCACCACCACACAAAATACCACAGAGTCTATGTGTAAGTTCAAAAGGTTTATTTTCAACTAACAAGCTCTGTATGTATGTTCTATAAAATTCAGTGTACTCCAGCCAGCTCCAACAGCAAAATGCATAAGATTAAAACAATAAACAGTGTTGCACTTGCAACAAGTGCATGATCATTGATGATATATAAGACAAAAGATCTGTGCGAATTCTGGGCGACTCCTCACCGTAGAACGTAGAATTACTGGTTACATGCATCATTCATAAGCTCTGCAAATCTCTGGTTCGTAGAAGGGAATCCTCTGCCTGAGAAAAATGGTGCGTGTTATTATAGTATAATGCAAGCATTTCTCAGTCCTGCCCAAAAAGTGTAACATGTTACCTATGGCTAAGCAATACGGACTAACCGAACTCCATAACAAAGTGGCTTGTTTTTCGACCTCTTGTACGCAACGCTCAGACAGTAGCTGTATGTGCTCATGTGGGCTCAAAAAGGCGTCTTACTGTTACTGCGCAACAAGCTGCGAGGTAACATGCGCAAAAGACATGAAGCGGAAAATGGTTGCATGGCTCAGGCTAACTTTGCAAAGAGTAGAGTATAGTATAATAATGACCCTAGGGACCATAACACTACTAGTGTCTACTGACTGTACTCTAGTACCCGATTTGGACTATTGAATGTGATTTATAATAATATGTATGTATTAACTTTTTTTTTCAATCTTGCTAATGAAAAAGAATAAATAGGGGAAGGTGTACAGGCATCTAAAAATGTGTCATGTTTTTATCTAGGCGGACTAGCAACCACCAGTGGCGGCGGGGCCACCGGCGATTCGAGCCTTCCGGAGGGGGCAGGAGAAGATGCGGCACCTGCAGGAGCTACAGGGGGGAGCCAGCAGCGGTGGCGGGCGGTGGTAAGTTATATTCATGACTTATTGACATTGCACTAGCTGGAAGGGTGTGTGGACTTCACTCACTGTACTGTTGTTGAGACTTATTATTAGGTATGAAGTTGTAGTGAACATTATACAACGGTTAAAGAAGACACCCTTTACTTAGCATGAGCAATGCAGTAGCAATAGCATTGCCAGCGTGACTTGATTAACCAATGGCCTCTTATATCTGACTCCAACTCAGCTGTGAAAGTTTTATGGAGGAGACTAAAAGTCAGAACAGATGACCTTGATGGATGTGTTGAACAAAAAGGGAAAGAAGGGTTGAAGGAGGAAGGGCGGGCGAGATTTAATATGATGACTGGCAGAGAAGGATACGTTGGAAGCATGGATAGGTGGCTGATAGGAATCAGATGCATGTGTTGTTGAAGGATGGGTGGAAGAAGGTGAAAGAAGAATGGATGCCTGCCTGGGTGGGCGACACAGTATGGGTGGAGACTGTGGATAGCAAGAATCATCAGCGGTGTTTGGGTGAAACTCAAAGCCAAGGCAAGCAACGGAGTGAGTGGACGCATGCGTTGTTGTTGGTGAAACAAAGTAAGGTTGGTGGAGAGATTAAGAAGAATGATTGACATTTACTTAGAATGGATGGATGCCTGTATGTATTCATCATAGACAGCATAGGTGGAGACTGTCATGGGATGCACAGTTTTAAGGAATGTAAAAGAAACCGCGCCAGAGTAGCAAAGCCGATGTGGGGAGGGGCAGGGTGGGGGATAGTAGTAAACAATGTATTACGCGGGCAAATACAGGTAACTTTACTGTAAACATACAAATAAATAAAGCGAATTTCATTGTGCGCACTGCACCGCCAAATGCGATGCAGTGTGCGCAACAAAATTAGTTTCATTTATTTATATGTTTACTTACCTGTAATTGGCCGTAATCCATAGTTTACTACCCCCATCCTGCCCCTACCCACGTCACCGCCCGGCCAAACTCCCCGAGTCCCACCACCGACCGCTACTGACCTTATGTCGTTGTCCCATATAAAAGCAACGATCATTGGATCAGATATATAATCTGCCTTTTTGTAGTAGCCAAGGCACTGTGAAATAATTGAGCAATTGCCCTCCATGTAACAGAGAGAGTATGGCCAGTGCCACCCATAATAGAAAAATACGAGCTTCCCCACCTGCAAACAGTAGTAAATCCAACTAACGTGAGTCTGCGTCATGACTCGTATGTTTGTCTTGGGTGCAAGCATAGATGACCGAGCTGGCAATGCCGGCTACAACCAGGTTATGTCATTTCGCTAAACTAGAGAAAAGAAGAACACTGGTGTACTGTGTACTGGTTGGAGTCCATAGTGCTAGAATAATGCCTGAAACTCCCACAAATGTTAGAGGCCGAGGAAGTGGGAGGATAGATAGATTATTACCACAAATGTTATGTACTGTGCTTCTTGCTAGTGCTACTGTGCCATTATGTGTTGAATTAATTTTGTGTTACTGTTTAGCTAAGAGTGCTGGTTACAACAATATATTTTTTCTTTCTTGATATAGATGGTACTCCTTCCCAAGACAAACCATTGCGGAAGGAGTTGGCAGCCAGGGCCCGGTGCCGGAAACTGGAGGCCATATGCCAGGAGTAACGGCGGCTGGTGGCTCAGGCGGACGAGGAGGAGGCGGCAGCAGCAGCTGCAGCCTCGTCCGATGCCCCGGGCCTCAGCCAGGCCACAACTCCAGCGGTACGGCGCCACGGTCTGGTAGCCGCCCGCCGCCGCCGCAATTTGCTAGCAGCCAGCACTGCTGTCCCCCACCCTGGAAGCCACTGCAGGGCATTTCGCAAGAAGATTCTCCTCCGGATGGCACGTCTAGAGGAGCAAATGGAGGAGCGGGTCAAAATCATGGTGGACAAACACCTCAAAGCCCGCCGAATTTAACATCGAGGACCCTGTTGATTTGCCCCTTTTTATTCCTTGTTTTGGTGGGTGGGAATTGGGCGTTGGGGTTTCGGGACATTCTTTGGACTTTTTCGTTTTGGACATTTGTTGGGGTTAGGGAGAAGGGTGGGTCAGGTGTGGGATAGTTTATTTTTGTTAGGGTAATAAATTATATTTATACTTAAACATACAATGTTAATGTTTTGTGGGGGGTTACTGTTTTACGAATTAACGTCACATTGGTTTCCTTGCTGCTGCAGGGCCGCAGCCAGTGTTTGATTTAAATAATCTGCCGACGATGATGTAACACAAACAGATAGATGCGGTACCCCTCACTGAGTTATTTGTCCTACTAGTACTGTCAGTCTCTCCTCCTAGTCCATTTATACCTCCCACCAAACTTATCTTACCTGTGATTGATGATTACGTTCGGCACAGCGATGGCTGCATGGTTTCCAGAGAGAATGTAGAAGATGCCATGGTTGTGGTGGTAGTAGTAGAGTAGACACTGGCAGTAGAATTTGCTAAAAAATTAAAAAGAGACAGTCACTTTCCTGAGAGCGACTGTGGGAGGAGTAGTAGAACGAAGTAAAATACAGTACAGAAGAAGACTGCCAAACAAACAATATTGCAGTTGCAACTGCTAAAGTCAAATTAAACATAATGGTGGCAGGGACAGCCTAGTACAAGAAGTTACAAACTGTAGTTGTGTCGATTGAGTCACTTAACTTAACACAATCGTAATTCGTAACCTTTACTGCTGTGTGGTAGGAGTTTGATGATTAATCCAATCAATGACGGCAATTAATTATGATGTACTACTATTAGCCGGTGACGGCTTGCACATAGACTGAGCATGGGTGGGCAAGAAGCTCCTCGCCCTGCCTTGCAATTGAATTAGTGTTGCTTTCACCACATCTGCCCCAGCAAGTGTGTGATCAATTGGTGTACATTTTATGTAGTCACATCACACCTCAATATAAATCACAGCCCGGGGGAAGAGGGTTAGGGTTTGATGAATGGATGGGAAGGGGGTTTGGGGAAAGGTTTGAGAATGAAAAACAGTACGCATGGACAACAAAAGCAAAGCGCAATCTTGGCAGACGACCATGATCTTATACAAAAAATCTATAAAGGGAGAAAAGGGAAATGCATGCATGATGATGAAGATAACTTGATGGTTAATGAGTAGTACTTAATAACTCCTACTAGACAATTAGACAGTACAGGGCAGCAGTATATTCTATGCAATTTGCCTTGCCTGTAATATGCCCTCAGAGACCCAAATTCCATGTTGTACTGGGCTTACTTGTAAAGATAGCAAAGACAATTAAAAGAAAACACAGTTGTAGGGATCAATTAGCAAACAAACACACAACACACAGTCCTAATGATTGAAGAGAAAAAAGTATTCAAATTAATTAAAAGATGAATGATGAATGATACTAAAGTTACTGTATTATCATGCTCAAATTGTGGAGTGGAATCTCGTCCTTCCTCTTGGTCCTATCTTCCATGGACGCTCTGCACATCAATCTTGGTGGCCTTCCTGATGCCGATTGGTAAGGTAAATGTGAGTTGTGTCTCCCAGTATAGCAAGCACAGGGTAAAGGCCGGCCTGTAACGTCTAGATGGAAAAACAAAAGGGGTATTGAAAAATCAATGAATAAAAAAAAACATCAATTACGGTGGAGTCCAAGAAGAGAAGAGAGAACACTTTCATAGTGAGGCGGCTTGGATATATCGTGTAGATTCTGTTTACAGCATTAAGCTACAACAACAACAGGACAGAACAGGCCCACCACAGCACCAGCCCGTGACCCAACCTCCATTTACCTTAATTTTTGACATAGCCAGACAAAAGGCATACACAGCAACTTAGCATTTTCCTAATTAAGTGACAAAATCAATGCGCCGCTGTGAGTCATCACTACACTCGACTACACACCACTACATGGACATGTAGGTCTGCTGTGTTTACTTTCTTGTTGAATTGTTGTGTTTATGTTTACCTTATGCCACTTCATGAAATGCAGTTATTCCTTGAATCATCTCCGATCCAACTGAATGACTGCGTGCAAAGATAGTATGGTCATCATCATGGTGTGGTACGTGTTGTCCAACTACAACTCAGTCTGTAGTGACTCCGATTAAGTCCATATTCCATATTAAAAAATTGCAACAGATATTGGCCTGCACCTGCAGTAGTAGGAGTACAATTTGGTTATTAAACAACAAGAAGGGAAACATTGACTGTCACTGACTTGAGTCACTTTGTAGATTAACTAGTAGAGTAGAGTTCGACTTCATGCACAACATCAACAACAAACAACAGCAATCGCTCAGAGTCTGCAAGCATCCAATGCATTCCATCATTACCTGTCTTGCTCTTCTCTTTGGCTGTCAGATCATCAGATGCCTAGTTCTGACAGTTGTTATTTTTATTTTACGGGGCAGTGGCCTCATCATTACTCCAGTCCACATTAATTTTGAGTGTTAGTCGCTGTTTTGGTTTTCGTCTTATTCTTCTGTGGCACTTTGTCACAGTTTAAGTTGCTTCCCATGGTCAGCACTGTGATGATGGGCCGCGGCCTGGGTAGCGCTCATTGATGGTCATTTGAGTTTGCACAAATGTCAGCAAGTTTCTTCGAAGAGTCTCTTGTCTTTCTCTGCCAAGTACCTTCTGTCCTGACAGTGAGGACCTTTGGATGCCTGCTGAGGCTGTAGCCTTCGGACACTGATGAGTTTCGGCTCGAAAACAAAACGGAGGATAGCTATAGTCACGTTTCACTTCTTATGGAGGCGGGACTGGTAAAGGCAACATTTCTTGTACTAATGTCTGGCTTGATGGAAATGTACTTGTGCGAGACAGGAAGATGAAGCAGGACTCTGAAGAGTGGACAGTTAAATGCACAGACATCCAACTCCAATAGGGAAATAAAAAGAGAAGACGGTGGTGATGGATTTGTTGTGATTTGAACCAGAAAGACAGATACACAGACACATAAAGGAAGGAAGAAAGTAACAATTTGAAAGCCTAGTTGTCAGGGAAGAGGAGCTCGTCCTCAAACTCTGGTGGTTCGGACAGAAGTAGGTCCTGTAACGCACTATTTACGTCATCCAAGTCGCTCTCCTCTTCCTGCTGTGATTCACGTATTTTGTAATCCGGTGGTATAAAGTGCTGATTCATTTTGATCATGGTTAACCTCTCCACGCTTTGGGCCGAGAGACTGGTCCTTTTCGAAGTTACAATGGCACCAGCAGCACTGAAAACACGCTCAGAAGAGACACTTGCGACAGGGGAAGCCAGATACTTTATCGCCAGCCTGCTGAGCACTGTCCATTGGCTTCTTTTCCCATACCAATACACCAATGGGTTTCGATCCATGAAGACCTCTGTTGGGTCATCCAGATAGGCCTGGACCATCCGCTCAATGTTCAGGGGTGCTCCGATGTGCTCGGCCTGTTGTGCCTTTGCATCAGCACTGGACTTACCATATCCCTGCCGTAGAAACCAATCAGTTGCACATTGTGCTGTGGATGATCCTGTTCTTGATGTTATTGTTGGTGTAGGTGACTGCTGGGAGGCAAATGCACTGCCCTCAGGCTCCGAAGTAGAACTTGACTCTGGACTCTGGACTCTGGGGTGGGGGGCCTGTAATTAACAGCCGTTCTCTTTCGAAAATAGTGGCTTCCTTAGCTATCAAAGTTTTGTAGTTGGCAACATCCACTTCCGAAAAAGGAATTACTGCCTTGCTGTTCAGAAATACTTTGTACCGTGGATCCAAAATTGTGGCACTAATGTAATGTGGTTGTGACAAAATTTTATTTTTAATCCTTGTATTTTCCGATAAGCGAGGGGCTAAGGTCTCCGCCAAATGATATGCGTCTTGTTTGTCATCCACACCTGCGTACGTTTCAGACACATCCTTCAGCTGTTGCTCTAGCATGTGCAACAATGGGATAGCTTGGCCCATAGTACAGTCCTCCCTGCTGACTTCACGTGTGAAGATCTCAAAAGGAAGTAGCATCTCAGTCAGGCATTTAATGAGGTCCCATTGAGCCATCTCAACGGTCATGCCTTTCACAGTAGGTTCCCCTAATCTTTGCATGACATAAGCATTGAGTGGTATGTACAGTTCAAACAGACGATCAAGCATGTAATAAGTTGAGTTCCAACGTGTTGGCACCTCCTGGATGAGCGATTTGACTGGCATTTTATGCTCACGTTGAATGACCCTCAGCTGCTTCCGGGCTTTAAAAGAATGGTTGAAATGTGTGCATATTCTTCTGCAGGTGACCAGTAAGTTGCTGACTTTGGATTCATTTTTCAAAAAGTCTTGAACAACAATGTTAATGCAGTGTGCCAAACACGGGACCCTGAAATAGCCACCATTGCGCATGACAAAAAACTACATTACTGCCGTTGTCCGTGGCAACAAAACCAATCGTAAGCCCTCTTGGGCGCAGCCACTCAAAGACCTTGGTGTTAAACTCTTCCAAAATGTTTGCAGCAGTATGAGATTTCTCCATGGCAAACATGGCTACAGTTGCATGTTTGCGAGTGGCATGAAAAATCTCTGCAGTATCAACACCAGCAGATATCTGTTCTCTAACCCCCGCAAAACTGATCCAGTGTGCAGTGATGCACATGTAATCTGTGGCTTGGCAACTGGTCCACATGTCTGTAGTCAGGTGGATACTGTGAACAGCACCCTGCTTCAAGGCCTTTCCTAGCAATTCCAGCACGTCGTGATGTAGTGCTGGAACTGCAACTCTGGCAAAATAGTAGCGGCTGGGAACATGCCATTTTGGGCAGATGGTTGACACAAATTCCACAAAACCCACCCCTTCAACAAAAGAAAAAGGGAGAAGGTCCAGTGCTAACATTTTAGCCAGCTTCGCATTGTACAAACGTGCTATTGGGTGGTTGCGTTCGTACTGCCCCTCACCCCCAAACATGCTGATAATGGTAGGCTGCATGGTTTTCCTTTCTCTTAGGCTCAACGCACTTTTTGGTAGTGCGGACCTGGTACTTCTTGGTGTCTCCGGCTGACTCTTACTCTTGTGCCACTGAGATGTTGCTGAAGATGTGTGCAACGTTAAGACTGCACTGCTGGGGTCAGGGACACCTTGTGTTCCACTACCAGAGAGAATGTCTCCCTGTCCTTCCTCTTCCACCGTGATCGGATCTTCTTCTTCTACTCCTTTATCCCCACCAACACCAATGGTTGCAGTTTTTTTTCTGGCGTGAAGGTGGTCCTCCCAGCTGATCAAGTGGTGTTTTTCAGATGGGTCATTTGGCCTCCGGTACCATAGTTTGTACCAAGCTTACCACGACTAACAGAGGTATTACAAATGGAGCATATAGCAATGTTCTCCTCCTTTTCGCTAACCGTAAAGAAGTCCCAAACTGGGGAGCTTAACTTTGGCCTCCTGCTGGAGGTGCCACTTCCAATGCCGGATGATCTGTAGGGTGTGTGTTGAATTTGACTCTGTGCTGCTGTACCACTACCTACTCCTACAGAGGTGGTGGTTGTGCTGGATGTAGGTCGCTGCCGGGCCTTTGCTAATGCAAATATGGAAGCTGTAGGTCGTGTTGGTGTTACCTGTGGAGGTATGCGTGCTACATCCCTCGCAGCGATTTTGGATAGGGTAAGAATGTTGGTCTCCATCTCCTCGGGGCCGGGAGTGATGTTCGTGATGACTGGCTCGTCGTCATCATCATCATCTTGCTGTTCTACATCGACCTCCATAAGTGTAAGGCTTTCCGGAACCTTCCTTTTCCCTAGCTTGGTCTTGGAACGTGGCTCCCTCTCAGACTCAGTTTGTGGCTTCCAAGTGGCATCTAGATCATCAGAAGGGGGCTTGGTGAAGAACTTGATGGACTACCCCTCCTTTTCCTTGCTGGGGATTTGGAAGACAATGGATCTTCTGAATGAGTGGCTTCTTCTTCTACCTCTGCATGAGGCTCAATTTCCTGAACTGCCCCTACTTCAGGAGGAACAACAACTACTATTGCGGGCGGTGGTTGCGGCTGTTGTTGTTGACCACTTATCTGCTGTGTTTCCTCCTGCGTTGATTGGGTACTACTTTGAGATAGCGATAAGTTTATCTCAGGCTCAGCATCACTGCTTTCCACCATTAGGCTGGCTACCTCTTCCACACTCATGTGCTTGGGCCTGGGTTGGTGGGTTGGGTCCACTGATGCGGAGGTGCTGCCCCCAGCTTGCCCCCGGACACCGCTGCTGCAGGCGCAATTTTTTTTCCCAAAAAGGTATTGGCTGGCACACCAGACTTCAGTGTCACTTGCTTCTTCTGTTCCTTCTTCTTCTCAATAGCAACTTTCTTGGTACTGGAGGACCTGGTACCTGCTTTCTTTGGGCCCATCTTCTTCAGATGTCAGCAGCACTCAGTTGCAGAGATGTCTGGTCAGGTCACACATCACGTTGTGTTGTGTGTACAGCAGCAGGATGTCTGTCTGGAAGTGCAACAGGCAATGATGAGAGACACACCTCCTCCTCAGTCTTTGTGCACCTAAAAGCAAAAAAGCCAGAACATCAGTCAAACATAGCACAAATCAAACAAATAGAATATAGAACTTAGTGTGTGGTGGCCTCAATTATTAAATTTCAGAAACTCTGTGAACAACAACACACAGTCTAGCCATTTATGAGACGTTGACAACAAGGCCAGGGCTTTCCTGGCTACTGTGTAGTGCTAGTGTACACTCTGGAAGAATAAGAATAGTAAAGAACAAAAACTAAAATGTACTGGAGCATGTTTGGCCTAAATTTGTGCATCACGTGGGATGTATTATATAGCAGCATCAGGGAGCTGCAGCTGGCAATGGGGATGGATTTGGAAGCAGTAAGACAAGAGGAACAATGGAAAGACACGCAGGCCTATGTGGCAAAAACAGCACACTAATAACTACCACAACAAAATGGCCCCCAGAAACATGGTGACTCACAGGCACAAGGCACGGCAAACAATGAACTCAAGCAGGCCTATATATGGGCAGACAAAGGATGCCTTATAAAACACACACAGCTTTAATGCAAAAACTAAAATCCACATGGCTAAAAACACTTTGGAAAGTTAGACAACCACTACAACAACACAATTATAATTACACAGTACACACGCAAAAAAGGCATTTATTTAACACACCCAAAAAGTGAAATAGTCAGACCCTCCAAAAAAAAACACATTTCGCAATTCAATTGAATCAATTCAATGCCATCCATGGCCTAAATGATGTCAAAATTCCACAGACTACACAGAAACAGTTTTATGCACCCATGGTGACTACCTCTGGGCCTACTGGCATACTGGGCCGCAAGCTTGGAGGCCTATGGCAAAAGCACAGTGGCTGGCTTTACAAAATGGCCGCCACCCACATGGCCAGGCCACCCAAAATAACAAAAAAGTGAAGACAAAGGACAGGACCAGGCAGTTGGAGACTCTGGGCAACTTGCTACCTCTTGAAAATAATTGTAAAACAAAAAAAAAGTGACTCCTTGCTCACCAAACTACATCTAAATGACAACCTGAGGAGTTTTTTGTGCAAAATGAACTAAATCAACATTTTCGAGAAGGTTTTATGATGCTCGAGAGATATTGTTCGCCAGATTGTAAATTCTGCGTGTTCGGCATCGCGATCGTCACAAAAAGTCGTTATCGCGCGCGCGAAAACATACATTGAGCGCGCGAAGAAGATAAAAAGTGTAAGTCCGCGTTGTCGCGCAGTGCGGACTTGCCCAAAGTCCGCGAGCTGAACGCCCAGGGTTACCTACTGGCTGAAAAGGCCTATTTATTTAACAAACACCCAAAAAATGAAATACACCCCAAAAACCACTTTTACCAATTCAAACCAATGCCATCTATGGATGCCCGGCCTACATGATGTTTAAACTTTAAATTCAACAGACACCACAGAAACATGCACCCATGGGTACCTCTGGCTCTAGTCCGGGCCTACTGGCTGAAATTCCAATCAAAGAAAAACAACTAGGCCCCTGCCGAAACTACAGGCCACAACAATACATTTTAAAAACTATGGAAATCCCCCAAAAAATGTAGGTACAAACAAGCCCCAATCAAACAAACAAGTACACCAATTCTCCAACTTACTTGTAAAATCTCAAATCCAAGAGTCCTCAAATCCAATCCAATGATATGATGCAGCAGACAGACACAAAAAGTGATCCTTCCAGCTCCAAATCCAAATGAAAGTGAACAGCACATGGACAAAACACTGGGAGGAGCCTGCTGGAAATGGAACAGGAAGTTTGAGAATCAGGGGCACTTCCTTCCTCTTGGAAAAAAAGGAAAAGGACTCCTTGCTCACCAAACTACATCTCTAAATGACAACCTGAGGAGTTTTTTGTGCAAAATGAACTAATTCCTCATTTTCGAGAAGGTTTTATGATGCTCGAGATATATTCTTCGCCAGATTGTAGTTTCTTCGTGTTCGGGATCGCGATCTTACCAACACTGCCGCCGGAAGTCAGATCGCGTGTCCGAATGACGTGTTCGCGTTCGCACACTCTCGCGGGATCGTGCGGCCGGATTCCAAATCTCCTGGCGCCCGCGAACGGATAGGAAGTCGCGTTGGCGAACGCAGAATCACGGTAGGTCATTACCGCGCGCGCGAGAACGTATATTGAGCGCGTGAAGAAGAAAAGCAGCTACGCTACACCGCAAATTGCGTAGTGCACGGTAACTTCGCGTTCTACGCGAATCGCAAAGTTACCGTAACTTCGCAAATTCCGCGAGCGTAGCGTAGTTCACCGCCCAGGGTTAGTTGTTTCCTCTTTGACTTCCTGCGTTTTCTGCGCTCGCGCCTTTTGCAGTTGCGCCTGTGTTTAGTTTCCTCGGTGCTCGTGGGCGCAATGTTTGGCGCCTGTCCTCGACTAAAAAACCCAGTTCCTCCGTAAGACTGAAGCTGTTTCTTGGTCTGGGGTCATTAGAGCTCCTGATGCTGCCACTTTCTGAATCTGTGCCAGTGTCGCCGGCTGTGCTCAGATCTGATGTTGAGGCGGAGTTGGATTCCTCATGTGGCGTTGGCGTCGTGGTTGCTACTTCTTGCACTGTTGTGGATTTGTTGAGTGTCTGCCTTTTCACTGAGTCAAATTTCCTGGCAAAAGTGAAAATTTGTCCTCACTCGTAGTCGGCCTTATCTCGGGCAAATTTGAAGGCTTTACGTGTTTTTATTGTTTCCTCCTGTTTTTTAATTTGGTCATTATTTCCTCACGGCCCTTGTTGACTACATCTTTTTGGTCTGAGCTGTCAAGTTCCTCGTTTATTTTGTTAATTTTGGTTTGCAGTTCACAGCGATCGATGTCCGCATATTTGATGAGGATGACAACGAGGCGCATTGAGGCCTCCAGGTTACTCTTCCCCCACTCTTTGAGCATGAGTGGGTTGGAGTTGTCAAAACTGGGTGCCAGCATTATTCTTAGGCCTCGTGGGATGCGTCCCACGTCCCGGTACTTTTGCAAAGATTTGCATTCCCACCATTTGGTAAGTTCATTGCGCATTAGTTTTTCCAGGTTTTTGAGCTTGGTTTTAATGTCGCTGCTTGGAGCCCCCACGGCCGTGGGTGCTCGTTGTTGGTTGTCCAGTGTAGGAAGGTTGTCAAATAACACGTCGGCGGCAGCTTCCCTCTCCCGCAGCGCTTGGTCTGACATGTTTGAATAAAGCAAAGTTGCGTTGTGGCTGTCGATATACTGTCTGCACACTCGAATGTGGATGCGGCAGCCAATCTCAATACCTCTTTATACCTGCCAACTCCCTTGCATGCATACACTCACCCACTGGTCTTGAGGTGATGGACGGGTCCTCCGACTCGGCGCTCAGCTCAACCGGCGGCAAGATATCAGCAGCGCTTTCAGGGCTGGGCAGGGGGCAGTGATTGTTTGGTTCTCCTCAAGGAGAAAAGGTCCTTTGTTTGACTGAAGAGAATCACTGTAGCCCTTAACGACAAAGAGGGGGTCTGTGGTGCGGAGCCAGTCTCACTCCGCTTAAACACGAAACCAGGATCCCAATGCATGACCGCCGTGGGCCAAACAAGGGCACAGACACCAGTTGGAGATGAAATAAATCTGTTTATTGCTTAACAAGTCAGGGTGACGTGTTTCGACCACAAGCCTGTGGTCTTGATCACATGGCTTGTGATCAATCGCCAGTAGGTATAGTTAGGACCTAGTTTCCATAGGAAAAGCCTTTTTTGTTATGCCAATAACTTTGGAGCCGTTTGATGAACCTTCGTGAAATTTTCAAAACCAAAGGGGCGCTCCGGTCACCTCCTGTCTTGAAAGTTTCGGGGTGATTCGTCAAGCGGGGGCCGAGAAAAAAGGGGGTCCTAAAACACGTTTTCTCCATGTTAATTTCCATAGGAAACGTTTGTCGCAGCTACAGCCCGAACTGCTGAACGGAATTACACCAAATTTGGCAGAGAGGTAGCTCTTTGTCCAGAGTGCACTCTGCTTTAAATGGTGTAAATCCGTTCAGTAGTTCCTGAGAAATTAAAAAATGGAAATATTTATATATCTGGTGACCGCTGTGGATTCTCGAACCCTCCCGATCACAAGCTTGATTCTGATTGGCTGCCAACACTTCAAACCAAGAAGTGTTTGCAGCCATCTTGTGACTCGGTTGAACCGAGTCACAAGAAAAAGGGTTAAAAATGAAGTAAAGGGGGCAGGGTAGAAACACCCTGACCCCCTAGGCCTGCTCAGGGGGTCCCACAGGGCCAAAAAAAGCATTTTTTTAAAACAAAATCGGCGGAAATCGCACTGGGTTTACGAATCCTGACAAAAACTAAAAAGAAAACAAAGCACGGGCTCCCGCGCTTTGTTTTCTAGAAGCCCCTGGGTGGGCCAGGTCCCGGGGGCAACGCACAATTATCATGCCAGCTCCCCGGGCATGATTAATAATGTGCGGGGCAGGCGGCCCTCCCCGCAGCCCCAGGGACCGCCACCTCCCCGGGGATTTTGATTAAACCTACGTGGGGGGGCTCCTGCCCCCCACACTGCCCCGGGGACCGCCAACTCCCCGGGGCAATCCTTTATTATGGGCGGGGGCCTCACGGGCCACGCAAGCCCTGGGGACTGCCACCTCCCCGGGGCAATCCTTTATTATAGACAGGGGGCCTCGTGGGCCCCCAAGCCCCGGGGACCCCCACCTACATGGGGCGATCCTTTATTGTGGGTGGGGGGTCTCGCAGGCCCCCCAAGCCCCAGGGACCGCCACCTCCCTGGGGCTTTAATTTAATTAAAGAAGTGTGGGGGGGCTCCTGCCCCTCCCCACACTGCCCCGGGGACCACCACCTCCCCGGAGCAATTTCAAATAAAGGGCGGGGGTCTGTTGCGGAGCCCCGGCCCCGGGGACCACCACCTCCCCGGGGCTTTAAAAATGCTGGGAGGGGGACTGCGCGGCCCCCCTCCTGGAGCCCTCCTTGGCCCTGGGGACCGCCACCCCCCAGGGCCAGCTCCAGCAATGTCCTGGGGTGCCCAACCTTGGGACATTACAGTTTGCTTTGACAGGGCGGGAGCACGGCTCCCACCCTGTAATAGCAAACACTGCTTTGCTTCCTGGAAGCGAGAGCAGGAAACCTGCTCTCGCTTCCATGAAGCAAAGCAGAATTGCTTTTGGACAAAGGGAGCTGCATGTTAGCAGCTCCCTCTGTCCAAAAGAAATGCCAGCTCCTGCAGGAGGCGGTGAGCCGGCTGGGAACGCGAGGGCATTGGGGCTCCCCCCCGCGGTCCCCCACATGAGGCCAGGCCTCGGGGGATGGGGTCCCCGGGGCCATAAGTGGCCCAGGGAAGGGGGGCCACGCGGCCTCCCTCCTGTAATAAAAATAATTAATAAAGAGGCAAAGCCCTGGGGGATGGGGTCCCCAGGCCAAAAAAGGCCTCAGGAGGGGGCCGCGTGGCCCCCTCCTTTAAATGTAGCTTTTTTTATTAAACAAAAAGTGGCCATGCCCCGGGGGATGGGGTCCTCGGGGCTAAATCGGCCTCGGGAGTGGGGCCGCGCGGTCCCCCTTCCCATATTAAAAAAACAAGAAAGGTCTCAGGCCCTGGGGGAAGGGGTCCCCAGGGCCCAAAAAATATTAAGAGAAGGGGAGCCACACAGCCCCCCTTCTTAAAAAAGAAAAGAAAAGAGAATCCAGCATCTCGCCGGAGGCCCCGCCCCCTCCCTGCACCACTCTGCAAACGCGCCTCCTGGTGCATTCTGGTTTGGGGGATTAAGTCCCTTTGAATCCTAAGGGTCCTTAGGGGCCAACTAGCCCACCAGGTACCTCCAGTAAGCCTCACACAGTGGGATTACTGAGAGGTCATCCGAGGCCATGCCCCTTTTTACACCACTCTGCAAACGCGCCTCTTGGCGCCCCCTTGAGGACCTCAGGAGTGAAGTGGACTTCATCCTCCGAGCAGCAGTGCACCAGGCGGTGTGTTTGCAGAGTGGTGTAAAAAGGGGGCGTAGCCTCAGACCACTCACAGCAATCCAGCTGTGTGGGGCTTACTAGAGATAACAGGAGGGCTAGTTGGCCCCCAGGAACCCTCAGGAGGCAAGGTGACTTCATCTCCCAACCAAGAGCACGCCAGGAGGGGGCATGGCCTGTGTCCACCTCTCAGCAATCCCACTGTGTGGGGCTTACTGGAGGTAACAGATAGGCTAGTTGGCCCCTAACCACCCCCAGCAGCGATGCAGACTTTAATCCCCATTGAAGAGCGCACCAGGGAGCGTGTTTGCAGACTGGTGGGCAAAGGGGTCATGGCCTGCTATGAGAACTTACCAATGCTGCTGTGTGGGACTTACTGGAGGTAACAGGAGGGGTAGTTGGCCCCCAAGGTTGTCCTTGGGGGCCAATTACCCCTCCTGTTACCTCCAGTAAGTACCACACCGTGGGATTGCTGAGAGGTCTTTGGAGGCCATGCTCCCCTTTTTCCACCACTCTGCAAACGTGCCTCCTGGCACACTACGGGTTGGGGGATGAAGTCCACTTTTCTCCTGATGGACTTTGGGGGCCAAAAAGCCCACCTGGTACCTCCTGTAAGTCCTACGCAGTGGAATTCCTGAGCGCTGGTTGGAGGCCCAGCCCCCTTTTTCCACCTCTCTGCAAATGTGACTACTAGTTAAAGAAGCATTCGCAATGTAATAGGTTTCGGATTTGCGAGAGTTAGAGCTATTGGCATTGGAAACGTAGAAGTGTTTTACTAAAGTTTCTTGGAGTGGAGTGGATGTAGGTTGTGTGTAGTGGAATTATGTGGTATGGTGTGCAGTGAAATTATGTGGATAGAAAGTATGTGGTATTTAGTGTATAGGAATTATGTAGCGTGGGATTATGTGTTATGGAGAGTAATTATGTGGTATGGTAGTCTGTATTATGGAGTGGTAACCTCAGGTTTAGTTTTCTTTGTTTCCATAGAAGCTAAACTATAAACTCAATGAGACAAAAAAAGAAGGAACTACTGAGGAGCACTTCTGGACCTAGTCAGAGGTATGAGCAGGGCCACTGGAATTATGCGACTGTTTGGCTGCACTGACTTTCGCACAATTTTACATTTTCTGCATATGCCACATAATCCTGCATCTGCTGCATAATCTGCATAAACCTTGTTTCTAGCTCAAACGGCTCAAATGTTATCAAAAATGCAGCGACAAGTGTTATAGCTTGGTGGAAGGCCCTTTGCAAACCTAGAATGGTCACCTGTTACTTATTGCTAAATGTGGGTATTAACTTGGTACTAATGGTGTGCAAACCACTCTTGCTTCTTTCTGTGCCTCTCTTTCCTCTTTCTGCATTTCTGTTGCCTCTTTCTGCACCTCTGTTGTCTCTTTCTGCACCTCACTTGCTTCTTTCTGTACCCCTCTAGCGTCTTTCTGCACCCGTCTTCCCTCTTTCTGCACCTCTCTTGCCTCTTTCTGCACCCAGTTCCCTCTTTCTGCACCTCTCCTGCCTGTTTCTGCACCTCTCTTGCCTCTTTCTGCACCTCTGTTGCTTCTTTCTGCACTTCTCTTGCCTCTTTCTGTACCCCTCTTGAATCTTTCTGCACCTCTGTTGCTTCTTTCTGCACCCCTCTTGCCTCTTTTTGCACCCTTCTTCCCTCTTTGTGCAACTCTCTTGCCTCTTTCTGCACCCCTCTCCCCTCTTTCTGCACCTCTCTTGCCTCTTTCTGCACCTCTCTTGCCTCTTTCTGCACCCCTCTTGCGTCTTTCTGCAGCTCTGTTGGTTCATTTGCACTGCTCTTGCTTCTTTCTGCACCTCTCTTGCAAATTTCTGCACCCCTATTGTCTCTTTCTGCACACCTCTTCCCTCTTCCTGCACCCCTCTGGCATCTGTCTGCACCCCTGTTCTCTGTTTCTGCACCTCTTTTGGCTGTGTCTGCAACTCTCTTGCCTCTTTCTGCACTTCTCTTGCCTCTTTCTGAACTTCTCTTGCCTGTTTCTGCACCTCTCTTGCCTCTATCTGCACCTCTGTTGCCTCTTTCTACACCTCACTTGCTTCTTTCTGCACCTCTCTTGCCTCTTTCTGTACCCCTGTTCCTTCTTTCTGCACCTTTCCTGCCTGTTTCTGCACCTCTCTTGCCTCTTTTTGTACCTCTGTTGCTTCTTTCTGCACTTCTCCTGCTTCTTTCTGCAACCTTCGTGCCTCTTTCAGCACCTCTGTTGCTTCTTTCTGCACTTCTCTTCCTTCTTTCTGCACCCCTCCTGCCTCTTTCTGTACCCCTCTTGCCTCTTTGTGTACCTCTCCTACCCCTTTCTGCACCCCTCTTGCCTCTTTTTGCACCTCTGTTGGTTCTTTCTGCACTGCTCTTGCTTCTTTCTGCACATCTTTTGCAGTTTTCTGTAACCCTCTTGCTTCTTTCTGTACCCCTCTTCCCTCTTTCTCCACCTCTCCTGCTTCTTTCTGCACTTCTCTTGCTTCTTTCTGCACTGCTCTTGCTTCTTTATGCACCTCTCCTACACATTTCTGTATTCCTCTTGCCTCTTTCTGCACCTGTCTTGCCTCTTTCTGCATTCCTCTTGCTTCTTCCTGCACCCTCTTGCCTCTTTCTGCACCTCTTTTGCTTCTTTCTGCACTTCTGTTGCCTCTATCTGTAACCCTCTTGCCTATTTCTGCACCTCTATTGGTTCTTTCTGCACTGCTCTTGCTTCTTTCTGCACCTCTGTTGCAAATTTCTGCATCCATGTTCCCTCTTTCTGCACCCCTTTTGCCTGTTTCTGCAACTCTCTTGCCTCTTTCTGCAGTTCTCTTACCTCCTTCTGCAACTTATTTGCCTCTTTCTGCACTTTTCTTGCTTCTTTATGTACCTCTCTTCCTTCTTTCTGCACCCTTCTTCCCTTTTTATGCACAACTCTTGCCTCTTTCTGAACCTCTCTTGCCTCTTTCTGCACATCTCATGGTTCTTTCTTCACCCCTGTTCCCTCTTTCTGAACCTTTCTTGCCTGTTTCTGCACCTCTCCTGCCTCTTTCTGCACCTCTCTTGCCTCTTTCTGCACTTCTGTTGCCTCTATCTGCACCCCTTTTGCCTGTTTCTGCAACTCACTTGCCTCTTTCTGCAGTTCCCTTGCCTCCTTCTGCACCTCACTTGCCTCTTTCTGCATTTCTCTTGCTTCTTTCTGCACCTCTCTTGCCTCTTTCTGCACATCTCTTGGTTCTTTATGCACTGCTCTTGCCTCTTTCTGCACCCCTCTTGCCTGTTTCTGCACCTCTTTGGCTTCTTTCTGCACTTCTCTCTCCTCTTTCTGTACCCCACTTGCCTCTTTCTGCACCTCTGTTAGTTCTTTCTGCACTGCTCTTGGTTCTTTCTGCACTGCTCTTGCTTCTTTCTGCACTTCTCTTGCATATTTCTACACCCCTGTTCCCTCTTTCTGCACTTCTCTTGCGTCTGTCTCCATCCCTGTTCCCTCTTTCTGTACCTCGTTTGCCTGTTTCTACAACTCTCTTGCCTCTTTCTGCAGTTCTCTTGCCTCCTTCTGCTCCTCTGTTGCTTCTTTCTTCACCCCTCTTGCCTCTTTCCGCACCCTTCTTGCCTCTTTCTGCACCCCTGTTGCTTCATTCTGCACTTCTCTTGCTTCTTTCTGCACCTCTCTTGCTTCTTTCTGCACCCCTCTTGCCTCTTTCTGCACCCATCTTCCCTCTTCGTGCATCTCTCTTGCCTCTTTCTGCACCTATCTTGCCTCTTTCTGCACTCCTCTTGCCTCTTTCTGCACCTCTCTTGCTTCTTTCTGTACCCTTATTCTCTTTTCCTGCACCTGTCTTGCCTCTATCTGCACCTCTATTGCATCTTTCTGCAGTTCTCTTGCCTCTTTCTGTACCCTCTTCCCTCTTTCTGTACCTCTTTTGCTTCCTTCTGCACTTCTCTTGCCTCTTTCTGCTCCTCTCTTGCCTCTTTCTGCACCCCTGTGCCCTCTTTCTGCACCTTTCCTGCCTGTTTCTGCACCTCTCTTGAATCTTTCTGTACCTCTGTTGCTTCCTTCTGCACTTCTATTGCTTCTTTCTGCACCCTTTGTGCCTCTTTCAGCACCTCTCTTGCTTCTTTCTGCACTTCTCTTCCTTCTTTCTGCAGCCTCCTGCCTCTTTCTGTACCCCTCTTGCCTCTTTGTGTGCCTCTCCTACCCCTTTCTGTACCCCTCTTGCCTCTTTTTGCACCTCTGTTGGTTCTTTCTGCACTGCTCTTGCTTCTTTCTGCACATCTTTTGCAAATTTCCGTATCCCTCTTGCCTCTTTCTGCACCCCTCTTCCCTCTTTCTCCACCTCTCCTGCTTCTTTCTGCACTTCTCTTGCTTCTTTCTGCACTGCTCTTGCTTCTTTCTGCACCTCTCCTGCAAATTTCTGTATCCCTCTTGCCTCTTTCTGCACCACTGTTCCCTCTTTCTGCACCTCTCTTGCTTCTTTTTGTACCCTTATTCTCTTTTCCTGCACCTGTCTTGCCTCTATCTGCACCTCTATTGCATCTTTCTGCAGTTCTCTTGCCTCTTTCTGCACCTCTTTTGCTTCTTTCTATACTTCTGTTGCCTCTATCTGTAACCCTCTTGCCTATTTCTGCACCTCTATTGGTTCTTTCTGCACTGCTCTTGCTTCTTTCTGCACCTCTGTTGCAAATTTCTGCATCCATGTTCCCTCTTTCTGCACCCCTTTTGCCTGTCTCTGCACCTCTTTTGCATCTTTCTGCAGTTCTCTTGCTTCCTTCTGCAACTCATTTGCCTCTTTCTGCACTTTTCTCGCTTCTTTATGTACCTCTCTTGCTTCTTTCTGCACCCTTCTTCCCTTTTTATGCACAACTCTTGCCTCTTTCTGCACCTCTCTTGCCTCTTTCTGCACATCTCATGGTTCTTTCTTCACCCCTGTTCCCTCTTTCTGAACCTTTCTTGCCTCTTTCTGCACCTCTCTTGCCTCTTTCTGCACCTCTCTTGCCTCTTTCTGAACTTTTGTTGCCTCTATCTGCACCCCTTTTGCCTGTTTCTGCAACTCACTTGCCTCTTTTTGCAGTTCTCTTGCCTCTTTCTGCACCTCACTTGCCTCTTTCTGCACTTCTCTTGCTTCTTTCTGCACCTCTCTTGCCTCTTTCTGCACATCTCTTGGTTATTTATAGACTGCTCTTGCCTCTTTCTGCACCCCTCTTGCCTGTTTCTGCACCTCTTTGGCTTCTTTCTGCACTTCTCTCTCCTCTTTCTGTACCCCACCTGCCTCTTTCTGCACCTCTGTTAGTTCTTTCTGCACTGCTCTTGGTTCTTTCTCCACTGCTCTTGCTTCTTTCTGTACCTCTCTTGCATATTTCTACACCCCTGTTCCTTCTTTCTGCACCTCGTTTGCCTGTTTCTACAAATCTCTTGCCTCTTTCTGCAGTTCTCTTGCCTTCTTCTGCTCCTCTGTTGCCTCTTTCTTCACCCCTCTTGCCTCTTTCCGCACCCTTTGTGCCTCTTTCAGCACCTCTCTTGCTTCTTTCTGCACTTCTCTTCCTTCTTTCTGCAGCCTCCTGCCTCTTTCTGTACCCCTCTTGCCTCTTTGTGTGCCTCTCCTACCCCTTTCTGTACCCCTCTTGCCTCTTTTTGCACCTCTGTTGGTTCTTTCTGCACTGCTCTTGCTTCTTTCTGCACATCTTTTGCAAATGTCCGTATCCCTCTTGCCTCTTTCTGCACCCCTCTTCCCTCTTTCTCCACCTCTCCTGCTTCTTTCTGCACTTCTCTTGCTTCTTTCTGCACTGCTCTTGCTTCTTTCTGCACCTCTCCTGCAAATTTCTGTATCCCTCTTGCCTCTTTCTGCACCACTGTTCCCTCTTTCTGCACCTCTCTTGCTTCTTTTTGTACCCTTATTCTCTTTTCCTGCACCTGTCTTGCCTCTATCTGCACCTCTATTGCATCTTTCTGCAGTTCTCTTGCCTCTTTCTGCACCTCTTTTGCTTCTTTCTATACTTCTGTTGCCTCTATCTGTAACCCTCTTGCCTATTTCTGCACCTCTATTGGTTCTTTCTGCACTGCTCTTGCTTCTTTCTGCACCTCTGTTGCAAATTTCTGCATCCATGTTCCCTCTTTCTGCACCCCTTTTGCCTGTCTCTGCAACTCTTTTGCATCTTTCTGCAGTTCTCTTGCCTCCTTCTGCAACTCATTTGCCTCTTTCTGCACTTTTCTCGCTTCTTTATGTACCTCTCTTGCTTCTTTCTGCACCCTTCTTCCCTTTTTATGCACAACTCTTGCCTCTTTCTGCACCTCTCTTGCCTCTTTCTGCACATCTCATGGTTCTTTCTTCACCCCTGTTCCCTCTTTCTGAACCTTTCTTGCCTGTTTCTGCACCTCTCTTGCCTCTTTCTGCACCTCTCTTGCCTCTTTCTGAACTTCTGTTGCCTCTATCTGCACCCCTTTTGCCTGTTTCTGCAACTCACTTGCCTCTTTTTGCAGTTCTCTTGCCTCTTTCTGCACCTCACTTGCCTCTTTCTGCAATTCTCTTGCTTCTTTCTGCACCTCTCTTGCCTCTTTCTGCACATCTCTTGGTTATTTATGGACTGCTCTTGCCTCTTTCTGCACCCCTCTTGCCTGTTTCTGCACCTCTTTGGCTTCTTTCTGCACTTCTCTCTCCTCTTTCTGTACCCCACCTGGCTCTTTCTGCACCTCTGTTAGTTCTTTCTGCACTGCTCTTGGTTCTTTCTGCACTGCTCTTGCTTCTTTCTGTACCTCTCTTGCATATTTCTACACCCCTGTTCCTTCTTTCTGCACCTCGTTTGCCTGTTTCTACAACTCTCTTGCCTCTTTCTGCAGTTCTCTTGCCTTCTTCTGCTCCTCTGTTGCCTCTTTCTTCACCCCTCTTGCCTCTTTCCGCACCCTTCTTGCATCTTTCTGCACCCCTGTTGCTTCATTCTGCACTTCTCTTGCTTCTTTCTGCATCTCTCTTGCTTCTTTCTGCACCCCTCTTGCCTCTTTCTGCACCCATCTTCCCTCTTTGTGCATCTCTCTTGCCTCTTTCTGCACCTATCTTGCCTCTTTCTGAACCCCTCTTGCCTCTTTCTGCACCTCTCTTGCTTCTTTCTGTACCCTTATTCTCTTTTCCTGCACCTGTCTTGCCTCTATATGCACCTCTATTGCATCTTTCTGCAGTTCTCTTGCCTCTTTCTGTACCCTCTTCCCTCTTTTGCTTCCTTCTGCACTTCTCTTGCCTCTTTCTGCACCTCTCTTGCCTCTTTCTGCACCCCTGTGCCCTCTTTCTGCACCTTTCCTGCCTGTTTCTGCACCTCTCTTGAATCTTTCTGTACCTCTGTTGCTTCCTTCTGCACTTCTCCTGCTTCTTTCTGCACCCTTCATGCCTCTTTCAGCACCTCTCGTGCTTCTTTTTGCACTTCTCTTCCTTCTTTCTGCACCCTCCTGCCTCTTTCTGTACGCCTCTTGCGTCTTTGTGTACCTCTCCTACCCCTTTCTGTAACCCTCTTGCCTCTTTTTACACCTCTGTTGGTTCTTTCTGCACTGCTCTTGCTTCTTTCTGCACATCTTTTGCAAATTTCTGTATCCCTCTTGCCTCTTTCTGTACCCCTCTTCCCTCTTTCTCCACCTCTCCTGCTTCTTTCTGCACTTCTCTTGCTTATTTCTGCACTGCTCTTGCTTCTTTCTGCACCTCTCCTGCAAATTTCTGTATCCCTCTTGCCTCTTTCTGCACCACTGTTCCCTCTTTCTGCACTTCTCTTGCTTCTTTCTGCACCCCTCATGCCTCTTTTTGTACCCCTCTTGCCGTTTTTGTGCACCTCTCCTGCCTCTGTACCTCTCTTGCCTTTTTCTGCAGTTTTCTTGCCTCTTTCTTCACCTCTTTTGCTTCTTTCTGCACTTCTGTTGCCTCTATCTGTATCCCTCTTGCCTCTTTCTGCACCTCTGTTGGTTCTTTCTGCACTGCTCTTGCTTCTTTCTGCACCACTGTTGCAAATGTCTGCATCCATGTTCCCTCTTTCTGCACCCCTTTTGCCTGTTTCTGCACCTCACTTGCCTCTTTCTGCACTTCTCTTGCTTCTTTAGGTACCTCTCTTGCTTCTTTCTGCACCCTTCTTCCCTTTTTATGCAAATCTCTTGCCTCTTTCTGCACCTCTCTTGCCTCTTTCTGCCCATCTCTTGGTTCTTTGTGCACCCCTCTTCCCTCTTTCTGCACTTCTCTTGCTTCTTTCTGCACCCCTCTTGCCTCTTTTTGTATCCCTCTTGCCTCTTTGTGTACCTCTCCTGCCTCTTTCTGCACCCATCTTGCCTTTTTCTGCAGTTCTCTTGCCTCTTTCTGCACCTCTTTTGCTTCTTTCTGCACTTCTGTTGCCTCTATCTGCACCTCTTTGCCTGTTTCTGCAACTCTCTTGCCTCTTTCTGCAGTTCTCTTGCCTCCTTCTCCACCTCACTTGCCTCTTTCTGCACCCCGCTTGCCTCTTTCTGCACCCCTGTTGCTTCATTCTGCACTTCTCTTGCTTCTTTCTGCACATCTCTTGCTTCTTTCTGCACCAATCGTGCCACTTTCAGCACCCCACCTCCCTCTTTCTGCACCTCTCTTGCCTCTTTCTGTACCTCTCTTGCCTCTTACTGCACTTCTCTTGCCTCTTTCTGCACCTCTTTTGCTTCTTTCTGCATTTCTCTTGCCTCTTTCTACACCCCTCTTGCTTCTCTCTGCACCTCTGTTGGTTCTTTCTGCACTGCTCTTGCTTCTTTCTGCACCTCTCTTGCACATTTCTTCACCCCTCTTGCCTCTTTCTGTGCCCCTCTTCCCTCTTTCTGCACCTCTCTTGCCTCTGTCTGCACCCCTGTTCTCTCTTTCTGCACCTCTTTTGCCTGTTTCTGCAACTCTCTTGCGTCTTTCTGCAGTTTTCTTGCCTCTTTCTTCACCTCTTTTGCTTCTTTCTGCACTTCTGTTGACTCTATCTGTATCCCTCTTGCCTCTTTCTGCACCTCTGTTGGTTCTTTCTGCACTGCTCTTGCTTCTTTCTGCACCACTGTTGCAAAGTTCTGCATCCATGTTCCCTCTTTCTGCACCCCTTTTGCCTGTTTCTGCAACTCGCTTGCCTCTTTCTGCAGTTCTCTTGCCTCCTTCTGCACCTCACTTGCCTCTTTCTGCACCTCTCTTGCTTCTTTCTGTACCCTTATTCTCTTTTCCTGCACCTGTCTTGCCTCTATCTGCACCTCTATTGCATCTTTCTGCAGTTCTCTTGCCTCTTTCTGTACCCTCTTCCCTCTTTTGCTTCCTTCTGCACTTCTCTTGCCTCTTTCTGCACCTCTCTTGCCTCTTTCTGCACCCCTGTGCCCTCTTTCTGCACCTTTCCTGCCTGTTTCTGCACCTCTCTTGAATCTTTCTGTACCTCTGTTGCTTCCTTCTGCACTTCTCCTGCTTCTTTCTGCACCCTTCATGCCTCTTTCAGCACCTCTCGTGCTTCTTTTTGCACTTCTCTTCCTTCTTTCTGCACCCTCCTGCCTCTTTCTGTACGCCTCTTGCGTCTTTGTGTACCTCTCCTACCCCTTTCTGTAACCCTCTTGCCTCTTTTTACACCTCTGTTGGTTCTTTCTGCACTGCTCTTGCTTCTTTCTGCACATCTTTTGCAAATTTCTGTATTTCTCTTGCCTCTTTCTGCACCCCTCTTCCCTCTTTCTCCACCTCTCCTGCTTCTTTCTGCACTTCTCTTGCTTATTTCTGCACTGCTCTTGCTTCTTTCTGCACCTCTCCTGCAAATTTCTGTATCCCTCTTGCCTCTTTCTGCACCACTGTTCCCTCTTTCTGCACTTCTCTTGCTTCTTTCTGCACCCCTCATGCCTCTTTTTGTACCCCTCTTGCCGTTTTTGTGCACCTCTCCTGCCTCTGTACCTCTCTTGCCTTTTTCTGCAGTTTTCTTGCCTCTTTCTTCACCTCTTTTGCTTCTTTCTGCACTTCTGTTGCCTCTATCTGTATCCCTCTTGCCTCTTTCTGCACCTCTGTTGGTTCTTTCTGCACTGCTCTTGCTTCTTTCTGCACCACTGTTGCAAATGTCTGCATCCATGTTCCCTCTTTCTGCACCCCTTTTGCCTGTTTCTGCACCTCACTTGCCTCTTTCTGCACTTCTCTTGCTTCTTTATGTACCTCTCTTGCTTCTTTCTGCACCCTTCTTCCCTTTTTATGCAAATCTCTTGCCTCTTTCTGCACCTCTCTTGCCTCTTTCTGCCCATCTCTTGGTTCTTTGTGCACCCTCTTCCCTCTTTCTGCACTTCTCTTGCTTCTTTCTGCACCCCTCTTGCCTCTTTTTGTATCCCTCTTGCCTCTTTGTGTACCTCTCCTGCCTCTTTCTGCACCCATCTTGCCTTTTTCTGCAGTTCTCTTGCCTCTTTCTGCACCTCTTTTGCTTCTTTCTGCACTTCTGTTGCCTCTATCTGCACCTCTTTTGCCTGTTTCTGCAACTCTCTTGCCTCTTTCTGCAGTTCTCTTGCCTCCTTCTCCACCTCACTTGCCTCTTTCTGCACCCCGCTTGCCTCTTTCTGCACCCCTGTTGCTTCATTCTGCACTTCTCTTGCTTCTTTCTGCACATCTCTTGCTTCTTTCTGCACCAATCGTGCCACTTTCAGCACCCCACCTCCCTCTTTCTGCACCTCTCTTGCCTCTTTCTGTACCTCTCTTGCCTCTTACTGCACTTCTCTTGCCTCTTTCTGCACCTCTTTTGCTTCTTTCTGCATTTCTCTTGCCTCTTTCTACACCCCTCTTGCTTCTCTCTGCACCTCTGTTGGTTCTTTCTGCACTGCTCTTGCTTCTTTCTGCACCTCTCTTGCACATTTCTTCACCCCTCTTGCCTCTTTCTGTGCCCCTCTTCCCTCTTTCTGCACCTCTCTTGCCTCTGTCTGCACCCCTGTTCTCTCTTTCTGCACCTCTTTTGCCTGTTTCTGCAACTCTCTTGCGTCTTTCTGCAGTTTTCTTGCCTCTTTCTTCACCTCTTTTGCTTCTTTCTGCACTTCTGTTGCCTTTATCTGTATCCCTCTTGCCTCTTTCTGCACCTCTGTTGGTTCTTTCTGCACTGCTCTTGCTTCTTTCTGCACCACTGTTGCAAAGTTCTGCATCCATGTTCCCTCTTTCTGCACCCCTTTTGCCTGTTTCTGCAACTCGCTTGCCTCTTTCTGCAGTTCTCTTGCCTCCTTCTGCACCTCACTTGCCTCTTTCTGCACTTCTCTTGCTTCTTTATGTACCTCTCTTGCTTCTTTCTGCACCCTTCTTCCCTTTTTCTGCAAATCTCATGCCTCTTTCTGCACCTCTCTTGCCTCTTTTTGCACATCTCTTGGTTCTTTCTGCACCCCTGTTCCCTCTTTCTGCACTTCTCTTGCTTCTTTCGGCACCCCTCATGCCTCTTTTTGTACCCCTCTTGCCTCTTTGTACACCTCTCCTGCCTCTTTCTGCACCCCTCTTGCCTTTTTCTGCAGTTCTCTTGCTTCTTTCTGCACCTCTTTTGCTTCTTTCTGCACTTCTGTTGCCTCTATCTGCACCCCTTTTGCCTGTTTCTGCAACTCTCTTGCCTCTTTCTGCAGTTCTCTTGCCTCCTTCTCCTCCTCACTTGCCTCTTTCTGCACTTCTCTTGCTTCTTTATGTACCTCTCTTGCTTCTTTCTGCACCCTTCTTCCCTTTTTCTGCACATCTCTTGCCTCTTTGTGCACCTCTCTTGCCTCTTTCTGCACATCTCTTGGTTCTTTCTGCACTGCTCTTGCCTCTTTCTGCACCGCTCTTGCCTGTTTCTGCACCTCTTTTGCTTCTTTCTGCACTTCTCTCTCCTCTTTCTTTACCCCACTTGCTTCTTTCTGCACCTCTGTTGGTTCTTTCTGCACTGCTCTTGCTTCTTTCTGCACCTCTCTTGCATATTTCTACACCCCTCTTCCCTCTTTCTACACTACTCTTGCGTCTGTCTCCACCCCGGTTCCCTCTTTCTGCACCTCTTTTGCCTGTTTCTGCAACTCTCTTGCCTCTTTCTGCAGTTCTCTTGCCTCCTTTTGCTCCTCTGTTGCCTCTTTCTTTACCCCTCTTTCCTCTTTCTGTACCCCTCTTGCCTCTTTCTGCACGCCTGTAGCTTCATTTTGTACTTCTCTTGCTTCTTTCTGCACCTCTCTTGCTTCTTTCTGCACCCCTCTTGCCTCTTTCTGCACCCTTCTTCCCTCTTTGTGCCTCTCTCTTGCCTCTTTCTGCACCTATCTTGCCTCTTTCTGCACCCCTCTTGCCTCTTTCTGCACCACTCTTGCTTCTTTCTGCACCCTTATTCCCTTTTCCTACACCTGTCTTGACTCTATTTTCACCTCTGTTGCCTCTTTCTGCAGTTCACTTGCATCTTTCTGTACCCTCTTCTCTTTTTCTGTACCTCTTTTGCTTCCTTCTGCACTTCTCTTGCCTATTTCTGCACCCCTCTTGCTTCTTTCTGCACCTCTGTTGGTTCTTTCTGCACTGCTCTTGCTTCTTTCTGCACCTCTCTTGCAAATTTCTACACCCCTCTTGCCTCTTTCTGCACCCCTCTTCCCTCTTTCTGTACTTCTCTTGCCTCTGTCTGCACCCCTGTTCCCTCTTTCTGCACCTCTTTTGCCTGTTTCTGCAACTCTCTTGCCTCTTTCTGCAGTTCTCTTGCCTCCTTCTGCATCTCTGTTGCCTCTTTCTGCACCCCTCTTGCCTCTTTCTGCACCCCTGTTGCTTCATTCTGCACTTCTCTTGCTTCTTTCTGCACCTCTCTTGCTTCTTTCTGCACCCATAGTGCCTCTTTCAGCACCCCTCCTCCCTCTTTCTGTACCTCTCTTGCCTCTTTCTGTACCTCTCTTGCCTCTTTCTGTACTTCTCTTGCCTCTTTCTGCACCTCTTTTGCTTCTTTCTGCATTTCTCTTGCCTCTTTCTACACCCCTCTTGCTTCCCTCTGCACCTCTGTTGGTTCTTTCTGCACTGCTCTTGCTTCTTTTTGCACCTCTCTTGCACATTTCTTCACCCCTCTTGCCTCTTTCTGCACCCCTCTTCCCTCTTTCTACACCTCTCTTGCCTCTGTCTGCACCCCTGTTCTCTCTTTCTGCACCTCTTTTGCCTGTTTCTGCAACTCTCTTGCCTCTTTCTGCAGTTCTTTTGCCTCTTTCTGCACCTCTGTTGCTTTTTTCTGGACTTCCCTTGCCTCTTTCTGCACCCCTCTTGCCTCTTTCTGCACCTCAATTGGTTCTTCTTGCACTTCTCTTGCTTTTTATTGCATCTCTCTTGCTTTTTTCTGCACCCCTCTTGCCTCTTTCTGCACCTCTGAACTTCTTTCTGCACTTCTCTTTCTTCTACCTTTTTGTACACAAATTTACGGAGTATGCTGTTTAATACACAGGTATTCAAGTATTTGTATGTTTATTTTTATGTAACATGTCACTAGGTAAAAGCAGAGACACACACATGTATACCTTCACGAACTTGGTCAGACTTACAACAGTGATATGCTTAGGATTGCTTTTTTATATTTGGTACGCCTATCATTCTGAGCAGTTGATGAATAGTGAACCTTCAAGAGAAAAGTGAGGTTTAAGACATCTTGGGAGAAGGATTAGTGATTAGGTTACTTTGCAACAGTCTGTTGTAAGGTACAGTCGAAGTAGGCCTCTTTCTGCACCTCTGTTGGTTCTTTCTACACATCTCTTGCTTCTTTCTGCACCTTTATTCCTCTTTCTGGACTTCTGTTGCCTCTTTCTGCATTCCTCTTGCTTCTTTCTGCACCTTTCTTTCTCTTTCCGAACCTCTCCTGCCTCTTTCTGCACGTCTCTTGCTTCTTTCTGTGCCTTTTTCCCTCTTTCTGCACCTGTCCTACCTATGTAGGCATAGTTAGAAATTAGCATTTAAAAAACCCTAGAAATTCACTGAAAAAAACAGAGGTTTCAGGGACGTTATAGTTAGTATTAGCATTTAAAAACCATACAAATTCAATGAAAAAATCAGAGGTTTCAGGGACGTTATAGTTAGCATTAGCATTTAAAAACCCATACAAATTCAATGAAAAAACCAGAGGTTTAAGAGATGTTATAGTTAGGGATTAACATTTTAAAAACCTTAGAAATGTACTGAAAAAAACACAGGTTTCAGGGACGTTATAGTTAGGCTGACATTTCACCCGTACAAAACCAGAGAAATTCGGCCATTATAGTTAGCTGAGCTAACTATAACTCGTGCCCCCGCAATGCACTTCTGATGACGTCACATATTACATCACTCATGACATGGTCAGTGACATCACTGATGACATCATTGATGACATCTCAAATGACATCACTGATTATATCATCCACTTAATATCTGATGCACCTCCTCACACTCTAATATAACCTTTCATATACCCACTCTAAAATACAGACTATCATACACATAACATAGACACACCAATACCAGTTAGTACATACCACTCACTGATTCAATAGTCTACACACACATCCACTCACTGTCCCATATAGTTACTCATACACGCAGTCACTCACCAATACAACCACTGATATATGTACTCATACACCCCTACAGACACTGACACACCACCACTCACCCATAGAGTTACTCACACACCTAGTCAGTCACCCAGAGTCAATCACACTGCCATTTACTCACCTACACAGTTATAGACACACCACCTCACTTATTCATACAGATAGTAACACATACTTACTCTCTTCTACAATCACTGACAAAAGCACATTCTCACCCATATTGCCACTCTCACACTCACTCACTCAGTCACACATACAGTCACTTATATACTCCAACACTCACATATAGTGCCTTTCACATATGCACTTACTCACCCATTTACCACTGAGACATCCATACACTCACCAACACAGCCATATGCACACTCACTCACCCATACAGCTCCTAGCAGATGCACTCATGAACCTATACACCCAGGGATTCACCCACTCATACATCTATGCAGGGAGCCACACAGCCCCTCACCCACCCACACAGACACTCAGGCACCCATACAGGTACTCAGACAACTAATCAATAACCCATATAGACACTCATGTACCTACTCACCAACCCATGCAGCCAATCACAAACCAACTGACAGACTGATACACACATTTACACAGATTAGTCACTCACCCATACATTCACTAAGACACACTTAATCACTCACTCATACAGTCAGTCACGCACCCAAGAAATAATCCATACAGACGCTCATACACCCACTCATTCTTCGAATACACCTTGGCGTATATATATATATAGAAGATTCTTAAACTTTTTAGAAACACTAACACTCACTGGATGATATTATCAGTGATGTCATCAGTGATGTCATTTGAGATGTCATCAATGATGTCATCAGTGATGTCACTGACCATGTCATGAGTGATGTAATATGTGACTTCATCAGCAGTGCACTGTGGGGGTGCGAGTTATAGTTAGTTGAGCTAACTATAACGGCCGAATTTCTCTGGTTTTGTATGAGTGAAATGTGAGCCTAACTATAACATCCCTGAAACCTGGGTTTTTTCCAGTGAATAGATAGATAGATAGATAGATAGATAGATAGATAGATAGATAGAAAGAATGATAGATATAGGCTAGAAACATTTGACTTAGTATTCAACTCACTCAGGGCTCCTCAACTCACGGCTTATCAAATAAATACAATTCAGGGAGAAGATAATAATTTATTGATCAACAGTCATGATCCGGTTTTAACCATTGCACATTAAATAAATATACACCATTCCCTAAGGAGCAGAAAATAAAGTATACAAATGTTGTACTTCTATGAGGAGAAATTGTATATTTTTATCTTCCACTAGTGATTCACACAATCTGCAAAAACACATTGGAAGAGTGTCAAATTTATAAATAAAGAGCTTATTTGTATTTTTTTCATGTACCAATAAGACAGCTTGATGAAAATGTCTGGTAGAGCTTTGCAATTTAATTCATTACTAATAAATTCATCTGGGAAAGAATTAGGTGCATATGTTTGATGCATGACACCCCAGTTGATTTATGGTACCATAATTTCCCTTTGAGGGTCTATTTGGTCTTTATTTTGCCATATGCATCTAACAGAATAGGTGCCTGGTTCCTTTTGGTTTTAGTTACTCAAACCTATATTTTGAGTCTGAGGTGGAGAGGATTCAACACCTGGGTTTGAAGACTCCAATAAAATTTGCACAACTTCAGATTCTGTGTTCGTGTATTGCCCATATGTGAAGGGTCCATGATTTCAGTGCCATGGACTCAGAACTCTCGTCTAGCACCAGAATACAACAGGGAAACACCAGTTTGTGATTAGAAGAAATGTGAACCTGCAGCAATTGACAGCAATAATTCTAATTTAGAAAATAACCTAGCCTAGCCTAGTACAACATTTTGTTGAAATAATTAGCACCTCAGTCATATTCAGATGGTGGATGAGCGTGATTCACCAAGTGAGCATTGGCTGACTTCTTGGGACTACCTAATTTCTACTAATTTCTATGTCTATAAGTCTCGTGATTTGACATTTCAGATGGAGACATGATGATATATAATGGTATGTCACCTTTAGAACAAGTATTTTTTAACAATGCAGCACCTTTAGCACACAGGTAAGCAACACGCCGCCTATTTTAAAGTTTTAAAGGTACCTTTACAACGCTGTACTTTACCATGCAGAAATGACAGCGTACACACACACATACATATATATGTATGCATATAAGTTACGGTATATATATATGTATATATCTATGTATTTATATATATATTTACATATATATATATATATATGTGGGTGTGGATACATGGATATATCTGATAAGCCCTCATTTAGGTTCCTCTTCTCATCCTTGCAGAGGTGATGCATGCAGCTAGGATGCGCAAGGAACCTCATTAATATTTGATAGACCTGGCCTTTTCTGCAGGGTCACCACAATTTTTGTCTTCCTCTGCATTCCTTTGCTGAACCCGTTTTTGTTGGCTTTTAGGACTTTGTGCACTTTTCCCCTGCTAAACAGTGCTAAAGTGCAAGTGCTTTCTCCTTAAAACATGGTAAAATTGGCTTACACCTGATTGCTACATTTAATATACTTGTAAGTCCCTTATAAACAGTACTGCATGTACCCAGAGCCTGTAAATTAAATGTTAGTAGTGGGCTTCAGTACTAATTGTGCCACGGACTAAAACCACTGCAGCCTGTAGGGTAGTTGTAAACTGAAATTTCGACCTGGCAAAATACACCTTTTTGCCAGGCCTAAACCTTCCTTCCTTTTCAATATTTATGTTAGCCCTAAGTTAGCCCCTACAGGCTCATAGGCCAGGGTGGATGGTATTTAAAAAGTAGTACATATGTGTTCAAGTTTATACGTCCTGACAGTGAACAACTCCTAAAGTCCTTTTTCATTTGGGTTAGACTTATCTCTCCCACAGACTAACACTGGGTTACCTTATTGCATTTAATAAGTGATAACTTCAGATTGGGAGCAGACAAAGTAATAATATTTACACTCAAATAAATTGCATTGTAAAATCATGTGTAATGGTAAATTCAGATTCGAAATTAGAATTTTAAAATGCCCACATTTAGAAAACTGCAATTTTTCTGCCCAAATTCCTGAGCCGTTTCTAGGTGTTTCCAGCTGCCTGGGCCTGTTAATGGATCCGCCTTCAAGAACGTGTATTGGGCCCAAACAGTGAACAATGGGACCTGGGTGTAGATGGAAGAGGGTCTTACTGGCAGGATGGCTAGAAAGGAGCTGTACCCTGCCCTGATTACATTTCAATGGGCCTTGCTCAAGCACACACAAGGAACCTGGCACCAGGCCTGCCCTGCCTATTGTCACCCTAGACAGTTTGGATACAAACCCTGGGGAGGGGGAAGAACTGAACAGAATCAGTTTTGGGGGGGCTAGGACAGTGAACTCTCCCACACAAAGGACTTGCACCAGCTATGAAAAGAGGACCTTCAGAACCACTCATCAGAACACTTATGGAACTGTGGAAGATTCAGAAAAAGGACCGCCTTGATGTGAAAAAGACTGCCTAGCTCTTCATGGATTGCCTTGCTTTCCGAAGATGGAGATTGGGCCTGCTTACCTTAATTCCATCAACACAGAGTTGCTCCAAGGGTCAGTTAGCTAACCTCCTATGTGAGCTACAGGGAACCAACACGTTTCCAGAGGCCTTGCTTCAACTGCCCAGCTGACCAGCACAAACTGGACCTTCCTTGACATGCCTGAACCCTCCTTCTGGTCTCTGCTTGAGTGAGTGCCAATCCCCAAGAGGTGCATCCAGGGCCTGGACCCTTACCTGGTATCAGTGAGAGCTTCTCCTGAAGAAAAAGGTGAAAATCTTCAAGTTTGGGCTCTTCGTGACCATGAACGAGCCTGGTCACGCTGAGGCTCTGCCGCCCGTGACAACGGTCAATATACCTACTCTTTGCACAGAGAGCACCCTCAGCGATAACTAGCAATGTGAGACCTACACTTTGCATCGACAGTGACTGTTCACATACATAGCAAGCGTGAAACTCCTGTGAGGACCGGCTCATGGCACTGCAGTAAAGACCGTCTGTGATGCTCAACCTGCTCTTTGCATCACAAGCCTCCTCCACGTGGCCTCCTCCAACACAAATGGAACTCTTCATGCTGGATATGAGAAGGTAACTCTTCAGCGCGACAAACCTGGTCCCTGTAAACAGCCTGAACTTCTAGCTTTCTGCCGATCCAGCATGACCAGATAACTGCGAGTGGCATTTTCTGCTTCTCTCACCCCTCTCAACCAATAACTCGATCACTTACACTATTGCAAAATGATTCTTGAACAGAATGTTGTGTGCACTCCAGACCACCCCCGGTGCTGCTTTTCATAGGTGCAAAAGGGACACATCGACCCCCCCCAAGCCGTTATAGGACACTGGGAGCGGAAATGTGCACAAAAGGGGAGGTTGGCCTAGCGGCCCCCCTCCCCAAGCCTTGGCCCTACCAAGGAACCTACCTTTATAATGCTGACCCCGGGGAATAGGCTTCGGGAGGGGGCTGTATGGCCCTCCTCCCCTTCAACATAGATATGGCTAAGAGGGATTGAGTACTCAGGGCTTGATGAGGCTCAGGGAGGGGGTCACATTGCTCCCCTCCTCTTTCAAAAAAATGGCCCTGAGGTAAGGGGTCTCCAGGGCCTAATAAGACTAAGGGAGGGGGCCCATGTGGCCTCCCCTCCCTTTTAAAATACATAGTGCCCTGGGATCCCCAGGGCCTATTCAGGCTTGGGGAGGGGAGTCACATGGCCCCCTCCCCTTTAAAAAAAGGCCCTGAGGTATGGGGTCCCCAGGGCATAATGTGGCTTGAGGAGGGGGCCGCAGTCTCCTTTAAATAATACAACCCTGGGGGATGGGGTCCCCAGGGCATAATGAGGCTTTGGGAGGGGGTGCCACTTGGCCTCCACTCCCATTTTTTTTAAAATATGGCCTTGGGGGATAGGGTCCCAGGGCCTAATGAGGCTCTGGGAGGAGGCTAAGTGACCCCCCTTTAAAATACATAGGTCCATGGGGAATGGTGTCCCCAGGGCCTAATGAGGCTCAGGGAGGGGGGCCAAATTGCCCCTCCACTTTTTTATTAAATTTGGCCCCAGGGGATTGGGTCCCCAGGGCACTATAAGGCTTCACAACCCCCTCCCCTTATATTTTGGCTCTGGGGGATGGAGTTCCCCGGGGCCACGATGGCTTAGGGAGGGAGGTGGCGTGACCTCCTTATCATTTTTAATTGTATGTAGCACTGGGGATGTGGTCTGCGGGGCCTATTAAGGCTCAGGAAGGGCGCCAGCACACACCCCTCCTCTGTTTAATAGTATTTGGCCCTAGGGAATGAGGTACCTGGTGCAAATAAAGGTTAGGGAAAGGGCTGCATGTCCCCCCCCTTAATATATATATCTTTTGGCCCCAGGGCATGGGGTCCCTGGGGCACGAATGCCAACCCTAAGCTGCAAACAGCAAAGGCTGTGCATGGGGTGGGGTTGGCAGCCTGCTGGGAGTTTGGACACAGGGCCTGGTGGCAGGCCAAGCCCTGTCATCAACCCTCCCACTGCGCTTGGCCAAAGGCTGTGTAGAGTTTGGAGTTGGCTGCCTGTGGGGAGTTGGAAGCAGGGTCTGGCTGCGACGCAGGCCCTGTGGATAACCCCACACCATGCATGAGCAAAAGCTGTGTATGGTGTGGGGTTGGCTGCTGCTGAATGGCTACCTTCTGGGTGTTGGGTGCAGGGCCTGGCTGCAAACCAGCCTGTGCGGACAACCCCTCACCTCTTGCAACAAAAGGCCGTGCGCAGCGTGGGGCTGGCTGCCTGTGGGGGGTTCGCAGCAGGGCCTGGCCATGTCAGGGAGTTTGCTTTACCAAACGGCCATGCACGGAGTGGGGTTGGCTTTATGTGAGGTAATAAAATTAAATATTACTTTATGTTAAAAAAACTAGAAATTCACTAAAGTTTGAAGCAACGTTATTGTTACACGTGATAAAAAAAATTGTGTTCATTTACCAAAATAACTAAGAAATTCCCTGACATTTTTTTGTCAAAAAAACATTATAGATAGGTGAATAGGTCACTGGCAACATTAACGTTTTGAACTAAAAAAACACAGAAATTCTCCAGTTACAGTTAGCAGAGCTAACTATAACTTGCATCCCCATCATGCAGTGCTCACGACCTCACATATTGCATCACTCATGACATGTTCTGTGACTTCATTTATGACATTACTGATTTCAGCTCAAATGACATCATTTATGACATCACTGAAGACACCATCCAATAAGAGTGTTAGCTTGTTATACAATTTACATAGTGGCGGGTAGCTACCATACTACTATTACATATTGCCAGTTATAGTTAGTTCTAACACTGGGCATAATACTTCGCTACGCTCATCGAGCATGCAAAGTTTGTGCTACTACGCAAAATGCACGTAGCAGAGTGAAAAACTGTGCTAGTTGACGTAGCGTAGCAGCAGTATAATAAACTCCTACAAATGCTTTGATAAAGCAATTTTCTATGCTAAAAAGCATATAACCAATTCACAAAAGTGAATTTTGACAATAAAATATCAAGCAATGAGAGAGGTGATGATTTTGGGGTTCCCCCTAACCTAGGGGGAGGACCAAGCAGATGCCTTGAACACAAAAAGCATATCATGTGAACGATTCAGTGGTGGTCCCTTCCTCCTAGGACCACCCCAAGCACAGTTATGGGCAAAAATACAATCCCAACCAAAGGCCCTGCAAAGCATTATGGGATGAGATTAGCAGTGGGCAGTGAATATTATAGTGTCCAATATCAAAATAATTCTACAAAGAGCTGCAGTTCAACTAGTCGTTACTAGATGTCCCTCACGAGTCAAATGCAAAAGCATTGAAATTATTAATACATCAAGCTGCAGTTCCACTAGTCGTTACTAGATGTCCCTCACGAGTCAAATGCAAAAGCATTGAAACCCTTTCATGAAGCTTTTGCATTTGACTCGTGAGGATATCTAGTAACGACTAGTGGAACTGCAGCTCTTTATAGAATTATTTTGATATTGGATACTATAATATTCACTGCCCACTGCTAATCTCGTCCCATAATGCTTTGCAGGGCCTTTGGTTGGGATTGTATTTTTGCCAATAACTGTGCTTGGGGTGGTCCTAAGAGGATGGGACCACCACCGAATTGTTCAAAAGATGTGCTTTTTGTTTTCAAGGCATCTGCTTGGTTCTCTCCCTAGGTTAGGGAGGATCCCAAAATCATCACCTTTCTCACTGATTGTTAATTTATCGTTTTCACTTTTGTGAAATGACTATATGCATTTTTAGCATATAAAAACAGAGATATTTATCTAACTTGCACTGTGCAAGATGCCTTTGGCAATTATTGTACAGTGCAGTCAAGCACACAGCTATGCACTTGCACTACGCAATTTGCATAGCTACGTGTAGTGCAAAATGTACTTCGCGTAGCTGCGTGTAGTGCTACTACGCAAACTACGCCCAGGGTTAGTTAGTTCTGCTAATTATAACTGGTGAATTTCTGAGTTTTTTAGTTCAAAACCATATATGTTTGGCCAACACTCCTCTCCCAGTTCCAAGAGAGAAATGTGCGTGCAAAGTTTATTCAGTCATCCCAGTCACCATAGACAGCATGAGGAATGGAGAAAACACCCTACACATTTTCGCATGCAACACGCCTTGATAACGAGTGACATATTGTTTTTTTTCTCTTTGGTTTTAAAGCAGACATAAAATGTAAAAAATAATAAAATAAGTGCATTTGTGCATGACATACATTTTCTTATTAACCAAGTACTGACAATTCCATCTCAATCACATCAGAAATGGAACTTTTTCTAATAGAAGCAGACATAATTGTGCCCAAGAGGTCAAATATAAGACCAGTTATTAATGGTTACTTAAAACTTATATAAATGTCATATTTGAATACTAATGCATGAACACACCATCATTGTATGACCACCTTGACGTATCATTACACCTAATTGAAAGTAATACTGTTTTCCCACAAATAAGTAAATATTCACTCTCAACAGCGCCACAAAACAGTGATTCTGTATAGTTACTGGCAGCTGGTTATCACAAAATCTATGCTTTACATGATATTGTCAGTAACTAAAAAATTGTAGATACTGACAGTGGCGTACCCAACTGAAATGCAAGATCATTTGAATATGTAGCTGACATAATGCCTAAGGACTTTTTACCTAACCATGTACTAACAATTTCAGCTCGGTCAAAACTGCAATACATTTCTTGCATCTGAGGTAATGTAATCGAGCACAAGTCGGCATGTGTGAGACCAGCAACTTTCGCAGAGCATATGATAAATGGTAATCATAACAGCAAATCCATAAACACTGTCGGTGTGTGCTACATCTTGCCCCTGTTGCTCGTTAAAGAATTGTAAAATATTTCTCATTGCTGAAGGTTAACAAACACCCTAATTATGCCCAAGTGAGCCCATGTAGAAGTTACTTAATAAGCAAAATCTTAGCTTGATAGCTGCACAAGAACGAAGGTACAGATCTCCTGTGTTCCCCAACCCTGTAAGAGACAAAAAAACAAGCATATGAAAGGTGAAGACAGAAGTGATAAAAAAATAAAAAGTGAAAATTATTATTCATCAAAAAATTTAAAATTGTATTAGAAACTTCATACAGTAGGTACACTAAGGAGTTAACAAAGCTGCTAATGAGTATGCACCGCAACCCAGGATTACTTAATTACCCCAAACAAATGCACGTTTCCTCGTCCATATTCAAGCCATTGGGAGTTTTAGTATTACAGCACTGAGACAGCCCTACTCGCCGCCACAGACGACATCCGCACCCTCCTAGACCAAGGCCACTCCGCAGCCCTCAACCTTACTCGACCTATCAGCGGCCTTCGACACCGTCTCCCACCGCACACTAGTCACCAGACTACACGACGCAGGCATACAAGGAATAGTCCTGGACTGGATCCGATCATTCCTCACTGGAAGAAGCCAAAGGATCAGACTCCCACCCTTCCTCTCCGACCCCACGAAAATCACCTGTGGAGTCCCACAGGGTTCATCACTGAGCCCCACCCTCTTCAACATCTACATGGCCCCCCTCGCAGCCATCGTCCGACAAAACGCCTCAACATCGTATCCTATGCCGATGACACCCAGCTCATCCTCTCCCTCACCAAAGACCCCACCACTGCCAAACTCAACTTCCAGAAAGGAATGCAAGATGTCGCAGTCTGGATGACCAACAGCTGCCTGAAGCTCAACACCAAGAAGACAGAAGTCCTCGTCCTCGGTACCACCCCTTCTGCATGGGACAGCACCTGGTGGCCGACCGCCCTCGGAAGCCCACCTAACCCCTCAGACCACGCCAAGAACCTCGGCATCGTACTCGACTCATCACTCACCATGAACCGACAGGTCAACGCCGTCACCTCCAGCTGCTTCAACACCCTCCGCATCCTCCGCAAGACCTTCAAGTGGAACCCCCCTGAGTCAAGGAAGACAGTCACCCACGCACTCATCACCAGCAGACTGGATTATGGAAACGCACTCTACGCTGGCATCAACAAGTCCCTACTCCGCAAACTCCAGACAATACAGAACACCGCCGCCAGACTCGTCCTCGGCATCCCCGACATGAACACATCAGCCAACACCTACGAAGTCTCCACTGGCTCCCCGTGGAGAAAAGAGTCACTTTCAAAATCCTCACTCACGCCTACAAATGCCTACACAGCAACAGACCCAAATACCTCAACGACAGAATCAACTTCCACGTATCCAAAAGAAACCTCCGATCTTCCAACCTCGCACTGGCCGAAACCCCGCGCATCCACAGAGCCAGAGCAGGTGGAAGATCCTTCTCTCACATTGCAGCCAAGACCTGGAACAAGATACCGGCAGACATCAGACATGCCCCCTCCCTGAACACCTTCAGGAAGACCCTCAAGACCTGGCTCTTCGGATAAACAGATCTGTGGACCCCCCCCTCAGCGTCTTGAGACCCTCACGGGTAAGTAGCGCGCTTACAATTCCCTGATTGATTGATTAATTGATTGAGTTCAAGAATGTTTTTGGACTTGAGTTTTCTGAGTACACATATTCTGTCGTCCCCTCTTTTGGATCTAGGAACTCTATCGATTGCAAAAAAATTAAGCTGGGTGCTGTTCCTGCTGTGAAATGTCCCAAAATGGGAGGCCACTAGATATTGTTGGGGTTAGACCTGGCATCTTTTGGCGTGTTTCCCCTGTCTTTTTGCTTCAGACCTCCTGGTTTTGGTGGTACTATGGATATTGTTTTTGCTGGTTTAATGTTTCTGCACACTTTAATACTGCTGATCAGTACTAAAGTGCAAGTGCTCCAATTGTAAATTGTGTTTGTGGATTGGGGTTTCCATGATTGGGATATTTGATTTACTAGTAAGCCCTAGTACAGTGCACTGTGTGTGACCAGGACCTGTAAATCAAATGCTACTAGTGGGCTTGCAGCACTGGTTTTGCCACTCACACAAGTAGCCTTTCAAAGATGTTTCAGACCTGCTCATTGCCGTATCTGCATGCAGTTTTTACTGCTATTTCGACCTGGCATGTGCACCCACTTCCCAGGCCTAATCTTTCCCTTAGCCTACATGTAAGGCACCCCTCAGGTAGGCCCAAGGTACCCCCATGGGCAGGGTGCAGTATATGTGAAAGGTAGGACATGTACTGGTGTTTGTTACATGTCCTGATAGTGAAATACTGAGCATTTCGGTTTTCACTATTGCAAGGCTGTCTGTCCCATAGGCTTACATGGGAGTTTCTTGTAACCTCTTATAAGTATAAAGTTCCATTGGGATAAGATGGAGAAATGGAGTATAGGCTTCCTCTGTTTGAAAATGCCACTTTTAGTAGATGCTTAACCATCCTGTGTGCCTCTGCGTTTTGTGTATTCCCTGTCTGGGTTTAGAGTGACAGGAGCAAGGGATGGGCATTCACACTAGACAGACACAATTTAAAGTAGTAGGAGGAGTTTTTTGCTTGCACCTGAAAGGACTGTGGCTGCCTCTCACAAAGCTGTCTCCACCTCCTGTGGGGAACCTGGCCTGAGCCAGGCTGAAATGGTTTATATGTGCCAGAGGAACATTGTTTGTACCAACTTCAAAGGAAAATGCGGTGTAAATTTTAGGGCCCTGACCCCAGAACTAGAGAACTCTTTAGGATCAAGAAACCTGCCAAGAAGAAGAGCTGGAGAAGCTGTGAGGAGAGACTACCACTTTGCTGTGTGCTTTGCTGTGCTGGCTGCTTCTGTCTTGGACAGGGAAAGGACTGGACTTCACTTTCTGTATCTTACTTTCCTGAGTTTCTCCAAGGGCTTGAGGTAGAGCTTACCCTCTGTTCAACAAGTCTAAGGAACAGCAAAGAATCCAAGTTCATCTGCTACCAGCCCCAGGAACTGTGTGTTTTGTGCTTCAACAGTAGAAAAAGCAACCTGCTGCCATCAACACCACCAGCTCTGTGACCTGAAGGTACCATAGAGGGCACTGCCACATCTCGCACTGCAACCCTTGTCTCACCGCCGCCGCCGTCCGACCGAACTGCTGCTTGCACTGTGACCTGTGGGCACCGCACTCCGCACCGCCTCACTTCATTCCCTGGTATCCCCAATGACGACGCTCCATGCTGACATCAATGCCACTGCCTGAACTGTGGTTTGGGGGCACCACTCGTAAGTTGCATGATGCACCGCCCGGTCCCACACCGCAGCCTTGGCCCACCGACATTGGCGGCATCGACTCCAGTTCGTCAGTCAACAACAGCACTTCAACAATGACAATGCTGCTGCCTGCACCGTGACCTGCCAGCACTGCGACGAGCAATGCCCCACATCGCACCACAGCCCTGGTCTCACCGACACCCCTGGACAACTGTCACTGAGCCGCTGCCTGCACCATTGTCTGCACTGCAACCTGAGGGCACCGCATGCTGCACCAGTGCACCGCAGCCTCGACACCCGCCAACTCCGGCGATCCCGACTAACTGCACGGCGTTTGACCTTCAACACATGTGACTTCAAGGGCCGGACGACTCCTAACTTGACCTCTGGAACTGACACCTGCCGACGCCAGCTCTTCAGAACTCATCGCGAGGTCCCTGATGCCCTGCATTTCTAAAGGTACTGTTTTGCAGGTCTTCCCAACACCGTAGCTGGCCTGCGACGCCGCAGTCAGCCAGAACTGTTGGATTTGTGTGTTCACAATGCTGTGAATAGCCCCGGGCGGAGCTGTCGGCTTCAAGGAACTTAATGTCACTTTTTGCTTTATAAGTATTTTTAATAACAGTATGTTGGATTCTTTACATTTTTGGTCTTGTTTTACACAGATAAATATTGGCTATTTTTCTAAAACTGGTGTTGTGTCCTTTTGTAATGTTTTCACTGTATTACTCTTTGTTATGTGCAATTGCTTTACACATTGCCTCTGAGATAAGCCTGACTGCTCGTGCCAAGCTACCAAGGGGGTGAACAAGGGTTATTTCAGAAGTGTAACCCTTATCCTGACTAGGAAGAAGGTCCCTACTTGGACAGGGTAACAACCTACCAACTAGAGACCCCCAGTTCTAACAGTCAGTCTACATGCCTAATTGCCCTAGCATGTTCTAATACCCGTTTCCTAGTGGGGTGTGTAGTGCTGCCCACATAACTGAGTCCACATGGGCACTTTAGTACATATATGGTAAAATCAGAAGTACAAGTGAAGTGCTGATTTAGCCTCTTTCCAAACCTGTTGAAGCAGACAGGTACTCTGCAACTGTCATGCTCTGTTAACAAGCTTTACATCTTAGGCAAGGAAAGAAGCCCTTGACTTCTTTACCCTTGCTTTTCACCTTTTTCCCAATGTCATTCTGGCTTAGTCTGTCTTTTAGCGTAACACCTTTCCTAAAGGTCACCCTAGGATTAGTGTCTAAAATTTCTTTCAACCTGCTTTCCACTGACAATATGGGCCAGTGTTTACAACAAATTTTTAAAAATATTACCTGCTCTAATCATGTAAGTGGTGGTGAATCTGACCTTGGCAATAGATAGTCCCTTGGGGTTCGTCTTTGGGACCAGAATTTCTTCTCTGCGTACCTTGTGTACCCTTTGCAACACAGCTTTTAAGGTTACAGGTTTGTATCTTTTGCTTCAATTTGGTTCAACATCACAGAAAACCTTTTTTGAAAGGCTGCTTCGATACTGCAGTGTCTGCGTGCTCTTAAGAGTTAATCATATGGAATGCTCTCAATCAATGCTGCAGGATGACTTCTTGCCACATGCAATAAGGAATTCCCAGCAGTGGCCTTTCTGTGCTGTGTAGAGGTAAGTGTTTTATCTACCACTTCAACTGTTATGCTCAAAAATTGTATTTTACTGGGATTCATCTGCGATGTTAAACCTATGTTGAAGGGTTTGTTATTAAGTTTTTTCACAAATGTTACTGCTTCCTCAGATGTGCCTTTCCAAATTACAAATAAGTTGTCTATGTAATGTATCCACATGACAACTTTGGTGAGCAATTCCTCTAGGGCACTGGCTACCTGCTGCTCCCAACATCCCATAAAGAGGCCAGCATAGCTGGGAGCAAAGCAGGCACCCATTCCTGTGCCCTGCTTTGGCCTGAAGAGTTTGTCCTCAAAAAGGACAAAGTTATTTTCTAAACAAAATTGAATCATCTCAAGGAGCATTTCTGTGTGAAAAAGTAGAGACAGTGATTGAAGGTTGTAGTGTCTTGAGATATTTTATTACAGAACTGTAGAGCTGTGACATAGGTGTCAGCAAGCAATTCCGTGAAAGCTTGTTTTAGAATGTTGAGTTTCCAGTTCCACGTAGCGGTATAAAGACGTTTAATACTGAGCTCCATGAGTGGCTCGGTTATTGGCAGATACCCAGGCTTGGAAGAGGCTATAAATGGCAACGAGATAGGGGACAAAACCCAAAGAAATGCTGTGCTTTCCCATAGAGTTTCCTGTGGTCCAAGCAAACTGCTTGTGCGTTCCATGTGTGTCGCTGTTGAAGAACAAAATCAACACTTCATGCATGTGGAGGAAAAGCATAACTCCAGCTGCTGTAAAGCACTTAAAGGCAACAGAAGCGTTGCAAAGAATCTACACGTTGATGGTTGAGAACCTTCTGGTCAAGCCATATATAAAGGTACCAGACTTTTTCTCACTGTATCATTCTATACGATATATTGCCGACTTTATCTGTTGCCACTGTTGGGACCGGGTGCATTAGGTTATGCAATTGGTCAGCATGGGTGTGTCACTAGTCAGTCTTTATTGTTACCCAGTTGTTGTGCTATTCAGTGGCGGCTCCTCCACTAAGGCGGAGGAGCGTCGCCTCACTACCAGGGAGCAGCAAAAGAAAGGAAAAAATAAAATGATAATAACGTAATGTTATTATCATTTTATTTTGTCCTCCTGCTGCGGCAGCGTGCGTGAGGGGGCGGGACGCAGTGGGGCTACAGAGCACGGGAGAACACTCTTGTTCGCAATGACTGTTTAAACTGTTTAAAACAGTCATGCCCACTACCCTGTTCTCCATGCAGGCTGCATTACAGCCTGCATGGAGAACATGCCCACCCCTCCAGCCCCTGGCTGAGCACCGTGTCACGGCGCTCAGACCAATCACAAGGCTGCATTGTAGTGGTGTGATTGGCTACCGGGAGCGTGGGAGCCCCGGTGCTTCCTGCTTCCTGTTTCTCACAGGAAGCCAGGAAAAGGAAGGGATGGGACACAGGAGAGGAGGCGGTGGGCGGCCGGCCAGGAGATAAGTGATATTTTTTTTTTTACCTGATTTACCCGCCCCTTTGCACCCCCGCCCCACTGCTGCTTCTAGGTAGCAGCAGTGACTGGTGCTATTTCTCTGCTTTTTCCTTGCATAACAGAAAAACTGTACATGATGGTGATCTATTATTCTGTCCTGTTAATATTAAAAATGTTTTTTAAAAAATCCCTCAAAATATCTGGCTCACCCCCAAAATCAAGGGGATCTTATACACATTTCTTGCATAACAAATTTGAAAAACTGTTATCGTGCTGTGAGCTGTGAGCAAAAGTATAATTTCTTTATCAAATCAGAACACAAAAGAATACGTCATTACGTTAACTCATAACCACCAACCTATTTAAAAACAACGTACTCAACACTCTCTATGCTAATGACATCTGGAGATGTTCTAACTAAAATGAAATAATTAAATGATAGAACTTTCTGTTAATGAATCGACTAGTGATCACAACGGAAGGCAGCAGAAGGGACCTTGATAATCTTTCAAGTCACAGAGAACAGAGAAAAGTTTATTAAAAGAAAGGCAATCATAACAGTGGAAATAAACAACCCATCAGCTTGGCTGTGCTCTGCAGAGCTTGTGGGGAGATATGTGCAGTTGGTCAAGCAGGAGTGAGCCACAGAAATGGCATTCATCTTGTCTAAAATTATGTTTTGTATGGCATTACTAAAACACAAAATAAACACACTGTACACATCATTATAAAATGTGTTTCGGTTGCATTTATGTCAATTTAGCATGCATATGTATTCATTTATAAAAGTAAATATTAATCATCATTATAATACATGGGGTTCTGTACTCCCTGTATAATCGTCAGTCTCTAATTTCCTTATAAACAACGACTTGTGACACACCCAGTCATCGAATATAAGGAATGACGTCAGAACTCGACTATTATAAGTTATTACAGTCGAGGTATGACGTCACAATACCTGCTGCCAGAGCCAGCAGCCAAGGTGAAAGGCAGGTCAGGTCACAAAGCATAATTGAAGCAGCTGTTTAGAGCAATGAAAACCAAAATGTTGCTTTTTTCTTTTCTTTTCTTTCTTCTGCTTTATTTTATTAGCTTACAATGACAAGCAGAGAGAATATGTTTATTTTTTGTACTCCTTAGATAAAGAAAAGCTAGACTCTTTCTGCATGTTTGTACACTTTCTGAGCTATTACAGCTTTAAGCAAAACAAGTATTTAACTGTTTCTAATATCGGTTTGCAACAAATCTCTAACAGGTTTGTTATGTGTGTAATTTTGCACTAGAGATTTTATTTTAATTCTTCATGTTTGCAAACATGCTAGCTCTTTCATATGAAAGAGATACACAACAAAGTTTTAAGTGGTTTGTGGGAAAGGTGATGAAGCCAACATGTATTATATGGGACAAAGTACCCCCTGGCATACATGATAAGGATATTGCAAGTCACCTTGGAGTTCCATAACCTTATAAAGGAACTCGGACTTTGGCCTCGCTCCTCTACATGGTTATCCTTTATATTATTGCACAAAATAGAAACCCTAAAACCCAATCTAACATCCTCTGGTACCATGCTACCACCACTCCAGTTTAACTTCATAATTTGAGAGTAGCAAATGTGTGCCTAAATATCACGTTTGAACTACTTAATTACTGGATGGAATGGCTTGGTTCCACTTCTAATCATCAGTGTCTCTGCAGCTCCTGAGTCACCAGTATTGCAGGGATTTGGAGTGGGGTGTGTAAAGTCACCATGGTACCATGGACCCAATGTAGTATCATTTTTCAATGAATGGTGAATCTACCACCAATCTTTAACTGAACCCACTCAGATTAATCATATTGTGCAAAAATGATTTAATAATGTGAAAGTATGTAAGTATGCCCTTCCTTCATTCTTACTTTTGATGGAGAAAAGTACTGCTATGATCAGAGGAAACTCTAGATACTATGTAATAACCACTAGAAAGGAAGATGTAATGGTAACATCAAACAATCAGCCAAATCTTGTTATCAAGGGTTTTGCAAATATGTAGATAAGCAAAGTATAAAAGTGATTGTCAAATGACCTTTTTATGTTATGAAATCAACGTGTTGGTGTTTTTACCATAATTCCAGGGAGGCACTAATGCCGCCTAATTGGCATTTTAATGAGTTAAAGCAATGGCCCCACACTTTATTGACATGTTAACAAAATACATTTCCAACAATGATAAATTAATTCTTTGCATGTGTTCGCTGGGTTAGAGAAAGGGACTAAAAGCATGGGGTGCTGCAAGAGCCGCTGACTGTCAGCATGAAGAATTGAGTATATTGATGCTAACAAGAGGAATTCTAATCCAGCTGCTGAATACTTTTTCAAAACATTTTCTAGCACAATCAACTTTCAAAGTGAACATTTTACAGAATAACTTCAACAAATGTGCCTGATTTACAAAAGCCTAAAGTAAAGAAGTGTGAGTTTTGCGAAGTGTAAACTTGCTTAAGGGCAAACGTTACAAAGCCCTAATCACAAACTGCATTTTGAAATAGGTTTAGTAGTACTACAATAGTACCACTAAAGTACTACCAGCAATATTCACAAACCTATAAGTGTAAACCTCCAACTCCACCCCTCCTATATTTTCTTTTGGGAGATCCTCACACGTATACATTTACTGTTTAGTAGTGAATGTGAGAAGGAATGGGGGGTGCTAGCTATAAAAAGGGGCACACGTACTGCTAAATGTGAGGGCTGTAGGGAAGAGTAAGGAGAGTTTATGGAGGGCTAGGGAGGTGATTGGGCAAAGGAGCAGCCAGAAAAATAAAATATTTCCAATTTGATCCACATGGCATGAAATGTCCGAGCAAAGTCAGCAATCTTAATCCTTCATATGAAGGGATGTGGGAATTATATCCCTGAGGAAAATTTGCAGAAATTCTTCTAAATGATGCATTGTGCAGCATGATGTTAAAGTAATTTGACCAATAACTGCACATTAACCAGTATTGACTTCTTTCTTTCCTTCTTTCAATTTTTTCTCTCCATGTTGCTTTGTTACCTACTATCTATTTTCATTTTTTTCCACTTTTTCCAGCCTCCTTTTATTTCTTTTTCATCATTCTTTCCTTCTTTCCATTCTTCTTTTGTAACTGCGTTCTATCCTCGTCCTGTTTAACTTTCTGTGTTTTTTCCTTATTTGCATTATTTTTTCCTTCCTCTGTGCTCTCTGTCTTCATTTTCCTCTGCCTTTTTTTTCTTTGGCTTTTTAAAAACTTCTCCTTCTCCCTGTCATTGTTTTCAGCTTCTTTGGTTCACCATCTGACAGTTCTGACACAGTAATTTATTCTCACAGTACTTACTAGTTTATCCTTCTGTTTGGTTTGGGCTAAACTGAGAGCAAGCGAAGAAAGTTATGAAGTGACATAAAATAATGCAATCTGTCACAGGCACCCCTGCTAAAACTAGTAGAGCGGGTTCTTCATTATGCCCTTGGGTTTTAGGAGGGACATGCACCCACTGACAAAAGAGTAACTCCATTGCTATTGACTAACTGCACTTCTAAAATTACTACAGGCAAGAATGGAACCCAAAACATGTGTATATTACTACACTTCAGAGCTGGAGAAAGTCCAATACCACAGTTGGCCAACCACTGGTACGGCTATACCCTACCTTAGAAAACAAAGAAAAACCCATAGGAAATAATGTTACATTTAATTACAATATTTAAAATAGTTACAAACATAAATATAATTTAATATTGGAAATACATTTAAAAATAAAACATATGTATTATTTAATTATAAAATGTTTTATCAACCTTTTTGAATGTATGCATGTATGTAAACTTAATTTTCATTAAACTATGATTACATTACTTTTAATGATATCTATAAATCACTTTTAAAAATCAATAATGCATAATAAAAAAGATTGCTTTATCTTTTATTTTAAATTCAGAAAATATTTTGTATTTAATTTAGTATATATAAATGAATTAAAGATTTACTTCAACATTAGGTTAATAATGCTGAAGCATTTTTTCCTTTGTTCTACATTGAAAATAAATATTTGCTAGCAATTTACATTAATATTTAATACAATGTGTTTACTATTTTTTTTAATTAAGTAAACTTTTTCTTTATTTTCGTTATGACTTACCATAGATAGACTCCACAGTTGGGGTGGTAAATATGTGGACTTTTGTCAAAATAAGTGTTTATTAAACTGTATAATAAGTTAAAATGTTCATGTTAATAATATTGTACTTTAATGCTGCATATTTATTTTATATGTATAATAAAATACAAAAATGCTACAGAACTATTAACTTACATTTTTTACTCTTTAATTAAGTTAAATATATAAAATTAAATAAAACAATTTTTCTGAAGTTTGAATAAAAAATAATCTCACCTAAATTAAAAATAATTTTGTTTAATATGTATTCATATTTACTAAAAGTGATGCACAGAATAATTAAAAGTAGTTTAATATTTTGTAATTAAATAATAAATCATTTAAATTGTTATTTTTTTTAACATTACATTGTCTTTATTTATGATTTAAGCTATTTTAGATAATTTAATTAAATTTAAAATTATTTCCCATGGTGTTGTATTTTAAGACCCTGTCACCACTATTTTTCACAGTTTGGTTTTAAAGTATCAGTGGTTGGCCATGCGTGGCTCTGGACTTACTACTGTTGCTTTTTGACAGTAGTCACTTAAACTCGTCAATTAAACACACTCCAACCTTTTACAGAGTTGGAGAAATGTAAGTCTATACTTTTGAGTGACATAACACCTTGATTTTGTGAAAAGCAAAAAGTAGCAAACTTACTTAAACGTGTAAGAGTAAATTAATTGTGTAAGTAACTCACAAGTGTAAGTTACCTTTGTGAATGACCCCCAACAGTATTTTTCAGAATCACTCACATGCAAACTTAAACAAGCGCTTATGTAAATGGCGTCTAAATATGTTTAAGGATGACACTCATTCATAAATCTTAGGAAACAAAGCTCATTTCAAAATTATTTTTCCCTATATTCCTTTCCTTGTGATTATTTTTATCCTTTGTCAAATGATTCTATTTATCCTTTGTTAATAAACAAAGGGGCATATTCTCAAGGACTCATCGCCGAATTAGCAGCACTTTTCCGCCACGAAAGTGGCGATAGATTTATCGCCCTATTCACAAGCCTGCTCTAACAGCCGACATCGTCAGTGTTCCTGCGATAGCTGCCGCTAAAAACATCGCCAATGCTGACAGCAACAACTAACGCTAATCATATGCAGAGTAGGCGTTCCCATGCAAAAACTCACGATGACACCACTTCGCGATATTCTCAACGACCAGCCAGTTCGGCGATGCGGTCCAAAAACAGGCGATAAGGCACGTTAGCAGCAGGGACTTAAGACCTGCTTTTTTCTGGTCTTAAGTAGGATAAAAACCTGCAGTATAAAGGGAGCCCAGCCCAGAGCCACATCTGAAGACCAACAGATGCCATGGAGCTACTAATCATGCAGCTTGGAGACCCAAGAGGGCCACAACACCCACCGCCACCACCCCCAGGACCACTCCCACCCCCAGGACCACCCCCCGGACTGCCACCGAGGCAGCGCAGATCAAGACAGCGGACCTTCCGAAAATGCACCAGCCTCAGAGACTTAACGCCAGAGGATGTCATTGCCCACTACAGGCTCAAAAGGACAACCATCCTTCGCATCCTGACCCACATTGCCCACAGGCTGATGGTACCAACACAGTGGACAACCAACATCCCTCCGCAGACAAAGCTACTGGCTGTGCTGCACTTGTTGGCCTCTGGTACCTTCCAACCAACAACTGCCAGAGTCGGAGGAGTCTCACAGCCAGCCCTATCAAAGTTCCTCACACCTGTCTTGGATGCCATCATCAGCTTGATACCCCAGCACCTTCACTTCCCCCACACTGCGCAGGAACAGCTGGAGACCAAGCAAGGCTTCTACGCCATAGCTGGCTTCCCGCACGTGTTGGGGGCAATTGACTGCACACATGTCCTACTTGTGCCCCCTGTCGACACTGCACACAATTACCGCAACAGAAAGCACATGCATTCCATCAATGTGCAGGCAATAGTGGACCACCGGGGACTGTTCACCAATGTCGTCGCCAACTTCCCAGGCGGTGTGCATGATTCCTACATCTTCCGACAGTCCATCATCAACCAGTGCTTTCAGGATGGCACCTATGGAAATGCACTGCTCGTTGGTAAGTACCAACGGAACACACCACACACCTCAACTCCACAATCATACAACTCACAACTGTGGGAATGCACACTTAACAAAATCACATACAACATGCCAACCAACATGCCCACCTACCAGACACGACAACTCAAGTAACTGTGGTAACAGGGGCCAGACATGTAGACAAACCATCCACAAAGGCATAGCCCCTCTGCCACACAACTGCAGAATGTGGGGAGAGGTGGGAACCAAGAATGTGCGAAGGAGGCAATGGAACCATGAATAAGAATGTACACAATGCCAAGGGTGGTGGTGATGTGCTGGACAGTCTTGATTATGCAGAGCTCAGACTTGTCCATGTGGACATATACTGCTGGTGTTTGTAGTGTTGTGGACAGTGGACGCAACCATGTTACCTCAGGCAGTGGGGAAGACCTTGGACATGTAGCTATGTCGCCCCCCTGTAAGCGTAAGCATTGTGGGCTGGGCCGGCGTACGCCAGTCCAGCATAGGAATGTGAATAAATAGCCCGGGGCTCTGGGCATGGTTCACTTCCGGGATGGCCACCAAAGTAACTACTGCGTGTGTCTCTGTGTCCGCCATATCCTGACCATAAGCCTACACACAAGTGGCCGACCACCTTCAACGGCCAAATTTACACCGGCGACGAGGTGGCTACGTCACACGCCACCCGGCGCACATCTCGTCATCGCCTGCAGGGGCGTGTCTGCCAGGGCGGCACCCCTCACCCTGCCACAAAGCTGCCGCCATGACCGGTGGTGCCTGCGCGATCCTGTGCACCTGCTGCACCCCAGCCCGCTGGTCCCCAGACCCGTCCGGCGTCCAGCGGTGATTGCCCGCCCCTGCGCACCCAGGCCTCGCTGTCCTTCTGCCGCCACCGGCGTGTCTCCAAGAGGGCCCACCACGTGCCGGTGCAATCTTCAAGCCCGAGGCCCGCGAGCTTGGCAGCCTCCTCAGCCGATCGCTGGCTTCCGCGCAACAGGCCCCCAGCGCACCCTGCGGCACTGCACCACGGAGTTATGTGTGTGCTGACTGCTCCCTCCAGCCTACACTGTGGTCCAGCAGGTCTCAGACAAATCCTTTCCAGTCCGTCCCCCAGGCCTACTGCATCATCGCAGGCTGCACACCCGCTCAGCTCTTCAGGTGGGCCTACCTCAATGGAGCAAAAGTCATCGCCATGTGGCGGTTGGCCCGTGCCGGACGCAGTGCCTCAGGTGCCACTACCTCTGTGCACCACAAGTCACCATCCATCCTCCAAGCCTACTGCATCATCGCAGGCTGCACACCCGCTCAGCTCTTCATGTGGGCCTACCTCAGTGCACCGCAAGTCATCGCCACGTGGCGGTAGGCCCATGCCAGACGCAGTGCCTCAGGTGCCACTACCTCTGTGCACCACAAGTCATCATCCCATGGGGCTACCCCGCATGTCCGCCTCCAGCAGCCAACAACATGTCCTCGGTAACGCCACTGGAGCCCTTCACAGTCACGGGGCAACCCCCGTCCCAGGCAGGCCGCTGGAAAGCCTGGGTGGAACGTCTGGAGATGTACTCCGAAGCGCACGACATCCCAGCGCCGCGGCGGCGGCCCAAGCGTAGGCGTGTGAGGAGTGTGAAGAAATGGCCCTGGGCTCTGGGTGTGGTTCAGTTCTGGGCTCTGGGCGTGGTTCAGTTCCGGGCTGGCCACAAAAGTAACTATGGCATGTGTCTCTGTTGTAGTGTCAGCGCCACCCGGCCCTTAATCGACAATCTTGCAATGTAGCATGCACCCGGAGGGCGGGCCCGCCAGAATGGATAAATAAAGGAGCGCAAGAGCGCTCGGGGTCTTGGCTCATACATGCCAACTGTTGTGTGTGTATCTTCATTGCCGCAGCATAAGCCAAAGGCCTAGCCTCAATCACAGCGCGAGTTCAGCCAGTCCTGAACTCCACATCTGTGTCCGCCCTAACCTTACCATAGGCCTACACACACGTGGCCGTCCACCTTCAACGGCCAACATTACAGTGTTGTTGTCAGGCTTGCGGACATGCGCAGACAGGCATGACAATGGTGTGCCGTAGAAGTGCAAGTGATGCAACCGTGCAGCGCACACAAGTAAATAGGCTCGGGGGGAGGGAGGAGCAGCTGTGAGGCTATGTAATACACATTGATCCCGCACATTTGCCAGAAGCAATACATGGCAAACATGAATCCCAAAGTCACACAAATCATACACCACAAAACTTGTAAGTCTCCCAACCCAGCATGCAGAACCACCAATTTACACTAATCTCACTTACCTCTCACAGGTGATCAAGGATATGCACTCTGCCCGTGGATGATGACACCCCTCCGAGCCCCGAACACCCCGGCCCAGAGGAAGTACAATGTGGCCCAAAAACGCACCAGGGGCATTGTTGAGCGCACATTTGGCGTGTTAAAGTCACGTTTCAGGTGCCTGGACATCACAGGTGGAAGACTCCTGTACAGCCCAGAAATAGTGTGCAAGATGATCATTGCATGTCTTGTATTGCACAACATATGTGTACGCACCAATGCCCCATGGATCCAAGTGCCAGATGCACCGGACGATGATGAGGAAGATGAGGCAGGTGGACCACACCCCACTGCAGCTGCAGCAGGAATAGCCAGAAGGAACACAATCATTAACAATTTCACATTGTGACTGTCCTTAGCAATCATGGAACAGTACAAAATGACCACATGAACAGCATGTGCAAATAAATTCATTGCAACACACATTCCCTGTGTGCATGTCAGTCCTCTGCATTGGCACATCACTCTGACAAGTGTAAGTGCAACATTAAGTGCTAACAATCTCACAAATAGCAAATAGATGGTGGGTATGTCACCTCTGTACAGAGAGGCTGTTCAGGGTGTCACATATTCGGAATGCCATTTTAGGGTGTCAAATGTAGTACGTAATCCCACTCATCAGCATATCACATGTGTACATAAACATGACATAAAGGCTGTCATTGGTGTTCAGAAAAAGACAACAGGGTGTCATTTGGGGTCAAATATGACATTTCGGGTGTCATTTGGGGTCAAATATGAAATTGCGGGTGTCATTTGGGGTCAGATATGAAATTGCGGGTGTCATTTGGGGTCAAATATGAAATTTCGGGTGTCATTTGGGGTCAAATATGAAATTGCGGGTATCATTTGGGGTCAAATATGAACCACCCTGATGCAGAGATGCACCCTGTGATTCAAGTCCCACAACATGAGCAACTGCCATGATGAGGATCTGCAGGGCATGGAAGATCCCAGCTACATCTCGCTGGTGTGCAGCCGTGGCAGCCATTCTTTCCGCCTGCATCCGCTCCATGTTCTCCATGATCCTCCGCATGTGTCCCAACTCCCGGCTGTCATTGCTGGATCCACTCTGACTAGACAGTTGTTCTTGTCTCAGAGTCATGACTCCAGCGATTTCAGCCTTGGCTTGTTGGAGAGCATGGAGCGGACTGTGGGTGTCCGTTAGGGACTGTAAGTGGTCCCTGATGGGACTTAGACTCCCACGTATGGCAACTAGTTTGGCTACCATGAGGTCGAACCCCACCCGCACCTGATCAGCCATCTCCTTCTGACCCTCTAACACACGGCGTTGGAATGCCATGTGTTGGTCGTGGGGGTCCTGGGAGACAGCCGTGGTGGTGGGTGCTTCCTGTTGTGTGGTCTGTGCAGGGGGTTGGGTCTCCTCAATGCAGCTGGGCTGCCCTGCTCCTGGGGGTGGGGTGCTGAGGGTGTCCATGAGCTGTTGGAGGGCGTCGGTGTCGATGGTGTGGAGGTCCTCTTCATCATCAGTGAAGAGATGTACGGTCTGCTCTGCAGGAGGTGTTGATTCTCCCTCTGCAATGTAAAGGGGAGATGCAGTTTAACAGTGTGTTCCATATATGTTCACGCATTGGACAAGTTTACAAACTGACTGCATGACAATGTACATTGTGACTGTTTGGGAGGAGATGCCTATTTGATGCGGGACAGTGGACATTTCTACACCATCAGGGATGTGGGGTTGTACTTGTACATTATCATCTCACAGTTTCCTGCTATGCCAAATGTGATTGGCCAGTTTCAACACACAAGCGGCAGCAGTTGGGTCCTCTGTTCTGTTGTGAAAGCGTTGCAGTTTGTACCACATTGTTGTCAATGTTGATGTGCTCTGATTCTTATGTGTGTGTGCTGCATCGTGGGAGAGTCGCCCCTGCAGCTCTGATTTTGCTGGCCCTTATCCCTTTCAGGCGGTGTGCCTTTCACTTCTGTGCTTATACAGTGCTGAGATATTGCAGACTTGGGTAAATTGGGCTCTTGGTGGGAGTTGGGACTCTTGGGCATGGTTTGTGCGCAGATGTCTTGTTGACGTCAGGGGTTGTTTGTGCACGTGGATGTGTCAGAGTGTGACCAGCTCCTTTACGGATGTGGTCCACACTCAGCCACCTCAGTGTCGTGGCGTGCACCATGTCATGATAATTGGACTGCAGCCATGCTAATCGTCATGCAGTGTCACTTGCATTGTCAGTGTGGCTCACGGACCCGCAGCTTTGCTGGGTTCAGCACATGTGCATGGGTTTGTTGTGAGATTAGTGATGTGTGGGGAGGGCCCCCTCTGGGCACATTGTCGACGGGGGCCTACTTGCTGTTTCTATGTTTGCTGCAGTATGCCAAGGAGATCAGGGACATGATCCAGAGTCATTGTGGGTGTCCACTGTGCTATACTTAATTGTGCATATGTGCCATTGTGCTAATCTCTCCCCATCCCCCCAGTCCCTGGTCGTTACTCACCCTGTTGCTGTTGGGTCAGGACATGTTGAGCAGTGTGCAGTCCCCCAACTCCTTCCACCGTGTCTTCACTGATGACTGTGGACACCATTTCCTCCATCTCATCCAGCTCCTGCTGTGGCGCTGGACTCCCACCTCCAGTCTGCATTGCTGCTTTCCGGTTGTTAGCGAGTTTCAGCTTGGTTTTGCGCTTCACATCATTCCAGCGCTTCTTGCAGTCGTCCACTTCCCTTCTCTTCACTCCGACTGCATTCACCTTGGCCAAGATGGACTACCATATTGCATTTTTAGTTGCCAATGACACAGTGGAGGTGATGAACAGTTGTTGGTGGTGTTCTATCACCTCCTTAATCAGGATCTTGTTTTCCTGCGGACTGAATCGCAGGTTCCTCTTCTTCTTCTCCTTGCCCTTCTCCTTCCCCGAGGTCCCTGGCTGGTCCTCTGGGGGTTTGTGGGGTTCTGGTTGGCCTCTGTAGTTGCTCCGGCTTCCTCCATAGTGCTTCTCAGTTGTTTGGGGTTTTTTGCAGCTTTTATGGTGATTTTTCCCGCCTGACGTGGGAATAGCAAGCCTGGCGCTGTTTATCGCTGATGTTTTTATCGCTTTTGGGCCCATCGCCACTTTTTTCACGTTCGGGTTTCCTTTTTTATCGGCGTCCCGGTAATTTTAACGTGGACATTTGCCGCGTTATCGGGAAACTATCGCCTGTTGCCAGTGTGTTGAGAATACACCGTTAACACTGCGTTATTTTCCCGCGATAGACGGCGTTATGTAAAATTGCGTTAACCTAGGTTGGCGATAATTATCGCCCGTTCTTGAGAATATCCCCCAAAAGGTTTCTATTTTGTGTGTCTACCCTGGGCTGCACATTTTCTACTTTTCTCATGTAATGCAGCAAACAGGCAAAGTGGCAGTGCTGTGTCGCGTGAAAACAAGAGAGGAGGACAGTGCCATATCTACGAAGATATGGAGCTGCTGCTCTCTTCCCATGTGCGGGCTGAAATTTGGCAGTATAGCAAAGGTGTTGTACTGGAAAAGTGCCTTTCCAGTACAAAATACTTTGTTTAGACTAAATTAAAAACGTTTCCCACTTTGAGGTATGGTGTACAGTGCAGCACACATGCACAGTTTGGAGAAAAGAAGACTTTTGTTAAACTTTATACTTGCCTCAAGGAGGCGTAAATGTTTGATGCTAAGTTCTTTTTAAAATTGTTAGTAAGTAGGGATACAAGTCAAAAACTGTGCGTGGTTGCATGGGAACACCAATCTACCTTGATGCAATGTAGCCCATCAAAGCGCAAAGTACTTCTTGTGCTACTTTAGGGCTGTTTTCCAGTGCATGGCATTAGAAAGTAATTCTGAAATCAACACTTTCAGCCAGTTTGCATCACTTTTGATTACTTTGCCCTGGTGCAAAATGGTGATAAATGTGGCCGCAAATATCCACTAAATATAATTGGCTACTACACTGTCACTTTCTTAGGTAGGCCCTATTGTGCCTAATAAATGCTGAGTTTGTAGGGTGTTTTACAAGTAAAGACTCATTCAGAATTAAAACACCCAGAAGCAGGTGCATAGTCAACACAACAACCAAATCAAAAATAAACGAACTCCTGAAGCTGTATCATGATCCTTGTTTCGGCACTGTGCAGCACAAAAGGCATCTGTGCATTTCTTTTTGGTGTCTTGAGCGCAAACATCAAAATATCTCCGTGTTAGTGCATGTTTTTTTTGCGAAACAGAGCTCAAGATCAAAAACACAAAGAGACATGACTGCCCTGAGTTTCTGGGCTGTGCTCTCAGCAAAGCATGACAAAAAACGAAATCATGATACAGACCCAGCTGATCGGTATGGGAACAAGCAGGCTTTTGTCTAAAAAGCTATCATTGGGCTATGCATATCACATGTGAATTCTGTTTTCCTTACGCTTCTCCCGATCGTGTTATTTTGTCGCACAGAAAACATTAGACCAGATTGCAATTACCAAATAGCTAATTTTTGCAATTTGGTATTCGCAAACTGCAATGTACAGATGCGTGTTTAACACATTTTGCGATTTCCAGTGGGTCGCAAATAGACCTACCTCATGAATATTAATGAGGTAGGTTTCGGTTTGCAACGCATTGGTAATCACAAAAATCACAGGGATGGTAGCCTGCTGGGGTCAGCAGACCTGCATGTCTGTTATTGCTTTTCAATAAATCAATTTTGTTTTTAAATGCAGCCCGTTTTCCTTAAAGGAAAACCTGATGCACTTCAAAAAGAAAAATTTAAAGTTTTAATTTCATTTTTAAGAGTAGGCAGTGGTCCGACCACTGCCTGCTGTTAAAAAATGTTTCTACAAACATTCACCATGGAGAAGAGGCCCCTAGAGGACCCCCTCCCATTTTCGAATGGGTTGCTACCTACTTGAAGTAGGCGGTACAATGCAATTTTTTTGTGACCACATTTCAGTCGCAAAACATTCACACTTGCCACCGCGATTCGGTACTAGGAAGGGATGCCCTAAACACGCCCCTTCCTTATACTGAATCGCAAACCCAAATTGCAATTTGGTAACAGGTTACCAAATCACAAATTGGCCCTTTGTACAATAAAAACTGCCTTTTTGCGTTCGCATACTGCCCTTGTGAATAAAAAAAAGCTTTGTACATCTGGCCCTTAGCTCGAGAATTAGATGTCTTGTAAGATGGATGAAATCAGAATTGTGCAGTGACCATGTGGCTGCACTTTAGAAATTGTATGGTCAATACTTTGGACCTGGTATATTGCCTTTAGAAAGCAGGAACATAGCTACAGAATGCTACCCATTGCTACCGAGTTCAAGCACTGCCAACAAATGTTATCCACTGCCTGTATTGCATGAGTACCACCTAGTGACTGCCAATTATATCATCATCAAGTGTCAAATAGAAGCAGTCATTATCCATCAATGCTACACAGAGCAGTCCAGGGCAATCTAACAGCATTAAACTCCACCTATTGCCATCCAGTGATTTCCATTGCAATGAGTTGCACACATTGTTTATCAATGCCTCATGGTACAGATCAGTATCAACCATTTACAAACAATGACAACCTGTGGAACCAAGTGCAGGCTTACTTAGGAGAGCGTGAACCACGCAAACATCCACCAATTTTCACTCACCCTGTGGGTCTTGGTGATGTGTTGTCACTATTTTTTATTTTCGTTTGATAAACTAATGCACAACACATTTAATCATTTTAGTCCAATTTTATATTTAGGTTTATTATAATTCGTGACTTTACATTAATAATTAGTCATAGTTAGAATGTGTTCAGGTTCAGTTGGAATTAGAAGCCTAGGGGCTCATTACGATGGCGGGCGGACTTGGTCCGCCCGCCACCGTAGCGGTGATTGGGTCCGACCGCCATCCGTGCGGCGGTCCCGCATATACAATTATGATGGGACCGCCACCGCTGCCGTCGGATTCCGCACCTTTAACATTGCGGCGGTGGCTGCTGACAGCAGCACCGCCGCGATGTTAAAAAGAGGATGTTGTACATTTCACTGCACTACGTGGCAGGCACTACACTGTGCCTGCCACTTGGTGCAGTGAAATGCACCCACACCTCCCCCCAACACAAGGCATTCTCCGCCAGCCTTTCAATGGCGGTTCAACCCCCACGGAAAGGCTGGCTTCCGCCGGCATCATAATTGTGCCGGCGGAGCCTGCTAGGCTCCGCCGCCATTGTGAGCATGCTGACCACTCCGCCAGGCAATCTTGACGATTGCTACCGGTGGAAAAGCGGCGGACGAACTTTCCGTCCACCGCGATTCCCACCGCCATCATAATGTGGCAGGGGTAAATCTCATGACGATGGCGGAACGTTCGCCACCGCCGGCCCGGCGGTGGCTATTTTTCCGCCATCGTAATGAGCCCCCAAGTTCCCACAGTATGCTCATTAGAACTGTGTTGTTATTGTTGAATTCCGTGTGAAGGTCACTGAATGTAGCTGGTCCTAATCGAATCCCCAACAATCTATATATAGAGGATATAGTGGTTTGGGGTTCAGTAGCGGCTCCTGGAGGGAGTGCTGCAGGGCGGTGAGGCGGGGCGAGGGAGGGGCAGGGTGGGGGGTAGTAAACTCCGGCATACGGCTGAACGGAGGTAAGTACATAAATAAATAAATAAAACGAATTACATTGCGCACGCTGCATCGCCATTTGGCGTTATAGGCACTCTGGATCAGATCTTCTGCTTCCTTTGTATTTTTTGGAAAAAAGTTTTTATTAAAGGGGGAAGCTGTACATAGCCTTTGTGGATTTGCATACAGCGTTCAATGTGGTGCCTGGATGCAAACTTTGGAAAGTGGTGGCTGAGATGGGAATCCAACCATACTCTCAAATCACTGAGAAAGTTTTTTCTCCTGCTACCTAGGTCAGCCAAAGAAATGGTGGCCCGCGCCCTTATTTTGTCTCCCATTGCTATGCCAATGCCCTGTACATTGGCATACCAGGCTACTTGCTAAAAAAACTACAAACAATACAGAATGCAGCCGCCAGACTTCTGTTGAACATCTCAAGAAGGTCTAGCGTTAGACAGCATCTGCGTGATCTGCATTGGCTCCCTGTGGTCCATAGAGTGCAATTCAAAGCTCTCACTCTGGCTCACAGAGCCCTGCATGGATTAGGGCCGATGTACCTCAGGAAGCGTTTTGCCTTTTATGCTCCCAGCCGATCTCTGCGCTCAGCCACACACCGACGGGCGGTGGTCCCCCGCTTTCGCAGGATGCGTCTGGGGGGTCACTCCCTCTCCGTTAAAGCAGCGGTAGCATGGAACTCCCTTCCTGTGGAACTGCGGAACACTCAGGATCCTCGGCTGTTCAAAAAACAATTAAAAACCCTTCTTTTTAATTTGCCCATTTAAATCCCTGCTTCACACTGCTATGGTCACTTCCCACGCCGGGACACTCTTGAGTATCTGTGCGCGTTATAAGTGTATTATAACATAACATAATATAACTTACTGGATATTCTGATCTGGCTCCACTCAGCAAATGAAGCCCAAGTGAGGTGGGAAGGGTCAACTAACTAAGGCCTATATTCACAAGAACGTGTGCTAAACATCTCCAAAATATGTTAATGCAACTTTACACATCGCAGCCTATCGCGTCAAAATAACCCCTTGTCAACCAGGAATTCACAACACGGCGGTACCATGCGATAGTCCGCCGAAAACGCGGCCAATGTCCGCGATACAACCACCTCGACGAAGATAAAAACACAATCCACAACACAAAAAAACGTGCGATGAGCCCATTCACGATGAGGAACGCTGCCAAAAGCACCTCCAGGCCCGCGACACACCCACGGCAGGCGGGAATAAGCACAACAAAAGCAGGAAAAAATAGACAAACCAAACAGAAAATAACAGCCAAGCACAATGGAGGCAACCTGAGCCAGTGTACAACCCCACAAGCCCCATTGGCAACAAAACATTGTACATGGCAGGCCATCATGGACAAGGTCAATGCAGCCGGAGAGCGGAGGAGGACAATGGAAGAAAACCCAAACAGCCGGAATGAAGCGAAACGCACAAACAAGCAGAAATACGCCAACAACAAGAAGGCAGCAATGCACACCCGAGGTGGGAGTCCAGCGCCACACCAGGAGCTGGATGACATGGAGGAAATGGTGTCCACCGCATCAGTCTGGAGATGGTGGCAGGAGTCGGGGACCGGAAACTGCCCAAAACAACAGACACCACAGCAACAGGGAGAGGAATGACCAGGGACTGGGGGGACGGGGGAGATGGGCACAATGGCACACATGCACAATTAAGCACAGCACAACTGCAGACAAACCATGTTCAAGAGTAACAAAACCAACCAAGAGCACAAGTCACACAACCCGGCAATATCACACCACTGAACAAGCAAAGAAGTGAAAACCACACTGCCTGAAAGGGTGAAGGGTGAGCCAAAGCAGAGCTTAAGGGACATCTCACACACAATGCAGCACACACACATAGGAAGCAGAGCACCCCAACATCCAACACAATGTGGTACGACCAGCAACATTTGCACAACCTAACACAGGACACAAGTGCACCCGCCTGTTGCCGCTAATTGGCCATACGCATCTGGCAAAGCACGAAACAGGGACATGACAATGCACAAGTACAAACCCACAGCCCTGATGGGCTAGCAATGCACGTATGGCAGGGATCCAGAGAGTCTGTGACACACACATTGGCATACAAATCAAGACACAACACAGTTGGAGACAAGTGAAACTGCAGAAACTTTATCAACAAGTGCGTGTCAGTACGGCCAAGAGAAGTGCCACGAAATGCAGACCAATGCAGCCGCATGTCTGAATGAGGAACTTAGAAAAGCACCCATGTCCACCCCGGGTGAGTCCATCACCAACACAAGTCTCTGCCAACCAGCGTTGGTTGTCCGCGCATGGATCAGGAGTCCAGGCCAATGCCGCCATGTCAACTGTCCTCTTGGGAAATGTGACCAGATTCCCAACATGCAACCAGGCGTCGGGACACGTGCAATGGGTCACATCCAGTTGTGGCTGCAGGTACCTTGTCACTCGTCCATGAACGCCAGTGCAGCAGCGTAGGCCAACATCTCCAATGAGAGATCGTTGTCCACCACATCTGACATGTCGTCGACGTAATCCATCAGCTGACCCAGACAGATGTGCTGACTCCAACCCCAGGCCCCAATGTGCACCAAAGCCCAATCAGGTAGCGGCTCAATGTGCTCACTGCACACGACGACTCATGCAATCTCCCAGGTCCAGTTGCCAGCATGCATGCCAAACATCCATGCATGCCATAAACGGGCATCACAGTGACACTCCTGTTCATGTGCCAACAGGGGGAGCACACACACGTCGAAATCCAAGTCAGCTACAGTCACGTTGGAGAGGCAGACATCCATGGTCCACTCGAATATGCACGAGCGACAATGCAACACAGGCTGAACGCAGGTGACGTTTGCAAGGCAGAAGCTCAGCCGGTAACTGATCCGCAGCACTGCCAATGGCAGTGCCCCCAGTACATGCAGCAAACGTGCACAGTACAGGTCCAAGTGACTGGAGTCGATCATGTGTCCAGGATGGTCTGCCATAGCATCAGTGGCTCTGCTTGAAGCGGCACTGGCTTGCCCTGCGCCAGTCCTGTGGATGAAATGGCACAGGTCGGAGCAATGAGCAGTGTCTGTGTGCAACGGGTGCAGGCCTGGGGTGGGGTGGGAGTACGTGTGAAGGCCATCTCACGCACGCTAACTACGACCAAGGACTGCTGCGTGTGGGATGTGTACACGTTGGTCTCACGTCGGGCAGTGCGTAGTGTGGGAGTCGCAAGTAAATGCTATCGTATCTGTCAGGGGGTGCTGGCCACATGCAAGTCCCAGCTCGGAGCTGCAGTTGTGCCACTGCCTGATGGTACAGACAAAGGACCCTTCATCCCTACAGTAACTTCACCATCTGCATGCATTCAGGAGACGTACAGAGGCCTGCCGTGGGTGTGGTGGGGTGTCTGCGACCCTGGGAATCATGGATGATATGCCCAGCACGTGGCATATGTGCGGCCTCACTGTGTGTTACGTTGCCTCACAGCTGCTCCACCCTCCCACGAGCCCCCACACTTCTGTGCCCTGCGCGGTTGTATCACGTGCACTCCTATGGCACACCATTGTAATGCCTGTCCACGCATGTCCAGCGGCATGCCACCAACACCGTGATGCTGGCCTTTGAAGGTGTGCGGCCAAGTGAGTGTAGGCCAATGGTCCGACAGGGTGGACACAAGTGTACAGTCCATGGCTGGCTGTGATCACGCTGCGAATGAGGCTAGGCAACTGACTCATGCAGCCGCAGGACTGATACACATAACATTTGGCATGCATGTGCCAAGACCCCGAGCGGTCTTGCGCTCCTACATTTCCCCGTCCATGCGGGCCCGCCCTCCTGGTGCATGCTACATTGCAACATCGTCTACTGTGGCCCTGGTGGCGACAACACCCCAACACAGAGACACACTTACCGCACATCCTGCCCAAGGCCAGGTCCGAGCCACGCCCTGCTCCCCCTGCCGATTCAGCACACCCCTGCGCTGAACTGACGTACGCCGGACCAGCACACGCCGCTTGTGCATGCAGAGGGGGCCGGGCGAAGCTACATGTCCAAGGTCACTGCCAACGCTGAGGTGACATGGTATCGTCCACTGAGGATAGCACACTATGATGTTGCAGTGCCGTGCCCATCATGCTGACACAATGACCACACGGACACACTTGCTCAGATGGTGTGAATGGCTACGGGCACGTGCGCCCAGCCACATTTATTAGCAGGCACACATATCGAGTGACACCTGTGTTGGATGTGTGTGGGGTGTGTGCACACCAGCCGGCAAGGGCTGCCTGGTGCAGTCAGAAATCGACAACAGTGTACATCGTAAAGGACACAACCATTCAACCATAAAGGCCCCATGACTTGTGCTGCACAGAGTTAGTGGCCCCGGATGCACAGCGTCCTGCACGGGCCTACCACCACGGGCCGCTGACTTGCGGGGCACTGGGGCAGGGTCACGAGTGCAGAGCAGGTTTCCGTAGATGACAAAGGGGCTTGTCCCGGAGTGTCTCAGTGGACAGTGGAAGGTGTGCCCCCAGGGCATGATGCAGAGGTCAGAACCACGCTGATACAGTCACTATGGTGGAGATGAATGGACCAGACACATGTCGGACACCAAGTCCGGTCCAGCCAGATGAAGATGCAGAAAACCACCAGGCCATGGACTCAGACGCCACCAAGGTCCAACCAGATAGTGTCCATGACTCATTGCGCACAGAGTTAGTGGCACCAGTGCTGTTAGGGGATGCCGCCTGCGATGAGGCGTGTCCAATGGTCTGGACTCCTCCACATCTTACCCAAGACACAGTTCCACATGTGTGACCTACTGGACCGCAGTGTTGGCCTGAGGCAGCGGTCAGCACGGGCCATTCACCGAGTGTCGCCGGCTTAGGTTGGATGGTCCCACCGGCCTGCGTAGTTCAGGTTCAGTGGCACCACGGGACGCGGACTTGCGGTGAACAGGGTTGATGGCACCAGGTCAGTTGTTGATAGTGTTCGATCACCTCCGTGACTCTGATCCGGCTTTCCTCCGGACTGAGCCGCATGTTCCTCTTACTCCTCTCCATGCGTTCATTGGTGTGGACTCTGCCATTCATGATTGGTGACTAATTGCTGGATGTGGGACCTACTGGTCCGCAGGGTATGCCTGAGCCCTCATCCACGTGTCGCCGGCTTGCGTTGAACAGGGTTAGTAGCACCACGTGTCGCCGGCTGGCGTTGAACAGGGTTAGTGGCACCACGCGTCACCGGCTGGCGTTGAACAGGGTTAGTGGCACCATGGCTCACCGGCTGGTGTTGAACAGGGTTAGTGGCACCACGTGGCACCATGGGTCACCCGCTGGTGTTGAACAGGGTTAGTGGCACCACGGCTCGCCGGCTGGCGTTGTTGAGGGTTAGTGGCACCACGTGTCACCGGCTGGCTTTGAACAGGGTTAGTGGCACCACGTGTCGCCGGCTTGCGATATGGAATTATGCCTCACTGATCGAAGGGAGTCTGGTGCTGTGGCCGCTGCCACGGACTTGGGGTCACTGCCATTCAAGACTCAGGACACAGTTCCACATGTTGGACCTACTGGGCCCAGGAGGACACAGGTGGAGTATGTAAATGGGAAAGGAGTAATGTGGGCCAGCGTCGGGGGGGCCAGCGATGGTCTGCGGAGGCTGCAGAGGTCGCGGGACTGGTGCTTGGAGCTTGCACCGGCACGTGGTGGGCCCTCATCGACACACGCCGGTGTAGGCAGGTGAGCAGAGCCTCGTTGGTGCGCTGTGGCCGGCATGACGGGTTGGGGGACCAGCGGCCCGGGGTGCAGCAGGTGCACAGGGACGCAGGCCCCGCCGTGCTTGGCGCAGGACTCGTGGCAGGCCGAGAGCCACCGCACTGGCAGACGCGTTGTCCATTCCGAATGAGAACCAATCCCAGTGCAACGGGGTTTTTGTTCACACCCCTACGCAGGCCTGGCGTACGCAGGTCCAACCAACTATGCACGCGCATGCGCATGCAGGGTGGGACGTAACGTGCGACATTTCCGCGTTCTGCCCCACAGCCTGTGGGGACATGGTAGCGTCCACTGGCCACTACACTCCATGCACCAACAGTTAATCTCCACATGGCCATTTCCGTGGTTTGCACTCTGTGGTCTGTCCGGCACCTCCATGCCACACCTGGCATTGGGTTGGTTCACATTCCTTGATCACTTGCCGCTCTCGCACATGCCTGCTCCATGCCTCTCCTCGCATCCTGCTATTGTGTGTCTGTGGTGCCATGCCGTGCCTGGGTTGTGGGCATGGCAAGGCCAGCTTCACAATGTAGTTGTGTTGTCGTGTCTGGTCAGTTGGTATGTTGTGTGTCATGTGTATGTAGTTGTGCTGCGTTACCATTGCCAGTGTCGTGAGTTGCATGACTGTGGGCTGGAGGTGTGTGTTGTGTTCATTTTGGACTTACCAACGGGCACTGCATTTCCATGGGTGCCATCCTGGGAGTGCTGGGTGATGCTGGACTGTCCGGAGATGGGAGAATCATGCACTCTGCCTGGGGAGTTGGCCACGACATTGTTGAGGAGTCCCGGGCGGTCCACTGTTGCCTGCACATTCATGATATGCGTGTGCTTTCTGTTGTGGTAGTTGTGTGCAGTGTCGGCAGGGGGCACGAGGGGTACATGTGTGCAGTTGATTGGACCTGACACGTGAGGGAATCCAGCTATGGCATAGGGGCCTTGCTTGGTCTCCAGCAGCTCCTGCGCAGTGTGGGTGAAGTGGAGGTGCTGGGGTACCAGGCTGTTGTTGGCATCCAGGACAGGTGTGATGACCTTGTATGGGGCTGGCTGTGTGACTCCTCCGACTCTGGCAGTTGTGGGTTGGATGGTACCGGAGGCCAACATGTGCTGCGCAGCCGGCAGCTTTGTCTGCGGAGGGATGTTGGTAGTCCGCTGGGTTGGTACCGTCAGCAGGTGGGGGATGTGGGTCAGGATGCGGGGGATGGTTGTCCTTTTGGGCCTGTAGTGGGCAATGTCCTCCTCTGGCATTGGGTCTGGGTGGCAGGTGCGTTTCAGGTGGGTCCGCTGTCTTTGTGTACGCTGCCTCTGTGGTGTTCCCGGGGGGGCGGGATGGGTCGTGGGGGTGGTGGCAGGCCTGGGGTGTGTGGGGGTGGGTGTTGTGTCCCTCATGGGTCTCGGAGCTGCATGGTCATTGTCTCCATGGCATCTGTGGGTCTTCGGGTGTGGCTCTTGGCTGGGCTCCCTTTCATGCTGCAGGTAGTCATCCTGCTTAACACCAGCAAAAGGCAGGTGTTAAATCACTGGTGCTACCGCGGCTTATCGCCTGTTTTTGGTTCGCTTCGCAGATCTGGCAGTTTGTTGTGAAAGTGGTGTTGTGGTTTTTTCGTGTGTTTTTGCACGGGAACGCCTACTCTGCATCTCATTAGGGTTAGTTGGTGGTGTCCACCGTGGAGATAAATTTTGGGGCAGTTGTCGCAGGAATACTGGCGATGTCTGCAGTTTGCACCCGCTTGTGAATGGGGTGTTAAATCTATCTCCACTTTTGATGGGTTAAGGTGGGGATAAATCGGCGGTAGGTCCTTGTGAATATCCCCCTAAGCCCTTTAGGATAAATTGTGGAGTTAGACATTGTTGTGTCTTACCACCCACCCTATTTTCGCTTTTTAATAATGGGGTAGTAGGGTTTCTAGACAGAGATGGGTGTGATGCCCCGAAAAGGGTTCCGGCCCTCCTCTTTGCTGTTGATACGTTACTAATTTCATAGTCTCCCTAAGGGCTCCAACAGCTTATAAATGATTTTAATCAATATTGTGATGAAAGTGGTCTGGAGCTAAATGATTCTAAAACAAAGTACATGATATTCGCCATAGGAAATGTGAAGACACCCAATAGATGTATGTATGTGGGGGACCGTACCAACGAATTAATCTCTATGTTTGATTATTTGGGGATTCGTCTAACTCCAAACTTGTGTTGGACTCCCCATATAGAGAAAGCTCACCTGTCTTTAATCATGCAGACAGCTAACATATCTAAGATACACAGATGCACTTTATCTAGGAAAGTAGCTCCAGCGCTAGAAATATATAACATAAAAGCCCCAGGTGCAGCTATGTATGGTGCCGAAATATGGGTGAGTGGGAACACCGATTGCCTTTTAGTGATTGAACATTATTTTATAAGATCACTTTTTAATTTGCCAGCTAGCACCCTGCTGACCCCCATTTTTTTAGATCTCGGCCAAAGGAAAATAGACCACAAGATAGATTACAAGCACTTCTTTTTCTGGCACTGCCTGTGGTCAACTGAGGAGTTTGCCCCCTATTGAGTGGCCATTAGGGATCTCATGATGCAGCCTAGAATTAACAAAATTCCCTGGTTCTGTTCCCTGAGGGAACAATTTAGGACATTGGGGATCGAGGAATACTGGACAAATCCGGAGAAGCTATGTTTGATCTCGAAGAGTAGGGTAAAGGTTATTTATTGGGAGTTCATTATGGTGAAGAATGTGTCAAACTGTATGAGCACATTAACACAAGAGTTTGTAGCTTCTAAACCCTTCCCCCTGTTAGAGGCCACGGTTGATGAAATTGTCCCACCACTTGCAGGGAAACTGTTTCTCCAATTCCGCTATAGGACTCGCCCCACAAAATTGCTTTGTTGTAAAGGGAGCAGTTATGTACCCCGGGATGTTACATACCCGGCCTATAAGGGAAGCCCTGAATCTTTAGTCCACCTTTTATGCTTCTGTCCGCATTATAATAACCTAATGGCCAAGTGGATTATCCTGTTTATGTAGGCTCATTGGATGTGATTATTACTTGGAAGTGATAAGAATCCTGAGCACTGATACTAGGAGGGTAGTAGTTTTTGGCCTAGCAAAATATATATTGGCCTTGTGGATTAGACGTGCAAAGTGCATTATGGAATAGATGCTCAAAGTGCCCTGTGTAATATTTTTAGTATGTTGTATTTAATAATTTATATATCTTGACAAGGTCATGTTTTTGTATACGGTTTTATCTTTGAAATACTATTTTAATGCTTTTTCTGTCTACTCATATTGTCATATTTTCAGCATTTAATTTTTTTAAAATAATCTGTCAATAGCAAATGTATGTGTTCCTGTATCAGGTTTCGGCACACTTTTCAAGATTCTTGTGATCAAAAATAAAGTTATGATGATGATGATGTATATTTTCAAAAGCTGAACAGTAAAACTTAACAACTGTGTGTGACATGGACTGGCTAAGATGTATCCTCCTTTGCAAGATATCTCTGAAGGCCATGAAGCTGAAATCAACCATTGTATGATTCATTGAAAGAGGGATGTCACTAGGAGTTTGTGAATGCTTAGTTTTGATTGGTTTCTTCTCTATGGGAACAGTAAGGAGTATCAAGATTGTTGAATTCCTGTCCACCTTTAACGAAAGATGTCCCTCTGCCGCTCTTGAGACCCTATGCTTATCTTATTTCTGCTCATAGAGATAATTTCTTGAGCAAGCACATTTCTCCTTTGATTGGAACCTTCATTTGGTTCTGCCTTAGAGATTTCATTTGCTGACACCTGCTGTTAAACTTTCCCCGACTTTTCCACAACTGTAGTTTAGCATTGGGGAGTTTCCCACCAGAGGAGCTGAATCTTTCACGATGTCCCCATAATTTTCATTAAATAACTTGGCTTTGTATTTGTGATTATGACTTGCTTGGATTATATTGACTTCTACCGTAACCAGGTGATTATTGGTTTATGATTAATTTGACAGATTTGATTTTCTAACCTTGCTAATTAGCTAATAAACCTTTATAGTTAGCATATCTATTACTCTCTATCATTCTTGTCGGGAAAATATGCTTTACTTTTATTGATATCCTGTTGAACTGTTGATGTTAAGCCCCAATTCAAGGCAAAGATCCACCCACTCAGGTATAACTGGGATTCAAAATTTGCACCAAGCCTTTGCACGGTGCAAACCCTGTACTTTTGCTTTATCACTCCTGTCCCACTTAATATTTTTATACCTGAGAAAGAACAGACCCAGAACCAAATTAGAAAAATAATTTCACAACCCACCAGATACAGAATAGAAAAGGAAATAAGCTCCTCAGACAATCAGTATAACATAAGAGGAAACATCCTCATGCTTCTGGCCAAACAAGTACTTTAATAGAGCTCAACACTCTCATCACACGATCATGCTGATTATATCTAGTCAGTTAGCAATAGAGAGATCACAGATAATACTTACAAAGACTTTATGACAAAGACAACGCTTTGCTTCCTGACACAAAAACAAAAGGGGTAGATGATGACAAGATGCCTTTCTGTTGCTGCATGGATACCTCTGCTGTCTCCTTTTCACAGTAATGCATGACAGATGTTGGCTGTTGAAAATTTGCAACAAAGTTTGCACTTTTCATGAAAAACTAAAAAACATCAGCACAGCAAAACAGTGTTATAAACTTAAATGTGCACTCAATTAGTATGTAGAGTTTCTCTGTTAACCGTGCGTGCACCTGTAGAGCAAACCTATGTTTGTGAAGGAGAACCAACTAGCATCTTTATGACTGTGAGGCATTTTCTAGGGGCCTAATCACAGTCATTACTTACTGGGCTGTATATGTGGTGAGTACTGCAGTTCACCACCAGAATCCCAGAGTCTCAGTTACTATTGCAATTCCAGTGATAGCTATGTATTTTTGAGTCCCTTCACAAAGTTAACTCTCCAGAGTAACTAGATCAAGCTATTTGCTGATCCTGGGTGAGGCCAGAATTCCAAGCTGTTGTGAACTCAGGTGTAGCTAGGCAATTTTTGGACACAAGTATTCCTTGTTGTTCCTGGTAGCTCAGTAAATCATACTACTACGAGTCATTGTACCCAAGCATCCTACAGTGTCTACGCTACCCAGACTGTAGTGATTTTTAGGAAGAACAATGGATCAAAAATATGCACACACTATTGCATCAACCCCAGAGCAGTGTATGATGCCTCAATCTGACAATACCCTCAACCGCCTTGCCGGAAGCAACTGGTTTTCAGTACTAGATCTGCAGAATGCATACTGTCATATTCCTATGAAGAAGGAAGACCAAGAGAAGACAGCATTTAGCTGTCTTTGACAAATTGAAATGGAGGGCCCATGGTCTATTAGCTACATTCTAAGAGCTCCTGGGGAAAATTGCAGCTCTGTTATCACATTGTCTTCAGAAAGACAGTGGACTAACACCAGCAATGAATGATGAAGGTTCTTGAGTGACCGCAAGAGGAAGGTCTCAGGAAGCCCCTCAGCAGATTTCAGTTACATTGTCACAAATGAAATGATATAGGCAGACACAGAGAAAGAGAATTCTCTCAATATCTAGCCACAACCCAAGGCCTTTGCTGAATTAGATAAATGGATCATCCCAAAATCAGCCAGCTATTGATTGAATTTTCAAAAGGTTTCCTCCAACGAAGAAAAAAAGACAGGATACTGATTCATATGCAGAGCCCTGTTATTGTTTCTGAGAGTCTTGCAATAGATTATACACTGCATGTGTCCTGATGTACTAGATCTTAGCCTGCTAAGGAGATTGAAGCCTGGTTTAAGGGGGTGCAGTTGGTCTTTATTGTGTCAAGGAAGGTGGATTGTTGCAGAGGTTGAGCCTATGGGCCTTATTGTGAGTTCGGGAGTGCAAGAGCAGGACCGTCCTGCTCCCTTGCACCGCTCCTGCACTGCCAAACCTGTGTAGGAACTGCCCGCCAGATCAGGAGTTTTCTCCTGGTCTGTCGGGTGGTTCTTTGGCTTTCCCAGGGCGGAGCCTATGAAATAGGCACTGCAATGGGAACATTAAAAGCAGTACCTGCACGGCATGGATTGCTGCAGTCCATGCGATGCAGGTACTGCGGTGTATGCACACAGGGGGGCACATGTGGGGACCCCCTGTGAGGCACCAGAGGGCCCTGTAGGGCCCCCTTTGTCTCCACTCTGCCATGGTTTTCATGGCTGGCTCACTGCCATGAAAACCGTGGTGGAGAGGAAACTCGTAATACCCTGGGCGGGAAAGCGGAGGTCCCGCCAAGCGTACATCGGCCTCAGGACTGCCATGCAACCACCAGGGAATGGCGGTTCCCTGGTGGTTGTGAGGGTCCCAGGGCGGCCCGACCGCCCTAGTCGTAATTCGGTGGTCAGGTTCGTGGACTGCCAGACTCATAATAAGGGCCTTAGTCTGTCATTGTCAAAGAAAGATTTTTGTCAATAATGTAATAGATGTTTTATAATTGCTTCTATGATGCCGTGCTCATGGTGAGAACCCACATCAGCCCCTCACCTATCTGAAGATGACAGCCTGCGTGAATGACAGAGACCCCCCCATGACACATTGCCTTAAGCCTTTATACCTAAGAAGCCATGGAGGGTAACTATTGATGTCTGGGTCATGTCCATACTCAAAATTAGGGTTCATAAACTATCACTTGGACCAAGCTCATTGTCCTGAATGGAGAATGTCTCATAAGAAGGTGATCATTCTTTCTATTTCCCTGAGAGGGAGAGGTAGGAAAAGAAGACTAGAATTTATCCAATGCTTTGCTGGGCAGCCAAACATATTGTAGAATTAGGAAAATTATGAAAACAATTCTAAATTGATACATTATGTCAATTATTTTAATTCATCTTCCTCTTGTGCCATAACTATTTTGCTCCACTTAAGTGATGATTGATTAACATAACATGTGTATTCGTAAAGCACATGTTCAACCAAGGGTAACTTGGCGCCAAATAAACAGATGTTCATTGTTACCCAACAGTACTCATTTTTTCTACCTCAGAAGGATGATAGGCTGAGTGGACCCAACGGGATTTGAACCTTTGACCATGAGGTTGAACACAGGCGCCTACAGTGGACGCATTAGTCCACTAAGCTAGTGGACTTGGTTACTTTAGGAGCTTCTTGTTCACACTTATAAGAAACTCTGAATTAGCTTTAGCTGTTATCTATGTGGACAATAATATGTAATCTTGGGATAACATTGCTCACATTTCAGATTTCCTTTCGAAGGCTCATAGAAAGGACTAAAACGACTTGATGGCAAAGCATGCTTGTCTCCTGCGATGAGTAACAGCAATATGTAACCTCTGGATCAATTTTCTTGCAAAAGAGTTTTTCCAGCAAGACAGTTTTCAATCCTTTCAAAATGCAACTGCAAGGGATCACTGGAAATCATAAGAGAGGGGTACAAGGTAGATGGACCTCACCGTTATAAGCATTGTACAACTCGGGTTTGAGTCTTTGTTATATACCATTCGAGATTTTTCTTCTATTGATCTGATTGAAGCTTACCCTGAAAACCACTACCCATATCTGAATGCTCACAAGGAAGCCATTTTTGTACCTATCTCCAGAAGACTATTCATTACTACAGAAACAAAAATCATGAGCCTCCCTGCTTTTCTAGAAACTAAGGGCTAAATGTATGAAGCAAATGAATACTGACTCATAAATTGCGATTCTTACCGAATCACAATTTACAAATTGGTATCTGGTATGTACAAATGTGACCAACTGGCCGTTACTTATTTAGTACGAGTCGCATTCGCTATTTAAGGAATTGCAAATAGAGATTCGATAAATAGCTAATCGCAAATACCGAATTTGTACCTGGCATTGAGTACTGACATCACCAACAGGAAGTAGAACAGCAGCAGGCCTATAAGAACACTGGAGAGCCTTGAGACAGGTGATAGCCAACACAATCCAATTGTGATCTGCAGCAGTCACAGTCATCCACTTCTGTAAAGCAGGAAAATGTCCTGGCAAAACCCAGAGAAGAAGAAGGAGCTTTAAGGGGGGTGAGAAAATTAACATTCTCAGAAAAAGAGTTAGAAATACTCACTGAGGAGTGTGTGGCAAACCCAAATGCCTTGTTTGGGAAAACATCCCTCTCTGTGCCAGAGGCACAGAAGAAGAAAATCTGGCTGAAAATCCAGGAGCACATCAACTCTGTGGAGTCACACAGAGATCCATTGAAGAGATCTGCAAATGGTGGTACAACCTCTGAACCAGGACCAAAGAATAGATGGCAACCCATAGAACTGAGGCCCGTGCAACAAAAGGAAGATGCCCAACCCAGCCACCACCAACTTCCCTGGAGGAAATGACTGAGCCCTCCCGGGAGCCATAAATTGTGTCTAGACTCCGCAACATTGACACCTCGGAGGATCCTTCTACTTCAAAAGGTAAGAGTGATACATACACTTAAAGTGTCAAAATAACATATCTGCAGGAATTTTGAGAGGTAATATTGTAACCATGTTAGGCTGGGAAATGTTTAGCTATAATAGAATATAAGGGAAAACATCATTAGAAGTGGATTCTAATCCACATCCTAGTAGTGGATTATGGGATATGTAGTACTCCATTATGAGCATTTATTTGCAAATATTTACACATTGCATCTTTATACGGATGTTCCAGCACCAACAGAATATGAGTCTGAAGGAAAGGGTCAGGAAGACACACAGATGTCCCATCAAGAAAGCAATGAGTCTATAATGCCACATACATTACCCGAGAGGCAAAGTAGCAGTCCTGAACATGGCAGTCAGACTCCGCTTATTAAGGAAGTTGATGAATCAGGGAGTCCAAATGTCCCAGAAGAGCCTGCAGTGAGGTGCAGACAACTGCACAGGGATACACGTGCTCGACATCACAGTGTCGTCAGGCAGCCTAATCCCAGGTCAGGGTCCACACAAGCTATGGGCAATACCACACTGGTGTTTGCTGGGCTCAAAGCATCCATGTTGAAGGTACAGTGCTTACAACACAAGCAAATGCGCATTATTATGAAAATAAATAACTGGAATAGAAAGAAGATTCACAACTGGCTTCCAACATGTAGCAACAACCATTGAGGATTCCCACAAATCTCTGGAGACAAAAATAGTCTGAATGACAGAGGCTATGAACAATCCGTGGCCAAATGCAAGATGGCAATGCAATGCAAAGATTACTCAACGCCATCTATTCCCTCGTATGGATATGTTGAATCGCTCAATAAATCACCTTGCACAGGCTACATAAACCCTCACGCCATACTGTAGGGCTGCAGGTTGAAATGGAACACTATGCTGGCTATGTTGCACGGGGCCTTGTGCAAGTGACCACTGTACTAGAGAGCTTACAGACCTTTCAAATAGCATGAAGAGGAGCAGTTGGGCATGCTGAAAGTGAGGACCTATCCAGTATAAGCAGTGTCTCTATGAATGAGGCAATGAATGAACGTCGCAGTAGATCAAAAGGATGTGTTGTTGCTATAAAAGGCTCCACTACACCCCTGCGACAAAGTTCAGTTTGCAGTCAAAGCAAACAGTTATAACTCTTACATTTGCAGCACATATTGTTTTGTCATTTTTGGGATATTTCAGTAATGTGCACTGTTGTTGTACTTTCATTTGAACATTCTAAGAAGTGAAATTTCATAACTCCTTTTACAACCTGAGAAATAAAGGTTATTTTGTTTATCACCGCACTTGTTGTGTTTAGCATTGTGAAAAATGTAACACACATCATCATTCACATACCTTAAATGTAATTGTTTACAATGGCCGAACATCTGGCTCTTCCTTTTGCTGCCAATGTACCTTACTGTGTTGCCTGTGCTGATGGGTTTTGTGGTTCTTCTTCATTGGAATCTGATTCTGACATTATCTCTGGCATTCCCCTCTGCATTGTAACATTGTGGAGAATTGCACAAGTAAATATTTATCAAGGTCGGGGTAGTTCCTCATCTGCCTGGTGGTCACCAAGGGTTGATCCAGGTATCTGTTACTTCTGTCACAGGAGACCTGAAGGTCAGATCTTGGTGCCCTCACAGCAGATGAGGAACTACCCCGACCTTGACAATTATTCAGTTGATCTTTGGGAGGAGCATGGGTGTAGGACCTTGGTAAAATATTAAGCTCTTCCTTCCCTCCTTTTATCTAGAAAATTGCACAAGTAGAAATTATCTTGCAACTTGTCTATGGGGAATATTGTAGGGCACCCCCACTTTTGTGCAGACGGCAAAATCTACTCTTCAGTAGACCAAATGTTTTTTTCTATTACAGAGCAGATCCGTTTGTGTGCTGCAGTGTAGAGTACCTCCCTCTGGCTTGCTGGATGTAAATATGGCGTTAATATTCATGACCTCAGGACATATACACTGCCACCTACAAAACATTTGGGGAATTTGGATATATATCCAGTTTAAACATTTAGGATATTTATGTCACATACATAGGCCATATTTACCAAGTAGATAGCCATCTTCAAAGTCTCCTCTGAGAAGATGTGAGTAAATTCATATATGCCTGAGCATGAAGGAGTCATGTGTACTGCCAGGGTACTTTGCTACAAGATCTGTGATGATATCTTTTGCATCGCACACCACTTGTAGATTTAGTGAATGGGTGTTTTTTCTATTTCTAAATACATACTCATTGTAAGAGGGAGGACATATGGGAACATGAGTGCCATCAATAAAACCAATTAAATGGGGAAATTGGGTAATGCGGTAAAAATGTAATTTTGCTTCCAGCAACTCCTGTGCTGTGTAGGGGAAAGTAATATGGTGACGTATGCTTTCTACCATTGCATCTAGGAAATCATTAAAAAACCTGGAAAGGACATTCTGCAATACCCCACCTGCAGCAGCAATGACACCTTGGTTACTCCCAAAGGCTAAATGATGGAGTGAGCATAGTACCTGGACATGGGTGGGTATGGCATTGCTTCTGAGTATGTTTCTCTCAAGCTGAGGTCTTATTTCTGCAATTAGTTCTACAATAACTGCACGACTCGTCCGGTACTTATCAAAAATGTGCCCCTCTGTTTGTTGGAAAAGAGTAAGCCTCACTCTGAAAATCCGTTCCTGTATCCTCCTCCTTCTCTGCAGGGCACTGAGAATCCGTATCGTCCTCACAATCACATACAGCGCTGCCAATGTGGAACATCCTGATGCATTTTGGGCCTTTTTATATAGGTTGAACCTGGTTACCATCTGATCAGAGTTGGAGGTTATTTGCACGTGCTAAATCCACATTTTGCGACTATTCATTATTTGTGAATGGTTGATACATACTATTTGCGATTCGGTATTTGGGAATCGGCAAGAGCGACTTACAAACTCTGGTCACTAACATACGGATTCAGTAACTTGTTGGTTCTGAAAAATTGTGCAACGAATGCTTTTGATAAATAAAAAAATGCAATTTTTGCGGTTGGTAATCAATGTGCGACTGGTTACCGATTCGGTAATGCTTCGTACATCTAGTCCAAAATGCGGTCCAACATTAAAGACCTATATTTTCTTGTTCTTCTTTTTCTTACACATGTGCCATTTAAGTGGAAAGAAATTTCTGGAGAACTCTTTCCTTCTGCCTCTTGAGGGGTTGAATGAAGTTTTGTGGGAGGCAATTGAATTATAGTTTGATGATTGTAATTGTTATCATGGCATGTACACTGGAATGTGCTGATTGATATTGGCACCTCAGTTAGATAAGGAATATATGTTTTCCTAAATATTCCATGAAGTCCACTTTGGTGGGAGAGATGACAAAACCTTAAAGGAGAGTGTGAACCATGGCAATCAGTGAGTCACAGTCAAGACTTAGATATCTGACTGACCCTGTAAGCAGTATGTTGATTACTGCTGGAAAATGTGTCTGTGGGGCCAGTGATGGGCTCAGTGACTTTAAAATTCCTCTTGGTCACAAACCTTTCAAAGCAATTGGGCCTTTGCCTTACTTCAGAAAAAAACACAATTCACAAAGGTAAACCTAGACCATAAGTCTAAGTTTACTAATTTCAGTATTCACAAAGGGCATTTAAGAGTATTATCTTTACATCCGCACTCGGGCGGAATCAATTTACTCGGGATGGAATCTCCACACTCATGGCAGAGTCTCCGCACTCGGGGCAGAATCTCTCCACTCAGGGTGGAGGAAGTTTGCTTTCATGCTGACACACCTGTGTCAGGGCCTACCATTACCCCCTGCTCCAGCTGAAACTCCTCTGTCCAACAGCCAATCTCAGCCCTGCTGCAAGCATAAAAGCAAAGCTGACACAAACAAACCCTTTCACACATTTCAACATGTTGCTGAATGTGTTGGTTGCTTTGCCCCTTGCCATGCAACGGGGCGATTTCAGGAGGAGGAGAGTAGGGGGTATTTTTAGACAAAGGATTACTTGTGATGTCCAGCCAAGATGTTAGGGACAGATACCCTTTCCCCCCAGATGTCATCTTGGAGATGGTCTGAGAGTGGGAGCAGGATCTTGACTCCATGATCTGCCACTCCCACACCATCCCAGCCTATGTCAAGATCCTAGCAGCCCTCCAGTTTTATGCTATGGGGTTGTTCCAGAGGCTCTGTGGTGATTTTGTGGATATCTCTCAGACAAGCCAGTCCCGATGCTTGCATCAGGTACACATCTGCATCAATAGGAGAGCTCCTCTCCACATATGAATGCCCCATACACTGGCCAGGAGGCAAAGCGTAGCTAAGGATTTTTACCTCATTTCCCATTTCCCACATGTACTCGGTGTAATGATTGCACCGATGTGGCTCTTCAGAGCACAAGCCAAATCTGCATGCCTAAATTATTGCCTTTTAGCATTTTCAAGAATTTGACAAATAAGAAAAAAAAGGAGTGCATTCTTTCACTTATTTTGAGATTATTAAATATCTGTCCCTTCGATCGTTTGCACCCTGAACTGCTGGTTGAATAAAAATGAAAAAGTACAATTCAAACATCTACCCGGAAGGCTTCATGGGAATATCAATGCTATCAGTGGGAGACATCTTCATCATGGAAACATTTGATTTATCATACATAGGAATTCTTTATAATCATATTAAAAAAAAATCATTTAAGTTTATTATTATTTTGTATGTTATTTTCATTATTGGTATTTAGAGATCGAATGCTTGATAAGTCAAAATATTTATGGATTAATTTGTAACTGAATAGTATAGGAACATGGGGTGCACAACATGTGGTGAGGTCATTTGGTTTACATATTTCTTTCATGTTTGTTTTTGGATTGGGATAGTCACATGATTTTTTTTTAGCATGCAATGCGTTCACAACTAAATGGGTTTCACATGAGGGATATTTAACTGCTTTTGTTGGTCAGATGTACAATTCTGTTGGTTTCATGGATGTCAGTTCAAGCAATCACACTGCCGGTTGCGGCGCTGAGAGATTGGAGATAAAGCACAGATATTCATAATTTCGTGAGTTCATTATTAAGTTTACTATTTGGGTTATATGTGGTTGGACACAATATATTCTAGCACACAATTTGAATTTGGCATGTGATATATTTTTACACAATATATTTTTGCTGAACGCTTCAATTCATTATCATTTTTTCAGTAAAGTTTGTTCACAACTGTGCATTTATTTTGCGGTATAACTGGTCACAGTACGGTTCGGGGAGGTTCAGTGCATTTAGTTCATCGATCAAAATGTTCAAGTGAATTATATGGTTTAGTTAAGTTCACATCATATAAAATCATCAAAGGTCATTGTTGGTTCTCTTATATTGCAGTTACCCCGTCAAAGGGTTATCAGCCCGAAATGCATTGGGTGAATACATGTAAGGCCATTTTAAAATAGAATGTGAATTCTGACGTGCTGCAGATAAAGGCTTGAATGGGCATTTCTTCAGCATTTAAAGTTTGGAAACATGTTGCCTGTACCGGAATTTTCTAAAGTATTGAAGAATAATGGAATACATTTGATTAAGAATGGATTAAACTTGATTAAAACTGGATGCTTTTCATAAACTTTTGTGACTTAAGTTCATATGGCAGTGCGACTGGAGGATGGTGCTTGACGAGGCATCACATAATTTTGGTCTTCAGCCACCTTGCCACATTGCACACATCTTCTGCAACAGACACTGCTGGCACTCTATCAACGTGCAGGGTGTCTACCACGGGTAGCTTTATTGATGTGCATGCTTTGTCCCCAGGCAGTACCCATTACAGCCATGTATTCCTCTGGTCACCTCTTGCCCAGCAGATGGCAATTGGAGATTTTGGCAACATGTGGCTACTGGGTAAGTTCCAAGTACCACACAAGTCTGATATCTATAAATGTTTTGTAACATACACAACCATATTACAACACTAACCCTCATGCTACATACATGGCCCCAACAGACACTGCATGTAACATCTCATACATCATGTACTGTACAGATGCAAGAGGGACATGTTAAAATATTACCTCACTTCCCTCCACAGGTGATGCTGGATATGCACTCCCCCTCATCTGCTCATACCATACAAATGTTCAATCATAGTATCTCAGTGGAGGTACAATAGGGCACACTTATGTACTCGAGACATCATAGAGCACACTTTTGATCTCCTGAAGTCGCAATTCAGATATCTTGACCATGCGGGAGGGTGATGCTGTACTCCCCAGAAGTTTTGTGCAAGATCATAGTAGACTGTTGTGTCTTGTGCAACATAGCTTTAAGTCACGGCTTACACATACATCTGGACCCTTACCTAGGTCTGAATCCGGGCAACAGGGCCATTGCACAGAACAGAGGGCAGGGTATGCAGGTCCATAACCAGCTGGCTGACACTTTTTTCTCCTGAGCAACCTGTTGTGTTATAGGATTCATGTGGTTTGCAGCCTGTTGTAAATGAAGATAATATGGACATTTAACAGTCTGTCCATAAATTCTATCCTGAGACTACTTTGTAAACCATACATATGTCTGTAAACAACAGCTTTAGACAAGAGTCAAAAGATTGGCCATGCAATATGTTAAGTGCACATGTCAGTGACTAGTGCGGACAGTTTGACAATGGGGCCCTGATTCACAAAGGGCCTCTGATCTTGGGGCAGAGGTGCCACAGTTTTGGGGGATTGTCCGTACTCAGGGTGTAATTGCAACAATGTGTCATCTCACTGCAGAGGCCCTGAGCAAAATGCGGACATTCCATCACAACTGGGGGGCCTCCTCCATGAAGGCAGAGGCCCTTTATGAATAAGGCCCCTTATATCTGTGTGTGCTGCAACTCATGTGGAAGTGTAAACAGATGTCTGTCATATGTACACCATGGTTCAAGTGGACCTGTGTGATGACATGGATAGTCCATGCTCATAACTGGCATGTTTGGCAGCTCCATGTGTGAAGTGCTACTCCAGGTATTTAGGTAAAAAATGTGAAAACTGGGACTTGTGTACCTGTTTCACTATGCAATGAAAAATACTAAAGTCCCAAATTTCCATGTGAGCATCTGGCCTGGATTCGCACATCATGAACGGACCTGGGAAACCTGGCAGGACTGTGTGTATGTAACTGTCTCCCTCATAAATTTGACTACCACCTACTGAGCCCATTCAAAAATGATTTTAGCACTTTGTATTGTGTGCAAAGCAGAACACATCACACACGCTCGGCTAATGTACCCCTTTGATGATATGTCACTGACTCATGATAACTTAACAGGTCCATTGCGAGATACATGACATGGAGTAGCTGCCACTGGGTGAGGTGATAATGTTGCATTAACACACACACCCTACTCTTGTGTAACCCTGGGCGGAGTTCGCGGAGTTGCACTACGCGCAACACCGCGAAGTGCAAAAAAAACTCCGCCGCACTACGCGGAGCTCCGCAAGCGGCGGAGTACGATAGAAAAATGCCGTTCGCGGTGATTGCACAGTGCTGGAAGCTTGTCCGCACTGTGCAATCATCACGAACGGCACCATGCACAGCGCAAGCGGTCCCTGCTTTCCTTCTCTGCCGCTCAAGTAGATTTGTACTCGAGCAGCAGCTTTCTCAACGCGAACGAGCTGTTTCTCAACACGAACGGTCGCGAGCATACGCGACCACTCGCAATGAGAAACCTGACCCCTCCGCGTTGAGAAATCTCGCCGGGAGGTTGATTTTCCACGCTCGCCAACTTGATGTTGGCTATCTCAAACGAGGATAAATCTCACCGGGAGGTTGATTCTCCTCGCTCGTGGTCGCCAACTTGACGTTGACGAACGCGAGCGAGGCAAAAAACTCTGTTTCGCTACGCGGGGCGGAGTTTTTCGGAACTCCGCGATCTCCGTGTAACGCGGAGTGCAGAAAACTCCACAAACTCCACGAGCGGAGCGGAGTTCACTGCCCAGGGTTACTCTTGTGGCACATCTAGGCCCATCACAGGTAGAAAGACACACTACCCTACAGCATGGAGCAAATTAACTCCACAACTCATTGTGTGCTGCACCACTCATCTGTTCCACTGGCCCCACATAATGCAGAGGGTACCTATCATGCACCCCCTCAGTTAGTATGTCCATATCAGTATCACAGAATGTGTGGGTGCCTTTTCCTCCAGTACGTCAGCCATGTTGGGGGAGGTGGGTGCAACAGTCTAGCAGGATGGCAGAGAATCTTGCTTGGAGGTGAGGACAACTGAGGGGCTTCCACCACAAGTGTGGAGGCCCTTGGTGATTCAGGTCCTATGTGTCTAGGGATAAACAGCCCTACCAGCTGAAAACACTATAGTCAAATTAGACTAAAGTGCATTTGGTGAACTGCATGTACCATGATGCAAAGGGGCAAACTGCTTCAATGTGATATATTGTGTTCCCAAAACCTCTTCCCTTCCCAAAATGAAGTATCTGACCTTTTTATGCAATTTCATCTGCTTATAACCCTTTGGTTCTGGTCTGTTTTTGGAGTCTTAACCACGCATATGGAGTGGAGACTCCGAACCCAACAATATCATACAAGATATGACAACCAGGAAATAATCAGCAGAAAGTCCATAACAGAAAGCTGATGGCAGCCATTTTACAATCATTCAGAGCCATCCTCATCTGCTAAAAAGATCCTCTGCCATCCTGCTGCTCTGTGCACCACATCTCTCCCCAACATGACTGAGGGACTAGATAACACGGCACCCCCTTTCACAGAGTCCGAAATAAGCAACTTAGTGCACCACAGAATATGGCAAGACATTGCAATGCGCTGCAGTGCAGTGGGTGTTCATAAATGGCTAGTCGAAATGTGTAAGAAGCGCTGGGAAGACCTGCGACTCTGGGCCCAGATTAAGGACCAGAAACAATTGAGCTTGTCCTCCGAGCCACATGTACACAGGCCCGCCTAAGCCCACTGTACCGGAGGGTTCTGAGAGCAGCCTGGCTGACCCTCCAAGCTCAGCTGGAGGAGCTTTAGCAGCAGTGACCTGGTAAGCGCATGAACAGCTTTATGTGCCTGGTAGTATGATGTGAGTGGTGAAAGAGATGTTACTTCATCATTATGTGTCAACTTTCACCAAACGTGAACATTTTTACTGTATTTATGAGGTCTATGTCTCCTTAGAGAAAATTGAAGGCTGAATTATGAGGGCATCTGGGACTTGTAGTGTAGTAAACAGAACATTTCAAAATTTCACTCAGAGTTGCATTTTAATCAGGAAATGCACGTACAAAACCATGACAAGTCCACAGAGGACCTCATAGCTGTTGTATCCAATGGTGAATGAAGGCCTTTCACAATGTCAAGTGTTGGTGTATGAGGTGTTTGGGTGTTGGATGTTGTCTCATCCATGCTCTTTGTGTGTATTTATTTATACGTTGAATAACATATGTTGGGATAGTGAGGTTAAGGCTGACTTTGTGATACTTCCCTTACACAAATTGATACCAACATATCTAAGAGGACATACCAACATCTTCAATGCCGTTGTTGCTCAAATATGAATTTACCTTGAAAATACAAAAGACAAGAGGCTTTTGGCAAAACAGGAACAACTGATTTAATTGAACACTTCAGCTGGGAGCACAGTTACAGAAGCTGGTCTGAGGACTGTCTCAAAGTACAATCAATCTGAACAGGGATTTATACATTTCGCTGGGTATCATAAAGCACTTCTGTCGATCCTTTTTTTGGTAAAACAATGCAGGACTTGTCTTTGAAGTCATAAATAAGGCCCTGATAACAAATGCAGGTGGGCCTCGTCCATTCCAGGACGCAATGGGGGTGAGTGTTTAACGTGCCCTGCATGTACTGTGTGTGCTCTGTCCTGATTGGCTCTGTGTTCCTAATTTCATGTAGCATCTGACTTTATAGTATGTTTGGGAAAGGACGCTCCCTTCCGGCCATATGTACTTTATTGGGGCTAATCTCTCTGGACCATTGTGGTGTCGTTACGCTTATCTGAAGGATTCACCTGAGTTTCCTGTTTCCCGCCGGCTACGTGCCACCCGACCTGTGACATGTCAGTCAGTACCCGCAGGCCAAGGTCTCAGGGTCTGCCTGACCACGTATTTCTGAGTCAAGGTTGACAGAGAGTTCATGACAGGTGAGATTGATAATAGAGATGAGATTTCGTTCTTGCATATGAATGTATCATTATAAACATTAGCATTGATTTGATCAATATTAACACAGTGGCGTGTATGCCATTCAGAATTACTAGGTCAAAGTCCTAACTATGCACATGTGGTTACCAGTACACAGCATAGGCAAAGCTGTCTTGACTTTCTAAATTAGCCACTTGCCATGTACACTGTATGATGTTCTGTAGGGATATTCCAATATTTAGAATCACGTCTTAGACAAGGTCATATCCAAGGCCCTTTTTGTATCTGTACACCCTATTTTGCCGGTATGTAGTGCTTCTGTATGCTACACAACAGATGACATTTGATAGTAAGTGTATGACTGTTTAGGCTGCATATTACTGGAAAATCCTGGATTCAATTATAGGTGTGGATGTATCCATCCCGACTCGGTCCTATCCCCAAATAGGAATTTCTACATTGGCAGATAACCATGTTTCAATCAATTCAAGAACCTCACACCACACCAATGCAGAAGTTGAATGTCAGTAAATACTAAAGAGGATACAGAGCAAACTTGAAACAGATGTAAGTGTGGGTGTAACATCAAGACATTACAGTAAAAATACTCATACTTTTGGGTTCCTAAATCATCACATTGCTTAGTGAGATCAAAGGTTTACAACGTCGGCCCTTGCTTCAAGTTGTGGTGAGTTTCTTAATGATTAGTACACCAACTACATAATTGTTTGCCTTCTATTTCAGTGGACCTGGCTGGCCAAGGGGCATGCACCCAGAACCAGGGGCAGGAGATTTGAACCTCAGCTCATAGGTGGGTGCTACCTCTTGATACTACCAGTGAGGAGGAGGGAGATGAAGATCAAGGCAAGGGAAGTGCACCCACCACGACCGAAGCTACAGCAACCACACCATCAGGCTGGGCGGAGGCTCTGGACATTGAGAGGGACTCCACCAGCTGGTGGGTAAGATATTTGGTCTCCCCCTGGCCCAGAAGACGTGGAATTGGATGTGGTGTTCCCAGGGCAGGCACAATTGCCATCTGTACCTGCCACTGACCCCTCCTTAAATCCTGAGGGCCCCATTCCATCTGGGCCTCCAGCAGCACCTCTGATCCTACTCCCCCTCCATGTGCCCTCCCAGAAGAGCTGAGTGAGGCACCTGCCCCTGACACCCCACATCCCTGTTGTTCAACCCAGATGCCTCCATGTACTGTAATTCCTTGCGCTGCATCCAAGGAACTGGCAATGGTATCTGAGGTTGAGGGGAATGTGTCCTCTCAGTTCTTACAGGGAGATCCGAGACAAACGCCGTATGATCCGAGAGGAGCAATCTTCTCTGAGCTTACAGGAGATCCAAGATGAACTCCATATGCTCTGTGAGGCCTAATCCCGAAATATGGCTCAGCTCAGTTCCTCCATCACTTCCTTGAAGACAGCCCTATTGTCTGTTGTGCAGCAGCACCCCCCTCTGTAGTTGTGTCTCCCCGTGTGTCTACTCCGTTTCACCTGCTACCCCTCGTACCCCTCATGTTTCCCACTCCCATGGCGTGTCTGGTCCTGCACCGGTCCACAGCTGCAGAGGACTTGGAAATTGTAGTCATGGATGATGAGGATGGCCAGTGACTGAACATTTTTTTGACCAGAGACTTTTTATCCCACCCCTTGTACATAGACTGGTTCCCCTAACGCTTCCTGATGTGTTGTATTTATGTTGCCCACCCCCCTCGAAGTCCCCATGCCCAATCTGACTTAAGATCCTATTTGATTTCCTTTCTCGATTTCCAATGGGCCGTTAATGATCATTTTATTTCTAAATGTTCTCAGATAAAATGTGAACAATCTTCATCTCTGTGTTGTGTGTTTCATTAAATTTGCTGGATTCCAACTATTGAGGTTACATCGGTAGGTGTTTAGATATGCTTTCAACATGATACCTTTGTACACAGATGGTTCTACTAATATACGTCATACAAACATTTAGCAAAACATATGTGGCCTACCACCAGATTAACCAATTGACCATCATCAACTAGGACTCAACTCTATAAAAGATATAATACAGTGATCATGGGGGATATCTCTTGCAACTGCGCAATTGTGGTGGTAAGGACCTCTGTGAGTAAGTGCATTTACTGTGTGGGTGCTGATGTGAGGGTGGGTGTGGTTCTGCACAAGTGGGAGAGGTGCATGGACAGCGGGTGATGGTGGTTGTACAGGTGTAGGAGGTTCCTGGACAGTGGTGATGGTGGCTGTACAAGTGGAGGAGGTGCCTGGATGGGGGTGATGGTGGCTGTACAAGTGGGGGAGATGCCTGGACAGGGGGTGATGGTGGCTGTGCAGTGGGGGGCATGTGTAGCGGTGGTAGTGGCTTTGAAGATTGGCAGTGGTTCTGTGAAGGTTGTGGTACAGGTGGGTGGGTGTGATGTGCTACAGGTAGATGTGTTGGGTCCTCTCCATGCATTGCCCTTGAAGGGCGACTTTGGATCAGTTTCAGCATGCACTCCATCATCTTCATGGCCAAGGCATGGTGCCTTGTACTCTGTTCCCTAAGGATGGGTATGATGTCATTAATCTTTTTGGACATGTCTTGCCAAGATCTATCCACCCTGTCCAACACCTGGGTCAGTCTGTCCACCTCCTGAGGGATTTGGCGCATGTCCGGCAGTGTGTCTGACATGTCTGACAGAGTAGCCCCTATGGCAATAATGTCCTGCCTTATGTTAGCCTGCTGTTGAAAGAACTGCTCCTCCCACTGGCCACCATGACCATCCGTTAGCCCCCTCTACATGGGAAGGCCATGGATACAACCGTCAGGTCCAACAGCCTGGGGGGGGGGTGGCAGGTAGCAGGCTGTAGGGGGATTGAAGCCCAGGGGATACCAGCACCTCACCAGGGGTGGTAGGTCCCTCAGGTGTCGGAGAGAATGCCTGTGATGCACTGTCATGGGAGGAGTGTGTAGGAGAACCACCATATCTACCTGAATGTGAGGGCTGTGAGGGAGGGATGGCTGTGTTGCGGTAGGTGAAATCTGTGGCTGGTTGGCTGAGTGCTTGGAAGGGGCAGCCTCAGGAATGGAGTGGGAGGCACTTTGCTGTGCGGAGCAGGGGTGGGTTTAGAGGGTTTGCCCAGTTGGCCAACAATTGTGGCCAAGGGATCAGACTCCTCATCCTCTGTAAAAAGTGTCAGTTTACTTTCATCCTCCTCTACTTCCTCCTCATCCTCTAATTCCTTCTCCTCCTCTTGCACATTACTATCAGCTAACATGGCTGTATTTAAGAGAAGTGGGTTCTCCCCTGCGATTGCCCATCTCCCGCCACTGGTGGATGGTACATTTTCCTCATTGTCCTCAGCACCTCAGCACCTGAGAGACAGAGGTTGCAACCTGATAATTATGTGCCTTAGTATATAATGTGGTGCAACAGAAGGGTTGAGTCAAATGATATTTGCATCAACAAATGTTCCAAATGTGACCTGGTTTGTGTACACCTACATGTGACAGCTGAGAACGTAGCACTGAGGTGTTGACTGCAAAAGCAAACTCACCAGCTCCAGCTACAGCTCTGTGTTGTTTTGAGATCCCCCGTGTTGTCTGCTGCACTGAGGAAATTCTGCCAGCAGCTGCAATGAGACATGCATGTCCATATTCATGTGCACAGGATGATAGCAATGATTTTACATGTATATGTCATTGGTATAGCCCAGTGATATGCATATTACAGCCAGGGTGCCACAAGTGGCCCTCTTGACCTTTACATGAGGCACCTGGTCACCAGCAGCAGTGGGCAGCTGTTAACTCAAAACAACACTGACATCAACCAAATATTGCATTAACAGGCAAAGTGTATTTGAAGGTTACTGATCGTGGAAGGAAGGAGGTAATTAGAGAGTCCTGCACTGCCTACCTTTGGATGCACCTTCATTTTTATGGCCATCAGGCATCATAAGTATGATGTGGTTTCTTCAAAATTCTAAAGGAGTTTACCTCAAGATGCAGACCTGTCTCAACTTTGCACATCAGACAATGTCCGTACATTGCAGAGTTAAAATGTGTTACGCCTAATTGTCAGGCAGGATTTGCGTAACATCTGTTCTTCCCTACACCTCCCCTCCCCCCCCACCCCGTTGTCACAATGCCCATTTTGGACTGGGAGGTAACACATTGTTGCAGGGATTCTGCACCTACACAGAACTATGCGCAGGAAACCAGGACCTCTGTGTATAGGGGTGTACCAACCTACCACCTTAGTGCCCAAAATCCCAAAACCAACTAGCTATAGTGTCTCATTCGTTCTCCTCCAAATATCACAGAGCTACAAATGATTAGACAACCCAGAACACAACACTCCCGACTCTCTCAGGAATCGCGGTAGCAAGACATACTCTTTCGCTCACTCACTTGTACTTGTCCACAATAAGATTAGGCAGAGTCACTGTAATAGTTCAAAATGTTTATTCTAACTACTGTGCTCTACAATAAAGTATACGAGCCACTACCAGCAGCAAAATGCATAAACTCAAAACAATTAGCATTGTTACAATTCCATAGAGTACAGAAGGGGAAGTAATTTTTATAAAGACAGTGGAAAAAGGACTATAAGGCCTCCCCTTGACTGAAAGAAGTTTATTTATATAAAGGAAGATCTCTGGGCTTTGACAGCAGACCCCATACCTTAATGCCTAGATGCAAGGTTTACATCATAGATACAGCATAGCTCTTCTCCATGGAAAGGGCTCTCTCCAAGTGTGTGTTAAAACAACATGCCTCCCTGTAATATCAAAGCACGAGTCTCCAGCAGTTGCAGCTGGGTTTAGCAAGTTATGTCTAGCTGCTAGGGACTGACCAGAACAGAATAACAAGGGGCATTGTTTATCGACCTTGCACATCGTGTTCAGACAAAACTCCAGGAACTCAGCAGAAAACCTGAAAGGCAGACAGTTCTCATGTGAAAGGCATAAACAGAAGCTTGCAAAAATAAAGTCATGTAGTAACGTGCGCAAAAGCAGCATCATGGCAGCAAAGTTCATGCTAACTTAGCAATGTCGACAATGTCCCTAAGAGCCATATAACAACATTTGTTCTGAGCACTCTTTGGGTGGGATTTGGGTAGGATCACACAATTTGGTCAAGTGGAGAAGCTGCGATGATTTCTGCCTTTACTGGTTTTACGTTGTGCAGTTCAGCCACCAGATGTACAAGCTTCACTTCCTCTACATCCACCTTACCAGCCCCAATACGCCTCCCCAACCGCAACCCAGCTGGCATCAGCGCGGCCATCAGCCACATCAATTTCCAATCATTTTGGGCCCTGGGATTTTGCTAATGAGTTTTTATGTAATGGACTTTCAATCCAGTTGTGGCTGCTCCCCTTCTTAAGAGACAATAGAAGCAAATAGGTATGTACTGCACTTACTGGCCATAAATTTTGAGTCATCCTTTCATTAGCCAACATGGTATGAACTGGTATACTGTACTGTGCTATATGTGGGTATATGGAGATGAGTGATAGCAGTGATATCAGACACACACAACATACTCCTGACATTTTATCCACTATTTAGGAGCATGAGCATTTGGGTACACTAACCAGGGTCCCAAACCCACCCAGTGTGTGGTGCCTGACCAGATGTCACACCCGAATGTGTAGCAGAGATCACTGTAGGCAGTGATTTCCTGTACAACGTCACAAAGCCTACAATGAAAGGTGTGTTTTCAGTTTACAATCTAGTCGACACATGATGCATAACATTTCCTAGTTCAGTTAACAGGTTTGGGACTGTTGATGGATTCTTTGTCATACATCTATGGGGTGTCTGATAACAATGTAGGAGTCTGGACCCTTTCCTGGCCATTTTTACGTATCAGTTTGTGCTGGTGGTATGCGTTGATGTGCCCCTTGACATTGCCTCTCTGCAGGTGCAGGGATTTCTGCTACAGTGGGTGTCTTTAGTCTGGCTGTATATGGCAATAGGAGAGAAAAGAGAAATGTCAGCGACCAAGAAATGTTGTACATGTGCAACTTGTCACATATTTACTCTTTTGCATGTACATGCAAACAGTAATGGTAAGAGGAAGAGGCACATTGTCTATTGCCATTTACCAGTGTTAGGTTATTACACCAGCAGTGATGGGCCACTGTTTGGGACTGAGGAAATGGGAGTTGCCATTTCCATCACAAAGAATTCAGGGACTTGTAGTGCAATGGACGAAATGAGACACAAGGGTCTGACTCATCATGCATTTTGCACAAACCTAGGACAACATCCATAGTCACAATTGTAGTGTATTGCAGACATTATTAATTTAGTATCATTGTTAGTATCATCACATATTACGTGGCACCACATTGGGGACATTACTCACAGTCAGCCCATGGAGTATGTGGGGATGGATGGTGGAGGAGACATCCCTATCCAGTGGGGTGAGATGAAAGAGGGGTCCAGATTGAATACCAGGGAGAGCTCTGGCTTCCTCTATCCTGGAGTACTTCTCCTTCATCCACTTCTTCTCATCCGGCCACTTCAACTTAATGTCTGTTATGGTGCGGACAGCCTCCCCCAATGATATGACTGCAGTGGCTAAATGCTGCCATAGGGCTGCCTTCTGTGTGGCACTGGTCCGGTAGGGGAGACCATGGAGCCTTTGTGGTGCCTCACAATGTACTCCAGGGTCATGGTACTCTCCTCCTCAGAATAGTTTTTCTTCCCCCTCAGTGGTAGTATTATTGAGGCAAGGTGCAGAGCAGGCAGACAAAGACTCTGGGGCTTATTTACAAGCCCCTTGTGCCACCGGTGTGTTACTTTTAATATGGGAAAAAGTGACGCTCCGGTGGCGCAAGGGGCTTGTAAATAAGCCCCTCTGTGTGGCCAAACCAAGGTCTTGATTGTGTGCGGCTTTTATTTGGTTTGTAGTGCAGGTCTTGCAGCTGATGTCAATTGTCTGCAGGTGCATGAGACTATATTTCCTCTGCCCGGACTGTGGAGATTCCACCCCAAATGCGAAGATTCTGTCACAAGTGCAGAAATTTCACCCCAACAGTGGAGACTGCCACGAGTATGGAGACTCCGCCACAAGTGTGGATGTAAAGTTACTACTCGTAAATGCCCTTTGTGAATACTGAAAGTCGTAAACTTAGTAAAAAGTTTACTTTTGTGAATCAGCCCTTTTGTGTCTCAGGTGTGTAGTAAGTGTGTTTCTAAATGAGAAGCCATAAGAATGAAAGTTTTATTCTCCAAACTGTTTGTACATAGAGGGAGGAAGGCAAGGAGGTTCAAGTCAGCTCACCTCAAGCATTTAGCTTGTTGACAGGGCAAGATAGCTCAGGCAGTTTACTTGGGATGTGCCCATAGTGTGCCTTTTAGGTTAGGCACAAAGTATTGAATTTGTACATTTATTTAATGGGGAACTCAATGAAGATTTTTACAGTGAGTGTAATATGTGGGGCAGCCCACTTAGCTCATTCTGACTATGAGCTGGAATAATTATTTCTGTATTCTTTTAGGCTTTGCTAATATCGTCTTGTGAGTCCCACATAGATGCCACTGCAATAGTCTAATCTGGAAATTACCATTATCAGTGCCAGTAAGACTTCGTCACGGCAAAAAGATAAACAACCATCGTACTGGCAGTTACTTGAGGGGTGAAGGAGATATCACTGAAGATACGTATGCCCAAGTTGCATACCTTATTAAATTACATGAATATGTTACAAATTTGGCCAGATTAAATGGAGTGGAGGGAAGTCTATTATTCCAAAAACCGGATTTCCATCTTCTGGCATTTGAAGCAACCTGTTGTATTTCAACCTATGCTTAAAATCCTTTAAACAGTTTCTCTCTTGATGGTGTCCTTGTGGTCTGTCTTCCAGTTTGAGAGAGATTGGGGGTCCATCTGCTTGGAAGAGATTGCTACAGCATAAGCCTCCAAGGGACAGGGCAGTGTGGTTAAATAGATGTTAAATACAATGTGTGAGAGCACTAGATCTTTGAAATACCACAGATTTAAAGAGGCTTATATTCAAATAGGTGGCTCTCACTTTACATTTCTAAGTGTAGTTACTAAGAAAAGACAATAATTTGATTATTTAATCATCCATTAAAGATCATTTCATCCTATTATGGAGATGAATAGAGTCATTCATTCAGCACATATTGAACTATGCTATCAAAAATATTTGTATGAGATCTTTAAAAAAACTAGTTGGTTAATACAAAGTTGCTGAATCCATTTCTCTGAACCTGTTCTCTTGAAATGTCTAAGGTAATGGCAGTTACCTTGTTTTTGAATGAAACTTGGTGAAAGCATTTGTCTCAAAACGGTACTCACTATTATCAGACTGCAGAGTTCTATTCTGTATTATTCTGTGTTCCTCTTTTAAATGCTCCTTTTACCCAAATGAAATCCTCCCAAACCCTCTTTTTACTTCGCTTTTGGTCACTTTATGGTATCTTCTCCTTTCTCATACTTGACCCCCACCTCTCTTCTTCTTGCTCCCTTTATTTTGTCCTCTTGGGAGGTCCCTTCAGTGTCATAAATGCCAATCTGACCTCTCCCTTCTAATTTGATTATCCTTTTAAACCTTGGGACTCCCTGTACTCCCTGCTCCATGGTTAGCAGTGGCAGCCAGAAATGCACCTGAGCAGAAGGTGGGGGGCAAACATGAGCACACACATATTCACACTCACCCATCCACATGCGCACTTATTCACACCCATCCATTCACAAGCATGCACACATATATCCAGTATTCACAAGAACATACAAAGGCACACACCCATTCACAGGATGCACCCATGAATACACATACATTCATAGATAAACACATTCACCCTACATTAACATAAATGTACCTGACCACAGCGTTGACATTTGGTGGAGGAGAGGTGGTTCCTGGAGGCTTCAGAGAAGGGACTCTTGGAAGATACCACTGCCTCCTCCAATTGGCTGACCTTGTCATGAGCCAGCCAGTGACAAAAGGACCTTCTCTTCCTTGTTAAAGAGTGGGATGGGGTCAGTGAGAAATGCTGACCACACACCACTCTGTGATGAGTCATCACTGATGGACAGTCGGCCCTGGGCACGTCAAGACTTACAACTGCATCGCCCAGGTCTGAGTCTATTGGTGACATGCCCCCTCATCATGTGGGGGAGTACCCCACAGTGCTTTGCTGGCTGAGGAGGTCACATCCTCAAGGCTGCGAAAACTTGAGGTCGCCAAAGTTTGGCTCAGGCAGCCAGCTCCTCATTTACAGTATGTACAGCTCCTCACTGTCTGAACCAAACATGAAGATTGTCTGTCAGGCTGACCATTGCTCAGCCTGACAAACACTCTTCATGCTTTGAAAAAAGGTGGGGGGTGGGGCTCCTCCACCCTTAACAAAGGGCTGTGTCTGCTTGTTAGATTAAAGTAAACAGGACTCCTTTCTCTGCACGCAGCCAGTTTTATTAATTTCCCACCCCATGTCATCCTGTTACACTGACCACTTTTCTCCATGAATGGATGGCATGTATTCTGCTGATTCATTTTGATGCTGCTCGCTGGCATCTCAACTGACCACATTGTTCTTCTTGTGCCTCAATCATGTTCTCAGACATCTTACTCATGCCTCACTGTCTTCTCAAGTCTTCCCCTGTCTTGTGTGGTGATGTGATTAAGTATGACAATATGGTTATGATTTGGGAATGGATTGATGATGGTCACCAAATCATGCCCAGTAATGCCAAATTATTTTGGCAAGGGTGGGAGGGCTTTCCTATGCTACTAATGTATGTTGCATGCAAGACAGGCCTGATTGCATTTACCCATGACAGCAATGAACACTAGAGAGTGTGTGTATAGGCATAGGGCCTATCAACATTTAATAACTGTTTGAATGTAATGCTAACAAATGTATGCTTGATTGCCATTGTTCAGTTAAGAACAGATCAAACTAGCAAGACGGAGAAGGAAAACTCTCTACTTCCCCAGTGCACATGCTGTAATCGCAGCTGCAGGGGAGGTTGACATGGCAGAGGTCCATCTTCCAAGGAAGAGTGCAAATTAGCATTATCTTCCATATGTTTCTGCAAAGAGGAATATTTTGCACATTTCTGTAGCAAAGCAGAAACTGAACACGAGTGCCCCCCTCACTACGTAAGTCATCATTAAAAAACAATATACATCAGCAACCAGCACAGGGATCGGATTAGACACATGGACCTGTTGCTGAGAGGAGATGCTGAAGGACTAGATTCTGAATGCTGAGTTCATGACAGCTTAAAGTTTACAAGTAAGTATTAATTGCAAATCATGGTAAATTGATAAAGTCATTTAGGGTTCCTCCATCACTTCCTTGGAGACAGCCCTATTGTCTGTTGTGCAGCAGCACCCCCCTCTGTAGTTGTGTCTCCCCGTGTGTCTACTCCGTTTCACCTGCTACCCCTCGTACCCCTCATGTTTCCCACTCCCATGGCGTGTCTGGTCCTGCACCGGTCCACAGCTGCAGAGGACTTGGAAATTGTAGTCATGGATGATGAGGATGGCCAGTGACTGAACATTTTTTGACCAGAGACTTTTATCCCACCCCTTGTACATAGACTGGTTCCCCTAACGCTTCCTGATGTGTTGTATTTATGTTGCCCACCCCCTCGAAGTCCCCATGCCCAATCTGACTTAAGATCCTATTTGATTTCCTTTCTCGATTTCCAATGGGCCGTTAATGATCATTTTATTTCTAAATGTTCTCAGATAAAATGTGAACAATCTTCATCTCTGTGTTGTGTGTTTCATTAAATTTGCTGGATTCCAACTATTGAGGTTACATTGGTAGGTGTTTAGATATGCTTTCAACATGATACCTTTGTACACAGATGGTTCTACTAATATACGTCATACAAATATTTAGCAAAACATATGTGGCCTACCACCAGATTAACCAATTGACCATCATCAACTAGGACTCAACTCTATAAAAGATATAATACAGTGATCATGGGGGATATCTCTTGCAACTGCGCAATTGTGGTGGTAAGGACCTCTGTGAGTAAGTGCATTTACTGTGTGGGTGCTAATGTGAGGGTGGGTGTGGTTCTGCACAAGTGGGAGAGGTGCATGGACAGCGGGTGATGGTGGTTGTACAGGTGTAGGAGGTTCCTGGACAGTGGTGATGGTGGCTGTACAAGTGGAGGAGGTGCCTGGATGGGGGTGATGGTGGCTGTACAAGTGGGGGAGATGCCTGGACAGGGGGTGATGGTGGCTGTGCAGTGGGGGGCATGTGTAGCGGTGGTAGTGGCTTTGAAGATTGGCAGTGGTTCTGTGAAGGTTGTGGTACAGGTGGGTGGGTGTGATGTGCTCAGGTAGATGTGTTGGGTCCTCTCCATGCATTGCCCTTGAAGGGCGACTTTGGATGAGTTTCAGCATGCACTCCATCATCTTCATGGCCAAGGCATGGTGCCTTGTACTCTGTTCCCTAAGGATGGGTATGATGTCATTAATCTTTTTGGACATGTCTTGCCAAGATCTATCCACCCTGTCCAACACCTGGGTCAGTCTGTCCACCTCCTGAGGGATTTGGCGCATGTCCGGCAGTGTGTCTGACATGTCTGACAGAGCAGCCCCTATGGCAATAATGTCCTGCCTTATGTTAGCCTGCTGTTGAAAGAACTGCTCCTCCCACTGGCCACCATGACCATCCGTTAGCCCCTCTACATGGGAAGGCCATGGATACAACCGTCAGGTCCAACAGCCTGGGGGGGGGGGTGGCAGGTAGCAGGCTGTAGGGGGATTGAAGCCCAGGGGATACCAGCACCTCACCAGGGGTGGTAGGTCCCTCAGGTGTCAGAGAGAATGCCTGTGATGCACTGTCATGGGAGGAGTGTGTAGGAGAACCACCATATCTACCTGAATGTGAGGGCTGTGAGGGAGCGATGGCTGTGTTGCGGTAGGTGAAATCTGTGGCTGGTTGGCTGAATGCTTGGAAGGGGCAGCCTCAGGAATGGAGTGGGAGGCACTTTGCTGTGCGGAGCAGGGGTGGGTTTAGAGGGTTTGCCCAGTTGGCCAACAATTGTGACCAAGGGATCAGACTCCTCATCCTCTGTAAAAAGTGTCAGATTGCCTTCATCCTCCTCTACTTCCTCCTCATCCTCTAATTCCTTCTCCTCCTCTTGCACATTACTATCAGCTAACATGGCTGCATTTAAGAGAAGTGGGTTCTCCCCTGCGATTGCCCATCTCCCGCCACTGGTGGATGGTACATTTTCCTCATTGTCCTCAGCACCTCAGCACCTGAGAGACAGAGGTTGCAACCTGATAATTATGTGCCTTAGTATATAATGTGGTGCAACAGAAGGGTTGAGTCAAATGATATTTGCATCAACAAATGTTCCAAATGTGACCTGGTTTGTGTACACCTACATGTGACAGCTGAGAACGTAGCACTGAGGTGTTGACTGCAAAAGCAAACTCACCAGCTCCAGCTACAGCTCTGTGTTGTTTTGAGATCCCCCGTGTTGTCTGCTGCACTGAGGAAATTCTGCCAGCAGCTGCAATGATACATACATGTCCATATTCATGTGCACAGGATGATAGCAATGATTTTACATGTATATGTCATTGGTATAGCCCAGTGATATGCATATTACAGCCAGGGTGCCACAAGTGGCCCTCTTGACCTTTACATGAGGCACCTGGTCACCAGCAGCAGTGGGCAGCTGTTAACTCAAAACAACACTGACATCAACCAAATATTGCATTAACAGGCAAAGTGTATTTGAAGGTTACTGATCGTGGAAGGAAGGAGGTAATTAGAGAGTCCTGCACTGCCTACCTTTGGATGCACCTTCATTTTTATGGCCATCAGGCATCATAAGTATGATGTGGTTTCTTCAAAATTCTAAAGGAGTTTACCTCCAAGATGCAGACCTGTCTCAACTTTGCACATCAGACAATGTCCGTACATTGCAGAGTTAAAATGTGTTACGCCTAATTGTCAGGCAGGATTTGGGTAACATCTGTTCTTCCCTACACCTCCCCTCCCCCCCACCCCGTTGTCACAATGCCCATTTTGGACTGGGAGGTAACACATTGTTGCAGGGATTCTGCACCTACACAGAACTATGCGCAGGAAACCAGGACCTCTGTGTATAGGGGTGTACCAACCTACCACCTTAGTGCCCAAAATCCCAAAACCAACTAGCTATAGTGTCTCATTCGTTCTCCTCCAAATATCACAGAGCTACAAATGATTAGACAACCCAGAACACAACACTCCCGACTCTCTCAGGAATCGCGGTAGCAAGACATACTCTTTCGCTCACTCACTTGTACTTGTCCACAATAAGATTAGGCAGAGTCACTGTAATAGTTCAAAATGTTTATTCTAACTACTGTGCTCTACAATAAAGTATACGAGCCACTACCAGCAGCAAAATGCATAAACTCAAAACAATTAGCATTGTTACAATTCCATAGAGTACAGAAGGGGAAGTAATTTTTATAAAGACAGTGGAAAAAGGACTATAAGGCCTCCCCTTGACTGAAAGAAGTTTATTTATATAAAGGAAGATCTCTGGGCTTTGACAGCAGACCCCATACCTTAATGCCTAGATGCAAGGTTTACATCATAGATACAGCATAGCTCTTCTCCATGGAAAGGGCTCTCTCCAAGTGTGTGTTAAAACAACATGCCTCCCTGTAATATCAAAGCACGAGTCTCCAGCAGTTGCAGCTGGGTTTAGCAAGTTATGTCTAGGTGCTAGGGTCTGACCAGAACAGAATAACAAGGGGCATTGTTTATCGACCTTGCACATCATGTTCAGACAAAACTCCAGGAACTCAGCAGAAAACCTGAAAGGCAGACAGTTCTCATGTGAAAGGCATAAACAGAAGCTTGCAAAAATAAAGTCATTTAGTAACGTGCGCAAAAGCAGCATCATGGCAGCAAAGTTCATGCTAACTTAGCAATGTCGACAATGTCCCTAAGAGCCATATAACAACATTTGTTCTGAGCACTCTTTGGGTGGGATTTGGGTAGGATCACACAATTTGGTCAAGTGGAGAAGCTGCGATGAATGCTGCCTTTACTGGTTTTACGTTGTGCAGTTCAGCCACCAGATGTACAAGCTTCACTTCCTCTACATCCACCTTACCAGCCCCAATACGCCTCCCCAACTGCAACCCAGCTGGCATCAGCGCGGCCATCAGCCACATCAATTTCCAATCATTTTGGGCCCTGGGATTTTGCTAATGAGTTTTTATGTAATGGACTTTCAATCCAGTTGTGGCTGCTCCCCTTCATAAGAGACAATAGAAGCAAATAGGTATGTACTGCACTTACTGGCCATAAATTTTGAGTCATCCTTTCATTAGCCAACATGGTATGAACTGGTATACTGTACTGTGCTATATGTGGGTATATGGAGATGAGTGATAGCAGTGATATCAGACACACACAACATACTGCTGACATTTTATCCACTATTTAGGAGCATGAGCATTTGGGTACACTAACCAGGGTCCCAAACCCACCCAGTGTGTGGTGCCTGACCAGATGTCACACCCGAATGTGTAGCAGAGATCACTGTAGGCAGTGATTTCCTGTACAACGTCACAAAGCCTACAATGAAAGGTGTGTTTTCAGTTTACAATCTAGTCGACACATGATGCATAACATTTCCTAGTTCAGTTAACAGGTTTGGGACTGTTGATGGATTCTTTGTCATACATCTATGGGGTGTCTGATAACAATGTAGGAGTCTGGACCCTTTCCTGGCCATTTTTACGTATCAGTTTGTGCTGGTGGTATGCGTTGATGTGCCCCTTGACATTGCCTCTCTGCAGGTGCAGGGATTTCTGCTACAGTGGGTGTCTTTAGTCTGGCTGTATATCGCAATAGGAGAGAAAAGAGAAATGTCAGCGACCAAGAAATGTTGTACATGTGCAACTTGTCACATATTTACTCTTTTGCATGTACATGCAAACAGTAATGGTAAGAGGAAGAGGCACATTGTCTATTGCCATTTACCAGTGTTAGGTTATTACACCAGCAGTGATGGGCCACTGTTTGGGACTGAGGAAATGGGAGTTGCCATTTCCATCACAAAGAATTCAGGGACTTGTAGTGCAATGGACGAAATGAGACACAAGGGTCTGACTCATCATGCATTTTGCACAAACCTAGGACAACATCCATAGTCACAATTGTAGTGTATTGCAGACATTATTAATTTAGTATCATTGTTAGTATCATCACATATTACGTGGCACCACATTGGGGACATTACTCACAGGCAGCCCATGGAGTATGTGGGGATGGATGGTGGAGGAGACATCCCTATCCAGTGGGGTGAGACGAAAGAGGGGTCCAGATTGAATACCAGGGAGAGCTCTGGCTTCCTCTATCCTGGAGTACTTCTCCTTCATCCACTTCTTCTCATCCGGCCACTTCAACTTAATGTCTGTTATGGTGCGGACAGCCTCCCCCAATGATATGACTGCAGTGGCTAAATGCTGCCATAGGGCTGCCTTCTGTGTGGCACTGGTCCGGTAGGGGGAGACCATGGAGCCTTTTGTGGTGCCTCACAATGTACTCCAGGGTCATGGTACTCTCCTCCTCAGAATAGTTTTTCTTCCCCCTCAGTGGTAGCATTATTGAGGCAAGGTGCAGAGCAGGCAGACAAAGACTCTGGGGCTTATTTACAAGCCCCTTGTGCCACCGGTGTGTTACTTTTAATATGGGAAAAAGTGACGCTCCGGTGGCGCAAGGGGCTTGTAAATAAGCCCCTCTGTGTGGCCAAACCAAGGTCTTGATTGTGTGCGGCTTTTATTTGGTTTGTAGTGCAGGTCTTGCAGCTGATGTCAATTGTCTGCAGGTGTATGAGACTATATTTCCTCTGCCCGGACTGTGGAGATTCCACCCCAAATGCGGAGATTCTGTCACAAGTGCAGAAATTTCACCCCAACAGTGGAGACTGCCACGAGTATGGAGACTCCGCCACAAGTGTGGATGTAAAGTTACTACTCGTAAATGCCCTTTGTGAATACTGAAAGTCGTAAACTTAGTAAAAAAGTTTACTTTTGTGAATCAGCCCTTTTGTGTCTCAGGTGTGTAGTAAGTGTGTTTCTAAATGAGAAGCCATAAGAATGAAAGTTTTATTCTCCAAACTGTTTGTACATAGAGGGAGGAAGGCAAGGAGGTTCAAGTCAGCTCACCTCAAGCATTTAGCTTGTTGACAGGGCAAGATAGCTCAGGCAGTTTACTTGGGATGTGCCCATAGTGTGCCTTTTAGGTTAGGCACAAAGTATTGAATTTGTACATTTATTTAATGGGGAACTCAATGAAGATTTTTTACAGTGAGTGTAATATGTAACCCTGGGCGTAGTTCGCGAAGTAACGGTTCGCGAAGCTACGCAAAGTGCAGTTCGCACTACGCGAGCTACGCGTAGCACTACGCGAACTGCGTAGTGCGTGTTCGCAATGATTGCACAGTGCCGGATGCTTGTCTGCACTGTGCAATCATTGAAAACGGCATCTTGCACAGTGCGAGCTGTCTTTACTGCCGCTCGAGTAGATTTTTACTCGAGCGGCAGCTTTCTCAACGCGGACTGGTAGTTTCTCATCGCGAGCGGTCGCGAGCATACGCGACCACTCGCAATGAGAAACCTGACCTCCCCGCGTTGAGAATCTCGCCGGGAGGTTTATTTTCCACGCTCGCGATCGGCAACTTGATGTTGCTGATCGCGAACGAGGAAAAAGTCTCCCGGGATGTCATTTTGCTTGCTCGCGGTCGCCAACTTGACGTTGAGGACCGCGAGCAAGCAAAAAATGACCGCTGCACTACGCTACACGTGTTCGCACTGTGCTACGTGCAATTCGCGTAGTGCGAAGTAGCGCAAACTTCGCAAACTACGCGAGCGTAGCGTAGTTTTCCGCCCAGGCCTAGTAATATGTGGGGCAGCCCACTTAGCTCATTCTGACTATGAGCTGGAATAATTATTTCTGTATTCTTTTAGGCTTTGCTAATATCGTCTTGTGAGTCCCGCATAGATGCCACTGCAATAGTCTAATCTGGAAATTACCATTATCAGTGCCAGTAAGACTTCGTCACGGCAAAAAGATAAACAACCATCGTACTGGCAGTTACTTGAGGGGTGAAGGAGATATCACTGAAGATACGTATGCCCAAGTTGCATGCCTTATTAAATTACATGAATATGTTACAAATTTGGCCAGATTAAATGGAGTGGAGGGAAGTCTATTATTCCAAAAACAGGATTTCCATCTTCTGGCATTTGAAGCAACCTGTTGTATTTCAACCTATGCTTAAAATCCTTTAAACAGTTTCTCTCTTGATGGTGTCCTTGTGGTCTGTCTTCCAGTTTGAGAGAGATTGGGGGTCCATCTGCTTGGAAGAGATTGCTACAGCATAAGCCTCCAAGGGACAGGGCAGTGTGGTTAAATAGATGTTAAATACAATGTGTGAGAGCACTAGATCTTTGAAATACCACAGATTTAAAGAGGCTTATATTCAAATAGGTGGCTCTCACTTTACATTTCTAAGTGTAGTTACTAAGAAAAGACAATAATTTGATTATTTAATCATCCATTAAAGAACATTTCATCCTATTATGGAGATGAATAGAGTCATTCATTCAGCACATATTGAACTATGCTATCAAAAATATTTGTATGAGATCTTTAAAAAAACTAGTTGGTTAATACAAAGTTGCTGAATCCATTTCTCTGAACCTGTTCTCTTGAAATGTCTAAGGTAATGGCAGTTACCTTGTTTTTGAATGAAACTTGGTGAAAGCATTTGTCTCAAAACGGTACTCACTATTATCAGACTGCAGAGTTCTATTCTGTATTATTCTGTGTTCCTCTTTTAAATGCTCCTTTTACCCAAATGAAATCCTCCCAAACCCTCTTTTTACTTCGCTTTTTGGTCACTTTATGGTATCTTCTCCTTTCTCATACTTGACCCCCACCTCTCTTCTTCTTGCTCCCTTTATTTTGTCCTCTTGGGGAGGTCCCTTCAATGTCATAAATGCCAATCTGACCTCTCCCTTCTAATTTGATTATCCTTTTAAACCTTGGGACTCCCTGTACTCCCTGCTCCAAGGTTAGCAGTGGCAGCCAGAAATGCACCTGAGCAGAAGGTGGGGGGCACACATGAGCACACACATATTCACACTCACCCATCCACATGCACACTTATTCACACCCATCCATTCACAAGCATGCACACATATATCCAGTATTCACAAGAACATACAAAGGCACACACCCATTCACAGGATGCACCCATGAATACATAGATAAACACATTCACCCTACATTAACATAAATGTACCTGACCACAGCGTTGACATTTGGTGGAGGAGAGGTGGTTCCTGGAGGCTTCAGAGAAGGGACTCTTGGAAGATACCACTGCCTCCTCCAATTGGCTGACCTTGTCATGAGCCAGCCAGTGACAAAAGGACCTTCTCTTCCTTGTTAAAGAGTGGGATGGGGTCAGTGAGAAATGCTGACCACACACCACTCTGTGATGAGTCATCACTGATGGACAGTCGGCCCTGGGCACGTCAAGACTTACAACTGCATCGCCCAGGTCTGAGTCTATTGGTGACATGCCCCCTCATCATGTGGGGAGTACCCCACAGTGCTTTGCTGGCTGAGGAGGTCACATCCTCAAGGCTGCGAAAACTTGAGGTCGCCAAAGTTTGGCTCAGGCAGCCAGCTCCTCATTTACAGTATGTACAGCTCCTCACTGTCTGAACCAAACATGAAGATTGTCTGTCAGGCTGACCATTGCTCAGCCTGACAAACACTCTTCATGCTTTGAAAAAAGGTGGGGGGTGGGGCTCCTCCACCCTTAACAAAGGGCTGTGTCTGCTTGTTAGTTTAAAGTAAACAGGACTCCTTTCTCTGCACGCAGCCAGCTTTATTAATTTCCCACCCCATGTCATCCTGTTACACTGACCACTTTTCTCCATGAATGGATGGCATGTATTCTGCTGATTCATTTTGATGCTGCTCGCTGGCATCTCAACTGACCACATTGTTCTTCTTGTGCCTCAATCATGTTCTCAGACATCTTACTCATGCCTCACTGTCTTCTCAAGTCTTCCCCTGTCTTGTGTGGTGATGTGATTAAGTATGACAATATGGTTATGATTTGGGAATGGATTGATGATGGTCACCAAATCATGCCCAGTAATGCCAAATTATTTTGGCAAGGGTGGGAGGGCTTTCCTATGCTACTAATGTATGTTGCATGCAAGACAGGCCTGATTGCATTTACCCATGACAGCAATGAACACTAGAGAGTGTGTGTATAGGCATAGGGCCTATCAACATTTAATAACTGTTTGAATGTAATGCTAACAAATGTATGCTTGATTGACATTGTTCAGTTAAGAACAGATCAAACTAGCAAGACGGAGAAGGAAAACTCTCTACTTCCCCAGTGCACATGCTGTAATCGCAGCTGCAGGGGAGGATGACATGGCAGAGGTCCATCTTCCAAGGAAGAGTGCAAATTAGCATTATCTTCCATATGTTTCTGCAAAGAGGAATATTTTGCACATTTCTGTAGCAAAGCAGAAACTGAACACGAGTGCCCCCCTCACTACGTAAGTCATCATTAAAAACAATATACATCAGCAACCAGCACAGGGATCGGATTAGACACATGGACCTGTTGCTGAGAGGAGATGCTGAAGGACTAGATTCTGAATGCTGAGTTCATGACAGCTTAAAGTTTACAAGTAAGTATTAATTGCAAATCATGGTAAATTGATAAAGTCATTTAGGGTTGATGGCTGCTACCATAATAAACACATTGGGTATGGAATAGACTAAAAGTGTAGGGATGTGTGATGAAATGCGATTGAGGCTTTTATAACTTGTGCTCTAGTTTGCATATTATCTGCTAAATTGTTTATAATTCTGATAATACTGATTCTCTCTATATGAAGACAGACACTGTGTGATAAATAACCACATAATTGTGAAAAAATCAACATTGTATGTGCATACTGATCGGGGTACCAGGGCGGGGCTCTGTTTCATCATCCCCTGTAGATAAGAGATTCTCCTACAAGTTGTCTGACTCCTAACACCTGTTTATCTAAACAGAACCTAAGACACCAGCCAGTTCTCCTTTTCTTCAAAAGGGACTAATTTCTAGTTGAAATGATCCTCTTTTGTGTGATAGTCCTCTAGATTTTTACCTTATGTTGCTGAAACCGTTTTTGTTGGCCATAGACCCTTGTGCCCTTTACACCTGCCAACCATAAGGTGCTTGTGCTATCCTTTTTAAATATTGTAAAATTGGCACATCCCTAGTTGTCACAATTAATTTACTTATAAATTCTAAGTATACGGTACTACCTGTACCCAAGGCCGGTAAATAAAATGCTAATAGTGAGATGCAGCACTCATTGTACCACCCATTGCAGCAGCCCCATAAAACGTGTCTCCTGGTCTTCAACTGGAACCTGTGTGTGAAATTTTAAACTACCATTTTGACCTGGCAAAATAAGTCTTTTGAGAAAGATGATGGAATGCACTCCACTTTTAAACAGTATAAACAATGTAGAAAAACGCTCAAAGGCACTGTTTTGCATGCAGACCAGAAGCGTGCTCTGTCACAGTAGCATGGGTTAAATATCGAAGCTATCACGCACCAGCATCAGGTTGCACAGCCATTCAACATGAGTCAAAAAGGTCAAGAAATGAGAATCCAATGTTCATCCAAGTGATCCATATTTATTCCATGTTTTTCAGTAATTTTCAAAATAGAGGCAACGTGATTCCAAGCTTAAAATGCCAAACAAATGCCCATCCAGGCTTTTATCCTGTAGCAGGACAGAATTCACTGTACATAATTGATTAATAAGCATAATACCATCTAAAAACAGAGGTTATTGGGAACATGAAGTTATATTGAATTTCAACAAAGAGAGTAATTTTACATCATCAAATCACTGAATCATTATAGAGAATTGCAAATATTTAACAAACTTTGTTTATAATTGTATTTTATTTCATGTAGCATGTTTATTTTCATCACCATTTTAATTATTGAATTATTTGTGGTCACGTGCATGTTTTGAGTTTCTTCGTAGGAACGTGATGTGTATCATAAGTTTTTGAAATAGTGTGGTTGGTGTATTTCGTCAGTATTTATTTTTTTGTTTGACATCCAGAGTCACGTGTCATGTTTAACTGCATGGGTTGCACCTGTGGTGTTTCACAATGGGTTTTAAAACAAGCAGTTTACTCCGTGCACAACTTTGTTGGTTTTATGGACGCTACATGAAACAGCAATGCTGCCGGTTACACAGTTGGAACACTGCATATAGATCTCACATCAATAACCTTGTGAGTTTACTGCTAGATTTATGATTTTTGCACATGGTTTAGTACAGCATGAGGCATGGTTATTTTTTTTATTCACTGCTAGTTTATTTTTTAAGAAAGCACGTATATTTTCTCATATTGAGAACTCGGTATTTGGTGTCATTGGGTATAGTGCATGATGGATTTTGATGGGCGTTTCTTATATTTCAGCTACCCCTGAAGAAGGGCTTTAGGCCCGAAATGCACTGGGTTGTATAACAGCATGGCTACCCAGAATGTACAGTGAATTCTGTTGTGCTACAGGATAAAAGCCTGGATGGGCATTTCTTTTGCATTTTAAGCTTGGAATCACATTGCCTCCGTTTTGAAAATTACTGAAAAACATGGACTAAATATAGATCACTTGGATGAACATTGGATTCTCATTTCTTGACGTTTGTGACTCATGTTGAATGGCTGTGCAACCTGGCGCCTAGTGCGTGACGATGCACCAGATAGCCTCGAAAATAAGCCTTTAGCCAGGCCTAAATCTTCCGTTTTAATACTTATGAGTCAGCCCTAAGGAAAGCAGTAAAAGCCCACAGGGCAAGGTGCATAGTATTTAAAACTCGGGCATGTATTTTTGATGTTTTGCATGTCCTGGCACTGAAAAGCACCCAACGTCGGTTTTCTCTGTGACAATACTGGCTCTTCCATAGGTTAACAGTGGTTTACACTATTAAGCTTAATAGGTGCTAAATTGAGTTTGGAAATAGCTACAATAATGCATCAAAGATTCATTTTAATAGTGATATAAAATCCAACTTAATGATCAAGTCGGATTTTATATTACAATTTTTAAAATTAAATTATTAGAAAGTTGTCATTTTCTTGCCTAAAACAAAAGGCTGTCCTGCCAGTGGCCAGTTGCCAACTGACCACCTATGGCTCCCCTGTGGGGATGTGTGTATTGCTCCCAGAGAGTGGAGAGAAAACTCTTGGTGTGGGGAGGGGGTCCCCCCAGAAAGCCTGGGGGGCTGTGTCCAGCCCCTTCCAAGTTTCAAAGTGTACCTACCCTGTAACTGGCAGATGAAGCTCATACCTGGGCCTGCCTTCTTTTGTCTCTTTAGTCAGACTGGCTCCAAATTCAGTAGGAGTGGAGGAAATTATCAGAATTGGTTTGGGGGCAGACCAAAGATTGCCCTCCACCCACACGCTGGCAGTAGACATAAATGTCAACCCCCACAGACATCCCAAAAGACCTCCCCTCGGAACACTTCTGGACCTGTGAAAAATCTGAAGAAGGACTTCCGATCAGTCTGAAGAACCTGAAGGAAAGACTGTTCCTGCTTGCCTTGAACCCAGGACCATGGATGTCATTTGGGAGTAGTCAGGGGTCACAGCTGTGACCTTTAGCTTGCTCCCTGCTACTCCTGGCTCTTCCTTTACGAATCATGGCCTCAGAAGGGGCAAACCTTTTGCCTCCTCTGAGGCTAGGAGTCAAAAAGTTAGTGTCAGGAGTAGCAGGGAGCAAGCCAGAGGTCAGAGCTGCACCCCCTGACTACCCTCAAATGACAACCATGCCCAGAACCCCAGAACTGACTCCAAGGGACAGTTGGTTGACCTCCTGTTTGAGCTACATGGACACAACAAGTTTCCAGAGGCCATTTCCTGCTCTCCAGCTAACTAGTGCTACCTGGACCTGACCTGGCCCCTTCTTCTGGCCTCTATGGAGTGAGTCCTGACCCCCAAGATCTGTCCCTATGGCCCTGGACCATTGGTTGTGGTCAAAGTTTACTCCTCCCTGCCTAACCTCAAGATTCGCCAGATTCAACACCGAGCATCAATGCTGACAACTTTCATCAATGTCTTCACTTGACTTGACACCCAGAAACCACTGATTCCCTCCGAAGTTTTGCACAACAGCTCCCTGTCACCATAGAGCCATTCAACTGCTTGCCCCACTAACGACTAGTCACCAATCATTCATTTTTGCTCTCCAGAAAACTCTCTAAGTCAGAAGGTAAACATTCTACTAGGATGAACCTGGTCCCCATATTTGATTGGCGCTCTGTCGCAGTCGGCTTGAACATTAAATCCCAATTACAAACTCACTCAATTAATCAAAACATTATCATCACTTTAGTATCAATTATGCACTAGCAGCAATCAATTTAGTGCAACTTTAAAGACTCAAACAATTTTCCAATGTATAAAATAACTTCAAAAATGTAATACAAAACAGCTTTAACAATGTTTACTGAATCCATAAACATTGCCTTTTCTGGCTGATTTAAAAGAGGGCACTGACAAATACAATTTGTCAAAAAATAACTGATTTAGCATTTGTATCTCCATAAGGAAAACCATTGTAATATTGTGACTAGGTAAGTGAGTGGGATCTGTCAGTGACCCCCCCTTTAGGGCTACATTTAAGTTACAGCAGCAATATCTATAGTGTTGGAAATTCCACCATTTAGCATATGCATTAGGTGATTTCCCATCACAGGATTATGATCTTCAGTCATGGACACAGCCATTTGGGTTGTGAAATCTCTTCCGTCACCCCTTTCCAGAGATCTTTAAATAAGGCAGATTTTCGAACACCACCTCGGCGATGGTGGTCTCCATATGTGGGCACCTATTCACAAACTACATCTTGCAGTACATTTAGTAGCACTACAATAGTACTAATCATGTACTAGAAAATTATATTCACTATCCTACATGGGAAGACCAAAAGAGTTATGTGCCTCGGTTGTGGAGTTCTCTGCCCCAGTAAGTATAGGTTTTACAACTAAGGGCCATCTGTCCAAAAATTAGGAATTGTGATTTCCAAATTGCAATTTTTACCAGATCGCAATTAGGAAATTGCAGTTCCTAATGTAAGAAACTTTAGAACTCTTAGTTAGTGATTCCTAGTGGGTTGCAAAATGACCTACCTCATTAATATTAAAGAGATAGATCCCAGTTTGCGACCCATTTGGAATGACAGTCATTACAGGGATGGTGGCCTGTTGGGGTCAGCCGACCACCATGTTTTTGACTGGTTTTAAATAAAGCATTTTTTTTAATGCACCCAGTTTTCCACAGGACCACTGCCTGTTCTTGAAAAATATTTTGTTAAACATTCTCAAAGAGAAGGGGATATATGGGACCGCCTTCCCATTTTTGAGTGGTTAACACTACCGTTCAGTAGTCAGTGAAAAATGAATATTTGCAACCCCTGCGATTCGGTATTTGGAAGGAGCGCCCTAAATAAGCCCCTTCCAAATACCGAATTGCGAACACAAATTGCAATTCCATAACAAGTTACAGAACTTCAATTTGACTTTTATCCTTTAAAAATGTTCATTTGTGGTCGCAAATGACCCGTTTCTACCTTCCAAAAAAGATTTGTACACATGGCCCTAAATATGGGAGGAACTTGCGGGAGTGGCTTGAGAATGGGGAATACGTACTAATAAATGGGAGCGGATTATGGAGGAGTAAGGAGGGGTATAGGGATGGGTGAGGAGGGGTTTAGGAGGGATATGTAAACGCAAACACCCACCCACAATAGAATAAGCCTATTGCTAGTCACGAACAGCACTTCTAAAGTTACCATAGGGGTCCAGAACAGCCACAGATGTTCCCCAGCCCATCCTTGGAATATGTGCAGCACCACACATGGCCACTCATAAGTACTACAACACACTTCCATTGCAAATAATCTAGGCAGGGACTTAAACAAATGTAACACCTCGTGGGAAATAATTTTAAATAAAATAAATTATTTCAAATTTTAAATTAGATGTATATATATATAAAACTCAGAAACTACTCAGGGTTCTCTACTTCCTTTTTTGCATAATTTATGTGGCACTCCAGCACTGAAAAGCCATTGTTTAGACTTATACTGGTAGCTTCCTTGTGTCTGGACATAGGTATTCCTCTCTGAGGAGCTCTAATACTTATTTAATTTGTTACATGCAGGCTGCACGATTCACAATCCCACCTCTAAAGGGTTAAATAAGAAAAACTATGAAAAGCAAAAACAGCTCAGGGCACCCTGAAGAGAGTCAATTGTGACCAGAAAAGAATATTTGACTTGTGTGTACTTTCAATCGCATTGGTCAATGTGCAGTATCGTTTTGCTACATGGAGGCAGAAATACATTTATTACAGACCATGGATGATTGCAGATAGCTCATTACATTTATAATGACGGGATACTGACATGTTGAATAGGCTCTGAACCAAGGCATAATGGACATGAAATCCTTGTGCAGTTGAGAATGAGTTAAGAGCGAAGAGCACAAAAGATGTCTTTATTCTGTAATCATCTGTAACACTCCCACGGAGCAAACAAAACGCCTGAAAAGGTGGCACAGCTGAGAGATGTTTCTAAGCAAAGATTAAAAGATCTCAGATGACGAACGATCTTTTGACAAGCTCACCAAAGAAAGAGAAGAAAACCAATTCAGCATTTACAGTGTGTTGAATAGTCAGCATTGTACTCTTAACGCAGTGCCACAGAGAGGATGTTTGAGCAAAAATTCTGTTCATTATAAGGAACTATAATGCTGGGTTCTCATTATTTGTAATTCAATCGTGTGAGACAATAATGGCTCTGTGCTGTTGTTTGGTGGTAAATCAGGAGCCAGTAACCCAGGGAATGGGGAAGTTGTAAGTATTAAGAAGAAAGTAATGCCAAGTAGGTAGGGGCATATTAGCAAGACCCACGTTAAAATTATCGCCGTTTTAGCGGCAGGAAACTGCCGCTAAAACAGCGATAATGGGCTTGCTAATATGCGTTATAGAATTCCAATAGAAGCCCAGGTTAGATGTCCTGCACATCTAACATGGGCTTCTATTGGAATTCTATAACGCATATTAGCAAGCCCATTATCGCCGTTTTAGCGGCAGTTTCCTGCCGCTAAAACGGCGATAATTTTATCGCCGGTCTTGCTAATATGCCCCCATGTTCTTTCCGAGAGAATGTCAGCTCTATTAGACTTGACATGAAAAAACATGACCTCTTTTTCATTCACGTCTGCCTATAAGAGTGAAACTGAAAACAGTGTAAAAAGGTCAGTGATACAAAATGGCTTCAACTAGTAGAAGAGGTGGGTTTTTAGATTTATACTAAAAATGGTGTCGCTTTCAGTCTGTTTTATTTTAGTGACTTCCACAAAATGAGGCCAAGAACTCTTAAGGAGTGGCCACTTGACCTAACGTTTGTGAAGCATGGAAGGACAAGGCACAAGCATGAAGCAGAATGCAGCATTCCCGAAGAAGTGTACCTTGTTACGATATTTTAAATAACATTAGGGAATAGGCTAAAATTTCCTGAGAACCAAACTGATTACTCTAAGCCAAACCAGTCTGTGGTCAGTGAGGCAGCATAGAGATCAGGATCTCTCAGCGATGATCTTAACATACAGCCTGTTTACTAATCACACACCCATTTTTCATATTTTCCACGTTATCACATGTTTGCCAGCCACCTAAGTAACAATGAGTTGCAGTATGCCTGGGAGACTCTCAGGCAGTGTGTGCAATAAAAATGCCCTCATTCCACCATTCACTGAGCAGTGTGGGTGAGAATTTATGCTGGATTCCATCACAGTTGACTTTTTTTTGGTAGGCACAAAAGACAAGGGGGCATATTAGCAAGACCCACGTTAAAATTATCGCCGTTTTAGCGGCAGGAAACTGCCGCTAAAACGGCGATAATGGGCTTGCTAATATGCGTTATAGAATTCAATAGAAGCCCAGGTTAGATGTCCTGCACATCTAACCTGGGCTTCTATTGAATTCTATAACGCATATTAGCAAGCCCATTATCGCCGTTTTAGCGGCAGTTTCCTGCCGCTAAAACGGCGATAATTTTAACGTGGGTCTTGCTAATATGCCCCAAGATTTTACAAGTTTCAAGTTTTTCAAGTTTCAAGTTTCAAGTTTATTTTATTTGATTTAGTTCTCGGCTGAGAACAACAAATATTAATACATAAAATTTTCCTTTAAAATTTGGCAATAAGATAATAAAAATTGTCGTTCTAATACAAAGTTAAAAAAGATTTAAAAAATTTAAATAAATTGTAACATGCGAATTCATTTGGCGGTACCTTACAAAGCGAGATCAAGTTCTGAACTGAATTAATTTTACATTTTGTGCGAATTGGTTGTATAAACCTTTTTCTTGCTTCTACAACTGACACATTTGGGCAAGCAAATAACATGTGTTCCAGATCTTGCTCCCCGCCGTTACATAAGTTGCAGTAACTACTAGTTTTTTCTTTTGGGAGTCATTTGTAGGTAAAAGATTTTAGAGGAAGTATCCCAAGCCGGAGTAATATAATCGATCGCCTGACACCGTGCTTTAAGTTAAAATAGATATACTGCTGTATTTTCTTATAAGCAATTGTTTCGGCATATTTTTTATACAGTGTCAATTTGGAACATTGCTGAATGTCAAGTTCAAAGCTTAACCTTGCTGTGAGATTTTTAAAAAATAGCTTCAACTGGGCAGCAGTCAAAAATTGCAACAAATTAATATTAACATTTGATATTTTAAAAGCAATTGAGACATTCCTACAAAATACATAATTCGGCGAACCTTGTTCAAATGTCTCTATTTTTAATAAGGATCGTAGCGTTCCTTGTTCCGCATGGATGAGGTTATATGCCCTTCTAATAATATTACTAATTCCTCTGGCATAAGAGCTAACTAGTGAAAGTTCGAGGCGGCGAGCTTGTCCCGGTACAGCTTGTGACATCTTAGTGAGTTTCTGGAGGACTTTCCCTTCTTTTTGATCCAGATGTTTCCATTGACTTAATGGGATGTATTCTAGAGCGTATGTTAGTACTGGCGGGATCTTAGCACTATATACCTGAAGAAGAGAGGAAAAATGCCTTTGACCGGTCGAGGCATATAATCGTAAAAGTTCCCCCACATGGACGTCGACTTTCCGGTTCAGATTCTGTATATAAAGCAAGTTTTGCAGGGATTTAGAAAAAATTCTCCCTAAGTAGGTATATTCGTTTGCCACTTCCAGCAGTTTTCCCCTAGAGTCCAATTATAGTTAACACACTGCTTCCTTCCCGAGAATGGAACTATTTTTGTTTTTGTGATGTTCGGTATTAAGTAATTTTCTTCCGTGTATTTAAAGAGTGCTTGCAGATTCCTTTGCAGGCCAAATGGTGTTAGATCTAGGATGACTACATCGTCTGCATACATCATGGTGTGGATTTTATGATTTGCAATTTTAGGTGGAAAGTTGCAGACTTGTTTGAAACTTTCGGGCAGATCACTTAGATATAGGGAAAACAGTAGGGGAGCAAGAAGGCATCCTTGTCTGAGGCAGTTTGGTGTAGGTATTGGGCTTGTGAGACCCTTCTCCCTCCCCATTTGGACTTGACACCAAGTTCCGGAATATAATGATGTTATTACATGAAGGAGGTTGTCCGGGATACCCATTTTACGAAGTTTTCTCCAGACTGTTCCTCTGTTCACCCTATCAAATGCGGTCGTAAAGTCAACAAAAGCTGCGTACACGACCCGAGACTTTAAGGTTACATATTTATCGATTATTGTTTGCAACACTGCAATGTTGTCTGTGACCGAGTGTTTTGGTCTAAACCCAGCTTGATATAAAGGAATTAGACCTGATGAGAATGCCCAGTCTTTAAGATGTTCTAGTACTGCTGCTGCAAAAATCCAGTATGCACGTTGGTTATTCTGTTTTGCTGCTATCTGTATGTCGATCCAGTTTTTATCCTGTGTTTTTTTCCGATTTTTTTATTTTTCTCTCCTGCGCCGTTTTTTTTAGTTGTTAATTTCTAGTTGTTTTGATACAGAGTATTGGAGGAATTGCGACCTTATTAATTTATTTAATTCCGTTGCATTAGTGTCTGAGTTCCGTCTTTTGTTTTGTTTCACTGTTGGGCCCCTTTTTTAAAAATTTTCCTGCAAAGATTGTACCAATTTTTTGATGACTGCTTCAAAGTTAGTTATCCGGTTTATAGAGTGCGTTGTCTGTAATGGTTGAGCCATCTCAATTGCATTAATAATTGTATTGAGTGTCCTTGAATTCCACAGTATCCGTCCTTGGGCCTGGTTCACCAACACTGTACTTTGAAAGTACATAATGTGGCCTGAGGATGTAAGTTGTGTTTTCCACTCTGTAGCTAATTGAAGAATTGCATGATCACTTCCCGGTGCGAAATTAATTTTAAGGTATGAGACAGAACCGAACAGATCCAAACTACAGATCATATAGTCCAGGGTTGAGGAGCTGAAGTTCCCTTGTCTTGTGGATGATGCCGGAATATCTCCTTCTACGTTGCCGTTTACTATTACTCCGTTTAGCATTGGGAGAGAGGCTAGCAATATTTTCCCTCTTTTATCAGCTTTGTTTTCTTTGGGGAATAAAGGAGTGGGAATTGCCAGGGCTTCTTCTTTTTCACAGTTTACCCATTTTTCGAGTAAATCGTTAAGATATTTTTCCATTGAGGTCGCCTGTTATGAAGACTGACGGGTAGCTTTGTCTGTCTACTACCTTTTCTATTCCCTCAAAGATTTCTATTGTTAGTGCATCCATTTGTGACCCGGGGGAGGATATAGACATTAAAAATGAGGAGATCTTTCAGAGTTTCTAGTAGGTCGATCCCAAATTTGACCTTAATACATTGAAAGTTCTTTGAATCTATTGGGATAATTTCTTGGTCCCACTTAAAGTCTTCATTAAGAAGAATTGCCATCCCGCCTTTCGTATGTCCCCATTCAACCTGCACTGCAGGGATATCATATACGTAATAGTCTTGTCGGTCAAAAGTTGTTGTTGACCAAGTTTCTTGTAAGGCCACAATCCCTGGTCGGTCTTCCAAGATTAAGGCTAATTTCTCCTGTGTTTTTCCGGCGATATTCCAGGAAGAGATGGTCAAACCTGTGTTAAAAGGGCATTTGTTTTCCTTGCCCTATTTGCTGCTATTCAGGTTCTCCGCAATCCAAGCCCATGAGTATTCATTTGTTGTTATTTCCCTCTTTGGTGTATTTTTGCTCCAGCTTCTCCTTTCTCCATTCTTTATCGACACAAGTATATTTTCTTTAAAGAAATCTGGAGGATTATTTTTAGCGCTGTGCCTTTGGATCGATTGCTGAGTTTTAGTTTTGTTAGTTTCTTCGGGAGTCTCCAATCTTTGGGTTTCGCAATTTTGTACTGGTGTCAAGTCGTAACCATATTTCTGAAGAGTCTCGCTTTCCTTTAATATTATTCCTGGTATTACTGGAGACCAGAATTCAACAATCACTGTTGTGGTTTTAGATAAAGAGTGTAGCGGCTGTATCTTTTGTAGTAGATTTGTGATTCTCTCACGATTAAGCGGGACGTCGCCTGAAGAGAATAAGTCTATGATTTCCAGGCGGCATGGTTTGATCTTTTCAGACTGTATGGGCGTCTTCCCAGTGGAATAGGTTCTTAGTGGGATATCCTTATGAGCCGGCATCTTTGTTCCAGGTTCCATAGCTGAGAAACTTGACGCCATTGGGTTAAGTTGGTTGGAGTTTACCCTTTGTACTTTAATTGGAGATTTCTTCTCCTTTTCTACCGGGTTCTGCTCCATTTCTGATCTTTCTTCTTTTACTAGGGACTTGATCGTAGGGGAGAAGGTGTTCCGGAACCTTGTCTTCCGGGCTTTCTTCTTTGCGAACCTTCTTATCGCCCTTCTCTTTGTCCTTTTCCGATTGATCTTGTTTTGTCTCCTTTCGTTGTTTGATGTTTCTAGGCCAGGAGAAACAACAGCTGGGATTGCAGTAGTTTCTATTACTTTTTGAGTAGATACTGATAAGTTATTCAGATTTGGTTGTGCTTTAGTTTTTAATTTGGTGAAGATTGGGTAATATGCTATGGCCGGTTGGTGAATGTCCAGCTTGTTATTTTCCTTGAAGAGATTTCTAAGGGAATAAATCTGATTGAGGTCTTGTGTTCCCTTTTTTGATTTTGGTAGACTCCGACCTGTTTGAGTTGCTGCTTCTTTCTTTGGCGGAGAAAGCTCTTTTGTTGTTAGGACACCTTTTGGTTTGAGGAGGTTTTCCGCATTTTGTTTTTCACCTTTTTCTGCTGGTAGTGTTGTTTTTAGTTGGTCTTTCTTCCTTTTTTTCCACTAGGTATTTTAACATTCCTAATTGAGTATCCAGCATCTGATCGGAGTTTTCCAAAATGTTCCCAAGATGGGTGAGGACTGATTCCAGAATTTTTGTAGGGTAAACAAAGATTTAGATACCGGGGTGTTTTCGTTAGAGAGTCCCGTAATCTTTAGAAGTGAGATATCTGGTGATTGAGAAAGGGACCCTTCTGGGTCAAATGGTTTTTGTGGAGTACTGTTCTGGATTATCCGTGACTCCTTTGGTTCTTCTTTGTAGAAGATCAAGTCTTTAATGTTGATATCTGGACAGGTGACATCGTAGTCTAGAGTTTGCTGTGCTTGATGTGTTTCTGATTTTTTTGGTTCCGAAATCGTAAGGTTACTGGTTAGTTCATCCGGGATTCTAGGGGTACTTTTTGTATCTGCCTCTAGTACTTTTTGATTTTGAGTAAAATCATTGAGATCTGCAACTTTTCCTCATCATTATTCGTCTTATTTTGTTGATCTTTTTGTGTTTGCCCCTGCTCATCTGTACTTTGTTTTATGAAATATTTGGTTATTCCGGGGGTCATTAGAGACTTTCCTAGTCGGACCGACTTCCCAGCGCTCCTTCTAATTGCTTGTTCCATTCCCAATCTTTTCATAAAAATTGTTCGTGATCTCAGTTTTTGTACGTCATTTGACAGTGTGTATATTGACTGTGTATTTTGGTGAGTAACAGTAATTTCTTGCAACACTAATCGGACTGTAGAGGACGGTGAAAAGTAGGTAGTAAGTGGGTGGAATCAGACAGGTGGCAGTAGTCTGTATGGAGCAATCGTCGAGTAGTGTACACTTGGGAAGCCGCTAGCTGTACCCAGTCTAGTGGGCCGTATCCGCCGGCTTACCTGGGTACTCGCTCGGCCGCTGCTGCACTCTCTCTCTCTCTCCCAAGTTGGTAGGCTGACCCTGCCGTTTCTTTTATCCTCAGTAACCGGGAGTGTCATACTGGCTGACCCCCCGTGTTGGTTCCTCTGCCCCTTTGGTCAGTTTCCACAGCGCCCCTGCTGAGCCATGTCCCTCCGCTGAACCAGAAAGGGCAGTTTGTTGAGGACGTTAATCACTCCCCGGGACCAGGGGTGTGGGGGTGTGGCTCAAGCAACTTTGCAGACGGCAGACAGCAGCACTGATGGGACTGAAAGGCTGCTACCTGACGGTTCCTGACCACTCGTGCACTTGGTCGTGCTAATCCGCTACTTTGTTAGTCCTGTATCGCCGTGGCCACCTCTGGCGCTGGAGGCTATCTCTGCTATTCCACGGCGTGCCAGCTGGGCTCCCTGCTCCCACCTGTACCAGCACCACTATTCGTGTGAGTTGTGCAGTGCTGGTCCTTGACTCTGACCGTGTGTGGCACACATTGTTTGCGCGGCTCACTCAGCTCTACTTTTAACGTGAGCTCCTTGCTGCGGCGACCTATTTTGTCGGTCTCAGGGTCCTTGTCGGCTTCCTTCCACCAGAGGTTGTCTTTTTAATAGGGTTTGGTGGGGGGGGGAATGAGCAGAGTTTAGGTGGAGCTAGGCGGAGTTTTGGTGGGGATAAAACCGGAGCCAGAATGTGAAGGAGGGGGGAGAAGGAGCGATTTTCGGGGGGATTGGAGAGATTTTCGGGGGGATTGGCGGTTAGCGGTTTGGCTTTTACAGATGGCCCGCAGGTTTCTCCGCTCACCGCTAACCTGCGCACTCTCAGCCACTCGCAGGCACATCCTCTGCCGCAGTCTAAGCCGCGGCCACACACCGCTCACCGTTCACCGCTCCTCTCCTCTCCGTCTCTGCTCCGTTTGCCCTGCTTCTCGTCGATCCAAACATCGCTGCCTCCGCGGCTCCAGCTGTCTCGGTGGAATCAGCGGTATCAGCGGTACCCGCGCTCCTGCTGCTCCGCACTCCTTGGTCTCTCGTGATACATGACTTCCGACTTTCCGACTTTCTCAATCATCCCGTACAAGATTTTACAAAGTGTCATTATCTGAAAAACAGAAGGGGACATATCCATTGATTAGTTTTTATTAGATTTCAATCATGCTCTAAAAGGAATCCCAGACATTCACACATTGTCAGAAGGATCTGTCTAAAGACTTACGGATAGATGTTACGCAGAGATTTGGTGACCAACCAACATAACCTATGTTTTTGGCATCCAAATTAATAAATTAGCTGACATCAGTTGTAAACTGTTCTTTGGCTGTCATGGTTTCAGTGTTTCTTTTTTGTAGACTTCAGTGGCAATTTTTCAGTGTTTTACAAACCTTTTGAAATCAGTGCTTATTAGTGTTTATTCAGCTGCCTAACCCAAAAGTGCGCACATCTGTGTTGTGTCTTAAGACAGGTAGCCAGGAAGAGTTTTGTAAACATCTTTATTGGTTCCATGTAAATATATATTTCAGTCTTTGTTCCAGTTGCCAGCCCTTACTCCAGCTCCACCATGAGCAGCCTCCCTGCTGCTCAGCCCATCTCCAACTGTCACCACACATCCACACAGGCACCCAGGCATTCCATTCATCACAGTCACACCAACATTCCGATACCATCTCTCACTCTGGCTGAGCAGCTAGGAGAAAGCTAGGCTGGGTAACATGCATAAACAATATGAGGATATAACATTATCCCCTTCCTTTTAAATGAAAAATGAAAGTATGGGAAAACATGGGAATAACTATAAACCAAACAAGCAAATATACAGAAGAAGCAAAGCTAAATACAACTCCACAAGAGTAAGAACGCTGCGTAACTAGAAGGAAAAGGAAAATAATGGCAAGCAAGATAAAACATTGACAAGCCATATACGCATCCTTCTCAATAAACAAATTCAAAATGTAGTGAAGGGTGGGCCACACCCCAAGACAAACACCCAAACCCAAAAACAGGCAAAAAGGGTGAAACCAACACGTAAGGTACCAAACCCAAAGACCAACCCAGAGTAGGGAGAGATGAAACACACGTGTACCACAAGGTGAACAACAAAGAGGTTACACACGGTGAGGCGTGGGGTGACTTACACACAACAAAACCTGAAGCGCAGGGCGACTTACACAGAACAACACGTGAGGCGCAGGGCGACTTACACACAAGACAGAAACACGTGAGGTGCAGGGCGACTTACACACATGACAACAACATGTGAGGCGCAGGGCGACTTACACACACGACAACAACAAGTGAGGTGCGGGGCGAGTTACACACACAACAAGTGAGGCGCGGGGCGACTTACACACAAAACGACAAAACATGCTTTCAAACGTGCAGCGCATGGCGACTTATACACATTAAACATGACACAAAACGTACGTAGTGTAAAAACAGCACAGAGAAGTGGGGAACCACCCACCCAGACAAGAACCACCCTTGGGTAAGGGAGAGCAGTAAAAATAGATCCAAACTCCAAGACCATCCCTCATGTAAGAGAATGTAAAATGACTACCACCCACACTCATTCAAATGCCACCTAAGTGTAAAAAGGCATAAATTGTGGCATCACAAAACTTTACTAGAAATTAACTTTAAATCAAGTAAACTCTTCATGAATACCTCTTGTAATATATTTAAAACCTGTAACGCTCACCGGTGAGTGACCTCTCACCCGAGTTGTACATCCTTAGGCACACTCTAGTACTGTGCGCCCCACTAACTGGAAACCCAACTAACCACCAAGAGACTCATTCAATCAATCAATCAATCAATCATGTCACTTATAAAGCACACTACATACCCGCGAGGGTCTCAAGGCGCTGGGGGAAGAGGGGGGTGGTGCTGCTACTGATCGAAGAGCCAGGTCTTGAGGAGTCTTCTGAAGGCCAGTAGGTCTTGGGTCTGTCGGAGGTTGGTGGGGAGGGTGTTCCAGGTCTTGGCGGTGAGGTGGGAGAAGGATCTGCCGCCGGCGGTCGTTTTCCGGATGCGGGGGACTGTGGCGAGGGCGAGGCTGGTCGAGCGGAGCTGGCGGGTGGGGGTGTAGAAGCTGAGTCGTCTGTTGAGGTAGGCTGGTCCGGAGTTGTGGAGTGCTTTGTGTGCGTGGGTGAGGAGCTTGAAGGTTATCCTCTTGTTGACAGGGAGCCAGTGCAGGTCTCTCAGGTGGGGTGTGATGTGGCTGCGTCGGGGGATGTCGAGGATAAGACGTGCAGAGGCGTTCTGGATGCGTTGCAGCCGTCTCAGGAGCTTAGCCGTCGTTCCTGCGTAGAGGGCGTTTCCGTAGTTCAGCCTGCTGGTGACGAGGGCCTAGGTGACTGTTTTTCTTGTTTCGGTGGGGATCCACTTGAAGATCCTGCGGAGCATTCGGAGGATGTTGAAACAGGATGAGGAAACGGCGTTGACCTGCTTAGTCATGGAGAGGGTGGGGTCGAGGATGACCCCTAGGTTGCGTACGTGGTCGGTGGGTGGCGGGGCTGTTCCCAGTGATGTTGGCCACCAGGAGTCGTCCCAGGCTGAAGGGTTGGAACCAAGGATGAGGACCTCCGTCTTGTCCGAGTTCAGCTTCAGGCGGCTGGTCCTCATCCATTCGGCGACGGCCTTCATTCCTTGAGTGAGGCCCTTTTGGCGGATCTGATGAGGTGATGGTGACTGCGGGTGGCGCTCTTGTGGGCGGCGTAGCTGTCCGCTGTCCGTTCGTGGAGCCAGATCTTCTCCAGTTTTCGGCATGTTCGTTTGGAGGCCTGGAGGTCTTCGGTGAACCAGGTGGCTTTCTTGCTGGTGTGGCTGTTGGGCGGATTCTTGAGCGGGGCGAGGGTGTTGGCGCAGTCGTCGATCCACTGTCTGAGGTTGCGGGCGGCGGTGTCGGGGTCGGAGGGTTTGGCGGGTGGGCTCAGGGCGAGGGTTGTGGTTAGCTGGTCTTCCGTGACTCTGCTCCAGCAGCGGCGGCGAGGCATTTGTTCGGTGCGGTGGTGCGTGGTGGGCTTCCTGTATGTGAAGTGGATGCAGTGGTGGTCAGTCCAGTGGGGTTCGGAGGTGTGGTTGAAGGAGACGTGTGGGCTTGCGGAAAAGATGGAGTCTAGCGTGGCGGTGTGAGGGTCTTTGGTGAGGGAGAGGATCAGCTGGGTGTCGTCGGCATAGGAGATGATGTTGAGGTTGTGCTGTCGGGCGACGTGGGCGAGGGGTGCCATGTAGATGTTGAACAGCGTTGGGCTGAGGGAGGAGCCTTGGGGTACGCCGCAGATGATCTTGGTGGCCTTGGATCGGAAGGGGCGAGGCGGACGCTTTGTGTTCTGCCGGAAAGGAAGGATGTGGTCCAGTCCAGGGCCTTCTCTTGGATCCCGGTGTCGTGAAGGCGTGTTCGTAGTGTGTGGTGGCAGACCGTGTCGAAGGCGGCTGATAGGTCCAGGAGGATGAGGGCTGCTGTTTCTCCGTTGTCTAGCAGGGCCCTGATGTCATCGGTGGCGGCGATGAGGGCGGTTTCGGTGCTGTGGTTGCTGCGGAAGCCGGACTGGGAAGGGTCCAGGATGTTGTTCTCCTCGAGGTAGCGGGTCAGTTGTTTGTTGACGATTTTCTCGGTGACCTTCGCGGGGAACGGGAGCAGAGAGATGGGTCGGAAGTTCTTGAGGTCCTTGGGGTCTGCCTTGGGTTTCTTGAGTAAGGCGGTGATCTCGGCGTGCTTCCAGCTTTCCGGGAAGGTTGCTGTCTCGAAGGAGATGTTGATTATTTTCCGGAGATGGGGCGCGATGGCTGTACTGGCTTTGTTGAAGATGTGGTGAGGGCACGGGTCTAGAGGTGAACCGGAGTGGATGGTGTTCATGATCTCGCTGGTGTCCTCGTCGTTGATGATGGTCCAGGAGAGCAGGCGGTTGGTGGTTGTGGGGGCAGTGGTCTCGTTGGTTGCCGGGGCGGTCGTGGTGTTGAAGCTGTCGTGGATGTCGGTGATTTTGCGGTGGAAGAAGGTGGCCAGTGAGTCGCACAGGTCTCGCGACGGCTGGATGTCGTTGGTGTTGGAGCTGGGGTTGGAGAGTTCCTTCACGATGTTGAAGAGCTCTTTGCTGTTGTGTGCGTTGTTGTCTAGGCGGTCTTTGAGTGAGGCCCTTTTGGCGGTTCTGATGAGGTGATGGTGACTGCGGGTGGCGCTCTTGTGGGCGGCGTAGCTGTCCTCTGTCCGTTCGTGGAGCCAGATCTTCTCCAGTTTTCGGCATGTTCGTTTGGAGGCCTGGAGGTCTTCGGTGAACCAGGTGGCTTTCTTGCTGGTGTGGCTGTTGGGCGGATTCTTGAGCGGGGTGAGGGTGTTGGCGCAGTCGTCGATCCACTGTCTGAGGTTGCGGGCGGCGGTGTCGGGGTCGGAGGGTTCGGCGGGTGGGCTCAGGGCGAGGGTTGTGGTTAGCTGGTCTTCCGTGACTCTGCTCCAGCGGCGAGGCATTTGTTCGGTGCGGTGGTGCGTGGTGGGCTTCCTGTAGGTGAAGTGGATGCAGTGGTGGTCAGTCCAGTGGGGTTCGGAGGTGTGCTTGAAGGAGACGTGTGGGCTTGCGGAAAAGATGGAGTCTAGCGTGTGGCCGGCGGCGTGGGTGGGTGTAGTCACGAGCTGTCTGAGTCCGAGGGTGGCGAGGTTGTCGCCACTCATGAGAGTAACAAGTCACAGCATAAAACAGATGTAGTTCTTTCCAGTTCCAGTTCCAGTTTCCAGTTATCTGACACACTCAGTAGTAATAATACTTGTAACTATTATTTGACAAAGCATGTCCACCTGTGAGCAATGTCTCACAAATCTGGTAAAGCAGAAAGAAATTATTATCAAAAGGAAAACATTGTTTCTCTGTACATCAAAACTGTGGTGGTAATAGAGTAAAGACTTGGTCCGGTGACAGCAATTGAATGGACTATGTAATGTAATGTAATGTAATGTAAATAGGTACTTATAGAGCGCACGGCTACTCCACAGAGTGTCCCGGCGCTACATGACCACGAGACAGGCATTAGCACTCCTACATGATAGAGGGTCGGAGATCAGGCTATTGCAGAAAAAGCCAGATCTTCAACTGCTTCCTGAAGGTAAGAAGATCTTGCACCTGCCTAAGGGACAATGGGAGACAGTTCCATAACCGAGAGGCAGGACTTGGTAGGAGCGACCGCCCAGACGGGAGCGGAAAAACCTTGGGGTAGTCAACAGAAGCTGTGATGACGATCTTAGGGCTCTCTGTGGGACGTAATGCTGAATACTTTTCCTGATGTAGATGGCTCCAGTATTATGTAGAGCCCTGTGCGCCAAAGCTAGAGCTTTGAAGTAAATCCTCTTCCGGACCGGCAACCAGTGCAGAGACTTCAGATGGGTGGACATGCGCTCTCTGGGACCTACCATGAGAATTGCTCTAGCCGCCGCATTCTGCACCACCTGCAGGCGGTTTAAAAGATAATCTGGTAGGCCCAGATACAGGACATTGACGTAGTCCAGCCGTGATACAATCAGGGCTTGGACTACAATCTTCCTGTACTTAACTGGAAGCAGAGGAAGGAAGTTTTTTAGCATTTTTAACAGGCCAAAGCAGGTGCCAGCCACTATTTGGATCTGAGCCTTCATAGATAGGTTAGCATCTAGTTTGACTCCTAAGTTCTTCACAGTGCTTTCAGGGGCTACAGGCGGGGACATCTCCTGAGGCCACCACTGGTGCCATGCTTCGCCAGGTGAGGGCCCGAAGAAAATGATCTCAGATTTCTCCGGGTTTCACTTCAGTTGATTCCGCCTTAACCAGGAGAACACCTCAGACAGGCAGATGTTAATCTCGCCGCCTCTAAAGTCGGTGTCCTTGTCACAGGTGAACAGCAGTTGCGTATCATCAGCGTATGATACTATTTTGGCGCCGTGAGCCTCGGCAAGCAGGGCAATGTGTCGGGCTCAGGATGGATCCCTGAGGGACCCCTACCTTCATGGGGGGGATGGAGGCCGCAAAGGGAGGGGACAAAATTGTTTGCTGACGGTCGCTTAAAAAGGAGGAGAACCATTATGGCATCCAAAGACTGTAATGATGCTCACATGGGACACTGTGTGCCAGTAGATGACCGCAAATATCGTGGTAACAGCCAGAATGTACTCGAAAAGGTCACCACAAAACAATCTCTTAAAGCAGAAAGGTAATGAACAGAAGAAGACTCTGGCACCATGTGTCTCCAGGAGAAACTTGGTGGCTGCCCCACGACTGTGAACTGTGTTCAGAAAAATACCAGCATACATACAACAAAGACACAAGTACCTTTCGTTTCTCGGTGGTCCAAAAACCCATAAAACACACCAAACTGAAAACGAGATCCGCAGGCGGTCTGGGCACTTCGATGTCCACGGTCTCCATCCAATTTACCGTAAGCTTAGGCGATGAAACAACGTGGTTAGAAGAGAAGTGAAGAGAAAAATAAAAATACACCACAGGACATTTCATGGCCCAGTTGAACTCTTGCAGCCTCCAAACACAAGATGGCGTCATGCTGTCACGCCAGCACAGGGTGGCTCACGGCGTGTGCATGCGCCCAACGTTGCCGCGCAGCGAGTCTGAATGGTCATAAGAATAACTAAGACTGGATCGTCATCAAAGAAGCCTCCAAGATCCTCATGCAGGTAAGAGCGCTCGGACTGTGCACGGCACGCGCCACCATTTTCAAACCGCTATGCAGCAATTAAACTGGCAATTGTAAAGGGCTGCCAGTGTCGAATATAAATAAGGAATTGGCTCACCTCATAAGTCCTCCACAGTCAGAATTTTGGCATTTGCCTCCACGTTTAAAAGCATTACTTGTGGATATGAGCCAAGTATTATCTCTGCACAAGTTTCGCTCATTTCACCGGCACCGCGAACATGTTGCAATTGAACGTGCAACACGCAGCTCAAACGGCCCACACAACAGACCGGCCACAGTTTGAAAACAACAATGAAGGTTCCATGTGTCAGCAAAGATAAAAAATGAACACAACCACACTGCTCCTGTGTGGCCCCAAGGACATACTCACATTGGCTCAGATTCCAACATGCCACAAATCAAAGTTAAACACACAAGAATTCTCCTTCTGTGCAGCCACTCCACGCAGTTTGTAGTGACTTCTCGATCCAGGGCAGTCGCAAAGACAATGAAGGAGCACTTCTGTAGTAAGCATAGAGACTTGTGCAGAACGATGTGTCTGAGCCTCACACCACCTACTCACTAGCAACAGAGACATTTTTATAAGTCCTATGGAGCATGGCCAGGCTGGGGCTGTCTGTTGACAAGGACACTGGTGGGGCTGGCTAGCCTTTAGCTCCATACTTGACGCTTTAATCTAAGTTTCTTGAGGTTTCTTTAGTTTCTTGTGGAGACTTGAGCTTTTCTGTTAACTTTACTCTTTGAAATGTACATGGCGCTGTGACTTCCAGCTGTAAGTGTAGCCAGGAAGAGTTTTGTAGACATCTTTATTGGTTCCATGTAAGTATATATATCAGTCTTTATTCCAGTTGCCAGTCCTTACTTCAGCCCCACCAGGAGCAGCCTCCCTGCTGCTCAGCCCATCTCCAACTGTCACCACACATCCACACAGGCACCCAGGCACTCCATTCATCACAGTCACACCAACATTCCGATACCATCTCTCACTCTGGCTGAGCGGCTAGGAGAACGGTAGGCTGGGTAACATGCATAAACAATATGAGGATATAACAATCTGTGTTTGCCAGTGTTTACAGAACAAATTCCTAGATATAGTTGGTGGTCATTTACCTACTCCTTACTGAAATTATGACATTGTCAACAGCATAGTTCCTTGTGAAACCTTTCAAATGTTGAGCAACATCAGATTATTTTGCAACCCTGCTTTCTAAGGCACCTTAAACATTAAGCTTTAAGCATGCTCACCACTGCTTGTCTGCACTCTTTGCCTGACTGCATTAAGGTGGTAGTGCTGTTGTGTGAACATTCATCGCTGCCAAGTGTCCCAATTTCAAATGTTAGTCCTGACCATCTAACCTAAATCACATTGTGCTCTGGGGCTAGAAGTTTTACTGTTAACATTCATTCACGGCCTATGCAGGTAAGCGCGATGGGGCAGTGTGGCGGGGGTGGGGCGGGGTGAGGGGTTGGAAGTGACAAACAACGGAATAGGGAAAATAAATAAATAGAGAAATAAAACCACTTACCTTGCTGTCACTGCATCCCCGACTCAGCGATGTGGTGAGCGCAAGGTAAGTGATTTTATTTATTTATTTTATTTTCCCTATCCCATTGTTTGTCACTTACACCCCCACACCCCTGCCCCACCGCGCTTACCTGCACGGGCCTCCATTGTTAAAATTGTAACTTTGGTTCAAAATCTCTCAGCAGTAAAGTGCAGTCGAGTAAAAAGCCAGTATTAGGTGAAGGTACCACACATAGCAATGGGACACCTTGCAGCTATGAATTTTGTTAGTAGATGGGAAGTCTTGTTTCATGCTTTCACCACTATCCCATGTGATTTGTGACAGCACTCTTTTCACAGGTAACTGTCACAGCACCTTGCAGTGAATGTTCAAAGGTTGGGGTATTTGGCAGTTGACCTGCGATCAATACGGACTTGTTAGAAAAGGAGGCTGATGTAGCAAAGGTTTTTATCCATTGTGTTTCTGTGGATAATTATGAGCCAGCCATTTCACCAATCAGTGAAAGAATTAAACACTGTCAAAAAATCAAACATGATCTTATTATTCCCAGATTCACTAAAGTATAGAAAATAATTAGATCAGATCAGAAACATGCTTCCAAACCCTGCATCTTTAATCAAAGCACACACAATTGGAGGAAACAATGTTTTAGTGACATCTGTAAACAACAAAAGTCAAGCAGAATAATTTTTTGCCAGTCTTTCTTGCTTCTACCTTGTATAAAAAAGTTACATTGTGTTGGCCCCTTGAGGAAGAAATACAAATTATTCACTCTGTTTCACTTTCGTTTCCTTTTCTGAATGACATTTTAGTTTGTGGTTGTGCATGTATTTATAAGAGTTTATATGCTTACAGTGATGAGGGCTGTTTCCCTTTCTATGGGCTTTTATCAGTTGTTATAGGTTTAAACCTAAAACAGGATACCCTGACAGTTCCCAATGGTGGCACATTGTTGGTCCAGCGTACTTGTGTATCATCAGCATTAGAAATAGCACACAAACTTCAATATAGTCAAAACTCCCAGGGGTTCCACTTACGGATTAAATAAGACTGAGAATAAAGTAGAGCCCTGGAGAACGTTACAGTACCCTCATGAGCTGCAAAAGTAAGAAGAATGTCCCTCAGAGTGGGTCCAGTCTGAAATGAAGAGAAGCATTTCAAGACCTTGTTCTTAAGGCTTACGGCAAGACACTTTACCAAGGTGTTATTGTTGATAATAACAAAGCAACAGAGAGACGCAAAAGGAGACTCCTGCAGTACCATGTATACTTTGCACTGTTCTAAGATAATCCAAAATGACAATAAAAGTTGTCTTTGATCCATGGTCTATTGAAAACCATTTTGTGACCACCAAGGAATATTTCTTCTTTTATACTAGATAACCATTTTATTACATTTCTCTCACAAATGTTTGCTAAAACAGGAAGAAGCTTAATTGATGATTACCTTCTTAGAGTTCTGCAAGTGCATATATTTTAGACTTTAAGGGTCACTAAGAAAGATTGTTTCATTCTCTGAGCTGGTCAGTTAAAAGCTGAATGATATTTACCTTCAAGTAAGGGTTCTGCTGCCACTCTATCCTTTTTTTTCAAGCATCTGTAGTAGCATTTTTATATACTATCCATGTACGGTACTATAGATCACTTTCATATGCAATTCTTACTCGGCCATGTAAACTATAGTATCATGTGTCCTTTTGAGTCTGTAGTTCAGTTTTATCTATCTTAACAACTTGGCCCTGTGAGTACTATTTCCTATTCTCTGCAAGCTAATGTGTGACACATCTTTTTGCATACTGCTCATATGTTACCCACTAAACCAAGCATTAAATATTAATCTTCCCCAACTTAACTGGAGGTATGAGCCCTAATGTGTGTTAATACATTTGTGCTTTCATTATATGTCTAGAAGGGATGTGGAAAATGTGCACAGCATCCTAAATTGCCTTACACGCTCTCTGTGGGTGCTTACATGCTCCTACTCTCATCTTGGTGTAACTTAGTTTCTGTTGCTACAGTGAAGTCTATCATTTTATCACCTGCCTATTATCAGGTGTTTCTACTTCAAGAGGGTCCTTTGATTCTCATGGAAACCTGTGGGGATATATACAGGATGGTCTCCCAATCACGTGGTAATTCAGGTGTTTATTGTAGTGTCCGGCTCTCTCCTGTAGCCTAATGTTAATCATTAACTCATAATGTCATTTAACATCTGACTCACAGCTTATCAGTTCTTTTACTGAATATAAGTGCCAGGTCTAAATATTTAGAATTCATTCTGCCCTCTCTAGAATGCAGAAAAAGGCCTAATATGCAGTTCACCAACATTTCCAGACGGTGTGCTTACTATTTTCCCAAGAGTCTCTGAGACTTCTTGGCAAAGTCATTTCAGGCATTCCGATACCATATGATCAAACCCTACCTGATCCATTTTACATCTATGGGAATATGTTTATTTATTTATTCATTTGTAGAGTTTTATATAGCGTAAACTTGACCCAAAGGCATCAGAGCGCTTCTCCGTGTTTACATAGTAATAATTATGTGGTTTACATAATACATACAGGCAAAAAGGCAGTACATAGGCGATACATAAGAAGGTGTAAGGATTAGCAGCTAATACATTTTTGAGGTAGACACAGTTTATAATGATATACATTGTTTTAGCAGCACATAGTAGCGGTACATATTGGGGTAGGCATAAATATAAACTGGCAGTACGTATGGGAAATGTCTAAGGCATTTCTGAGGTAGAGACAGCTTATGATATTATTTTCACAGCCTATAGTATCAGTACCTATTTGGGTAGGCATAACGACATAGTGGCAGTACGTATGAGAAATAAATGAAGGAATTAGGCTCAGTAGCTGATACAGTATTGGGGTAGCAACAGCACATATATATATCTAAAGGTTTTAACAATACTTAGAACATTTGCATAGGGTTACATGGGGAGTAATAAGTAAACAAACATAGGACCAAAGATTACTCTGAGCAGCGGCATGCGTAGGCAAAATATATGAAGGCATTAGAAACAGTAACTTATACATTGCTGAGCCAGATCATATATATATATATATATATATATATATATATATATATATATATATATATATATATATATATATACCTACTGGCAGTCGCCAGTAGGTAGTTATATTTAGGACCTAGTTTCCATAGGAAGAGCGTTTTTGTATTTGCCAATAACTTTGGCGCCATTTGCTGAATCTTCGTGAAATTATAAAAACTAATGGGTCAGTTAAGTCAGCTGCTGTCTTGAAAATTTCAGAGCAATCCGTCAAGCGGGAGCCGAGAAAAAGGGGGTCCCAAAACGCTTTTCTCCATGTTAATTTCCATAAGGAAACTTTTAACGCGGCTACAGCCCGAACTACTGAGCGAATTTACACCAAATTTGGCAGAAAGGTAGCTCTTGGTCCAGAAAGCACGGTGTAAATCAGTTCAGTAGTTCCTGAGAAATATAAAGATTTCTCTGATATACAACTGTGACCACGGTGGATCTGAGAACCCTCCCGATCTCGTGCCTGAGATCTGATTGGCTGCCAACACTTCAAACCAGGAAGTGTTGGCAGCCATCTTGTGACTCGGTTGAACCGAGTCACAAGAAAAAACCTTACAAAAAAAAGAAAAGGGGGCAGGGTAGAAACACCCTGACCCCCTAGGCCTGTTCAGGGGCCCGCACAGGGACCCCCATGTCTAAAAAAAGCATTTTGTTTTTCGGTGGGAGCCACATTGGAATCTGCGAATCCCACTGAAAATAAATAAATAAATAAAGCATGGGCTCCCGCAGGAAGTGGGAGTCTGCCGGGACTGCTGGGGCTTCAGGCTCCCCCTGTGGTCCTCAACGAGATGGCCATGCCCCAATGGTTGGGGTCCCGGGGGCCGACAATGGCCCGGGAGTTTAATTTAGGCCCCCGGGTACACCAGGTCCCAGAGGCAATAAAAAATAAAAATGCGGGGGCCCGTGCGGGCCTTAAGTAAGTTCCACACAGCAGGATTGCTAAGAAGTTGTCAGAGGCATGACCCCCTTCTCCACCACTCTGCAAATGTGCCTCCTGGCACCCTACTATTTGGGGGATGAAGTACCCTTGGCTCCAGACGGACTTTGGGTGCCAAGAAGCCCTCATGGTACCTCCTGTAAGTCCTACACAGTGGAATTCCTGTGAGCTGGTTGGATGCCCTGCCCCCTTTCTCCACTACTCTGCAAACGTGACTATTACTTCAAACACCATAGAAATTCACTGAAAAAAACAAAGGTTACAGGGACGTTATAGTTAGGAATTAGCATTTAAAAAAACCTTAGAAATACACAAAAAAAATACAAAGGTTACAGGATTGTTATAGTTAGGGACAGTTTTACTCATACAAAACCAGAGAAATTCAGCCGTTATGGTAAGCTGAGTTAACTATAACTCATGCCCCCACAATGCACTGCGTATGACCTCACTTATTACATCACTCATGACATGGTCAGTGACATGACTGATGACATGACTGATGACACCTCAAATGGCATCACTGATATCATCCAGTGACTGTGTGTGCTTTTAAAATATTTATGAGTGTTAAATATATATACGCCAAGGTGTATTGGTGAATCAGCGGGTGTATGAGTGACTGTATGGATGACTCAGTGGGTGCGTGACTGACTGTATAAGTGAGCGATTAGGTGTCTCAGTGAATGTATGGGTGAGTGACTGGTTGTGTGAATGTGTGTATCTGTGTGTAATTTGATGTCTAAGTGGGTGTATGAGTGTGTTAGTGGGTACGTGAATGGCTATATGGGTAATTAATTGGTTGTCTGAGTACCTCTATGGTTGTCTGGGTGTCTGTGTGTGTGGATGAGGAGGTCTGTGACTGCCTGTATGGATGAGTGAGTGGTTGAGTCAGTGGCAGTATGGGGTACTGTGTGCATGTGTGAGAAGTTGTATGGGTGAGTGAGTGTATGGCTATGTCAGTGATTGAGTGAAAGTTTCAGTATGGGTGAGTAACTGGGTGTGTGAAAGGCAGTATAGGTGAGTTATGGGGGAGTGACTGTATGCGTGGGTGAGTGAATGTGAGAGTGGCTATATGGATGAGTGCATGCTTCTGTCAGTGACTGTATAGGTTAGTGAGTATGTGTTACTATTTGTATGAGTAAGTAAGTGAGTGTGAGTGTAACTGTTTGGGTGAGTAAGTGGCTGTGTGATTGACTATACGGGTGAGTGTCTAGGTGTGTGAGTAGTTCTATGAGTGACTCACTCAATGTGTGAGTGCCTGTATGGGTGTATGAGTGGATATGTCAATGGCTGTATTAATGAGTGAGTGGGTGTATGAGTAGCAGTATGGGTGATCAAGTGGTTGTGTATAGATCTATGAATCAGTGAGTGGGTGTGTAAGTACTGGTATTATTATTATTATTATTATTAAGCTTGTAAAGCGCCTTGTTACTCCAACGGAGTGTCCCCGTGCTAGGACATCGTATGGGTTTGTAAATGGTTGTGTGGTTTGTAAATGGTTGTATGGGAGTGGCAGTGCATGTATCAAAGATTCTATAGAGGTGTGAGTGAGTGCATCAGAGATGTTGTGGATGATGTCATCACTGATGTGGCGTGGGAGTGGAAGCATAAGGGTTCTCCCTGAGATAAAGGTGCTAAGGCTAGTCTTGACTTTGTGGGTGGCAGCAGGGTCTGTCAAAGCTTTAGGAGGGTGTGTTCAAATATTTGTTAATGAGGAGTTTCAGTTTCGTCTTGAAGTGGGGGAGAGATTGATTTTCACGTAAGTCTTGACAAAGTACATTCCAGTTTATGGGGGCATTCCCGGAGAAGGAGCAGGCATGAGATTTCTCTTTTGAATTTAGGTGGAATCAGGAGAAGGCTGTTTGAGCTTCGTAGAGGTCTCTTTTGCCCAGCTTTTGAGAGGTAGCTGGTTTATCCATGTGAAGAGCTTTGTGGGTTTTGCATGCAGTTTTAAATATGGCTCTTGCCTCTATTGGAAGTCAATTGAGCTGCTTGAGAGTGGGAGTGGTGTGGTCATGTCGCTGCTTTCCCGATAGTAGCCTGCCCGCAACGTGGAGAGTTGCTTTCAGAGGGGCTAGGTATGTTTTTGGGATGCCTGTGATCATTGGGTTACCATAGTCCAGCTTGGGGAGGACAAGGGCTTGCACCACAGTCTTTAGGTCATCACTGGGCATGAAGGGTTTGACTTTTTTTTAGGTGTTTCAGTGAGTAGAAGGCACTTTTTGCAGAGGCAATAATATGCTCCTTCATACTTGAGTGACTGTCGAGTATGATTCCCAGGGCCTTGACAGAGTTGGAGATGGACAGTTTTTTTTACTGCAGTGATGTTGATTTGATGTGATATCATATGATATGTATTTGCAACCTTGTTTAGCTTTCTGATTTGTATGGCTCCATGTTTTCTATACTGTCCAAGTGGGAGCCTATGCTCCACTTTCATGTTTTCAAAGGTGGCTAACGTCACTTTCTATCACTGTTACTGCATTTGCAGTTTGTTACACTTACAGTTGTCATTAAATGAGTCATGCCGAAGGGAGCTTGTCTTCTGTGGGAGAATATGAATGAACATGGCCCAGAGCAAACAAACCCTGGTCTGAACTTGCCTAGTCTCTAAGATAACATGGGAGCAATGAAAGGAAAAAACAGCATTTGGAGTTGGAATAGGTAACAGTTGTGAGCATCAAAGTAACTACTATTAAAAAGACGATAAAACTTGCATCAATTCTCTGTTAAAGCCAGGAATTAAGTTTCGAGTTATCGCTTTATATGTGGTGCCGTGTTCTTTTTCTTCAATCACTTTGCAAGCATGTCGTTTCTAATGAGACTTCTCATTACAATGTGCTGTTTGAGACACTTTTATTTCTAGCGAGAGCTACACTTACATACATTTGTAAGTAATATTAGTATTTCAGAGTTAGACAAAAGTTCACCACACCTGCAGCAACCATTAGCAATATCCCCTCTATACAAGAACTGTGTAATGATCTCTCACTCTTCTTCTGCATCAAAATCACAACCATCTAAACCAATTTTGACCCTCAACCGGACCCCATCAGCCTTGCAAATGTCTGCTAGTATCGAACAAAGGCAACCCCTGTCAACATGGAACCCTATTACCACAAAGAAAACCAAAGCAATCATGAATATTATCCACTCTAAGGCGCCGTCTGACCCTTGCCCCCACCACCCTTTCAACAAAGGCGCAACCCCATCAACAAAGCTCTCATCCCCCATCCTCAAAACCTCGACCGACACAGCCACTTTTAATAGAAGCCTGGAAACATGTTGCCATCAACGATCTCCTGAAGAACCCTCTGCAGACCTAGCCAAACACGTAAACCACTGACCAATCTCCCTCCTACCATACCAGCCCAAGAGACTAGAAAAAGCCATCAATAGATGCCTTACGGCCACCTCACCAACCACCAGCTCCTCGATGATGTGCTATCAGGCTTTAGGCCAAAACCACAATACAGAGACAGCCCTCATCATTACAAATGATGACATTCAGATAATCCTAAACATAGGAAAAAATGTAGCCCTCATCCTTCTTGACCTCTCAGCAGCTGTTGACAGAGTATCCGATCCCATCCTGATCAGATGACTTCATGAGCCAGGCATCCAAGGACCCATCCTCAAATGGTTCTGCACCTAATGTAAAGGAACAGCACAAGCAGCCAACATTCTACCATGCCTCACAGAAACACAGAAACTCATTTGAAGAGTCCCCCAGGGTTCCTCGCTCAGCCTGACCCTCTTCAACATCTACATGAAACCACTGACAGATATCACTCATGCACACAACATTCACATACTCACCTATGCCGATGACACACAACTGATACTGTCCCTCCTAGACAGACCACCCAACACCAGAAACAACTTCAACTTGTGCATGACCAAAGTGGCCACCTGGATGAAATTCAACTGCCTCAAACTCAACATGAACAAGACTTAAGTGGTGATCTTTGGAAAAGATGCCTCTATATGGACCTAGGGCCCACTCCCAACCCCACCCCCTGTGCACAAGCATGAAACCTCATGATCATCATCAACAGCCAGTTGGGCATGTCTGCCCAGGTCAACACTATCCCCACGGTCTGCCTCCAATCCCTGAGGATGCTGAAAAAGATTTTTAAATGGCTACCGAACAACACCATGAAAACCATCACCCAAGCCCTCATCACCAGCAGATTAGGCTACGGGAGCACCCTCTAAGTAGAAATCAATAACCAACTCACAAAAAGCCTTCAGACAATCCAGAATGCAGCACCCAAACTGGCCCTCAACCTCCAACACTAGTCTTACATCAACCTATACCTAAGGGAGCTACTCTGGTTCTCTATACATAAGCTCACACAGTTCAAGCTCCTTACCCAGATAAGCAAAGCACTACACAACAACGGTTGTGCCTACCTGAACAGCCGTGTGCAGTTCCACCAACCCACCTGGCACATCTGCACAGCCGCACTTTCACTCGTACAAGTACCACGCATGCACGAAATCAGAGCAGGAGGCCATTCTTTCTCATACATAACTGCTGAAGAGTGGAACAACCTCCCATGCCACATTAGAGCCACCTCATCACAAGACCTGGCTCTTCAAGTAAGGTCCCTCAAGGCCAACGCCACACACCTGCTTAGCACCAGGATACCCTCACAGGTTAAGAGGTGCTGTAAATATCTCATAACATATAACATAATATATCAAAACATAACATAACACCTGTAAAAAGCAAAGACCAGATTTATCAAAGTTTTGCATCATCCTCGAGCCACGCAAGGTAATGCAAGTGTGATACAATATCGAGATGAGATTTACCAAGCCATGAAAGGTCATCTTGCACTGCTGTCCCTGGCTTGGTAAATCTGGAGTAACGTAAGGCAGAGCAAGACGCTTCCTTGCATAACTCTACGTAGTGGGGGCGTTACATGAGTGGAGTGTGGGTATTCCCACACATCCACACATGTATTCTGCATTCCCAGATTTACCAACAGTGGTAGACCTGGGAATGCATCAGAATTGTACGCCTTCCCACCAGAGGCGCAACAAGGAGAAATGTTTTAATTTCTCCTCGTTGTTTCTTCTTTCTAAAAGTACTGCATTCTGCAGTACGCTTAGGATGAGGAATGTGCCTCTAAGGATTGATTTTGTGCAGGAAGGTGTTTCTGCCTTTAACACAGGCACCCTTGTTCCATGACACAAGTGTGCTTGTATTAGCACTAGACTGCTACTTGTGCGCCAATGCAGGCAGAGGGCTGGAATGTGCTATATCTTGATAGATATGACTCATTCCTGCCCTCCCTCTTTCACGCAGCACAGCAAAGTGTCTTGCTATGCTGTGCTGAGTGAAAGTTTGATAAATTCAGCCCAAGTGTGGAGAAACCTACCAACTCTGAATCAGGTGAAGCAAAATTCCATGCAGCAATATCGCACCTCCTGACTCAGAATCAGTGACAGTGATGGTTGATGATGTGCCTGACATTGTAATTGTGAGAACAGTGCTTATTAGCTAAAGGTTTGCTAACTATGTTTGATAAACTTTGATATGACACGTTTAGCAATTGCCAGGTTCCTCTCCGTTCTCCAATTCTGCATTCAATTCTCATAGACATGCAATGCGGATTCTGTGAATGGAATGTACTTGAGGATTCAGCCAACCTGCTCTACATTTGATTTTTGTATGTTTTACAGATGGGTGTCACTCCTACACCAATTAATTCTAAGATCACCCATTATACCTTTGCTGAATAGAGTGCTTTCAAAATCTCACTTCAAACAAGTTGCTTTTCTTCCTTTAGGAACCAGTCATTTGAAGTAATATCTATGTATCTAACACACAAGCAAAAGATTCACTTCACTCAGGGGGAATGATTCTTTACTTCACTCCTGGGAGGAGGGAGAGAGGTCACTATTCTAAAAATGCTGTTCATCACATTCCAAAAAGTGGAGGACATTGGATGAGAAATTTCAAGAACAATTATTGGCATCTCAATGGTTAACATTATTTTGGCTTGTACCTGTCTGTGAATAGAATGATCCTTTTCTAGGAGTTTGCAGTTCACAATAGTGATCCAAAAAAATCCTTATCAGGTCAGAGGCAATTCTATGGAAACACTAAAGCGGGTTTGCAATGTGTAAAGTATGTGTCTGCTTCACAAGGAGCCAAGACCTAGTGATACATGTGGAGTATCACATTGGCACCAACCCCTTTGCAGCTAAGAGTCAAAGGGGCATATTTACAAGGGGGTATCGCCACCAGCACGTCACTTTTAGCAACATTCTGGTGGCGATATGTCCTTCTCCATACTTACAAAGTGGCATTAACCACTTTTTGTGGTTTAACCCCTTCGGTGCTCAGGACGGCCGGGAGCCGTCCTGAGCCACCGTGCTCGTGAGGTCAGGACGGCTCCCGGCCATCCTCACACATGGCACAGGAAATCCCTCTGGTGTGGGCACCAGAGGAATTTCCTTTTCCCCCCAACAACCTCGGGAGCTATGGAAAAGCTTCCCCAGCTCCCAAGGCTGTTCACCTGGGTTCTGTGAAATGACGATCAGAGCGAACGTTGCGCTGACGTCCTAAAGGCTCATTTCAGTTTCACTTTCTATGTGCTCAGGAGGCTATCTCAGCCCCCTGAGCACGTAGAAAGACAGGAGAGGTATCATTGGAAAGAGGAGAATCCAGGCGGGCGATCCCCAAGCAGGGATCCACCCACTAGACACCAGGGTGGGGGGCCTTTGCTCCCTCCAATTTGTTTTCAGGCAATACAGTCTTTCTGCCCCCCCCCGGGGGGCAGTAGCTTGGGGGGGGCAGAAAGCCCACTAGAAGCCAGAGATTTCTTTTTAACTTTGATTTAGGGGTGGGGTCTGCCCAAGATGAGCATGCCAATGCCCCAACCCCCCACAGCCAAATTACAGTCTTTCTGCACCCCCCCTGGGGGACAGATGGGGCAGTATCCCCCATCTGTCCCGGGGGGAAAAAGCCCACTAGAAGCCAGGGATTTTTAAAAAAATTTGATTTAGGTGTGGGGGCGTCCGAAGATGGTCATGCCAATGCCCCCACCCCCCCAAAAAAAATGCCACAGTCTTTCTACCCCCCAGGTGGAAGATGGGGGCAGTAGCCCCTGATCTCTTGTATATAGACCCCCTGGCCCAAAGAAAGATTTCACACACATGCTGTGTGAACAGATAGCCCCACATGTACTTGCCACCGACAAATTTCTTCTAGTAGGGGATTTTAATTACCATGCTGAAATCTTGACTGACTCAGACACCAACCAGCTTACCACTGAAATGGATTCTCTGGGGCTAGTTCAAATGGTGACAGGTCCAACTCACACTGCTGGACATACCCTTGACTTACTATTCACCAACTCCCTGGGTGTCACAGTCGAACCCTCCCTCCCACTACTGTGGTCAGACCACCATCTTTTAAAATTTTTGATCCCACCTTTTTTAGAAAAGATAGAGCACAAAAATGAACTAATTTGGCGTAGGTCCTGGTGAAAGGTCACGGGCTGCTCTTTTTCAGCTTTTTTCAGGCCACTCTCAAAAGACCAGGCCGAAAACGTCGACAGAATGGCAACTACCTTCGAAGATGAAATCACTCGCACCTTAGATAAGATTGCCCCGTTTACTAAGGTGAAAATCAAATCTAGATCTGCTCCTTGGTTCACGGAGCAACTAAAAATAATAAAACATTCCTGTAGAGTGACTGAACGCAAGTGGAGAAGGAGTAAAGATCCTACGGACCACAGAAAGTATAAACATATTCATCGTAATTACATGGAGAGCATCAGACAGGCAAAGAAACTGTTTTTACTAAATCGCATCGAAAAAGCAGCAAACTCTAATAAGGAGCTCTACAAGGTCCTAAAGGAGTTCACGTCCCCCCAACTAAAGACAGGGGTTGCTCTTTCGCAGGATTGGATAGATTCCCTCTCCAAGTTCTTCGATGATAAAATTAATGTAATACACAACTCCTTCCCACCTCAAGAAGCTCCAATTAAAAACTTGGAAACTAACCCGGTCTTACAAACATGTCAGTCCCCTGTCCTGGAGGAATTCTCCCAATTTGAATCCACTGAAGTGACAGAAGCCATGTTAAAAATAAAATCTGGCTCACCAGCTGACCCTGTCCCACCACGTTTCTTATTAACGATAGCCCCCATTCTCCTTGAAAGCGTCACCGACTTACTCAACTATTCATTAGTCCAAGAAACAGTTCCCAAAATATGGAAAACCGCTAGAGTTAGACCCATCCTGAAGAAACCTACTGCAGACCCTAATCTCCTGGTCAACTACCGTCCGATCTCACTGCTCCCATACTTTGGGAAAGTACTCGAATCCATGGTCAACAGACAACTTGTTCACCATCTTGAGAGTAACCATCTATTGGACCCCTCACAGTCTGGTTTCAGGGCCGCCCATAGCACCGAGACAGCGCTGGTAGAGGTAGTGGACAACATCAGACTATCACTGGACAGAGGACAATCCTCTATTCTCATTCTACTAGACCTGTCGGCAGCTTTCAACACCATCTCCCACAGCATTCTAATACAACGGCTAGGGGAGATTGGTGTCAGAGGGAAGGCCCTGGGATGGTTCAAGAGCTATCTGACGGATCGAGTTACCACTGTCCAAGTTGGCGACATCAGTTCCTGTAGTAGGCCAGTTACGATGGGAGATCCACAGGGCTCTATCCTGAGCCCAACACTTTTCAATCTCTACGTAACACCACTGGCCAGGGTGATTAGATCGTACGGCTTTGACGTAATGTCATATGCTGACGACACTCAAATTCTAGTCACCCTTGGTCAGAACCCTATAGACACCAAGGCCCGCTTCAGGGACTGTATGATCCACGTTAACAGGTGGATGAACGAAAACCATCTACAACTAAACAGTGATAAAACTGAGATAGTATTTTTCGGGAACGCACAAAAACACTGGACTAAAGATTGGTGGCCGGCAACCCTGGGTCCTAGTCCAATACCCAAACAATCGGTTCGAAATCTAGGGGTCCAAATCGATAATAACCTATCGATGAAAAACCAGGTGAACCACATAATCGGGTCTTGTATTGGTACCATGCGCAACCTGCGTAAAGTTTTTAAATGGATCCCCATGGAAGCAAGAAAACCGTTGGTCCAGGGATTGATTATCAATCGCATGGACTATGGAAATGCCCTACTGTCAGCTATAAATGAGGATCTTTTATCTAGGCTGCAGGTGCTGCAAAACACCGCAGCCAGGTTGGTCTTAAATCTTCCGTCATGTTCTCCCTCGGCCCCAAACCTGAGACGGCTCCACTGGCTGCCTGTGAGAAAGAGAACGCGTTTTAAGATTCTCTGTTTGGCACACAAAAACATGTATGGCAGTGGCCCCTGCTACTGGGAAAAGAAGTTGAACTGGCATCAACCAAGCCGGCTCATCAGATCCAGCAACCAGCACCTCCTTGCCTCCATTAGAATCCGTACAACTCGTAATGGAGGAAGATCTTTTTCATTCTTAGCCCCCACTTTCTGGAATAAATTGCCACTACACCTCCACACTATGGCTGATCACCACCGTTTTCTTAGGGAACTAAAAACATGGTCTTTTGACAACTGACCCCCCTGTTTTCCTCTATCAGCTGTTTTAGTTGAAGATGCCTGTAAGCACCATGAGACCTTCGGGTGATATGAGCGCTTTACAAATGTCCCATGATTTGATTTGATTTGACTTCCCCCCAGGAGGGGCAGAAAGCCCACTAGGCACCAGGGATTATTATTTTTTTTTATACGTAGGGGTGGGGGCTGCCCAGAATGGGCATGCCAATACCCCACCCCCAAAAAAATTGCCACAGTCTCTCTGCCCCCCCAGGAGGCATATGGGGGCAATAGCCCACTAGGCATCAGGGAATATTTTCTTCGAAATTCAGGGGTGGGGGCTGCCCAGACTGGGCATGCCAATGCCCCCACCCCCCAAAAAATTGCCACAGAATCCAGGATGGGGTGACTTGTGTGGCTCTCACCAGGTTCTGTTACCCCGAATCCCTTGCAAACCGAGCCCGGGACCAAAAACGCAGGTGCCCCTTGCAAAACCAGTTTGTTTTGTGCTAGATAGGGGGCACCTGCATTTTAAGTACCGGGGTCGGTGGCCATCTAGGAAAAACTACCAATCCCAAACATTTCTAAAAACTAGACACCCGGGGGACTCCAGGGAGGTGTGGCTTGCGTGGATCCCCCAATGTTTCCTTATCCAGAATCCCCCGCACACCTCAAATTTAGCTAAAAAATCATATTTTCCTCATATTTCTGTGTGGGAAAGTTGTGGGATCACTGGGCTGACACTAATTTCCTACCACCCAGCGTTCTCCCAGGTCTCCCGATAAAAATTATACCTCACTTGTGAGGGTTTGCCAAGTACCCACGGCAAGGAAGGGCCCAAAACGTGCTCACCTATCTATCACAAAACAACCTGTTTTTTCAAGGGGGTCACCTGCGTTTTTGGTCCCGGGCTCAGTAGCCATCTAGTGCAACCTACCAAACCCAGACATTTCTGAAAACTAGACACCTGGGTGAGTTTAGGGAGGTATGGCTTGCGCGGATCCCCCAATGTTTTCCTACCCAGAATCCCTTGCAAACCTCAAATGTAGCTGAAAAAGTCAGATTTTTCTCACATTTCTGTGTGGAAAGTCGTGGAATCACCGGGCTGACACAAATTTCCTACCACCCAGTGTTCCCCCAGGTCTCCCAATAAAAATGGTATCTCACTTGTTTGGGTGGGCCAAGTACCCGCGGCAGGCAAGGGCCCAAAACGTATTGTGGAGACATCAAAATTACCTATCACAAAACAACCTGGTTTTGCAAGGGGGGCACCTGGATTTTTGGCCCCGAACTCGGCGGCCTTCTTGGGGATCCTATCAAACCCACACATTTCTGAAAACTAGACAACCTGGGGATTCCAGGGAGTTATGGGTTGCATGGATCCCCCAACGTTTTCCTACCCAGAATCCCCTGCAAACCTCAAATTTAGCAAAATTTAAGGTTTGCATGGGATTCTGGGTAGGAAAATGTTGGGGGATCCACGCAAGCCATACCTCCCTGGACTCCCACGGGTCTCTAGTTTTCAGAAATGTGTAGGTTTGGTAGGTTTCCCTAGATGGCCACTGAGATCGGGGCCAAAAACCCAGGTGACCCTCCTTGCAAAACCAGGTCGTTTTGTGATAGGTAATTTTGATGTCTCCACAATAAGTTTTGGGCCCTTCCCTGCCACGGGCACTTGGCCCACCCACACAAGTGAGATACCATTTTTATCAAGAGACCTGGGGGAATGCTGAGGGGTTGGAAATTTGTTTCAGCCCAGTGATCCCACAACTTTTCCACACAGAAATGTGAGAACAATTTGATTTTTTCAGCTAAATTTGAGGTTTGCAGTGGATTCTGGGTAGGAAAATGTTGGGGATCAATGCAAGCCACACCTCCCTGGGCTCCCACAGGTGACTAGTTTTCAGAAATGTCTGGGATTTTGAGGTTCCCCTAGATCTCTGCAAACCCGGGACCAAAAATACGGGTGCTCACATATCTATCACAAAACAACCTGGTTTTTCAAGGGGGTCACCTGCGTTTTTGGTCCCGGGCTCAGTAGCCATCTAGGGAAACCTACCAAGCCCAGACATTTCTGAAAACTAGATACCCAGGGGAGTCCAGGAAGGTGTGGCTTGCATGGATCTCCCAACATTTTCCTACCCAGATTCCCCTGCAAACATTAAATTTAGCTAAATAAAATCACATTTTCCTCACTTTTCTGTGTGGGAAAATTGTGGGAACATCAGGCCACCACAAATTTCCTACCACCCAGTGTTCCCCCTGGTCTCCCGATAAAAATGGTACCTCACATGTGTAGGTAGGCATAGTGGCCGCAGCAGGAAATGGCCCAAATCATTCTGTGGAGACTTCAAAATTACCTATCATAAAACAACCTGGTTTTGCAGGGGGGGCACATGGGTTTTTGGCCCCGGGCTCGCTGCTATCTAGGGAAACCTACTAAACCTACACATTTCTGAAAACTAGACATCCTGAGGAGTCCAGTGATGTATGGCTTGCGTGGATCCCTCAACGTTTTCCTACCCAGAATCCCCTGCAAACCTCATGGATACCTTATGTGGATCAAAAGTTACAGGGGCCTAAGTGCGAACTACCCCAAAGAGCTAAAAAAGGCTTAGCACAGGAGGGGGTAAGGCCTAGCAGCGAAGGGGTTAATGCTGCCTTGAAAATAAGGACCCTGTACTCGCATCGTTTAGCGTGAAAGGGGCGTGCAATAGGTGCTGCTGTGGGAGTTCCACTGCAACACCATTTGCTTTTGATGCTGCCCCAGATTTCCAAGGAGGTTTAAATCGGAGTCAGCGCCAAAAACTAACGCCATGCAAGAGCAGGACTTAGAATGGCGAAACGAGGAGAAATACTTTTATTTCTCCTCGTTATGCTTTTTCTATGTGTGCTACAGAAAATTCTGCAGCACACATAGAAAGAGCAAAATGCCATTAATGATTGTTTATGTGCAGGAAGGGACCCCTTCAAGCACATAAACAATCATTCCCTGCAATGCAGGCACACTTGCACTATAGTTCAAGTGTGCCTGCGTTGGTGCTAGGAAACAAAATTTAGTGCCAGCGCTAGGGAAAACACAGGAGTGCGCCGTATTCTTATGAATACGGCACATCCCTGTGTTTTGAAAATGTCGAAGTGCGGCTCTGCAAATTTGGCGCAGCTCCACGCTCTGACATTTTCTCATAAATATGCCCCAAAATGTGCAAACCTCGATCATTGGCCATCCATAGAAGACCTTCTCAATAAATCTCAGAAACCCTGACCAAGATAACATCAAGGGCATGGCTGAATTCTAGCGTGTAACATACTTTGAGTGAACCGTTGTTTGCTTAAGGCCATCTCCTCTCTGCAATATGTCCTTTGGTGGATAAGCTGTTATCAATGAAGTGTATGCATGAATCCAGTACTGTCATCTCCAAAAATCTGAGGCAACAAACTTGCCTTCGTGTCCCATTGAGGTAAAAGCACAGGACATCCAATCCAAAAAAGTAAACTGTAGAAAGCCACTCTCTCCCATTTAAAGTAAATCCAGAGAAGATATCACAGCAAGTTTCCCAGTACAAAATCTCTCCACAAAATTCAGCATTTAAAACACTTTAGCAGAGCCACTTTCCACATATAGACATTATCTTGGATAGTTTTTTGAGTCTGACTGAGAACATTGCAGTTCATTCAAATAATGTCAGTGCCTTTTCCTGCTTGAAGGAACTGCGACATTCACAAATGAATAAACTCAAAGGAAGCTTTGCTCTGCCTGGTGAATCGCTGATGCAAGCTGGCCAGGTTTCAATCCTTTCTCAACAAATGAATGATCGATGCCGGGTGCGCATTGACAATTCATTACTATTTGATGGCAAAATGTATATATATATATTGCAAGAAAACAGTTCTTGCACAAGAGTCCAGTCAAATCCACCATTCTGGGCCAGTGCTGAGTAATGGGTGCAAGTGCAGTTCGTAATTCTCAAGGTAATGTGCCCACAAGTAATGGCACAAGACGTCTCGCACTCCATGGATTAAAGTTCCCAAAAATAATTTATTGGTGACAGGTTTCAACATTTCAACCTGACGCTCTTTCTCACGGCCTGTGAACTATAATGCACCAACACCATATAAAAGTAAAAACAAACAATAGACATAGAAGAAAAGTGCAAAGGTTCGTGCTCTCAGAGTGAGTGCATAAATAAATAAAAAATGTAGACAAACTTGTGTATGATTCCTGTTTACATTGTTAAATCATAATCTCAACATAAAAGGTGAATGTCTCATGAGTTTCAAAAAACATTTTAGATATCACTTTTATAATGTTGTCAATAAAACGATAAGCTGTGTTAAAAGGAGAAACAAATCGGCCAAGTAGTCTATTGAACCGCAAAACAATACAAAAGATAAAGGATGATACTCAATACATATGTGTATGATATATACAGTACATAGCGGTAAGTACAGCGCCCACAATTAATTTCTCATTCCAAGCCAAGTGGCTTATTCCATGACATACCACTGTTAAATTGCATCATGATGTCATGCACATTAAAAGCAGCGTTGAAAGAAGAAAAGAAAATAGGCCAATGGCCTATTGGACTGCAAAAACAGTACCAAAGATAGACAATGGCACTCAATACTTGTGTATATGGTAACATATTCAGTACAGAGTGGTAAGTTGAGCATCCCCAAACAATTCCTCATACTCAGCCAAGTGGCTTATTCCACAGTTTTGCCCAGTCATGTGTATAATCCAGTTAATGCAAAAATAACATAAGCATGAATCTATATTGCATGCAGACAATATTCTGAGTCAAAATATAACACAGATTATCAAATAGATGATCTATCGCATCACCAAAAGAAGGCATTCAAAAATAATTGTCATTTTCTGAAAGCACAATCATATTCCAAACAAAACAAATACAAATTTGTACAAAGGATAAATCATGGTGCAAGAAAAATATGTAACCCTCAGAATACCCCTCCATATATTATGCATCAATCCAGAATCTACAGAAAAAGAGAAAGAAAAACAGAGAAAAATAGCAGACAAAAGTAGCAGAGAAAAGCAGGCAAAAAGAAGGAAAAAGTTGTATTTGTATCACAAAATTCACCAAATTGTTGGTCTCAAAAATAAGACTAAAGAAGTCAGCCGATATGTACAAAGAGCTCCTCATCCACATTAAGGCCTCCAGTAGATTTGCTATTAATGAGAATTATAGACTCCGACTAAAGGAGTCTATGTTTCCTCTCTCTGTCTCCACCACAGGAGGTCTTGGTAATCCTGTCAATTCCCAAAAAATACAATAAATTCGGGTTCTATGCATGTTCTTTAGACCAATACCTTGCCACAAGATATCTTTGGTCACATTTCTTTAGACCACTCATTTAAAAGTAGAGCATTCTGATTGGCTCAGGGAGCTTTATTTCCCTTGGGCCATCTCTCTCCTGCGGGTGTCAGACTCCCGTGAGAGCGAACATTCTGATTGGCTGCCAGCAACATGAGAAAAATGTAGTTGGCAGCCATTACAGAACTTGGGGACTTAGTCCCCTGCCCTGAAGATATCAATAAATAAAGATATATGAGGGCAGGGTAGGGATGTCCTGCCCCCCTCCGGGCCAAAAAGGAAAAAAAATGGCAAAAACATGCCACGATCCAGCGAGATTGTAATGGGAATGAAATAAAAATTATAGTTGTGCCCCGGGGAGCCTACCCCGGGGGCTGATTTCAGAAAGGCCTCCCTGAGCCTCCAAAAGCTCTAGAGAGCCCACCCCGGGACCAAAAATTGTTTATATGGGGAGGGGGGATGTGCAGCTCCACTACCCGTGCCTCCAGAGCCACTGTTGAGCCCACACTGGGGCTAAAGTTTAAGAAAATTGGGAGGGGCCACAGGCCCTTCTTGCGAGCCTAAAAAGGCCCCAGGGAACCCACCCCGGGGCCAATTACTTGAAGGGAGGGGGCCTCACAGCACCCATCCCAGAGCCTCAAAAAACCCTGGGGAGTCCTTCCACAAGGGCCGGCTTACAAGCTATGTCCGGATGGGGTCCCCAGGGCTGAAATCGGCCCGGGAGGGGGGGGGCTCACGCACCCCCTCCCCTTTATTTAAAAGAGTCCCACTGGGGGATGGGGTCTGCAGGGCCTAACAAGGCTCAGGGAGGAGTGCCATGTGGCCCCTCCCCTTTATTTAAATAGGTGGCCCCGGGGAATGGGATCCCCAGGGCCTAACAAGGTTCAGGGTTTGGGACTGCCTGTCCCCCCTCCACTTTAAATAAAAAAAGAAATGCCCTGGGGAATGGGACCCCTAGGGCCAGGCCCTATGGCCAGCCCCTGGCCATGCACAGCATGGGGTTGGCTGTATGGAGCGAGGATTGGCTACAGGCTGTGCGTGGCAGGGGGTTGCATTTATGTATGGTAATTAAGTATTACTTTTTTTTAAAACCTTGACATTGTCTAAAAAAAAAACAAAGGTTACAGTAACGTTATAGTTAGGTGTGATAAAACTATCTGTTTTCATTTTCAAAAACGTTAGAAATTCACTGAAAAAATAAAGGTTAAAGTAACATTACAGTTAGGTGAATTTGTCAGTGACAACTTTAACGTTTCGAACTTTTAAAAAAACGCAGAAATTCACCAGTTATATTTATCGGAGCTAACTAACTTGCACCCCGCCATGCACTGTTTATGACCTCATAAATGACATAACTCATGACATGTTCTGTAACATCACTTATGACATCACTGATTGCCTCTCAAATGACATCGCTGATGACATCATCCAATGAGTGTGCTAGATTGTTTTATAGTTTACATAGTAGCGGGGTTACTTTCATATTACTGTTCTACCTGATTTTGTACAGTCTGTGTCCAGCTAATGGATGTAAGTGTTACGAAACACATGTGCTCATAGGTGTGTAGAGGTATTGAACACGTTATTAATATTTGTATTGAAGAGGAACTCTGGGTGCAGGTGACAGCATGTTCCACACAAGTTTTTTGGTACTGCAGAAAACGTTTCCAAGAGGGCAAATATTCTACATACTAAGTATTGTAATCAGCCTTGAGTTATTAGGTAGAAACGTCTTAGCATGACAATTTCTACCTAACATAGAAGACTGTGAGCAGTGCACCAGGTACCAACCTATGTACAGGTGCTTGTTTTGCTTCAGAAGATAGGCTATCTGTACATTTTCACAACAGTATGAAGGCTGCAGGAGGTATGATCTCTAGCACCTTCAGACCTTGGTTATTTTAAGTGCATAGTCGCTCTTTGGACAAGTTTTGCATAGAGTGTACATTGTTCTTATCAATTACTCCAAGCACACAGAATCTTCCAAGCTGAGGTCGCGGTTTCAGAGGGTTTTTATTCCACTGTCTTTACAGATGCCCATTTGCCAACACGTGTTTCGTCTATAGCTGACAGTTACAGCAGACTTCATCAGGGCAATACATTAAATCAATTAGCGTCAGTACCAATCAGGTCCAAATTATACAAATCGGCGTAGAGTCAGATTCTGTCGGTGTTAGTCCAAATCCCAAATCCAAGAGATTGTTTGTAGCCGGCTGTGAAGCGTAGTAAGCTCCATCGTCCGCCGAGTAAGCGAAGACGACTTCTGGCGTGGACGGTAGGTGCCCGGACATTGTGCTTAGTAGATACTTTTTAATACTCTGGAGTATATTTCTCATGAGAGTTTCACTGTCTGCAAACAGTGCGGTACAGCGTAAACTCTCTCCATAGAGTAAACACTATTAACAGTACCCACTTTTCTACTCATATCCACTTCATTTCTCAATGTAGGTTCAGTGACTGTCAAGGGTTTGAGCCAGATAAAGACTGTACACAGTAGAGCATTATTTTTGTAACTGGGCTTCAGTATCTGGAGGAACTTGGTTTTCCTTGAATAGTTGTATACGGATTGAACACCGTGTGCGGGACAGGGTACCCTTTAATTTGCGGTTCACAGTCCTTGGGTCCCTATCCCCCAGGACCCCATGAATTCTTCAGGGGGAGGGGGCAAGCACCCCGCTCCCGAAGCCTCTAGAGGCCCCAGGGACCCAATTTCCCTGGGGCCAGCTCACTAGGTATGTCCAGGCACAGGCAGGGAAACCTGTGTTTACTCCCACTTGACGGGAACATTATTCAAATCTCCCACCACGTGTGAGCAGCAACAAAGTCTGCTCCCACCCAGCTGGAGCTTTGAAAATGGTGCTGCTGGCTTGGAGCAGACTTTTGATCTGTTTTGCTACCTGCACCGATCCCGGGCAAGGAAATAGATCAAAATATTGCTCCCGCACGGAGGGAGCAGGATTAGTAGCTTCTACCTCCAGGCAGAAGCAATACTGGCTCCCGCTGCATGTAGGGAGCAGGCTGGGGCCATGGGGGCCTTTTGGATCCCCTGTGGCCCAAAACGAGTATATGGTGATTGCCCTGGGTGGTGACCAGGGCACATACCTTTAAGTAATGAGGGCCCTGGGGAATGGGGTCCCCAGGGGCTGATAACAGAGAAGGGGAGGAGGGATGCGCAGCTCCCCTCCCCTTTATTTTTTAGTAAAGGCTATGGGGATGGGGTTCCCAGGTCCTGACAAGGCTCGAGGAGGGGGGGGGCAAATGGCCCCCCTTTAATTAAAATGAATGGCCCTGGGGAATGGGGTCCCAATTGCCTACCAAGGATTGAGGAGGGGCGGCACATGGCCCTCCTCCCCTTTAATATAAAAAAGGTCCTGGAGATGGGGTCCCAAGGGCCTAACAAGGCTCAGGGGGGGGGGAAACGCAGCCGCCCTCCCCTTCATTTTAAGTAGTGGCTCTTGGGGTTGGGGTCACCAGGGCCTAATAAGGCTCATGGATGGGGGCCATGTGGCCCCCCTCCCGTTTATTTTAAGTAGTGGCCCTGGGGGATGGGGTCCCCAGGGCCTAATCAGGCTCTGAGAAGCTGTCCATTCAGCGATCCTCCCGCTAATAAAATAAAAAGGCCGTGGGTGATAGGGTCTCCAGGTCCTACTAAGACTTGGGAAGGGGGGGCCACGCGGCCAGCTCCACTTTAAATTAAATAAGGCCCTGAGGGATGGGGTCCCTAGAGCCTAGTGAGGTTCAGGGAGGGGTACCATGTGGTGACCCTCCCCTTTAAAATATAACTGCTGAGGGGAATGGGGTCCCCAGGGCCATGATATGCTCAACAGGGGGCCCGTGGCACCACTCACCTTACAAAAGTAGGCTCTGGGAGATGGAGCCCCTGGGATAGGCCCTGTGGGCAACCCACCACTGCAGACGCACGAAGGCCATGTGCAGTGTGGGGTTGGCTGCCTTGGAGGGGTCTCAGGCAAGGCCCCATGGCCAAACCCCCACCGTGCATGGTCAAAGCTGTGTGCAGCTTGGGGTTGGCTGCATGTGGGGGGTTGGATGAGGGACTAGCTGCAAACCCTCGGCTGTGCACAACGATAGGCCTTGCGCAGTGTGTGGCTGGCTGCCTTTATGGGTATTAGCCTTAGGGCTTGGCTGCAGGCCAGGTCTTGCAGCCAACCCCACACTGCTCAAGGCCTTCGGCCGTATGCAGGGTGGGGTTGGCTGCATGCAGGGTGTTGGCCAGAGGGTGCCCTGCAGCCAACCCCTGCCGAGCATGGCCTTGTGCAGCAGGTGGTTGGATTTACGTATGGTAATTAAATATTACTTTACATTAAAAAAGTCTAGAAATTCACTGAAAAAAACAAAGGCTAAAGTAACATTATTGTTAGGTGAATGGTTCAGTAACAACATAATGTTTTCAAGTCTAAAAATTACAGACATTTTTCATCTTTTGCTGGAACTCCATATTACAAGCATAACCAAGAGTAAGGAAAACTCTGTAAACTCCGCCGGGCGGAGCGGAATTTATCAACCACCCCTACCCTAATGTTTCATTTCACAAATTTATTTTAGATGAAAGAGACCCATACTGTGTCATCTGTAAATTATGTGGCATCCTTACCTGGCTTCTTTCATTGAACTCCCAGGCAATTTCATTTTCATTCCTAGTAAAAAATGGGATTTCAAGGAGTGAAAACATAGGAACTTTATCAATGGGCAAGCAATGTAGCGAAGGAGACACTAATCTAGCATAGATATGATGGAAGGGTAGTTTTTCAATCTTAGACCTGAAAGATTTCAATCAAGCAGGAAACTTTTTCTGTATGTTTAGGGAATCATATAGATGATAAAGACTGTTTGCTGTTAGTGCTCAAATTCTCCTGGATTATCATACAGTCAACATACAGTCAGACTGTCACAACATTCCTCCTCAGCCCTTATCTTTCCTCTCACTGCTAACTTAAAGTCTTTAATCCAGACAGCAATAACTAATGGTGATGCCAAAAACATCATGCCTTGATCCAGACAGCTTATTGATGTGCCTCTCTAAGAGAAGGCTTCAGCCCCTCCCGAGAGAAGGAAAGGTGTGTGTTCCTCTTTTAGCATGCTTTGATGGTGGATTTCATAACAGGACACCTGAAATTTATCAGCCTCACACTTGTGAAAAACAGATCTTTTTTCAAATTACCTTTGAAACCACCTTAATACAACTGATTACTACATATTATAGTTTGCATATTAATATATTTTCACTGTAAGGATTCTCAATTTCAATTTATTCCGAAATATAGTATCATAAAAGCATATGCAAAAGAAACGTCGGCCATACCTGCCTACTCGTAACCTCTGATCCAGAGAGCAACTCTTGCTGTGGGCGTGTCACATGCGCATGACTAGATATGGTGGGCACTCTTTCTCCTGTCTTGCTTCCCACCACTGGAACAGACTGCCTTTTCACAACTTCACCAGTTTCAAAAAACTGCTCAAGACTTGGCTCTTTTAACTCCGTCTTCTTGTTCTTGCACCAAAGTGCCGAGAGTCACCTTGGGGAGGGATTCGTTTTACGCTCTACAAATTCCTATATATAACATAACATACAACAAAAATTACACAACCTAACGTTCATAAAACCAGTCATACAAAGTGCCAGTTATACAAGAAAATATATAATGGTGCACCATGTTACCCTGAGCAAATTCTTCATTGTAATTGCAGCAAATAGTATTTTATTCTAGTGCCTTTGGATTGCAAAAGCTCAAAAAAGACGTCATCAGATCACTCCTGAATCGCACAAGAAAAAGACACGGTTTCATGACCAAAGAAGCTTTAAAGGGTATGAAAGTTCATACAGAAAGTTTCTCTAATTCAGTTGTTTAATTTTCGGAATTGAGAAAAAAAAAGTGTCGCAATTTAGTTTACACAGCTGCGCTTGAACCATTTTTCGCATTAGAAGGAGCATAATCTCAAAGATTTAAGCTGGTGGGGTTTAGGGGTTCCCAAGTATTATAATTTATAAGCAAGAACATATTCTGTTCCAATAGGAGTGGATCCCCAAGGGAGCAAGCAGTTTCTATGAGCTTGAAGACATCAGCTATGAGGAACTACATGAGAGCACAGTAGCTACCTCCCTCGGAAACCAGAGACTTGAACCCATCTGAGGAGCTCTCACACCCTTCTGCGAGAAGCGCCAGCCATGAAGAAATCTCGGGGCAGATTTACAAGCCCCTTGTGTGACTTTTGCGCTGCAGTTGCGTCACTTTTTTGACGCAACAGCGGCGCAAACAATGCGGCCTATTTACGTGATGCATCTAGGGAGATGCATCACGTTGTAAAGCCCTGCGTCACATTATACCTGCGTCAGGTATATTCAGGGCCGGACTGGCTACTGGGCGTTTTGGCATGCTGCCGAGCTGGGGGCTGATTTCGTTGATGGGGACCTGCGTGTGCTGAATGAAATTCGTTTTACTTTGTTTATTTCGTAGCACACGCAGGTCTCCATCAATGAAATTAGCCCCCACCGCAGTGACATCAGCCCCCAGCTCGGCAGCATGGCAAAACGCCCGGTAGCCAGTCCGGCCCTGGGTATATTGTATGCAGGGTGGGCGTTCCCACGCAGGAAGGCCTCGTACTGACGCAGTGAAATCTACAAGATTTCACTGCGTCACTTTTAGGACGCCACTGCGTCAAAACCTTATGCCTGCTTGAAGCAGGCGTAAGGAGTGACGCAGTGTATTGGTAATAGGCCTCAACACGCATTGCTGGAGTTGCGTCGTGCTTGCGACACGACTCCAGCAATGCGTGACTTTTCCGCCAACAGATGCGTCAGAATTTCTGACGCATCTGTCAATCCTTGCGCCATAGTGCGCCGTATTGTAAATACGGCGCATCTATGGTGGCGCAAGGGTTTCTAAGGGTGGCGCAGGGAAAGTGACGCATCTATACAGATGCGTCACTTTCTTGTAAATCTGCCCCCTCAAACACTGAAGCAGTCGTTCTCTGGAAGTGCCCCCAGAGTATGGAATCCTACCCTTCCTGATAGAGGGGCAATTACATCCTTTGAAGTATTAAAGGGGAGCTGGAAATCCTTTAACTCCAACGCCTCAGGGGCATTCAGATATCACAGTCCACTGGAAGCAAGGCTCACCAGTAGCCCTAAGGAAAGTCTTGATTTCCTACTTGAATTTCATTGTAAGGGCCGATTAACATCCTTACGCTGTAGTTGTTGCTGCTCTTGTGTGAGCCTCTGTATATGAATAGAATAGTCCCTATTCTCTAATTTATGTGAATGTGACACAAGTGTAATAACTCCTAGCAGTTACTTATGGAATCACGCCTACATAAAATGTTCAGTCACCATAAAACGTTGTCCTTGCTATACAAATCTGCCAAATAAATAAAATAAATTCACAACAAAACTCATATCAGTAGACAAAAACACACACTTTCGATATCCTTTTATTTGTCTAAACATTGTCATCGTATGGCTCTTTTCTGTCTCTTATCAAAGTAGGTTAAAAATTCTTCGAACCAGTTCAATTACTGTCCTGTACGAAATGCGAGCTTACAGTATTCCCTTAAAAGTTAGGGAGCTTTCAGTTATGAACATCCTCAAACTTGAAACAAGACGTTACAAGTGCAATGGGTGTACATTTTTCCAACCCTGTTCCTAAAAGCAGGCATTATGAAAGAGATGGTTGGCTAAAGCATGAACTCTAAACATAGCTGCTACTTTTTTAAATGTACTTATGTGAGGCGTGTCCATGTTTTGAATGCTTATGCGTGGAATTTCCGTGCCCCTTGTGTGATACTTTTAGACAGTTTATCACGAGTAGAAAAAGCAGTTATGTCCTTGTATGAGTCCCCTTTTTTGAACAATGTACTAATCCTGTGCTTATGAAAAATCACTACGCTACTTCCAATTTATGTGCTTTGGATTTGTAAAGATAGGGATAGACACAAACAGTGGTGTTATTGAGTGATGTAAATTTAAGGGGATTTTGCCACCAGCAGTAAGTTTTCAAGCAAATAATTAAATACAGTGACACCAAACTTAGAGACTTGGACCTCCCAGGATAGAACTTTTCCACAGGTTGCACACACCTACCAGCTCAGCCTTTATGTAGAACACTTATCTTTGGAAGGCTTCGAACATATAGGAGCAGGCATTAAACAGCAAAGCTATGGTTCTGGCTGGCCTAGGTCTTCTCACAGTACAGCCAACTCTCAAGTTTCATAATCTTTACCAGAGTCAATAAAAACAACATGTTAAGCAGACCCAAGTGACCTTCTCTTGGCAAGTTGTGGGAAAATCTTCATTTGAAGTGCAGTCCATGGATGGTGTGTTGGCTGTCCACAGGCGACCTCACTGGTTCTCTAATGCAGGGGTTCCCAAACTGTGCGCCGCAGCACCACTGGGCGCAGTCAAAACTAACCAAGGGCGCCGCCACGACCTACGGCTGCAAACATGGAGAGGGCTGATTGCAGAGAGAGGGGGTTAAAGCTGAACGTGAAAGCTAGAGCCATCCCTTTTCCAGATGTATATTTTAAAAATTGGGCTTGAAAAGTGATGAAACGAGTTTGCTCTTCAGATGTTTCTTAAAATGAACACTCAAAGCATTTTAATGCAAATAGAATAAAAAAAACATTGTATTGGGTGAGGGAGGGGCCAGGGACACACTCACAGAGCTTAGAAACATGTTTTTCTTAATTAACCTTGCAGACCCCCTCTGCCATTTCCTCCGCGACGGGGTGGAATCAAACGGGCGGGTGAAAGGTTTGCTGCACCTTGGTGAGAGGCCATTAATGGCTTCATTGGCACTTCAGCGAGCCCCCTGAGCAGCCCCGTGATCTGCGGCAGTTTTTGAGAAGGGGCTTTGTCACCGACCTGTGTGAAGCTCTGCACAACTGTGAGGGTGCTGGGAACATTACACGTCCAGGAGGAACTTGCGACTGGCAGCTGGCATTCATCTGTAACAGTGCGAGTTGGGCCTGAAAGAAGAGCCAGCAGCGACGCCTGAGCAGTGCTCACTCAGTCAGTGTGCCCAGGGATCGTTCAACTCACAGGAGGTGTGGGCCATGCTGGCGTAAGGGGGGAGAGGGGGGAGGTTCCAGAGTAAAGCACACTACACCACAGCAAGTCAGCCTTTTATTGGAAGCTGCCCCTTCTCTTAATCATAACGTTCCCCTCTTCTGAAAACACACAAAAGGCTTGTTTTGAAATAAATTTAAAAAGCAGCAGTGTTATTAACGCGCATAATCTGGGAGTCCCGTGAGGATGTTGTTTAGTGGAATAATAAGAAATAATTATATGTACTAGGTAACATGCATTGGCGCAAAGCACTCCAGCTGGATAGCCCAGTGAGATAAAAGCGATGATCTGCAAGTAACGAGTTTCAACCCCAGCAAGGCTGCCTCAGCCTTTCATCCTCGCCTGAGTATCAGTACAATGGATGCTAATAAGACCTGTTATAGACTGTGCTTCTACACGACAGAAGTGTGATATAACGTGCATTGTGAAATATTATTATAAGAGGTGTATTTTATAGTAGGGGGAATCGGAAGGAAAGGGAATGTTACATGCTCTTGATGGGTGATGCTGTGCACGTAACACAAACCTAGATGTGATGCCTTGTTGTTAATATCCATGTTTATATTGCAAGATAACTTCTCCACAGCACAGATACTTCTTCATTGCTGCCTGAAATTTTGATTTCAAGTGAATCAATATGGAACACTATTTGTAAAAAAACACTTGAGCTACCAGGCTAATAGTTAGGAACACCCAAGACAGATTTTATGTAAGGGGGGTGATTTGTATAAGTTAACTTGCTTAGGGTTGAGGAATATGTAATGCTTAGTATTTTGTACGCCCATGATTCCATATGCAGACCCTAGTGCTGAAGAGTTTCCCTTGTATTATTTCTGACTTAACCAATTAAAGTTTTTTCTTAAACAACTGTTATATTTTTATTTTGTTACATCTTTGATTATAATACCTTCATCGGCTTCATCCCAAATATTTTCAGGGAGAAAAATTGAAGTATTCCCGAGGCAGTGCGCACATCACCCACCCCGCCAAAAAAAGTTACAATGGGGAGCCACGGCCAAGGGTCTATAGGTCTAGGGAGCCACAGATCGAAAAAGTTTAGAGTCTAATGGATGCTGCATTAGGGATCTCACAATAGTTCACAAAATATTTGTATTTATTGGAAAATGTCAGGGGTTCTGGGAAAGTCACATTCTTCAGTGCTACCTTTGTGGTACTGTCCTTCCTGCCATGACAGAATGCAGGAGAGGATGCGATGCCACACCTCATCAGTTGTTAACCTGGGCTGTTTCCATTACAGTAATTCCAGAGGCCGTCCAACTATCTTTCAATTCTGGTGATTTCTGCAACCCCCACCAGTACACTATCTAGATAGCGAGTTTTAAATATCGGCTTACCAAAATATCACCTCCCAAAACGTAATCAGGGTACGTACAAATAGGCATGTACGTATATGATTTTTAGGGGTAGGTGGTCAACTCTGCTCCGTCGGTGGAGTTCGTGGAGTTTTGGAGTTTGGCAAAAACTCTGCAACCACTGGGTGGCGGAGTTTACTGGTGCACACCCTTAGTAAATAGTATACATACATGCTACAAGTCCCATTGGGGCTGATGTGCACATTGCAGAAGTGCGAGCAATGGCTGGCCTATATGCACAGTTTCAAGAATCCTGCTCTGTAGACATGGAAGAAAGACTGTCAGATAAAGGTACCTGCTTCCTCCACACAGGATGCCATCTACATCAAAGACAGACTGCTCGCCCCACACAGACGTGGTGGTGTTGATTGTCGTTACTTCCACCTCGCAGCAGCCCCTATGCCCCCATCTCCCGGATCCTCGGTGCTGAGGGAGTGTATGGCGGCTGAGCTCAGTGGAAAACTGGGCTCAATGGAGGGAGTGGCTACCCGCCTCTGGAGGGCGTCTTAATAAGGTGAGGACGGGGAGTGGTCTACACATACACACTAAAAGTGCCAACCTGTGTGGTATTTGGTTAAATACAAATATGCATGCGTTCATTATAAGCACCGTCAGTGCATAAATATACGTTGCAGTTGATGAAATCCACAGGAAATGCACAGGAACATTCATCAAACAATTCCATATGGATGATGTCCCTAGAGATGCCAGACTTTCTAGTTCGGTGGGGTCATGGACTGGTGTTGTGCCAGGTTTAATACTGTGTTTGACTCTTTAAAGGGTGCTCTGTTTGACCTGTGTTTTGCACAAACCATGACCTTCTGAATTCTGTTGTCCCTGCTCAGCAAAGAACCAACGGGTGTAGGTCAATAGTCACTGGGTGGTGGGGCTGGCTTCCTTGGATCAATTTTATGAGAGTGAGTCATTTCTGAAGCCCCTAAGTTGCAATGCAAAGGACAGGCTTTTGTGCCCTTGTCCAAGCTGGGTAACTGCTAATCCCACCTTTGCCACTTAGTACCGAAGTCCCGTGTGCCTGGGCTTTGCTGCCGCTTCTTTTCTGTTCAGATCCATGAAGCTTTTAACAATCCCTTCTGTGAACTCCAATGCTTCCTTTCGCAGTATTACTGCTTGATGTCTTCACAACCACCCAAAACCCTGCCCGTACCCATCTGAGCTACTGAGCTGTATTATCCACCAGATTTCTGGCGATCATTCGGCTCTTTAACTGCGCTCCCTCCTCCCCCCGAGCTGACAGTGCACAGACAAGAGTGCAACTTTGCAAGCCAAGCACGGTTTGCGCTTGAAGGCATTCTCGCTCATTGTGTGTAAATGTAGAAATCTATTAGAATTAGGACTGGACAGCATTCTGCCGCATGCGGAATTATGCGGAATATCACCGAGTTTTTAAATAACTTCACAGAGTTCCGCCCACCCCTATTCGTATTTCTATTGTGTAAATTGAATAGAAAGGTAGCCGATTGTTATCGGTGGTCTAAGACAATCATAAGGTTAACAAGTAAGAGGAGTTGGAGCTGGTTTGAGGATGGTTAATCAAATGGGTTGAGGAAGGTATAGATTTAATATACTTAATTCCACATATAGGTACCTTGACAACATAACTAAATAGAATATAACGCAACATCTCTTCGTCACTGTGGTACTAAACCACAGGCATGTTTTTCTCGCCACACTCTGGAAATAATTAAAAAAAATTACCCAATCTGTCCGTGTCTTAGGACACGCCATGTACAATGAGGGATGTAAATTTACACTCCAGGGGCCCAGTGGTTTCCACATAGTTCCCAGCCTAGATTTTATCCTGAAATAGTAAGTAACTTTGAACTGGTCATCTGGGACCATTCAATGGCTCTTTTGAGGGATGCCAGCAATATACAAGCAAGCAAGTGCTCCCGTCCAGTTCCTCAGGTACCTCAGGATTAAAGTTGACAACATGTAGAAACACTCAAAAAGAAGAGTTTAAGCAGAAATTCTAAGGCAAGCATTAAGAGGCCAAAGTAGAAATAGTAGAGACGATGAAAAGAGAACATGAAAATAAATGGGTAACAAAAGTGTAGAGTAAGCAAGCGTGGCATATAGCAAAAAAAGGCAAAGGTTGTATCAAGTTTGTTCAGTGAACACACACAAGAGATGGGCAAATCATTTTAATGTTGCCTGTTACCATTTTGGGGTTTTCACAGAAAATTGAAGGTTGCTCATTCATGATTATTAGCAGATTTGTGTGTGAAGCACAAAAAAGTAAAATCATATTATAGAATTTGGAAGCCATTTGTTTACTTAATGCCACTCTTCCATGTTTTTGCTTTTAAAGGAGGAGGGTAAGCAGCTTGTTTTCATTTTATTCTCCCACAGAAGAATGGACAATTAAACATGTTTTTGTTTTAAATGTCTTGTGACTCCGCCTATAAGCATTATAATGTTTCTGTTCTTTCTACAGTTTTAGATAAAGGGGTGGGACTGCTTCTAGATTCCTGGGCAACATCCTGCCCGTCAGCAAAGGAATTGAGATTTATGGCCCAATTCTTGATCCTTTTTCTTGATCTGGGCTTGTGATGACTTTTGAAAAAAATCACTTTTTGCACGATTTTCCCAGGCATATGAAGACATTTGTGCGTACAAATTGCATTATACACGCATTGTACAGGCACATAAGCCCCCTGTTCACAGATCTATGCACATCGCAAATTGTAGATAGAGGGATGCACAGTCGTTTTCAGCTGTCGCAGATTTGCCAATAAAAATGCAGCGAAACACTTGGCTAACGCGATCGAGCCATTTTTCACAGAATAGCAGTATACAGTGGTTTACACTGACAATCTTGTTTCTAATCTGACAAATGCCAAATCCCAATTTGGGTGGCTTTAATAACCCATTGTTGCCACTTTTCCTCACATATCTTGAGCCAGGTCTGTACCATATTTACTGGAATCTGACCACGAAGGCCAACAGGCGACCCAGTCATATTTAATTTAGTCTTTTGGTTCAGAAAGACTGCATTTACAAATCCCCAAGTTACCTGTAACTCAAATTCTCTCAGCCTATTATCCCTAAATAGGCAATCTTTTGCATTTTCAGAGAGGGTCCCAGTCCATAGAGAATCAATTCACAGATCGAACAGGTTAGAAATGTCAGTCCTTTTATCAACGTTTGAAAACAGTTGACAGTGAATCACTGTTTCGCCCTCTATTCATCAAGCTCTCGGATACATTAAAGATCTCAGCAGACCTGCCATGTGCTTGAAAACCCTCATGGAAAGATCTCCAGTTACTTGACAAGTCTATCAATTCCTGTTTACAGTTTGTAACATTTTTATTGCATTGGTGTTTATTTACTGATGTATATAATGATCTTTCTTACTACTTGTGAGCTCCAAAGCACTTTCTGCATTGTGAATAAGGAACTACCCTGTGTTTCATTCATATAGCAACTTGTAACCCTGGCAATGTCACAGAAGTGCTTCAATTTTCATTGGGTTTCCTGGGCGCCCTTCAGGTGCATGGTTGAAAAGTGTGTTGTCTTTAGCGTGGCCTGTGTAGGAAATGTTGACTGCAGTGCATGAGGTTTGGGGTCAGGGTAGAGGTGTTGTGTATGGCTTCAAAGAGACTAGGCATGGTTGTTTAGAGAATGTTAAAATTAAGAACAGGTGCAAGTGCACATGCTGGTATAAACATATTCACACGGAACTGTTATAAATATAGGTTGCTGTTGATTGTGTTTACCTAATTCACAGGTTTGATCAATGACAACAAGAAGTGGCAGTACCCAACTCCACTTGCTGCAGTTCTACACTTTAGGGGTGCGTTCTTGTATCATTTATACTGTGCCCCAATTTCAAATTGTCTATGACTTTGGAAGTTGAACCATTCTCTTTAGAGATGCCAGGGTTTTTTCTTGCTTCTGAATTCTAGGTGGTTATTGATTATCCTTATTTTTTGGATAAGCTGCTCTCTAGTTTGCCAGTTTGAACCAAGAAGGAAATTCCACATGTAGGGGCTCTTCCAAATGGTAGGATTATTAATAGGTACACCATTCGCCATATAACATTCCTGTGTGTAGAATTAGAATATGAGATGTAGAGAAACTGGGCCATTGCAGTGAATGGTCATATGTAATGCAAAGACGTTTGAAGGATGTTCATCCTGCATCAGGAAGCCATGCATGGCGTTTAGGCTGGGGTTATAGACACATCTGTTCAGAGTAAGAACTAAGTCTGGCTAAAGTATTCTGAGTTTGTTGAAACTAGTTGATTAACCAATTTATAAGATTCATATAGAGTATGCTGGCATAGTCAAGGCATCAATCAATCAGTAGATTTGTAGAGCGCTTCTTGTCAACCGCGAGAGTATCCAGGCCCATGGCTGGGTTCAGTTGATTAGCCGAATAGCTAGGTCTTCAGGGACTTTTGGAACTCTGGAAGAGATGGGGAGGTCCGTAGATGAGAGGGTAGCTGGTTCCGAGTCTTCGCTGCTAAGTAGGAGAAGGAGCAGCCTCCGCATGGCTGTAATAGTGATAGCGAGGCCCGAACCATAAGGGCTAGCCTGGGTAGAGAAAGCTAGTTCATAATTTTTATATAGTGGTGAAAGTGCTTTGAATACATTGCTGAACTGACATTTGAGTGACGGTTTGGAGTCCATAATCACATTCAAGTTCTTTACTTCCATCAATGGGGTTGGAGGATCCAATTTCCTTAGGGTAGGCTGCAGTTTGACAATGTGTGTTACATCTTCTATTAGGTGTAATCTCAGTTTTGATGGATTTAGTTTCAAATTACTTAGTTAAATCCAGTTGTCAGCTACCTACAGGTGCTCAGTGAGTCTAGATGTCCGAAAATCCGATGGTTATTCCAGTTTAAGAATAATCTGAGTGTTTTTTGGCATAGTTGTAACAGGTAATTTTCAATATTTAAAGTTTATATATTGAAAAGTGGCAATTGAGACCCTTGGGGGACACCTAATTTGTGTGAGAATGATGCTGACAGGAATGGAGGTAAAAACCCAATTTGTGTTCTATCTCTCAGGTAGAAATGAGCCTATTTTAATGCCATATCATGTTTTCCTGTGTCATTTAGTATTTTATGTCGAAGTTGCTACAGTTGCTGAGAGGCCGAAACTGAGCTTTGTCTGGAGTCTACCATGTCCTCCAGGTCATCTAGGTCCTCGATGTCATCCCTGAATGAATTTCATGCAGACTAAGGGGCATATTTACAAGCCCCTTGCGCCACTTTTGCGTCACTTTTAACATGGGAAAAGTGATGCAAAAGTGGCGCAAAGGGCTTGTAAATCTGCCCCTAAGTGCCTCATCCAAGTCAAAAATATGTCTGTCAGAGAAGAAGTTGCTTTTCTCCGGGAAATCTGAGATCTGAATGGAATCTGTTTCTGATTAGTTTACCAAGCTATGGTTCCTTAAATATTAGACTGTCATTTGTTGGGTCTTCAGGGTCCACGTCTTGCTTCTTTAGAGGTTGACTGATGAAAGATTAGTTCACAGGGGATTCTTTTGGAAAGCAATGATTCATTAATTGTCTCTCAGGCCGATACAGCTGGAGAGGTAGCCTTAAAAATGTTCTTGAATAAATTTCGGAGGCATGAAACAGCAGGTGGTGAACAATTTTGACTTTCTTTATTAGCTCATCTGTTTCTTTAATGAATATCATATTGAACAAGTCTAGTTTTGGATGTGTTATTGTAGTCTTAATTCGGCCCGAGTGACTGTGGTATGACGATTTATACTGTTTAGATTGGAAGTGGGTTCAAGTTGCTGAGAGTGAATTGTGCGGTGTAAGGTGCAGTTAGGCTTTTAGAATTTGGCAATAATTCCAAAAGTTCTTTGGCTGAGATAGTGGCAACTGAAAAGTGTTGGGTGAAGTAAGATTTATTTTTAAGGCAGCCTCCACGAATATTTTTTGGAAAGAGCTGATGTTCAAATTCTTCCGTGGACTGTTAGAAGTGTCAAGAGGTGTTGGCGGAGGAGCAGCAGCGATGAGAGTTTTAAATCAAATGAAATAACGTAGTGATCGCTCCAGGAGAAGGACTGTGGGGCATATTATCAAGAAACGGCGTTAAAATTATCGCCGCTCTAGCGGCAGAAAACTGCCGCTAAAGCGGCGATAATGGGCTTGATAATATGCCCTTGAGAATTCCAATAGAAGCCCATGTTCTGGTGTCAACATGGGCTTCTATTGAATTCTCAGGGCATATTATCAAGCCCATTATCGCCGCTTTAGCGGCAGTTTTCTGCCGCTAAAGCAGCGATAATTTTAACGCCGTTCTTGATAATATGCCCCTGTGTTCTTTTGACTGAAAAGAGATCCTTTGATACAAATATGGCATTGATGGTATGGACTGCATTATGCGTAGCTCTGGTGATGAACTGATGCAATTAAGGCTTCTAGGTTATTACGCTGGCCAGCACTATAGTGGATTTCACGTTTGCCAAACAATGGGGTATATTTACAAGCCCCTAGCGCCATCGGAGGGTCACTTTTTTTGACGCTCGGTGGCTCTGTGTACTGGCCCATATTTACAAGGCCACACAAAGCCACTTTGCATGGCTTTACACAGCCTTGTCAATATGGCCCTCTTTCACACAGTACTCTGCGTCAAAGGGGTGTGTCATGGGTGTTTTGTGGGTGTTCCAACACAACACCCATGACTTTTTGACACTGCCGCAGATTTACAAGTAATCATAAATCTAAAGCAGCGCCAAAAACTAACTCCTTTCCAGGGGAGGCGATAAAGTGGCGCAAAGAAGAGAAATACTTTTCTCTCTCCTCGTTTTTTTGCTCTTTCTATGTGTGCTGCATTGTGCGCAGGAAACACAGAAGGAGCAAACACCGTTAATGATTGTTTTTGTGAAGGAAGGTGCAGAAGGGTGTCTGCATTGGCGCACTGCTGCTGTTTTAGTGCCGGTACAGGGGAGAGCACAGGAGTGCATCGCATTCTTGTAAATACGGCGCATCCCTGCAAATTTTTTTAAATGACGCAGCTCGGCACAGCAAAATTGCTTGCAGCGCTGCGCCATTTAATTTTAAATATGCCCCAAGGTCTGTTGTTCTCCTAAAATGTCACTTTCATATGTCCCGTACCTGAGGTACTAATGGATATGGAATGAATTGCACTAGTGGTCAGGATTTTCACTTAAAAGGCTATTGTGACCCTGTGCAGAGAAATGACTCCTTAACTCAGGTGGTAGGAGGAACATAGCTACATAATGATGGGAACAGAGTCCTGTCCGTCACCCATGTGACTTGTGAGAGTTAATGAATACAAGAGTTCCACACATATCCCAACTGTTTGTTTAGCTGGTCTACGAGGGCTGAGCAGGAAATGTAATGCAGCACTTGTGCAGTCTGTCTGCCGTCCACCATGCATGCAGCTCCATTTGTGAATCAGGAACTGCTGGCAGAGAAAATGCACTTTTCTGGAATCCAGTACTTGGAGTACAGTCTGGTCTGAAAAGTGTAAATATATGTCCTCAATATGACTGGTGTAATAATTTTTGGATTGGAAATGAGAGTTGCTGGTCCCATGTGAATTATAATTTTGGCTGTAATACTGCAGCTCTGTGGCGTTTCACCTGTAGATTTTAGCTGCTGTAAGCAGATGAAATCTCCAGATAAAATGCCAAGGAAAACATGTGTGATCTAGTCTATCAAATTAGATTCCTGCAGGTTGTTCTCCAGAAATGTTTAATGCCTGTTTTCCACCTCTAAAAATGACCTGGACAATAATCGAGAGGGAAGGAAATAGCAGTAATTATTGTGAACCACTCGTAATGAGGGACTTCGTGAGCTATCAGGGTGAGGCACATGGAAGTGGCCAGGTCGGTATTGTTCATGGATGCCTCTGGTGTTTCCATGAGCTGTGGAAATGTGGAAGCACAAAATCTCCAGCGCTCATCATACACAATAAAGCATATGGGGGCCTATTAGCAATAACCGGCGATAATTATCGCTAAGCGCAGTTAGCGCTAGGATAATTATCGCCGGCTATCGCAGGTTTCTATCGTGGAGATAGCGTGCTATCAGCAACGCTTATCTCCAAAGTGATAGAAACCCTGGAGAACAGTGTGAATATCGCTTGAAAACAAGCGATATTCACACTGTGACCAGTGTTAGCTTGGCGATAGGGCGAGGGGGATTTAGCCATGTAATCCACCTCCCATTGGATTACATGGCTAAGTCAGGTATAGACCAGGCGTTAACAAACCAGCGCTAAACGTGTTTAGCGCTGGTTCGTTAATCACCTCCACTGCCTCGCAAATGGGCAATAGCGACCTTAGCGACTGTTTCCAGTCGCTTTTAGGTTGGGAACGCCTACTTTGCATGCTATTAGCGATAAATATCGCTGGCATGCAAAGCGGCACCCAACCCGGTCGCTATCGCCTAGAAGCTGTCGCTAACAGCAGTTAGCGACAGCTTGCTAATACTGCGTTTGAATTATCGCCGCTTTAGCGGGAAAAAGTCCCGCTAAAGCGGCGATAGAGCCCTTGATAATATGCCCCATTATTTCTAAAGAAATAGGCAATGAATAATTCGTCCTAACATTGTCAAATACCGACAAAAAAAAATGAACAGTTAAACAGTTTAAATTCAGGGGCAGATTTACAAGCCCCCTGCGCCACCAGTACGTCACTTTTCGTGACGTACTGGTGGCGCAGGGGGCTCCTCGATATTTACAAGGAGAGGAAAAGCCACCATGCGTGACTTTTCTTCTCCTTGTAAATACCGTCCCTTCACACGCAGCACTTTGCGGTGAAGGGGCGTTCCATGGGTGTTGCTGTGGGTGTTCCCACGCAACACCCATGGAACAAGACACATCTCCAGAATTACGAGAAATCGTAACTCTGGAGATGCGTCTGAAAGCTACGCCACCCTAGAGGTGGCGTAGCGAGCGCACCGAGGAGAAATGTTTTCATTTCTCCTCGTTTTCCTCTTTCAATGCGTGCTGCATTCTGCAGCACGCATTGAAAGAGGAAAAAGCCTGTACTGATTGTTTTTGTGCAGAAAGGTGCCCCTTCCTGCACAGAAACAATCTCCCCATGGCGCAGGCATCCTTGCACCATGGTGCAAGGGTGCCTGCGCCGGCGCTTGGCAGCTGTTTGTGCGCCAGCGCAGGGAGAGCACAGGAATGCGACATATTCTTGTAAATATGTCGCATTCCTGTGCTCTGAAAGTGCCGCAGCGTGGCGCAGCCAAAGGGCTTGCAGCGCCACGCTGCGGCACTTTCTTGTAGATCTGCCCCCTAGTATTTATATGTCACTCTTTATATTTAAAAATCGATGTTGAAAAACAAAGTGTAATAAACAATAAGTACTGCATATAAACACATATATGGTATTCAGAAAGCCAGAGCCTTTAAGTCTGCTGGTTGAGAGCATCGCGACCACCTACAAAGAGTTTTAGAAAAGCTCATAAAAAACAAAAGAGAATGGTGGAAAAAAACAATCCAAGGTCGAAGTGAACTTTTCACAGAGCGCAACAACCAAAGATCTGAATGCCATTCCATCGTCGAGGAAGGTTTTCTTTACCTCCCTGTATGTAGGAACAATTTTCACATATCGACAGCCCGGGGAAGCCAGATTGCTTGGCAACCAAGACAGAATCATCTCTCCGTTGCTACGAGGTGTTTGCAAGGTTTTTTGTTTTTTTAGATAGGGAAGATTATGTAACTTCTACTGACATATACCTAATTAAGTACAGTTGTCATTCCTTAGGAGGGCCCCTGATGTACTGCTGCTACTTTAATGTGAGCATATGTCAGTGAATTTTCAGAGTTATGTATAAAATACGATTTACAGGTGTTGCCCTAGACATTGAAACATAACTAGCAGAATAATCGGAAGCCTCGAATTGCAACAGTAATAGCATGATTATCCATACATGCTCATTTAAAGAACAATATTATAATACATTCAACCTGAAAATCTGAAGGGTTTACAAGTGTAAGCATTATGCATTTGTTTTCTAGAATTTCAGTTCGCTTTTATATTAAAATATTGAAATATTGATGGGTGGTGGAGCGAGTACCTCCTCGGTTTGCTCTGCCTTGGTGTGTATATTTTATATATTCACACATATAGGTAGAAAGGAGTTTGGTAATAAAAGGCCCAGAGGTGTGCTCTCATCATGTGGCTTCTGATGCACAAAGATTAGGGAGAGATGCAGGAGTACTTGTATATGCTTTCTCCTCTAACCTTACACACTTGCCATCATTTTGTTACGTTAACCATATAGCACACCTATGAGTTTGTGAGAAGATGCATGTGCGAAGATGTATGTACGTATATTGCTCCAACTGGAAAATCTGAAGAGATCAGTCAGCTCCAGAATTCTGAAGGTAAACACCAGAGGACTGAGGGTAATTCAAGCAGCAGATAAATATGGAGAAATTCTTTATTCTCTGTCTTCTGTTCATTATCCTCTTATGAATTACTTCTCCTACGTTCCTCAGCTTCAGTTCTTCCCTGTAACCTCCTCTGTAATGATAACGGGCCAGATGTACGACTGTTTTTTGCAGTCGCAGAAGGGCATTTTGCCCTTTTGCGACCGCAAAAAACGGTAGCACAATGTACCAACCCTATTTTGCGAGTCGCTAATGTAATAGAGATTCGCAAAATAGGGTTAGAGACTCGCTATTAGGAAGGGGCGTTCCAAGGGCGTCCCTTCCTAATAGCGACTCTGGACTCTATGTAAGAATGTTTTGCAACCGCATTTGCGATCGCAAAACACTCGAGGGTGGTAATCCATTCACAAACGGGAAGGGGTCCCCAGGGGACCCCTTCGTCTTTGTGAATCGGTGCGCAAACATTTTTTAAGAGAAGGCAGTGGTTCCAGGGACCACTACCTGCCCTTAAAAAATGAAACAAAAACATTTCATATATATATATTTTTTTTAATGCATCTCGTTTTCCTTTAACTGCTTAACCGCGGCGCGAATTCCGCCGCGGTGCGGCAGTTTAATTGAGTGGGCGGGGCCGCGTCGGCCAACGGACGTGCGCAGCACTACGGAGGTAGTGCTCGCGACGGCCGTTGGCCGACAGAAGCAGCGAAGGGGTTAAGGAAAACGGGCTGCATTTTTAAAAAAAACTGCTTTATTGACAAAGCAGTCCCAGACATGGTGGTCTGCTGACCCCAGCAGGCCACCATCCCTGGGAGTGCCAGCCATTCCCAATGGGGTCGCAAATTGCAACAGCCTCACTAATATGCATGAGGCATGCAATTTGTGACCCCATTGGGAATTGCAAACAGTGTCTCTGACACTGTTGTACATTGATGTTTGCGACTTGCAAATTGCGACTCGCAATTTAATGCAATTTGCGAGTCACAAACATCAATGGTCGTACATCTGGCCCAACGAGTTTTGAGTGGTGCATGCAGTACCGCTCTAATTATCAGGTAATCTTTTAAACTGTAGCCTTACACTATGTCTGGCTTGCTCTCACTAATAGAGTCCACCACAAACATGCTACTATAGAAAATTATTATTTTTTTCAGTTGAATTTTGCATTTACGCAGCCCTGGAATGGATGCAATTGGCATTCGATGTTGTAGCACAGAGAGAACTCATAAAATACTTTCAAACTCAAAATCGATCTCTGGTGCCACAGCAAATTAACAGAAGATGGAATGGAATGTGCCAAATTTAAGTGTCAGTAGTTATGCATATTCAAGCATTTGTATTCATTAATTGTATGCTAAATGAGATTACTGAGTTTTTTCATGCCATACGGAATCAGAATGCATCTCAGTGATGACAAACAACAATATAGAATTTTTCCTGGTTTTGCCTGTATATATGTATATGGAATTTCTATAGCGAAACCAAGCCAAAAGGCTGGGGAGCACTGTACATGGTCAAAGACAAGTTTAAAGCCAATGATTAATCGGAGAGGAAGCTGAGTTGTGGACAGTTAATGCATTGTGATGTAGTGTTCTTTAAAGAGCTAAGTCTTCAACTCTTTACTAAATCTGAGCAGCGTTGGAGCGGTCCTGATGAATATGAAGTGTTTCTCCAGATCGTGGGTGCATGGATGGAAAAGGCACGTTGTCCTTTTTCATTTTTGCACTTCTTAGTCTTCAGTCTAATGGTGTCCTGTCTGGGGATGTGACAAAATTGTGACCTTGTCTGAATGGTAATTGTGTGTGCTTCTTCTGATGGCTTTCTAAATGATGCAACTGGCTCTGAAGATTGTCTGAGCCAGCAAGGAAAGCCAATGAAGTTCCATCAGGATGAGGGGTGATCATATGTCTACATGCCCTCCAAGAGATGAGGCCCAGACAGAATGATAATTCTGCTCACGGAATTGGCAAAATTTGGCTAACTGTGTGTTACGCTTGTAACACGAAGTTCCTGCCAAATTCCTCCAATCGGTGCATGATGGAATTATTCTACTGTTCGCGCCTTGCAGGTACAACACAAGGCTCCACAATGTACGCCTGCATGCGTGAGTGAGATTTGTTAGCCCCTGGCGCAATTTCCTGTCACCACGGATCCTTCCGCCACCATTTTATAATGCCGGCAGACATGAGCAGTCGCAGTCAGAGAGGGCTGCCTTTCAAGTAGATTTACTGCTGCTTGAGCAGATTTTCTACTCGTGCGGCAGCAAAATCAACTCGAATGGACGCACGCTCTTACGCAACACATGGTGCCGTTCACGCAGATTTTCAGCAATGTTTTCACTACCTGCACTAAATTGCAGCGCTAGCAGCATATTTTCTGCCCGCTGGTGGAATTCTGTAGAATATCGCAGTTTTTCTGTCACTCCGTGGAATTCCGCGGAGTGAAACTCCACAAGTTCTGCCCACCCCTACATAAGATGTGCTGGAGAGTGTAGGATGTGCCTAAGGGGTACCAGTGTGGAGACTGGGAGACCATGAACTAGGGCACTACCACCATCCAGATGCAAACGTATGAGGGCTTGAACATCAGTAAGTCTCTTTCTGGAAGAAACAGTTTGACTTTCTTCAGAAGAGACAACTGGTACCAGCCTGTCTCTGTTTTTTGGCAATGTGTTCCTTGAGGGTGAGGTTAGTATCCAGGGTGAAACTGTAAGATATTGGGGTGTTACTTGAGTAGTGTAAGTACCCACTCCTCAGGTAATTACCACAGTCCTTGTTAGGGTGAATCATTAAAGTCACTAAATTAACTTGCTCTCATACTCCTGGTAGCTATGGCACAGAGCAGACAGGCTTGATTTAAAGGCAATTTACAAAATATTTATGCAGTACTAGAGACTGGCACTTAGGCATAATTTGACACTGATTACCATGGAGCACAGGTCAGATACACCAACCAGGTTCATCTAGGTCAAAGATTTTATCATCTGGCTTACTACTTGAAGTCCCAATTCACCACAGGAGTACACTTCCAAAGCCCCCCACCCCCCAAATACCTCTGGGGAGACACTAAGAGACTCAATGTGTCAGGTAGAAAGCAACAGCAGGGTCCATTCCAGCTCCAATTGCCTCTGGTCAGCAATGCAGTTGTTGGAAAGGCCTCTTTTACCTTGTTATATCCATCTAGCTTAAACCAAAGGTCAGCCTTATTACTCTTGGAGTTCACTTCTTTGTCCTGGGTACATGTAGGAGAGCAGGCCCCATTCTTTAGCGTTCTTCTCAGATCTCAGATAGTGGATTCAGCTCTTTTCTGATTTTTCACAGGTCCAGGAGTATTGCCTTGAGATGCCACATTTATGCCTGTCATAAGCTAGTGGGTGAGAATGAACCCGCGGGCATTCCCTAGCAAATGGAGTAAAGGTTCCTGGCTCTAGCACTACCCACTTTGGGCATTTTTAAGATGGTGAAAGTTTTTGCTTTCACTCAGCTTGGGCATTGACAGCTGGGTGTGTGTGAGGGGGTGTACTATGGTTAATCCATACTGTCTTCCCACATGTAACACTAAAATCCTGTTAGAGGCAGCTCACGTACCCACAGCAACCTCAGAGACAGAAGTTTGGTAGAAGAAAAGCTGAGTTGTCAGAACCAGACAGTGAATACTAGTTCACTTCACTCCATAATTCTCTTACCTGAATAGATGAAGCAATGGCTGCTAACTATCTCAATCTTTCAAAACATTAGTTACTGCAGGGTTTCCCAAGGTGCCATTCTTATTCTTAATAGTGGTGATAGTAGAGCAGGCTGGTGCACTAGCAGAGAAGGCATCACAAGCGAGGTCCCACTCCCACCTAGGTGAGCTCCAACTGTAGGATTATTTGAAAGGATTATCCATCACAGGCAACTAAATTGAAAGAAAAACACAGAGTTAGTGAGTTATATTTATATCAGAGCTTTACAAAGATTGAGACCGTCACCAGACTACTACCACCATGACACTACAAAGGAATACCTGATAATATAGCAGAAAATAACAATAGTAACTTCTTCTGAGCAATGGGGAGCTAGTATTTAATTAAAGTAAAGTTACAAAATCCTAGAGTGAGGAAAAGTGGACTCAAAGTCTGGAGTGGACAAGGTTAAGCATTTACGCAACACCAGGCCTGAATGATGATGCTGACAAATGATGTTCTTCTATTTCTAAAATATGGATCACTTTTATGCGTGGGTGTGTAAATGGGGCCAGTGTTGGCTATTGCTCAGGTAATAGAAGTTCTTGCAGTGAGTTTGTGTCATTTTCATCACATCCACCCCATCAAGTGTCTGATCCGTTTACAGTGTAAATAAAGTCCGACCTCAATAAATCACACAGCTGGGGAAAGAGGGTTAGGGATTTGATGAATGGATGGGAATGGAGATTTGAGGAAGGGTGTAACAATGACATATACTACACAATGATAACATTCATCTGGGCTATAATGAGCAGCACATCATCAATCTGTTGTGGAAGGAAATGAAAGAATGAGTATGACATAGTTCAGTTAAATGCATTGCAAACAGTCCTACTGCCCCAGAGACCCAAGTTATTATTGTTATATATCTAAATGTTCTGTCATCTAGGTTTGAAAATGGCAAATAATGGAGGAGTAACGTGAACCCACACAGTTCAAAAAAATGATTTTTAAAAGAAAAATAATACTGTATTGCAAAATTGGGCAGTGCATCTGCATTCTTCTCTGAATTTCCGTCAATCTTGGGTGCCCGGCTGAAGCATTCCGGTAAGGTGAGCAGGAGTGTAATGGAGCTTTCGCCTTTTGTGCAGGAGAAGAGAAGGCCTGCAGGTTGGAAAACAGAAAGAATATCATAGAGTCAAGGAGAAGGGCAGAACAGAAAGTAAGCTTCATGAGAAGTGTACCAAGAAGACTCAGAGAGGCAGAGCAAGAGCATAGTCTGCTGCGATCATTCATTCTATGACTCATGTGTGATCGATTAACTGTGAAGTGAGAGCAAATTACAACCAATCCCAGACAAGTGGCTGTATGTACCGACTGAACAATCTCGCAACTGTCATCATAATATTTAGCCATGTAGTGTAGTTCCTATTTCCCTAATAGGCTCTGCGCATTGGAATAATATAACCTATATGGTTGACATAGGACTAAGGTCGGTATGTCCCTATCGATTATATTAAACTTAATTACCTGTGCCAGCTAGCTCAGAGGCCACTAGAAACTCCTTGAGAACAAGAAGGGAGTAGTTTCTGGCAACCGAATAACATGACAACTTTGTTTCCCTTTAGAAGCGGAACATGTCTCAGAATCGTGGATACAATAGATACCCGTTTCACTCATTCAATCGTGCCTGCTTAGTTTCTACAGAGTTACACAGAAAGGAAAGATGGGCGTTTCAATAAAAAGGGTTTTATTGAACAGTCTTGTTTCTCGTGTAAGAGATATGTGCTGTTATGATCACAAGACAGTATGCAAGATAAATAATGTACAGCGTAAGCAGTAGAAATAAATAATACTGCGCTAGCATTATCTTTTAGCATATATTCACGTACATAAATAACATGAGCTAAGAATGCGAGTACTCATACGATGCGTCTCTAAGCTAGTTCTACCCCAATGTACCTAACCTAGTCTAGGTGTAGGGAAAGGTAGAAGTAGGTGGAGTATTCTCTAGTATGGTAGACTAAGAGTATGTTAAGTCTAGCATGCCAAGTGTCCCTCTAGGATCTAGTCAGCTCCATACCTTGAGAATGAGAGAGGTGGGAATCTCCTGCCGGGTCTGGAACTCTAACACCCTGCGAGGGGAGTCAGAACACTGGAAGCTGGATTCGTCTGCGTGCAGGAATGACAGCGTCTTCTCAGTGCGTCAGGCCGGAATACGGGCTCCTCTGAAGTCGAGGTCTCCTCTAACTTGCTTGGGCAAGGGAAGGTATATTTATACCTGGTAGGTGTCATGGAATGTTAGCATTGACGTGAAGTCGGACAGAGGAAGACGTCAGGAATGAACCCTTAAGGTATAACAGTTCATACATAATAGATGAGTTCTTGGAGAAATCAATAGTCCTGTGCTAGGGGAACTCCCGAAGCTTAAGGGTCTGGTTTCTAAGAACTCGTTGTGACGTTAGGGTGGACGGTTGTTGGATACCATGCCTGTATTTGGAGTGCACGGTTAATGCCTAAATAAGGACAGGGATTCTATGCCTATATAAGGGCAAGGCAAATTGTGCCTATATAAGGACATGATTCAGGAAAACCTATATACGGACCCCTAAAGCGGAATACAACACCCACTCCATTTTCGATTGAACGATAATACTAAATGCTAAACATTTTAAATGCTAAACATAAAATTGAGTACCACATATTACTAAAAACATTTCTAAAAGCATTTTAAAAGAAGCTCAAAACTGTTGAAATGCCATAGGTACTGTACATTAAAGCATTGTTTTCATTCTAAGCATATAACGGAAGTAGAATGCAACGTGAATGAAACAGTAATATATACATATGATGAAATGGTCGATAAGTTCTTACAATCAAAGCCATTGCATATCATGGAAGTAAATGAAATGTTAGACAAGTAAGGTGACAATGTGTCCCTGGAAGTATTCAAAGAAGTCCGTTTTATAAGACTAGTTCTACTATAAGCAGATTGTTCATTTGCCATGTCATTTCAAAAATTTAAAAAAAGAAAAAAGTTCAATTCTGGGAAAAGTTCCAAGTTTGAAAAATATGAAGGCCAAATTTCATTGTTGCCCTGGTACACTGTGAGCCGAATCAAAGTCAGTGTATGGGTCTGGCGTAAACATTAGATCATCTATTTCCGTAGCCAAAATATCGTCCACCGAAGTTGGCGACATTTGGAACACCTCGTTCAGAAGGTTAATTGCACAGAGATGAGAAACATCGCCTTAAGCAGAAGATGCAATGTTCGCGTCCGTTGTTACCTGTGTGCCCGTTGATCAATCTCGTACCTCAGCAGCAGCCGGAAGCATCTGTGAGATCTCAATGAATGCCGCCATCAGGATTGGAAGCCTCTGGGGACAACACACAGCATGGGCCGTTATCGGGTCCAGCAGAGTATCGATATTAGTTGGCATGACTGATGGGAGTGTTAGACAGGCGTCTAGCATGTATTCTTCACCGCAAAACAGGCAGCGTAGAACAGGTAAGATGCAATCTTGCCAGATTGGTCTGAATGACAGGAACCACGTTGTATTAAGTTCCCTTAGACGAGGCATGCCCAAAAGCTGTACTATTCGCTCACGGCATTTCCGTTCAAGGAGGACTCTCTCCACATCGCTCGGAGTGATGTTGGCGAAGAGGCTTGCCATAGCGTAGTAGGAGGAATAGAAACAGAATTCCTGCAACAAGTGCTAGAATTAACGGCACACCACCAAACACCGAATGTGCGAAGATTGGGATAATTCCGAGGACAGCCTGGAAAGGTGCTAATAGTCCGGAACAGATGGTCTTAAATACATGTACAATTCCGCTTGTATCTGACATATTAAAGATACGTCCTATCATTTCTACGAAATGTATAGGGCAGTTTGTACTAATTAAAGCTTGTATCTCAGCCGAAGTCCTTCCAACTTGTAGATCATAGGTTTCTTTGGCCGAAGTCAAAGGCACTGACTCTTGTATAAGCATGGCTTTCATTCTGCTTAAAGTATCAAATCGTATAAAAGAGACATTCAACGAAGGCCACAAAGGCGACACCCTGACTGTGTCTATTGGGGCAAACAATACTTGCATACAGCAAGAGACCCTGGAGTTGACCGTTACTAGATATGGGATGCCTGGCAACATGCCACAGCAACTCTGATCATTCAACATGAGGTAACTCCCATTAGAAAGTTGTCCAAACGTTGGATTAATCACAGCAGCTGGTGTACCCTGCTGGTGGCAGGACAAGTTTGCCACAGAACCATTGCAAGCCCCATGTAAAGATATGTCCTGACAAATCAGTGAACCGCTTAGTGCACTTTCAGTGTGTACCGCTTAGAAACTCTTCACGATCCCCACTCCAACATCTATAGGTGTAAGGTAAATTCCAGGATGTCTTAATGTATTCTTTACCCAACCTTTCATATTTGCCTGCTTGCATCTGTCTAAGGCAATACTGAAACTGGAAAGTAGTCACAGGTAGACTAATTTTGCCATGAATAAGCCATTCTGTAGCTGCATTTTCTGCCACTGTGAATGGTAATTTTTCAAGTTTTTCAATGCTCAGTACTGTATACTTTGCTCCCCTTTGTGCCAGTTCAATCTGTTTATCAGTTATATTGTATTCTGCAAACAGAGCCGTCGTGTTGATAAAACGCCAAGGCACATAGCCCGCACGCAAAGATTGCAGCGTCCAGCTTAATAACATAATAGAACGTAACTGAGACTGGCCTTGCTGTAACATGGCTAAATCTTGTTCCAGTATGTCGATAGCAGAGGATACAATACTGTCCAATGAATAAATTCTGGAGGACAAAGTTGTTAACCCATTGTCAACCACAGAGAGAGTTTTCTCTAAGTTAATACGATCAAGTTCACGTATTCGTTCTGCGGCCTCCTTCTGTGACACCTTCCATGCTTCATTATAAGCAGAATAAATGCCGGCATATATGAAACGTTTTTGACGAGGTTTTCTTGGTCCAAGCAAGAATTCCCTAAGGTCTGCATCTTCTTTAAGTAAAGATAAGTGTTGTTTCACATCCTTAAGTGTAGATTTTTGCAGCCAATCGAGGCATAATTTTCCTACACTGTATGTTGTTACTACCCCTGGATGCTGTCTTTGGATGTATCGTGGGTCTGGCCTATGAATAGTAAACCCCTTTGTTTTATTCAGGAATCTCCCTTGACAGTTGTTTGAGTCTGTGGGCCAGATCAACCATTTTCTCCAATCAGGATTTGTTATGTTGAGTTGTAGTATTGTGTCAACTGTAACCGCTGCCTGTGTATTGTTATCACTTGCAGGTGTCGGTACAGAAGGTGCTTTCATGTCTTTAATCTTGACTAACCCAAGGCAAGATGTTTGTTGGACCGTGTCATTCAAAAACATTATTTGCTGAGGGACGATACAGGCTCTAAATAAAGCTTCTATCCCCTGCACTTGCCAATCTTTAGTACCCCAGACAGATTTTGTGTCTATTGTGTCTTTCCATAAGTCGAAACCCTGTCTAGACAGTTGGGCAATAAAAGCTGCAGAGTAAATCTGTTTTGTATTTGTTAACATGATTTTCAGTCCTGTTTTGTTTATATTTCTATAATAAAATGTTTCTGGATCAGATGTATTGTATTCTGAAAAATATGGAAACTTCTTAGCAAATGTTTTTGAACTACCTTTTGGTGGTGTAGGACAATGCTCCCATTGGTTAAACATAAACACATTTCTAGGTGTTGCAGATTTATGCAAAAAATTATGACCATAGTGGTTATAGCAATACAGCTGTTCATAGTCTGATGAACCCTCTAAATATTCATTATTACAAAATGCAGCAGATTTTTCTAGGTCAAACATCATATTATTTACAGTTTCAAAGTCCCAATCATCAGAAAAGGTACTGGATGAAACAAAATCACTTAGTGAGATCTTAAATAAATGTGGAATGTTCAAATGTTCCGTCGGGCCAAAAATATCAAAATCTGTTTTGTCCCACACTATACCATCCTGTATAGGAACGGCTGTGATGTTCACTGCAGACAAGTCTCTTGTTTCACGATGGGATGATTTGTGAGGTTTCAAAAGTAAGTTCACTTCTTTTCTTTCAATGTCCAAATGGATGTATCTCCCATTTATAAGCACGCTCATAGTCATAACCAAAGCTAGCCACATCAGGAAGAAAAATATTCCAGAAATAACCCAAAGTTCAATCCATGGTGAAACTAGATAAGCCTTTTTCAAAAAATGCAAAAATTCTTGTAATTGCTGTTTAAAAGTTTTTGATGCTGGCGACGTCTTGGGCTCACTTGGATCCTCAGAAAACGTATCAAAGTTAATGAAGTAGCCAGAAGCAGTTTTGTCAATTGTTGGAATTGCATCAGGATTTGTAGAAATCGCTGGAACCAGTTGATCACTTGTTACATTGGTGTAGACAGGTGTATTTGGACGAACTGTTACTTGTGTTTCAAGAGGGATGAGTTCCATAGCATTGTTGCTCAGTCCTTCATCTGTTACTGCTGAATTCTCGATGGTTATCAGTCTTTCAGTCTGAACCTCTTGGATAGTAGCGAGAGGAGTGTGTCTGCTACTAGGTCGGAGTCCACGAGGCCTACTATTTAGTATTGGCCACATACTGTGGTTTGATGAGGTCGATGGACACAAATCTTTTCTCCTTTTTTCCAGCAAGGGGCGGCAGTAGTACTGTTCTTTTTCCGTGTATGGCTAGGACAGGTACTGGTTGTCTGTAAGAAGGTCCAAATTCCTTCTTGTCCGCAATCTTCTCTCTGACTAGATCCCCAACTTTTGGAATCCAGACAGGCCTTGCTGGGACCGCCGGTTTTTCCCCAGTGGTGGTTGGCTGTAGGAACACATTGCTTTGTTTCGATCTTAGTTCATTTAGCTCCTGTAAAACAGCCAAACGATCTTTGATATCAAAGGCTTTATTTTCCACCACTGTGCCTCTACATTCCAGATCGGGCACCCACATTCTTGTCCCAAATAGGACCTCATATGGAGTGACCCCCCCTAGAGAACTTCTTGGCAAATTGTTTAATGAGCGTTGGACCCCATAAAGATGTTTGACCCACCCATCACCCGAACCTAATACCCTAGCTGTTATAGACTGCTTTATGTCCCGGTTTTTCCTTTCCACAACAGAATTTCCCTCAGGATGAAACGGAGAGGAGTACCGCAATGCAACGCCCAGACTGGCCATGGCGTCTTTGTAAGCCCGAGAGGTAAACGCAGGGCCCTGGTCAGAATGTAGCGTGCCTATTGCGTATGTGCCGATAAAGACTCGCAAATCTTTTATAACAGTTTGAGCGTCAGCCGAGCACTGAGGCCATATCCAAAGGAACCTTGACTTAGTATTTGTGGTATTGCACTTGTCCATGAGGATGCCTGTGCATAGATAGTCTAATGCTGTCTAACAATGGTGTCTGTACTGGGCAGCTACATTCGTAGCATGGTGTCTGGTGGCTTTCTCGCTGTAATTTACAGTCTATGCAATTATTGATGAATATGTGTATTTCTGTATTCATCCCAGGCCACCAGTACATCTCTTTTAATGTCAATATTGTTTTAGAGATCCCTTGATGTGACAGACCCTCCCCCAAATGTGTTTCATAAATCAAAGCAGCTCTACGTTCCATGTTTGGAATTACCCTATCCCCCACTCCAGGGATTCGAGCAAAAGGAACGTTGTGCGCATCAATTACATAAGAGTACTTGAGTGGAAACTTTTTTGGTAACGCTGCACCCCTGCCTTTGCTCGTAGCATTGACAGCCAACATTATCTCACTGTCTATTTTCGTTTTTGAACGAGTGATCGCAGCTATGGAAGCCGTCTGAACAGCCCCCTTTGCGGCTTCGTCAGCCAATGAATTCCCTGCAACGTGAACGCCATCACGTTGATGACTCAGTGTATGGATCACGTGAGCCTTTGGTAGTTCGCTTTTTAACTGATCTACTTGTTCCCAAAGCGTTTTATGCTTTATTGTGCCACCTTTTGCATCTTTGAACCCGTTTTCAAGCCAAGTTTGTATATATTCATTATACGACTGCACACATTAGAAAAGAATCGCACACTATTAGTGTGGGGAATTCTCGATCTGTACTTTCAAGTGCCAGTTTGAATGCTTGTAGTTCAGCTCGCTGAGCTGTGCAATCTCCTAGAGATTGGGTTTTTGTGACCATAGGTCTGAAGATACCATCGCGCATGCGACCTTTAACGATTGCGCACGCTGCACTGTAAGCTTGCTTACTCCCTGTTGCGGGTTTTGCGGATCCATCAGTGTAAATTATGAATTCGTACTGATCGAGAGGCAGAATCTCAGTGGGCAGAGGACATTCATGTTCATATTGCAGGAATGCTTGTGTTTTTAAATCAGGATCAAAAACATATTCAACATCTGTTGCAGCAAGAGAATTAACCCATTGTATCCATCTCGGATGTAATGCTTTAGCATTTGGAATGCTTGCTTTAGTTACCGCCTCTAAGGCCGGAACAGGGGTTACGACAATAATGCGTTTCCCTTGGGCTAGAGCTCTTTCTTTTGCTACAGCGGTTTGAACTGCTGTCAGAATTTTTCCTGTTGAAGTGAAGCGCATTTCTGCTTGTGTATACAAGTGTGATTTGTATGCAATTGGTACTTTTTCACCCTCATTAAATGTTAAGTAGGTGAATCCGCATTGACCCGAAATTATTCGGATCACTAAATTGCGTTGACTTACGCGTGTTTGTAAGTGATTTGTTGCTAACATGTTAGCTTGGAGTGAACGCAAGATTTCTGTGTGTTCTTGTGTCCAATTTTTGATTGAAAATCAGGTTTGATTAGTGCGTAGAGAGGTTTAACCCTTTCTGCGTAATTAAGAATGTAAGTTCTTCCAAAATTTAGGAAACCCAGGATGGATTGTAAATTTTTCAGCGTTTTAGGAGGTTGGAGCAGCGCACACCTTTCTAAAAAGTTGGCTGCCTAGCTCTTGCCTTCACTTGAAAGCTCATATCCTAGAAACAGGACATTGAGATGGGCAATTCTGGACTTTTTGAAGTTGAATTTGTAACCCTCAGAGGCGAAGCCCAGTATAATGGTGCTCACCCTGTTCAAGTGTTTGTCCAGGTCATCATCTGTCAGATAGATGTCATCGACATATGACAATGCCTCATTATCATAAATTTGTAGTAACTCCGTTACTCTCACTGAGAATAACCCCGGGCTGTTCTTGAACCCTTGTGGGAGTCGACAAAATTGACGCTGGGTCCCCATTATTGAGAAAGCTGTTAAGTACCTGCTTCCAGGTGCTATGTTTTGACAAAAGAAACCATTTGAGATGTCCAATGTGGTTTTATATTTTTTACGCACAATGTTATTCATTAATGCTGTACTATGTGCATTTTGCACTGCAAATGTTTTTGAACAAGTGTTTAAGTGTCTGTAATCCAGAACTAGACGATAGGTATTGTCTGGTTTGGAGACAGGAAACAAAGGATTGTTCATTGAAGAGGTGCATGTTTCAATCACCCCCTGGTATTCAAGTTGATCTAAGATCTCCCTGACCTGTTTTTTAGCTTCTTGCTTTATTGGGTACTGACTTTGTGCAGTAGGTTCATTTTTCAGATGTATTTTATGGTGAGGTGAATCCTCATCCCATCCTACATGATTTTTGTATAATGCTGGGGCCTGGGCAACTGCCCATTTCCTGGCATAAGTATATTTTAGGTGAATTGGAATATGGTTAGAGAAGGCAGGCATAATAATGTCCTCGCCATGTGGGCACTCCCTGACAAATTGTGGTGGCCAGTCTTTTTCTGCTAGAAGTATGTCATAGCCCCTTGAAAGTTTTTCCCAAAAAAGTGCTTTCACCTGTCTAGGTATGTCTCCCTCCATCCGGAGTGTTATTTCATATAACTTTTGTGGAGTACTAACCCTGGTGTCTACAGTCTCAACTGTAATGTACTCATTCAAGTCCACTATCTCCAGAAGTTCCTTCAGGTTCTGGCGAGCTATTGTGACTTCTGCTGCACTGTCCAGCATTGTCTGAGCCCATTCTCTGTTCTTGAGTTGTGTTCTCAGTATCCTCGGCATGTCTGACCTTCAGACCTGCTACCTTCTTCTTTGAGAATTGAGGTTTTGATTTACTTTTCGGAACGTGTTTGTCGTCTTTCGATTTCACGCGTTCTTCTCTATGTTCTGACCGTCCTCTTCTTTCCGATGTCTGTGACGAGAGCTGAAAGGTACGAGAGGAACGTGTATCAGTATCTTGATACCTGTCAGGTTTTTTCAAATTATCCCTTTTCCTGAGGTTATACCTCCTTTCAGAGGGCTCCTTTTGAGACCTACCTCGGGATTGAGAACGTTTCTCTGAATTATTTTTTATTAGTTTCCCACTTCTTTTTAGAAGAAATAGGAGTTTGTTTAATAGAGTCCTTCTCAGGACTTTCAGATAGTTTTGGCTTCGATGGTCTTCCACCCAAACTATCTCTGCCTAATTCTGCATAAGATTGTTCTATTATTCTGGGTAGTTCTGTTTGATGTTCTATAACATCGAATTCCCTTAATCGTTGGCGGATCGCCACTGCTGCTGCCTCCCCTTTAATATTAGATAATATTATTGTTGAGACCTGCTCGAAATTTTTCAGTAATTTCATACCTAAATTTAGAGCAGGCTCTGCCCCGTATTCGTTTTGAATTTGTTTCAGGACATCAGGTATTACTGCAATTGACGGAATACCATGTGTTTTAGTATAGATGGCAGCAAAGACTGAGCCCCAAGTGGTGCAGTCTTCCAGTTGTGGTGTGATCCCCATCGGTAAACAGATTGTTAGGATTCTGTGTTTCTCATACGGGCTAGTATTTGGAAATACTGCTTCGATTTGAGTAATTGTTTGAGCTATCCAGAATGGAATTTGCTCACATTTTGTGGGCATTTTTCCCATGACTGCGTATAGAGTCTGTGGTGTACTTTTTAGTGCATTCCCCGGTTGAGGAGTTTGATTTGGAAGTGTCAATGGTGGTTGGACTGTGAAAGTCCGCATGACATATTGGACTAGTTGTCTGTAGATTTTTATTAACTCTTGTAGTTGAGTAAGTAGTTCCTCATCTGACATTGTATCGAGGTCAGGATGAGGAGTGTAGCCGGCTAGAATCGGCCATGTTGCTCCTGGTCTACCTAGTGGACCGAGCCTGGTAATGTTTCTGTGATGTTTTAGGGCGCCTTTAAACCAGAGCTGATGCTCCTGGTATGTTAGTGGAATTTCAATATCCTCGAAAGGAATATATTCCTCTGGTGGATCATCTTCTTTATAGAAGTGAAACAGTCTTGTTACTGAATTTGATTCAGGAAATATTACCCATGAATAGAATACCTCTGTCTGAAAGGATTCGTGTGCCTCTATCACGAAAACTGCTCTACCTCCTCTTGGTGGTAGGCCGTGTTTTATGAGTTTTAGAGTGATGGCTCTTCTTAAGTTTGGATTGATGTCTATGACACCCTCCTCGGTTTCAATAAAACCTGTGATGTTATAAGCTGTTAAAGCTGGGTGACCCGCAACGTCACCGTTGTCGGAGTCAGGCATTTTGTTTTTTGAAAAATGTAGAACACGTTTCAAGGAAACAAAAAGATAAGGTGCACAATATTTTGGAACACTGTATCCTTCAACGTTGAACAAACCAAACAACTAATATATAGGGTGCTTCCCTATTTAGTTATGGCGGATATTTAGCCCTACCCACTCCGGACGTCTTAAGGAGTATGTGAGTAGGGGTCTCTGAGAAAAGCACGAATGAGTTACTCAGTATCTTGCGTTAAATTACTGCCTTACCAAACGTTGGGCGCCATGTAGTGTAGTTCCTATTTCCCTAATAGGCTCTGCGCATTGGAATAATATAACCTATAGGTTTGACATAGGACTAAGGTTGGTATGTCCCTATTGATTATAATAAACTTAATTACCTTTGCCAGCTAGCTCAGAGGCCACTAGAAACTCCTTGAAAACAAGAAGGGAGTAGTTTCTGGCAACCGAAAAACATGACAACTTTGTTTCCCTTTAGAAGCGGAACATATCTCAGAATCGTGGAAACAATAGATAACAGTTTCACTCATTCAATCGTGCCTGCTTAGTTTCTACAGAGTTACACAGAAAGGAAAGACGGGCGTTTCAATAAAAAGGGTTTTATTGAACAGTCTTGTTTCTCGTGTAAAAGATATGTGCTGTTATGATCACAAGACAGTATGCAAGATAAATAATGTACAGCGTAAGCAGTAGAAATAAATAATACTGCGCTAGCATTATCTTTGAGCATATATTCACGTACATAAATAACATGAGCTAAGAATGCGAGTACTCATACAATGCGTCTCTAAGCTAGTTCTACCCCAATGTACCTAACCTAGTCTAGGTGTAGGGAAAGGTAGAAGTAGGTGGAGTATTCTCTAGTATGGTAGACTAAGAGTATGTTAAGTCTAGTATGCCAAGAGTCCCTCTAGGATCTAGTCAGCTCCATACCTTGAGAATGAGAGAGGTGGGAATCTCCTGCCGGGTCTGGAACTCTAACACTCTGCGAGGGGAGTCAGAACACTGGAAGCTGGATTCGTCTGCGTGCAGGAATGACAGCGTCTTCTCAGTGCGTCAGGCCGGGATACGTGCTCCTCTGAAGTCGAGGTCTCCTCTAACTTGCTTGGGCAAGGGAAGGTATATTTATACCTGGTAGGTGTCGTGGAATGTTAGCATTGACGTGAAGTCGGACAGAGGAAGACGTCAGGAATGAACCCTTAAGGTATAACAGTTCATACATAATAGATGAGTTCTTGGAGAAATCAATAGTCCTGTGCAAGGGGAACTCCTGAAGCTTAAGGGTCTGGTTTCTAAGAACTCGTTGTGACGTTAGGGTGGACGGATGTTGGTGACCATGCCTGTATTTGGAGTGCACGGTTAATGCCTAAATAAGGACAGGGATTCTATGCCTATATAAGGCAAGGCGAATTGTGCCTATATAAGGGCATGATTCAGGAAAACCTATATACGGACCCCTAAAGCGGAATACAACAGCCAAGCATTTGCATAATGTGATGATGTGACATCACATGCTTGTCTCCAGTTACTTACAACAAGAGGCCCCCTACCCAACCTGACCTCTAATAGAGGAGTTTCAAATTTTAGCCAGCACACACACTCAGCAGCATTGCATTTCCCAAATTAACGCAACTTTCACCAGTCCACAGAGCTGAGTAAGCCTCTTAGAGTCATCATCATCTTGGTTTCCCTGAAGTTGATAGCTTCCTTCTTCTGTCTGTTGTTGAGGTAGTACTGCCCTGAGTCCTTCCATTATAATCCTGACTCCAAGTAATGAATCTGTCCAACTCCGTTCCGACTCCTGACTTAAATGAGAGAGATCAACTTGTAGTGTGCTGCTATTTTTTTTTTTAATAAACTTTTTATTTTATTTTTAAACAACAACAGGTTACCGGCACATACAGTACAAATTCACAATAGAAAATCCCCCCTCCAATACATACAGTGTGCTGCTATTTTGATGAACAAGAAGAGAAACATTGAGTAATTGTTTTGTATAGATTAGTGTTTGTTAACTAAACGGACTGGTCTGGTCTTTGAAGATTAATTTTGAAAACCCAGCAAGCAAATATTACTTAGTGTGAAAGGGGAAGGGCCAATTGCCTTCAGGAAAAACGTTCACCCATCAGACCACAGACATTGGAAATCATCCCAATCAAGCTTGAAAATTATGGTTGAACACCCTCCCTCACTGTCTGCCACCACATGAAGCATCAGTCACAATCACTCATATATCACTCATTGGTGCAATATATATTTACATGTTCTAATCCAAGCACGTTGGTACACAATTGTCGATCCTCTTTGATGCACACAACACACATTGGAATTGATGCACGCAACACACATTGGTATTGTGAATCAAATGTTCTAGGGCAGTCATACTAGGGGATGAAAAAGAGATATGCACGGGAAAGAGCAAGCAACTGTCTCTCCATTATCCTTCAAGGGAATGGGGGGGGCTTCTTCACTGCACTCTGGTCCAACTCCAATCCGGCCATACATGTGCCTAAAATGGTGGGCTGCATAAGTCAGTCAGACGCAAACAAACAAAATAATATAATGTTCCCCTAGCTATATCCATTTTTCTTTTGGTAATCTCAGGTGGTTCGCCCAGAAGTTGGTCAGCTGACAAACTCTGATCTGAGTCTGCCAATCACTCTCATCCTCCTCCTTTGGTGTTTCAGGAATAGTGTTATTCAGTGGTATAAAATGTTAGTTAATTTTGATCATGGTCAATCTCTCCACATTTTGAGGTGAGAGACTGGTCCTTCTCACTGTGACGACTGTGCCGGCTGCACTGAACACACGCTCAGCAGACACACTGGGAACCGCACAGGCTAGACACTCTATTGCCAGCCTGCTGAGCTGTGACCATTGGTTCATCTTTACATACCAATGGGTTTTTATCCACATGCACCTTTTTTGGGTCATCCAAATACTCATTGAACATCCTCTCAATGGTCACTGGTGCTGCCACTTGCTCAAACTGTTTTGCCTTCACCTATGCACTGGACTTGAGCCCTGCCATTTGATACCAAGTCATTGCAGAGGTTGTGAACGATTCTTGTGTTCCTGTTGTTGCAGCCGGTGTTCTTGTTGCTGGTGTTGGCTGCTATGAGACAACAGGACTGTCCTATCTGGAAGTTGAAGGTGGCACCCCAGAACTTCTTACCATGAGTGAGACTATAGGTTCCAGCCGTTCTTCTTGCAGGACTCTGGCTCACTCAACAATCCACTTCTTGTATTCTGAAACAACCCCTTCTGAAATAGGAATGAAAGTGGCCAGTATTTTTTTGTAATGTGGATCCAGTATTGTGGCACAGATGTACTCTTTGATAGACACGAAGTCTCTTTGCAGCCTTGAATTCTCAGTCAAGCGAAGGATTAAGCTCTGAACCAAGGTATACACATCTTTGTATTCATTGCCCACAGCTGTGAACCTGTCAGATACGTTTTTAACTGCTCCTTTAGCAGATACAACAACAGGATAGCTTGGCCCATCATACTGTCCTACCTCCTGACTTCCCTTGTGAAAACCTCAAAAGGAAGTAGCGTCTCTGTCAGGCATTTGACTAGTTTCCATTTGTCCATCCCAATGGCCATGCTTTTAGTTATGTCCCTTCCTCTTTGAATGACATACTCAATGATCAGTTTGTACTGCTCAAACAGACGTTGTAACATATAATAGTTTGAGTTCCAATGTGTTGGCACGTCCTCTATGAGAGCTTTAACTAGTACTCTATTAGTAAGCCTGGTAAGAGCTCATGGAGTTTCACTCCATGGAATTCCATGCAGTTGCCAAAAATCTCTGCCAAATTCCGCAGAGTTCCGTGAGCGGGCGAGTATTGCTCAGTCACTCCAAAATAAAGCCCCCTTGGCTGCTGAGGGTCGTTGAGGGGCAAGAACCCCTATTGTTGCCACAAGTAAGTCCTCCATGCTGAGGCATCATCAGATGCCCTGCCCCCTTTCTCAACCACTCTGCAAAGGGGCCTCCTGGCACACTATTGGTTGTGGGATGAAGTCCCCTTGGCTGCTGAGGGTCTTTGGGCCAGGAACCCCTATTGTTACAACAAGTAAGTCCACCACAGCCAGACTGCTGAGGTATTGTTGGAGGCTCTGCCCTCTTTCTCAACCACTCTGCAAAGGGGCCTTCTGGCACACTACTGTCAACCACAGCCAGATTGCTTGGATGTTGTTGGAGGCCCCACCCTCCTTGCTTAACCACTCTGCAAAGTGGCCTCCCAGCTGAGTGCCTGTTAAGTCTCGCCACGCTCCTTGCATGTGCTAAATGACGTAACAAGCATGCTGACGGTAAACAAAATTCCTCTCCATTGTGGAGTGCGGTTATTATCGGTAACTCCAAGTTCTCTGTGGAAAGCGGAGTTTCCGATTTCCACAAACTTCATGAGCAGAGTGGAATTTTATATCCAGGCCTAAGCTATTTATTAGCACAGTGAATGACCCTCACCTGCTTCCAGGATTTAAAAGAATGGCTGAAATAAGTGCAGATTTTTCTGCAGATGGTCAGTAAGTTGCTGACTAGGCCTTCTTTTTTGAGAAACTCCTGCACAATGATGTTGATGCAATGCGCCAAACTCAGTACCCTGAAATAGCCGCCATCTGCGATGGCCTTAACTATATTACTGCATTTGTCCGTGGCAACATACCCAATTCGGATACCTCTGGGTCGCAGCCATTCAAAGGCCTACCTGATAAAGTCATCCAAGATGTTGGCAGCTGTATCTGATTTCTCCATCGAGAACATGGCTACTGTTGCATGATGCCGAACACCCTTAAAAGTTTCTTCAGTGCTGAGACCTGTAGATAGCTGTTGCCTAACCCCACAAAACAGATCAAGTGTGCAGTGATACACATGTAATTCAGTGGCTTGACAACTGGTCCACATGTCTGTTGCCAGGTGAATAGTCTGAACAACACTCTGCTGCAAAGCTTTTCCAACCAATTCCAGCACATCGTGATGGAGTGCCTGAACAGCCACTCTGGCAAAGTAGGTCCTGCTGGGAACCATCCATTTCAGGCAGATGGCCACCATAAACTCTAAAAAACCCACTCCTTCCACAAAAGAAAAAGGGAGGAGGTCCAGCACTAGCATTTTAGCCAACTTCCCATTGTACAAAGGTGCCATTGGGTGGTTGCATTCGTAGGGCCCCTCCTGCCTAAATATGCTCGTAATAGTAGGCTGGACTCTTTTTTGTTGGTGGTGCTTCTGATTCAGGCAACTTCTGAAGAGGACGTGGTAGGCTAAATGTGCTCCTTGGTGCAGTCACTGCATGCTGTTTCTGTGTTGTCTTCCTTTGACACTTGTGCCATTGCGAGGTTGCTAAGGTGGGTGATACTGGCACACTGCTGGGGACAGAGCTGCTGTGCATAAAGATGTCACCCTGTTCTTCCTTATCACCACATACACCTTCCACTCTGATCAGAGGCTCTGGAACTTTCACCCCTCGCACATCACCTTCATCAGCACCACATGCAGAAAGTTAATTAAGATGCGCTTACCAGCTTGAGTGTGTGTGGCCTCCAGTACCATTTTGTGATACACACATACCTCGACGAACACTAGCATTGCAAATGGAGCATATTGCAATGCTGGTCTCCTGCTTGATAACCTTAAAGAAATCCCAAATTGGGGGAAGAACCTTTTTCAGTGTGTCACTAGTGTCACTGTGAATGCCCGAAGAACTGGGGTTAGGCAGGCGTGTTGACGATTGATTCTCTGCAGTGCGTACTTCTGCAGAGCTAGTGGTGAATGCAGTTCTCACGGATGGCATTACAAATATGGAAGCTGGCCCAGGCAGTGGTGGTGGTGCTGCATCCCTTGGAGCAAGTTAAAAATTAAAGGTAATGTCGATCTCCTCTGTAACAGCTTCCACAATGACTGGCTTGTCGTCATCCTCACCCCCTTTCATAATTGTAAGGCTTTCTGGAACTTTCCTTTTCTTGAGCCTCTCCTGGCGTGTCTCAGACTCAGTCGGGTTCCAGTCCGTGTTCAGATCATCAGAAGGGAGGCTTGGAGAAGATGACGGAGTACCCTTCCTTTTCCTTGATGGAGATTTGGAAGCCAATAGTTGTAAAAGAGGAGGATCTTGCACCGCAGGAAGCTCAACCTCCTGTTCTACTCCTACTTCAGTAAGATCTATTTCTGGCTGTTGTCCACTTTCCTGCAATGATTGGGTTCTACTGTGTGAAAGAAACCAATTCAATTCAAGGTCACTGCTCATCAGTATTGACATGATTGGAGTGGCTGCCTTGCTGAGAGACATGGGCTTTGACTTAGGTACGTTGATGTGGGTGTGCTGCTCCCAGCTTGCTCCCCATGGGCCAGTGTGGCAGGCAAATGTTTGCCAAAAAAGGTTCTGGCCGGCACACCAGTGGCAGAAATCTGTTTCTTCTCCTCTCCATTGGCTGCTTTCTTGGCAGCACCTTCCTTTGGGGCCATCTATAAAATACTGATGAAAGACGCAGATGCAACGAAGAGCCCCCTCACGTCAGTAACTGCAGAATCTCACTAAGAGACTGAGTGAGTCTCGCCAGTTCCGGCGACAACTTGACAATCGCAGGGGATAGGGTTTACTCTCCGGGAACTTGCAAGTAGCTCTACGAGGCGAATCGACCCAGGAACAGGAGACGCGGGGCTCGCCACCGGACTGCCTGATCCCAAAATGGCATCCTCCAACACCCATTAAGCACTCAACAACCGAACAATTCACTGCAACTACATTCCTTGCCCCCATCAGCCACATCGTCTGTCCGAATTCCAAACAAAACCGGCCACATATCAGCTTGGGCGGCAACCTGCAACCAGAAAGGAGAAAATCACGGTGGACCCAGGAACGGGAGATGCGGGGCATGCCACCGTGCTGCCTGACCCCAAAATGGCGTCCTCCTACACCCATTAAACACTCATCAACCGAAAAAGTTATCCTTATCAACAACGGACGAATATCACTGTGGGATGCAACTTGAAACCGAAAGGCGAAAATCATGGCCGAAACGAATGGCCACCTCGCGGTACTAACAGCCCTCTCCCCCACTCCCGGCAACACCCTGAATTCAACTCTGGTGAGTACCCGAGAAGGAACTAAGATTGGGCCTACCCACCGGTTCCGTGGCACGGAAACCTTTTATCTACAATGACGCTTCGATCCAGGAATTGAAAGAAGCAGGTCATGTGACCCCGCTGCCTGACCCTAAAATGGAGGCGTGCAACATACAATAATCCATTCTTGAATCCGATAAATACACTCCTCACCAATTTCACTACTTCCAATGCCAAACTCGTCTCTCTGAACCTACCAACTAGCAAGCATTGACGCGCTGGCCGCAAAATCTGGGAGGCGCAGCACTCTTCATCGCCTTACACTCACGTGATGCCTGGCCCCAGGATGGCGACTTCCGCCCTCCCCTAACCTCCAGCTACCGGTCCAAGCACTGGACTCTCTCCACAGAAACACAACAACCAATGCCTAAACAAATCACCCAAGCTCCCTTGATCAACCCTACAGCCCTGTCACACTAAACGGCAGAAGGCGCGGCGGCCTGAATCCCAACCGCCGCTACCTGTCTTTAACGTGATGCCTGGCTCCAAGATGGCGGCTTTTGTCCGCCCAATACCCCTACTTATCGGATAATCACCGGTCTCTCGCCAATTGAACCGCAACATAACAATCTACCAAATAACTTCCCCACACTCCCCAAAACAACCCTACTGTCGCGCGAGCCTCAGCAACAAAAGGCACGGACGTTGTAATCTGGATACCGGTGCCTGACATTAACTCGATGCCTGTCCCCAAGTTGGCGATTTCTGTCTATCCATATCTTCTGTCTATCGGATAAAGAACCGGTCTATAGACAGAATGTCTAATAACCCAAGCACCAAGCGACATCCCCCAGTCTCCCTATTTAAACCCCCACAGACGAGCTAGCCCCAGCTTCAGTAGGCACAGCCGACATGAACCCGATGCTGGTCCCTTAGACGGCGACCTTTGGACTCCAACAATCACCGTCCCACCCGCTGAAACACCAGACAGGCGAAACTGACTCTCCACACCCCCAGAACAATCCTCCACTAGCACCTTGACCCGAGGGAAGGCGGAGACGTAGTACCTGAAAACCCAACGCCCTCCCCAAGATGGCAGCCTCAGCCGCAAAACAACCCGATCAGAAAATGATTCTATCCAACCGTCCCTAAACCACAGACGAGTAATAACAATCCTGACACCCCCCTTTACCCCCCGCCTCCATCTTCCGCAACCAGCAGAAACCTCAGAAGGACCCCCATACAGCTAGACCTAACCCACCAAAATAAGATCAAGCCCCAACACCCCGTCTTAACCACCTCCCCCCTCCTATACCTTCAGTCTGGGAAGTCCGCTGAGGGTCAACACTTTTACCTAACCTGAATCCAGTTAACTCAGGCCGTAGACACTAATTGCTGTACTCACACTGCCAGCAAGAAAAAGTTAGGCTCGGCAAAAGCCTAACAGTCTGAGCAGAGTTCTGAGGAGCCACCCTCCCCTCAAACTTAGACAAATATGTTATCCGCCACTTCAACCTCCCCTAACCCCGCTACACATAACTGCCTGAAACCACATGGCCCGAACTCCTTCTCCATCATTTTCCCCCCAACCTATCTCCAAAAGCAAAAAAAAACTTAAAACACAGACTAATTAGACAACACCCAGAAACACTATTCGCGGACATTTACCACTGCTCCTCTAAAGGCCAGCTGAAAATGGATCTCATTTTCCATACGTTAAGACCGGAAAATTGGAAGACCATTCTCAGATCACATCTCCCCATAACCAAAACAACCAACACCCCCTACAGCTGTAAACTGACGACCGCAATCCCCAACCCCCCATGGGTAGTGGCAACACGTCTGTGACCATATACTCCAACGGCACAGTCCTGATCCAAGCCAACAATGACAACCTACTTGCACTTGACTCACTCTTCCCCTCGCTACGCAACACCCCCTTTCACACACGTCACCCCAGCCTGAACAACTCCCTACCCCATGACAGACTGACCCGCTGGACGCTATCACAATCCAATCCCACACCCAATACATACAACGCCAACCTCACCACCCTAGACCGTAACCTCCCCTCCATCCTCCCCACACCGATCGCGCGCTCTACATACCCCCTTTCCAACACAAACCGGAGGTACGTCACAAGTGAGGCTCTCCAATCCCCTGCTGACCGACACCTACCCCCCACTCCTCATACTGCCCCCCTCAACAAACAACCAGCGCTTCCAACACGCAATCAACGACACCTAGCTCCCTCTCGCTACCCACACGCTGGAATCACGACGTGAATCCTCTCACCCACGCCCATGGCTACCTATAGAGACAACATTGGCACGACCACCAAAAGCCACTATATCAAGGACAAGCTCTTGCCTTCTCAAGATGAACCCCCCAGAACACCCCCACCTCCCCCCCCCACTGGGGAGACAACGCTGCGTCTCGCTCTGCTGGAAAGCCAGCTAAAAACGGTAATACTAGGCCTCAAGGAAATCCTAATGATCCTCTCCTCACCCCGAGGGCCTAACCAACGCCCTCGCCCGACTCCCACTATTACCAGCACTAAACGTCAAAGGCCTCCCAAAGCTCTATGGCCCTGTTGGAACACAACCCCACTCCTGAACCCGACACAGAGACCCAAAAGAACAAGAGCTGCAATGTCCACGAGCGAAGCGTTGGACCTGCCTCCTCGTATGACACTTCCTCTACCGTCACCCCAAAGTCACAGATCCAGGTCATCACTGGATTCAGAAGAGATCGCTCCCCACCCAGATCTTCAAGACCCCCAGCCTGCCTCACGAATATTTCCAGGGACCCCCTAACGAAGAAACTCAAAAACTGAGGGACCGCCACCAACTGCATGCTCATTAACTTCAGATCAGCCATCAAACATGCCACAGAGCTGGCTGAAACCATCCTTACCCACGACATAGACATCATGTTAATCACCGAAACATGGCTAAATGAGTTCTCCTCCCCAATCATGGACATGCTTGTGCCCCCAGGCTTTGCAATCATCAACAAAGACAGAAATAAAAACGTGGGGGGGGGGTATAGCAATCATACACAAGAACACCATCTCCGTGATGGAAACTGAAGTCTTCAAGTACAACACTTTTGAATGTCTAACCGCCAACATCAAGTTGAGTGACAACAGAACACTATTCTGCCATCTCCTCTACCATCCGCCAGGCAACACCACCTCATTCGGCGAACACCTGTCCGACCTGATAACTCACTGCGCACTCCGGGACTCCAGCAATCTAATTCTAGGTGACCTCAACCTGCACTGGAATGAGGAAAACAACTTGCTGATCTAATCCCTGAACAAACTCCTACACAACAACAACTTTACCCAACATTGCTCAGAGGAAACCCATAACAAAGGATCAATCCTGGATGCCATCATTGCCCAACCCGACACAGTCACGATCGACCGCACCCTGCCCGTTGACTGGTCCGACCACCACATCATCCTATTCCACATCAACCAAACAATCCTATGCCACCCCCCTAAGCAGGAACCCCTCACTGGGCAAGAAATCTAACTCAGATTCTGCTCGACGACCTGGAGGAAAGGATAAGCTCTCTCCTCCCTATCTCTTCAGATGATCTCTCCACAACAGAACTCACCTCTCACTACAACATCACTATGACCTCCATTCTGGACCAAATAGCCCCCTTAAAACAAAAAAGAGTCAGGAACACTCCCTCTAGATCCTGGTTCAACACAGACATAAACGCCGAAAGAAGACAACTTAGAGCTACAGAAAGACTCTGGTGGAACAATCTGTCCACAATCCTCCTCGACCAACTCAAATCAGTACGCAGGAAGTACAAAAACCACATCAAGTGCGAAAAAAACTCCTTCTTTTGCAATGCTCTTGAAAACGCAAAAAACAGGCCCAAAGAACTCTTCACCCTCATCAGGCAACAAACTTCCAAGCCACCTTCATCCTCAACACAGGCTTCTAAAGTCTTGTGTGCGAACTTCGCAAATTTCTTCAACGATAAAATCACCAAGATTGAGCTCTCCCTGGATGTTAACGGCAGCCCCCCCTACAGGAGCTCGGCTCCAGGGTCAGAAGATACCACACCCATTCACCGCCCTAACCACTGGAAATCCTTCAACCCCATCTCCGAAACAGAGATAGTCAAACTGATCTCCACCTCAAAACCCGCATCACACGCCCTGGATCCTATTCCTGCCCAACTGGCCAAAAAGCTCAAACTCTCCCTAGCACTGCTCTGGACCAAGATCATAAACAGCTCCTTGAGAACCGGAGTCATACCTGACTGCCTCAAAGTTGGCCAAGTCACGCCATTACTGAAAAAACCGGGCTTGGACACCAATGATTTGAACAACTACAGACCCGTCTCCAATCTCCCGCTCCTTGCTAAAACCCTGGAAAGGTGCGTTCTCCTTCAACTGACTCAACAGACACATGGACAGCATCAACCTTCTGGACCCCCACCAATCGGGCTTCAGAAAAGGTTGCAGCACAGAGACAGCGATCCTTAATGTCATCGATGATATACACAAGTCTCTTGATACAGACCAATGCTGCCTACTCATACTCCTGGACCTATCGGCAGCCGTCGACACGGTGGACCATAAACTACTCATCAAGGTACTCCAAGAAAGGTTGGGTGCCGAAGAGGTGGTCTCACTCTGGTTCACCTTTCTCCAGAACCGCACCCAAAGAATCAAAATCAAAAACTTCTTGTCGGACCTACACCCAGCAGCAGAGGTGTCCCCAAAGGATCAGTTCTCTCCCCGCAGCTTTTCAACATCTACATGGAACCCCTCACCACCATACTCAAAAAATCCAACATGCCCTTCCACCTCTATGCAGATGACACCCAGATCTATCTCGAAACCTCCTCCATTGATGGCATTCAAAGACTCAACGACACTCTAAGGGAAGTCCAACACTGGCTCTCATTAAACCACCTGAAACTCAATCAAGAAAAAACAGAAATCCTCCTCATTTCCAACAAAAAGGAGAACCCCCAAGTCCCAGAATGGCTAAAAGCAATCGATGCTCTTAACGGCAACCTCACCCTGGCTGACTCCGTAAAATCGCTGGGAATAACCCTGGACCCAAAATTAGACATTGACAAACACATCAAGACCACCGCAAAGGGCGAACGACCATCGCAACGCATGCGTTACATCACATGCGTTTACGTCGCGTGCCATTACAACGCACGCAACGTTACGACGCGTGCGTTCACTACGCACAACATTACATCGCAGGTGCCATTACATCGCGGGCGCTTTTAGAACGCAGGTGCAGGGACACGGACGGCGGGGAGACAACGCTGGAACCACGACGAGAGACAGGTAAGGACGATGCTGTACTCGTAGTGTTTTAGGGTTTAGGGTAGTTGGTGGGGAGTGTAGTGGAGGGGACTGTTTTAGGGTTGAGGGTAGTTTATGGGGAGTGTAGTGGAGTGGAGGGTTTTAGGCTTTAGTGCTTAGGGTTAATAGTAGTATATGGTAGTGTTTTAGGCTTTAGGGTTAGGGCTTAGGGTTAAGAATCGTATATGGTAGTGTTTTAGGCTTAGGGTAATAGTAGTCTATGGTAGTGTTTTAGGCTTTAGGGTTAGGGCTTAGGGTTAAGAGTCGTATATGGTAGTGTTTTAGGCTTTAGGGTTAGGGCTTAGGGTTAATATTAGTTTATGGTACTGTATTTGGCTTTACTGTTTATGCCTTAGGGTTGAGGGTAGTGTCAGGGCGTTGTAGTGTGTTTGGGGGGCCGTTAGGGAGAATTTTGCTGTGTAATAGAATGCGTTGTCTTTGTCTGCGTTGTAAAGGTCTTTTGCATGCATGTGAGGGCGGAGTGCGATGTAATGGTTTGCGTGGTGAATGCATGCGATGTAACGGTGCATGCGATGTGAGAAAAGCGATGTAATGGTGTGCGTTGTTTTTGTTTGCGTTGCATCATCATACATCCCCGCAAAGAGCGCCTTCCTCAACCTGAAATTACTAAACAAAATAAAACCCTTCATCCCGCCCAACGACCTCAAACGCGCTACTCAATCCCTGGTGCTATCTAGACTAGACTACGGGAATGCAAACCTCAGAGGCACAGCAAAATCACACTTAGCACCCCTCAGATCAACTCTTAATGCAGCAGCAAGAATGGTCACCGGAGTTAAAAAATACAAATACATCTCGCACACACTCAGAGAACTAAAATGGCTCCCAGTTGAAATGCGTGCCAACTTCAGAACTGCCTGCCTCACGCACAAAGCCCAGCACACAGGGAAACCCACCTACCTGGCCTCCAAACTCAAGAAGGCCGGTCAGACAAGGAGCCTCAGGAGTTCCAACACTCTACTCCTCATCCCTCCGAAAACCCGCAAACAAAAAACCGCATCCCGATCCTTCTCTGGAAATGTGCCCAAAATCTGGAACTCCATTCCAGTCCATATCAGGACCTCCCCCTCCTTTCCAAAATTCAAAAAGCAGCTCAAAGACCTCTTCCTCAATCGTTCTCTCCCGAAAGGATAGCTGCCGCCTAAACGCACAAGCTTGCACACTGTTGCACACAGACACTTTGACATTAAGACCTCTACCTCATTCCTATCCCGACTCCTTCCTATCTCCCCCCCTCCGGAAGGAGGCGCGGCTCGAGTCACTGTGCACACTACTATGAGAATATGTTGACTTCCTTGCTTCTATTGTTGTACAACGTGTAAAGACTTGCAATGCGCCATGTGACATCATGTTTACTACTGCTATACTGTGTGATTTCCTCGTTACAAATTGTTGTAAAGCGCTCTGATACCTTCGGGTCTGGCCAGCGCTATATAAAACTCTGTAATAAATAAATAAAATAAATAATCTATAAGCTGTCAGCTGGCAGTGGCATTTAGCTGCAAAAGAGGATGAGATTGTCTTGAAGTACTGTGGGTGATGTCCAGTGGCGGCTCGCCGAGGGAGTGCTGCGGGGCGGTGGGGCGGGCGGGGGAGGGGCAGGGTGAGGGGGTAGTGGAGTCCGACATACGACAGACAGAAGTAAGGTAAGTAATTAAATAAATAAAACAATTTACCTTGCGCGCGCTGCATCGCCGAGTTACGATGCAGCACGCACAAGGTAAATTGTTTTATTTATTTAATTACTCACCTTACTCCTGTCTGTCGTATTTCGGATTCCCCTATCCCCCCCACCCTGCCCCTCCCCACCCCGACTCACCGCCCGCAGCACTCCCTCGGCGAGCCGCCACTGGTGATGTCTCTTGTGCACCTAAAAGCAAACAAGCAAGAAAAACATTTAGTGAAAAGTGGTATTGTTGCAGTTTGAATTAGTACAGAGTATATATTTTATTGTGGTTACTTAAGTTATCATTATTATCCTAAATAATTAACATCAACAGTGCAATTTAAAGTCAAACCACACTACCAGAACATTTATTTAACAATGAGGCTAACAACATACAGATGTAAATGTTTACTTTGTGTGCATCTAAGGGAAAAACCTGTGGTAGTCAGGGAGGTGCAGGGGAAAATTGTATAGTGCTTAAAAAATTAATGCAGGTGTGCATCTAATCTATGGCAGGCAGGGGGTTCAGGGAAAAATGGAATAACCCTTAAAAAATGAATGCTGGTGTATGTTGTGCACCTATGGCAGGGTTGGGGTCCTCAGGAAAATGGAAGAGTCCTTAAAAAATGAAAGCTGGTGTCTCTTGTGCATCTATGGCAGGCAGGGGGTCCTCAGGAAAATGGAAGAGTCCTTAAAAAATTAATGCTGGTGTGTGTTGTGAACCTACGGCAGGAAGGGGATCCAGGGTAAAATGGAACAATCCTTAACAAATGAATGCTGGTGTGTGGCTGTGTGCCTGTAGAGGATACATGGTGGATGGATGGTGGAAAAACGTTAAAAAATTAAAAAAAGTTCAAATAAGAACATTTATATAAAAAATTGAAATTTAAATTCAAATTTAAATAAAAATTGAAAACATTAAATAAAATAGAAAAAACAACAGTAATTAATAGCTGCTATACTAGAGGATACTAGGGTACTGTGAGAAACACACTGGGAGGCAAGGGGGTGCAGGTGAAAAATGCAAAAGGCATATATTATAAAACTGTTATTAAATATACAAATACTACAATGATCCTCACGCATAATATTAAGGCAAAAGTTAAAAAAAGAACAAATACAAAAAGGCATATCCCTCTCGTATCAATGTCTCTTTGAGAACTGGCAAAAGGGTGGCTGCACAAAATGGCCGTGTGCCACAAGGTCAACCAACAACAGCAAGCAAGGAGGCATGGCCACCACAAAGAACACATGCAGGCCTATGACAAAAGCAAACTGTCTGGCTACACAAAATGCAGTCGGCTACATGGCCAAACAACAACAACCAGCAAGGAGGCATAGCCACAACAACGAGCACATGCAAGCCTATGGCAAAAGCTCACTGGCTGGCTAGTGGGTACAGAAAATGGTCATCTGCCACATGGTCAAACAACAACAACCAGCAAGAAGGCATGGCCACAACAAAGAATACATGCAGGCCTATAGCAAAAGCACATAGTAAAAATAATTAATGTTGCAAATGTATTTAAAACATGGAGTAAATGTACTGAAATGTGCAACATATTTCCTTTACACAGAAATAAAAATTAAATGCAAAATGAATGACTAGGCCCCCACCCAATACATACAGCGCCAACCTCACCCCCCTAGACCGTAACCTCCCCTTCGTCCTCCCCGCACCGATCGCGCGCTCTACATACCCCCTTTCCAACACAAACCGGAGGTACGTCACAAGTGAGGCTCTCCAATCCCCTGCTGACCGACACCTACCCCCCCACTCCTCATACTGCCCCCTCAACAAACAACCAGCGCTTCCAACAAGCAATCAACAACACCTAGCTCCCTCTCGCTACCCACACGCTGGAACCACGACGTGAATCCTCTCACCCACGCCCATGGCTACCTTAAAGAGACAACATTGGCCCGACCACCAAAAGCCACTATATCAAGGACAAGCTCTCACCTTCTCAAGATGAACCCACCAGAACACCCCCACCCCCCGCACCCCCCTGGGGAGACAACGCTGCGTCTCGCTCTGCTGGAAAGCCAGCTAAAAACGGTAATACTAGGCCTCAAAGAAATCCTAATGATCCTCTCCTCACCCCGAGGGCCTAACCAACGCCCTCGCCCGACTCCCACTATTACCAGCACTAAACGTCAAAGGCCTCCCAAAGCTCTATGGCCCTGTTGGAACACAACCCCACTCCTGAACCCGACACAGAGACCCAAAAGAACAAGAGCTGCAATGTCCACGAGCGAAGCGTTGGACCTTGCCTCCTCGTATGACACTTCCTCTACCGTCACCCCAAAGACACAGATCCAGGTCATCACTGGATTCAGAAGAGATCGCTCCCCACCCAGATCTTCAAGACCACCAGCCTGCCTCACGAATATTCCCAGGGACCCCCTAACGAAGAAACTCAAAAACTGAGGGACCGCCACCAACTGCATGCTCATTAACTGCAGATCAGCCATCAAACATGCCACAGAGCTGGCTGAAACCATCCTTACCCACGACATAGACATCATGTTCATCACCGAAACATGGCTAAATGAGTTCTCCTCCCCAATCATGGACATGCTTGTGCCCCCAGGCTTTGCATTCATCAACAAAGACTGAAAAAAAAACGTGGGGGGGGGGTATAGCAATCATACACAAGAACACCATCTCCGTGACGGAAACTGAAGCCTTCAAGTACAACACTTTTGATTGTCTAACCGCCAACATCAAGTCGAGTGACAACAGAACACTATTCTGCCATCTCCTCTACCATCCACCAGGCAACACCACCTCATTCGGAGAACACCTGTCCGACCTGATAACTCAGTGTGCACTCCGGGACTCCAGCAATCTAATTCTAGGTGACCTCAACCTACACTGGAATGAGGAAAACAACTTGCTGATCTAATCCCTGAACAAACTCCTACACAACAACAACCTTACCCAACATTGCTCAGAGGAAACCCATAACAAAGGATCAATCCTGGATGCCATCATTGCCCAACCTGACACAGTCACGATCGACCGCACCCTGCCCATTGACTGGTCCGACCACCACATCATCCTATTCCACATCAACCAAACAATCCTATGCCACCCCCTAAGCAGGACCCCCCTCACTGGGCAAGAAATCTAACTCAGATTCTGCTCGACGACCTGGAGGAAAGGATAAGCTCTCTCCTCCCTATCTCTTCAGATGATCTCTCCACAACAGAACTCACCTCTCACTACAACACCACTATGACCTCCATTCTGGACCAAATAGCCCCCTTAAAACAAAAAAGAGTCAGGAACACTCCCTCTAGATCCTGGTTCAACACAGACATAAACGCCGAAAGAAGACAACTTAGAGCTACAGAAAGACTCTGGTGGAACAATCCGTCCACAATCCTCCTCGACCAACTCAAATCAGTACGCAGGAAGTACAAAAACCACATCAAGTGCGAAAAAAACTCCTTCTTTTGCAATGCTCTTGAAAACGCAAAAAACAGGCCCAAAGAACTCTTCACCCTCATCAGGCAACAAACTTCCAAGCCACCTTCATCCTCAACACAGGCTTCTAAAGTCTTGTGTACGAACTTCGCCAATTTCTTCAACGATAAAATCACCAAGATTGAGCTCTCCCTGGACGTTAACGGCAGCCCCCCCTACAGGAGCTCGGCTCCAGGGTCAGAAGATACCACACCCATTCACCCCCCTAACCACTGGAAATCCTTCAACCCCATCTCCGAAACAGAGATAGTCAAACTGATCTCCACCTCTAAACCCACATCACACGCCCTGGATCCTATTCCTGCCCAACTGGCCAAAAAGCTCAAACTCTCCCTAGCACTGCTCTGGACCAAGATCATAAACAGCTCCTTGAGAACCGGAGTCATACCTGACTGCCTCAAAGTTGGCCAAGTCACGCCATTACTGAAAAAACCGGGCTTGGACACCAATGATTTGAACAACTACAGACCCGTCTCCAATCTCCCGCTCCTTGCTAAAACCCTGGAAAGGTGCGTTCTCCTTCAACTGATTCAACAGACACATGGACAGCATCAACCTTCTGGACCCCCACCAATCGGGCTTCAGAAAAGGTTGCAGCACAGAGACAGCGATCCTTAATGTCATCGATGATATACACAAGTCTCTTGATACAGACCAATGCTGCCTACTCATACTCCTGGACCTATCGGCAGCCTTCGACACGGTGGACCATAAACTACTCATCAAGGTACTCCAAGAAAGGTTGGGTGCCGAAGAGGTGGTCTCACTCTGGTTCACCTTTCTCCAGAACTGCACCCAAAGAATCAAAATCAAAAACTTCTCGTCGGACCTACACCCTGCAGCAGAGGTGTCCCCAAAGGATCAGTTCTCTCCCCGCAGCTTTTCAACATCTACATGGAACCCCTCACCACCATACTCAAAAAATCCAACATGCCTTTCCACCTCTATGCAGACGACACCCAGATCTATCTCGAAACCTCCTCCATTGATGACATTCAAAGACTCAACGACACTCTAAGGAAAGTCCAACACTGGCTCTCATTAAACCACCTGAAACTCAATCAAGAAAAAACAGAAATCCTCCTCATTTCCAACAAAAAAGGAGAACCCCCAAGTCCCAGAATGGCTAAAAGCAATCGATGCTCTTAACGGCAACCTCACCCTGGCTGACTCCGTAAAATCGCTGGGAATCACCCTGGACCCAAAATTAGACATGGACAAACACATCAAGACCACCGCAAAGGGCGAACGACCATCGCAACGCATGCGTTACATCGCATGCGTTTACGTCGCGTGCCGTTACAACGCACGCGACGTTACGACGCGTGCGTTCACTACGCACGACATTACATCGCAGGCGCCATTACATCGCTGTCGCTTTTAGAACGCAGGCGCAGGGACACGGACGGCGGGGAGACAACGCTGGAACCACGACGAGAGACAGGTAAGGACGATGCTGTACTCGTAGTGTTTTAGGGTAGTTGGTGGGGAGTGTAGTGGAGGGGACTGTTTTAGGGTTTAGGGTAGTTTATGGGGAGTGTAGAGGAGGGGAGGGTTTTAGGCTTTAGGGCTTAGGGTTAATAGTAGTATATGGTAGTGGTTTAGGCTTTAGGGTTAGGGCTTAGGGTTAAGAGTCGTATATGGTAGTGTTTTAGGCTTTAGGGTTAGGGCTTAGGGTTAAGAGTCGTATATGGTAGTGTTTTAGGCTTAGGGTTTAGGGCTTAGGGTTAATAGTAGTCTATGGTAGTGTTTTAGGCTTTAGGGTTAGGGCATAGGGTTAAGAGTCGGATATGGTAGTGTTTTAGGCTTTAGGGTTAGGGCTTAGGGTTAATATTAGTGTATGGTACTGTATTTGGCTTTACTGTTTACGCCTTAGGGTTGAGGGTAGTGTCAGGGTGTTGTAGTGTGTTTGGGGGGGCCGTTAGGGAGAATTTTGCTGTGTAATAGAATGCGTGGTCTTTGTCTGCATTGTAAAGGTCTTTTGCATGCATGTGAGGGCGGAGTGCGATGTAATGGTTTGCGTGGTGAATGCATGCGATGTAACGGTGCATGCAATGTGAGAAAAGCGATGTAATGGTGTGCATTGTTTTTGTTTGCGTTGCATCATCATACATCCCCGCAAAGAGCGCCTTCCTTAACCTGAAATTACTAAACAAAATAAAACCCTTCATCCCGCCCAACGACCTCAAACAAGCTACTCAATCCCTGGTGCTATCTAGACTAGACTACGGGAATGCAAACCTCACAGGCACAGCAAAATCACACTTAGCTCCCCTCAGATTAACTCTTAATTAGGCCTGGGCGGTAAATTCCGTTCCGCTCGCGGAATTTGCGGAATTTGGGTAATTTCGCGTTCCGCGAACAACGCGGAATTACCAAAAATTCCGCAATTCGCGGCTTTGCGGAATTTTTTGCTTGTTCGCGCTTTCAAAATGCGTGTTCGCGAGATATTTCTCCCCGAGCACGCAAACAGCGTTCGCGAACAGGAAAAAAGCATCGCGAACGGCCGGAACAAGCAATTCTGCGTGTTCGCGGAACTTTTGCGTGCTTGCGGAGATTATTTACCGTTTCGCGGAGATTTGCGTAGCGCGACTACGCAAATTCCGCCCACCCCTACTCTTAATGCAGCAGCAAGAATGGTCACCGGAGTTAAAAATACAAACACATCTCGCCCGCACTCAGAGAACTAAAATGGCTCCCAGTTGAAATGCGTGCCAACTTCAGAACTGCCTGCCTCATGCACAAAGCCCTGCACACAGGGAAACCCGCCTACCTGGCCTCCAAACTCAAGAAGGCCGGTCAGACAAGGAGCCTCAGGAGTTCCAACACTCTACTCCTCATCCCTCCGAAAACCCGCAAACAAAAAACCGCATCCCGATCCTTCTCTGGAAATGTGCCCAAAATCTGGAACTCCATTCCAGTCCATATCAGAACCTCCCCCTCCTTTCCAAAATTCAAAAAGCAGCTCAAAGACCTCTTCCTCAATCGTTCTCTCCCGAAAGGATAGCTGCCGCCTAAACGCACAAACTTGCACACTGTTGCACACAGACACTTTGACATTAAGACCTCTACCTCATTCCTATCCCGACTCCTTCCTATCTCCCCCCCTCCGGAAGGAGGCGCGGCTCTAGTCACTGTGCACACTACTACGAGAATATGTTGACTTCCTTGCTTCTATTGTTGTACAACGCGTAAAGACTTCCAATGCGCCATGTGACATCATGTTTACTACTGCTATACTGTGTGATTTCCTCGTTACAAATTGTTGTAAAGCGCTCTGATACCTTCGGGTCTGGCCAGCGCTATATAAAACTCCGTAATAAATAAATAAAATAAATAATCTATAAGCTGTCAGTTGGCAGTGGCATTTAGCTGCAAAAGAGGTTGAGATTGTCTTGAAGTACTGTGGGTGATGTCCAGTGGCGGCTCGCCGAGGGAGTGCTGCGGGGCGGTGGGCGGGGGAGGGGCAGGGTGGGGGGGTAGTGGAGTCCGACATACGACAGGCAGGAGTAAGGTAAGTAATTAAATAAATAAAACAATTTACCTTGCGCGATCTGCATCGCCGAGTTACGATGCAGCGCGCACAAGGTAAATTGTTTTATTTATTTAATTACTCACCTTACTCCTGCCCGACGTATTTCAGACTCCCCTATCCCCCCCCAGTAATTATTTGCTGCTATACTAGAGGATACAAGGGGACTGTGAGAAACACACTGGGAGGCAAGGTGGTGCAGGTGAAAAATGCAAAAGGCATATATTATAAAACTGTTATTAAATATACAAATACTACAATGATCCTCAAGCATAATATTAAGGCAAAAGTAAAAAAAGAACAAATACAAAAAGGCATATCCCTCTCGTATCAATGTCTGGCAAAAGGGTGGCTGCACAAAATGGCCCTGTGCCACAAGGTCAACCAACAACAGCAAGCAAGGAGGCATGGCCACCACAAAGAACACATGCAGGCCTATGACAAAAGCAAACTGTCTGGCTACACAAAATGCAGTCGGCCACATGGCCAAACAACAACAACCAGCAAGGAGGCATAGCCACAACAACGAGCACATGCAAGCCTATGGCAAAAGCTCACTGGCTGGCTAGTGGGTACACAAAATGGTCATCTGCCACATGGTCAAACAACAACAACCAGCAAGAAGGCATGGCCACAACAAAGAATACATGCAGGCCTATGGCAAAAGCACATAGTAAAAATAATTAATGTTGCAAATGTATTTAAAACATGGAGAAAATGTACTGAAATGTGCAACATATTTCCTTTACAAAGAAATAAAAATTAAATGCAAAATGAATGACTAGCCCCCAGTGAAACTGCAGGCTACCCACCACAATACATTTTAAAAATCAAACAAAAGTACAAATAAATTCTGGTGCATGCCCTCTATCAAACAAACAACACCCTTAGACAACAGTTGTTGAACTTTCTTGTGATATGGCAAAAACAAAATCCTTAAATCCAATAGTATACATGCAGCAGACAAAGAGAGTGAGCCGTTCAGCTTCAAATCCAAAGGAAAGGTGATTAGGTGATGGACAACCCACTGGTAGGAGCCTGCTGGACAGTACCAGGAAGTTGGAGTCTCTGCGGCACTTCCTCCTTGTTGCAAATAAGCAAAATAAAAAAAAGTCTCTTCATACCAAAAAACTACTTGAATGGTCCATTGGAGAAAAATATTAACTCAAAAACGTCTTTTCCAGTAGATTTGGCAGCTTCTCAAGGAGAAAATCTGTTTGAGGATGCAGCTGAGGTTGCCGGGCCTCTGTTACGATTTCTTGCGCTTGCTGTTGTCAGAAAAAAGGTGTTGGTAGTCGTCGGTGCAACCTAAGGCCGTGCTAGCACCCATCAAATTTTGTGAGCGCTCGTGGATGGCCAGCAAGTCTCATGGGCACTCGTGGGCGGCTGACAAATCTCGCCAGCACTAACGAGCATTGGCAGGACTTGTCACGCTTGCCAGCACACGCAAAAACCCGATTTCACCATGGCAACCAAAAAAAAATTCCTCCATGAGGCGGAAAGCAGAATTTATTGGGAATTCCACATTTTCCACATAGCGCGGGGTTCCCTAATTCGCCAAGGCCTAAGCATGACTCATGTGGAGCACTTAAGAAAAGAAAAGCCACTGAGCAACATCTAAAGGAAGGCACTTATGTGAGGCCTGAAGACTAAGCTTTAGGTTTAGTCAAATGATGGCATTCATGGGAAACAGGTTTTCTTCAACTCATCATTAGTGTGTGACCCACATCATTGTCTGGAGCAGGGAACCAGGCAAGCAATGATTCTGTTTATTGTGACTGCCAGTCAAGGTAGTGCCCTCGATCCAGGGAGCTTTGGATAATTTGCTGCATATATACAGTCAACCATGGCTCAGATTGGTCCTGACAGGCTTTCATAATAGAGTAACTGTATGGGTGAGTAAGGTGCTGTGTGATTGACTGTATGGGTGAGTGAGTAGGTGTGTGAGTAGCTCCTTGGGTGACTGACTCAGTGTGTGAGTGGCTGTATGGGTGTATGAGAGGATATGTCAGTGGCTGTATTAGTGAGTGAATGGGTGTATGAGTGGCTGTGTGGGTGAGTGAGTAGATGTGTGTGTAGATACATGAATCAGTGAGTGTGTGTGTAAGTATTGGTATGGGTCTGTGAAGGGTTTTGTGAATGGTTGTGTGGGAATGGGAGTGGGAGTGAGTGTATGAAAGGTGCTATGGGGGTGTGAGTGGGTGCATTAGTGATTTTGTGGATTATGTCATCGGTGTTGTCATTTGAGATGTCATCAGTGATGTCATCAGTGATGTCACTGACCATGTCATGAGTGATGTAATATGTGAGGTTATAAGCAGTGCATATCGGGAGCATATGTTATAGTTAGCTCAGGTAACTATAACTGCTGAATTTCACTGGAATTGTAGTAGTAAAATCAGAGCCTAACTGTAACGTCCTTGTAACCTTTGTGTTTTTTCAGTGAATTTCTAAGGTTTATTAAATGCTAATTCCTAACTATAATGTCCCTGTAACCTTTGTTTTTTTTCAGTGAATTTCTATGGCTTTTTAAGTAGTAGTCGCATTTGCGACTGATGGAAAAAGAGGGCATGGCCACTGAAAACCTCTCAGTGATCCCGCAGTGTGGGACTTACTGGAGGTACCAGGAGGGCTTCTTGGTCAGTAGTTTGGTAACTTTGCCCTCAGGAAATGCAAAAAGCTTTTGTTTTGCATCTTTTGGGTTAGCCGCATTCCGCCATTACTTGTATGAGTGTCACTGGCACTTTGAAGCAGGTTACAGGCCAACATAAATAGGGTGTGGTAATGGGTCAGCCAACTTTAATTGATTTCTTTGTTGCTTGCACCAACAACCTTTTTATCACACTACAGAATTGGTGGGGTTTACCTGATGCTTACCCTGGACTTCCTGTGTGATGGGCATGTTGGGTTAAAAATAGCCGCTAGACAGGTCAGGGTTCCCTTAAGTCGGCATCTAAGTGTTGAGGACATCCTCTCTCTTATCCTGCTAACCCCTGAGCCCCACACTTTGTACAGTACGTGTAACCTTTCAAAACTTCTGGCTTTCCTGGATTCTCACCACCACTTCTGAGCAAGATGGGAAAAAAAGAGCAACTACACTTCCAGAGGGTAGTGGTGTTAGTTACCTCTTCCTTGTGCTTTGAACCTACTTGTCATATTTCCTGAACTGAATGCACCAAAGTCAGAAGGAAGATAGTCAAAGTCGGGTTATTTTATTTATTTATTCTTTACTATGTTATGCATAACCAAATTATTATTGGATTATGTAAGCATCTGTGACTGTAGAGTTTTCATTGCCTCATCTTATGCTTCTCCCAACAGTACCATCCTACATCTAGCATAGCTTTGTGAGAAGAACACATGAATCACACCAACCGTCCTCTTTGGACAATATCTTAGCACAGTGTTTCCCAAACTGTGGATCACGACCCACTGGTAGGTCCTGATTTGATTTTTGGTGGGTCACAAATGAGAAGAGAGCAATAAATAAAGAAGCCTTTCATTCTATGTGTAACTTGTCACACTTGCTAGTGATTTCAAGAAAGTGGCCAAATGTCAGACTGCTTTATTATTTTAACATGAGGATTGGTGTTTACTTTCTGACTGCAAAGTGAGGGGAGTTTTTAAAGTGAAGTATGTGACAATGTAGGATGTTGTGTTTTGCAATTAACAACAAAATGTAAATACCTGTAAATGAACTACATGCATCCAGCAGTTAGGAAAGCAAAAATCAAGCACTTTTTTAGTCATTCAGAAGTGTGCTGGAAATAGAGATTTTAATAGGATCAAAACAAATCAAGACACGTACTTGGTGATGCACAAATGATAAATATTCACAGAAACCCAATTTCCACACATTATCATTTGTGTGCTGAATAGTTTTATCATTAAAACTGTATGTCTGTGCAACTTTAGTGCCCATTTCAATGGAAAATATGCTGTCTGTAAATGACAATGCGCTAACACTCAGTGCTTTGGTTACATTAAAAAATAGCCTCAATCATGTCTCTTAAAGATTGGTGGGTCATGAAAGTTTTGTTCTAAAAAGTGGGTCATGGTTCTAAAAAGTTTGATAACCAGTGCCTTAGGAACCATTCTACACTTGACAAGGCTGCACGCCATCTACTTGATTAGGCATTTACCAACCCAAAGGCACATCATAATCAAGCCATACACTCACGTGTGCACCGAAACACAGTGCACAGTCACTACAACATAATACAACACATACACCTGCAATAAACCAGACCTACCGGCTTGGCCAATGGCTGTACAAAAAGTGGGTACTTTCACCCTTAGAACGTGATTGAGACAAGGGCTCCTTATTTGCTGCCTTCAGTGGAGGAATTAGGATAAGAACGACCAAAGCGGACAAAATTGGCACAAGCGTCCTAAGCAAAATCATTACAGTGGAAACTGACAGCTTTAACCAATGGTCTGAAACTAAACGGCTGACTGCCAAGACTTGTATGTCTCTCAGTCCCAAAAGTTATTTTAGTAACATTAACTTTCCAAAGGAACTTAGAAAACATGAGCAGTTTAGCACACCCTGCGGTTACAGACTGTGCATAGTAGACAGAAGACATAAAATGCTTACATTTATCCACTTGGATAATCCAGAAAAACTCCCTGCTCTTTGGGTGGGATGAGAAGTCAGAAGTCCAATACAGACATAATGTATTGTGTGAATGATGCGAAGTAGAAAAACGAAAACAGGGAGGTTTGAACAGTGCCAAGTGGTTGTAATGAGATTGGCACCAGTGAGTGGCTCCGAGAGTAGCGTGAGGACGTTTATGGGGCCGTGGAGACCGTGCAGGAATGTAATAGTATATGCTGTAAGCACTAATGGGTTTGGATGGGGCAGGAGCTATCACTCATGTCTGTAGAGGAGCAGGAAAAAGCTGACCTGCAAACAAGTCAGTCGTATTTTCCGTCTGGCCTTCTTCAATTCCAGACTCATCTGTAGCCGACATGCCCGTCATGGCTGTTAGTAGCTATTTAGACCTTTTTCTTACTCACCATTAAAATATTTGATTAACACCAAATGCATTTATTCATTAATGAATAGTTGTACTAGTAGTAGTCTTTGGTTACTTCAGAGCGCTGAAAACCATCCTCATAGGATAACCTGGTGTAAATACCAAAAATATTTTGACACATGCATTAACTTAGAGTGTTTTCGAATTAATGTATGTGCTGAAGAACGCAAAAACAAATGCATTGACCCCTCTGCCCAGGTGCAGAGCAAAAAACAGGGTCCTGATACGTCGCCATAGTATTAATTACATAGACCAATGACCTACCTGTGAGAAATAATGTGAAACAGTCATTAACATAAACCACATCAACAAGAAGATGCAACATGGCCACTGAGCTATTAACGCACACCATAACAGCCTGTCGTGTAAGGGCAATCATACGCCTCGACACACCAGCCTTGACAAACTATTTTGCAACACAGAACCATGCATAGACTACATCAAGACGATTGCCAAAAAGACCTAAACACGTCTTAATCATACTAACTAGGTCAAGTAAATCATTAGCAAACATAAAAATAAGCCTCACTGACTGCTCTCTCCTGTTCAAACACAGCAACGGTAATGCTTCATGTTGGATCGTGGCCTGTAATGTTGTCCTCTGACAGAACTTTGCGTTGCTTGGGTTTCAATCGCATCAAGTAAAGGCCTCTTGACTCCCAGAAAGTCATGGAACACCTACTGAAAGAGCAAATTGGTGGAAACTGACAGGTGTCAGTCACGTGGCCCTCGTCCTGCCAGGGACTGTCAGGTTGTTGATGAGTTTCCCCTATCCCACAACCCAAGTAGACCCCATTCAAGAGTTCTGGACTAGAATGGTATAGGCTTCTATTGTACACCAGCCTAGCGCAGAATAGGTGTATCAAATGGCTAAATCATAAACAAATCAGCAATAGCGTACATAAGTCAAGTCCCCACAATGATTAAAAATCACTCTGGTGTGTGTGTTACCATATGTGAACAATAAATTCTTGGTAATAGATGGAAAATGTGCTATGAGGAGAGATCCGATGCAGCAACCACATACCTGAAATCATGGTTGCATTCAGCCGACCTCTCGTTCCTGAGCCCAGTCTGCAGAAGAGGCCACACGTCACCAATGATGTCCCTTCCTGAAGAAAGAGCTCGGTGCCTCTTGGGTATCAGTTCTCATAAGGATGCAAGAGAAGATGTTCTCATGGTCATGGTGTGTGGAGAGAATCTGGTGAGAATAAAGTCACACACAGAGCTCTTCTCTTAGATAACAAAGCAATATTGCGTATTAGCAATAAATGCTAATGATATGAATTTCCTTTGCTTTGTATACATAGAACATAGGCGTGCTGTTGCAAGCACGCACTAATAATAAAACAAAGAATAACGGTGTGATAACATATGATATGCAAAAACAGTGTATGCAGCAAAAGGTGGATGGTCATAAACAGTATGTCAGAGGTCATAGAGGCCTGGCACTATACAAATAGCATTGTACCCACGCTTATGAGAAATTGTACGTATAGTAAAGTAAGATTTGTTTTTGCAAACACATTTGAGGTTTGCTATTTGGGTATTTGAAGTATACTTTTGGTATTTCTGAGGGCTGAGGAATTATAGTTTTTGCTCAGCGACGCAAAATGCGAACAGGGAAAACTGCCTGGCACTAGGGCCGGCTTTAGCGCTGCTGGCGCTCAGTCCGGCAACGTTTTTGGTGCCTCCCCCATGGCCTCCTCCACGAATTCTCTCACTACCGCCCTCCAACAGTGCCTCTCACCTTTCCACAGCTCCTCTGACATACATCTCATTTCTTTATAGCACTACTCATAGTTCCCTGACAATTCTGTGATCTGCACGATACATTCTTTGCAGCAGGCACATTAACCTTCTGCACTAATTTAGGATGAGTCAAAACTGCCACTACACAAAACCCCGATCTCTCTCATGTAGGAACATTAATCACCAGAGTTATCCTGACTTTTTTTTATTGTTGCCTGAAAACAGCTGGACATACAAGGAACTCTGCAGCACCTGCTTTGAAACCCATAAAGTCTTTTAAACACAGAGCCAACCCCTGATGTTAGTGCCAGGTTGTTAGTGCCAGGTGTGGCTGCACAGGTCGCACCGCGCTAAAGCCGACCCTTCCTGGAACGTGGGAGAAATCTGTAGAAAACAGTGCATGTACAACGATTTCTGCATTTATACCCCTTACGGTACTAGTAAATTGTAAAGGAGTGTAAATATCAGACCAGGTATTTATTTACCCTGGACTCTGCAGTTTTAGTAATTCTGGGTGCAGTATTAATGCCTAAGTAGAATATAACCACATGTGGGGCAATATCTTGAATCTAAAATACGTTCATGCAATACGTTCAAGTGGTAGTTTCTCTAGCTGTGAATTTCTGACACTTGCATATTGTAAATGAGGGCCTTAACAGCTGTCTGCTATTGACGCAAACAGCATATGTTAGGCGAGTAATATAAATGTTTCACATGAGCAAAAATCCACCATCCTTCCATAAGAAGAGAACTGGTTGCAGAGCTTTCTCAGGGATTGCACCAAAGATTTGGAACTCCCTACCTCCAGTGGTGCGTGGAATCTCTTCCTTTACCGCATTCAAAAAAGAAGTAAAAATACTACTAATGAACAAATTCACATCCTAAGTCTTAACTCTAGGCTGACACCGAGTCACCTATACGATCCGCATATCATTGCCTACCTCCGGTGGAATGAATGAGATTATTATATGTAAGATTATTACCACAGCCACTTAATGCTCAATAACTGTATTAAGTTTAAAGCCTGGTTGGCCTCGGGTCGCCTATATTATCCATATACTGTATACCCATGGTGAATCGAAGGAGTATATTATATGTATGTTTATAAGCACAACCACCTAATGCTCAATAACTGTATATTGTGCAATGCCCTGCTGATTCCGGGTCACCTATGTTTGTTATCCATGTATTATACATCTCTTTTGTTCGTAATGACACTTTTCAAATGCTTGTATACTACCTCATCCGCCTATGTTTTATACTGTATACTGTAAAGCGCTCTGATACCCTCGTGGGTCACGTTTGCGCTATATAAAACTCTATAAATAAATAAATAAATAAATAAATGGAGTACAGAGAAGAGACAGGTCCTTCTCTGCTACCTAGCCCAATGTCTTGCTTAAATCTGTTGCAATGGGAATGTCTCCTGACTGGTGAATTTGCATGTCCCTCTGCCCTGAGTGCACGACTACATGTGAAATGGGTAGCTTGTATTTTATTTTGGCCCTGTCATCATGCTAATCTAGTGTGGGCACAGAAGTGTATGACAATGCAAGATCCAGAACCTGACCTGTGACAACAAGGACAGCACCACCTGTGTCCTCATAGTAAACAATGCACTACTCTCTCGCTCCTGGGTGTAACACATAAAGGGGTGGTGGCAGCGTACCATGCTTCATGAATCCTTAGTGTGACTAGATCTTTTTATCTGTCAGTGAGAGTTTGGCCTGCTGACCACTCATCTCTAAATTTCTACTGTAATATGAAAGCCAGACCCTTGCATCAATGCCATGTGTGTATGTCTGGTGCATGTGTTTGTACAGTATACATGTTGTACATGTGTGATAGTAGGTCTCCGTGTGTTGGTATGTCTGAGCACTAAAGCCAGTGGAAGCGCCAAACAGTGAAGCATATTGCCTGCATTTATTTGGCTGGAGGGTGGAGAACCAGACACCGAAGTAGGGGAGAAGGGAAGCATGGCTACTTTTGGACATTTCTCTTAGTCTTTGTTAGCAAGGGAATGCTGATCGGATTGCTTCCCGGGCACTGGAATTTGGTAGATGGTAGGAGTGAAGGAAAGGACAGCAGTTTCTGTTGTTCATGGTGAAGAAGTTTCTAAGCCAGACATGCCTTTCTTCTGTCTGGATTAATTCGGAACAATTGATGGCAGAGAGGTGCATATAACTCATCCTTCATTGTACCCATGTTGTGGTTGCTCATTTTTGTAGACAGCCCAGTGCTACCTACTGAGAGAAGCATCACTTTACACAAAGGCTGTGTATAGAGAACAGCTTCAGAAGGACACTTGAAAAAGAACAAACTTAAACCAGTTCTGAAGTTTGAGACATTAGATCTACAATTCCTCTCTGGAAAATGGTTTTAAAATTGGGATCCAAGCCAACCCTCTTTGTTCTAGTTCCAGGTTCTTCTTGACGAGTAAGGGAGTGCCCAGAACAGTACTCAAATAGCTGGTATGTATGCAGGGCTGGTGTGTACTTGCCTGCTAGTCTCACAGAGGTGAGGGACAACACCTTAAGTCAACAATCTCTGCAGGAGGAGATTAGGGTCTGCTTGAGGTGCCTAGAAATGTGCCTGCCTGCTGAGACAGAGACCAAGTGTTCCTGGCCCTGCAGGAGGAAAGACTTCCCAGGAGGAGATGCCTATGTAGTCCCAAAGAGGGGAACTCTAGAGAAATATAACAATCCAAAGAGAGTGCACCAGGAGAGACCTGTGTCATGGAAGGTCTGTCTGGTCTCTTTGCGTAGTTTGTAGAGTGAACTATACCAACTGGTGCCTGAAATGTGTCATTAGGCAGTCGGCCATAGATGCGATCATCGAGTGCTACCATCGCTGACAAGGAGCAAAGGGACTACATCACCGTCAAGTGGACAGCTCAATTTGCCATGGGTCTGCCACTGCCTGAAATCATCAAAATGACAAAATTCGGTCTGAAGGCTGCAACAATATTTGGCTGCGCACTGGCCTACAGCCATTTGAGAAGGCCACTTCCACGGAGTCGAACTCTGATGCCACGACCCATCTCTCCTAACCCTTCTGGCTGTGCCACATGAAGAAGCTGCTGTTGCGGCCCTGCAGCAAGGAGTCTCTGCTTTGAAGTAATAGTGGCCATCTGCGTCCACCACACCCAAGAGTGCTGAAAGGGGTATGCAGGTAAACCATGGGGCTTAATCTTCTCCCAAGCTCATAAGACACAAAGGACCAGTCCGGACCACCGTGTCCACTGAGATTGCTACTTTAAAACTAAGGAATGATAAATTATTTGATTGGGCTGCATATTAAAACAGTGAGACTGGTTGAGAAAACTACATATAATCGTACCATATTTCATAGATGGGTGATGTGGGAAATTGGGTTGTTGGTTGAGGAGGGTAAGCCCTTCTCAAGCAATAGACACAATCCCCATCATGGTGAACCACTGACTAAAGTCATTAGATTAACCTGTGCTTAACACTCTGGTAGCTTGACACAAAAACATTTAGACTTAACTTAGAGAAAATGTGTAAAGTATTTATGTAGCACACAAACAGTAATAAAGTGAAACACAACATAAAAATAAATCCAACACAAATTTAGAAAAATAGAGTAAAAAGTTCTAAATTGTTAGACTGCAAAACAACAGAACTCCAATAAGTAGAACCAGAGCAAAGAATTTTTCTAATGTTTAAAATGAAAACCTAGCGTCTAAAAGATCAAGGTGCCAACTGCGCCATATAGTTGGCAAGACCTCGAAAGTTCTGGGCAACTGAGGTTGCGTGCGGGTTGGATATATGAAGTGGGTTGGGCCCAGTCTCTGCTTACCTTTCGACTTAGAAGACATTTTATAGAAAAAATGTCTGAGAAGGTAAAGTTCCAGAGGGCAAGGAAGCTGGAAGTGTTTGAGGAGGAGGCGTCGTCATCTGAGAGCCGCTGGCTGAAATTGCAATGAAGAATCCTTTGTAAGGACCTGGGGCCAAATGTACGACCATTTTTGCATGCGCAAACGGGTTTGCAAACCCGTGTGCGCATACAAAAACAGCATGGGGAATGTACAAACCCTATTTTGCGAGTCGCTATTTTTTGTGACTCGCAAAATAGGGTTTTGCGACTCACTATTAGGAAGGGGCGTTCCCTTCCTAATAGCGAGCACAACCCTATGTAAGAATGTTTTGAGTCCGCAATTGCAGGCGCAAAACACTCGCAATTTACCACCCTCTTCAAGAGGGTGGTAATGGGGTAGCAAAAGGGAAGGGGTCCCCAGGGTACCCCTTCTCCTTTGCAAATGCAGGGGGAAATATTTTTTAAGGGCAGGCAGTGGTCCCAGGGACCACTACCTGCCCTTAAAAAATGAAACGAAAACGTTTCATTTTTTTCTTTTTTTTCTAAATGCATCCCGTTTTCCTTTAAGGAAAACGGGCTGCATTTAAAAAAAAAATTGCTTTATTTAAAAGCAGACCCAGACATGGTGGTCTGCTGAGCCCAGCAGGTTACCATACCTGGGAGGGCCTGCCATTCTCAATGGGGTCGCAAATTGCGAGAGGCTCATTAATATTCATGAGCCTCTCTATTTGCGACCCCATTGGGAATCGCTAACAGTGTGAAAAACACTGTTGTACATTGGAAATAGCACTGCGCAAATTGCGAGTCGCAAAGAACTTGCAATTTGCGAGGCGCTATTTCCACGGTCGTACATCTGGCCCCTGGTCTCTTTTTTGGAAATCAAAAATCTCCAGCGGGGAAAAGCTGCAAGCTGTAGCTGACGAGGGCTCAACGAGGCTGGATACCCCTTTTGACTGCTAAATCCACAGGATTGCGGATTGGCGAGCAGGTTGATCCCAGTCTCTTCTCAGTCCACAGAACACTTTGGTCAAATTATTTTTAAGAACCAAGTTTTGAATTTGGGCTATCTGGGCACCTTAAGCACCACTTCCAGCAGTTCAGAACTGAAGGGGTACCACTTGGAGGGTTAGGACTCACTCAGGCTGGGTCAAGGTGCAGGTTCAAGATGGTTGGAGCCTTTCTATCCGTGAGGCTCTGATTAGGAGGCCAGCCATCTAGCCCTTGGAGTCATTCTGGGAGTCCTGGGTTCAAAGAGAAGTGCAAGGCACATCAGTAGGGCAGACCTCTGGGGACTCAGGGCAGACTTTAGTCAGCAAAGCAGTGGTTCTTGGTGTAGCAAAGCAGTCTTCTGAAGTACACAGAAGGCCACAGCAACAGGCAGTCCTTTTAGGGTCCTTCTTCAGGTCCTAAAAGTGAACTGAATAGTGGGTCAGATGGTCCTATTTTTATAATTTGTACCTCCTTTGAAGTAGGAGATGTTTCTAGAGGCTCCCCTTTCAAAAGTGCTATGGATTCCCTGCCTCCTAGCATGGGTCCCAGTCTGTCTGCAGGCACAAAAGGCTAGTGTGAAGTTCTTTGTGTAAGGACAGGGGACAGTCTATTGTCTTGCAAGTGGGGCTGTGCTCAGTTCTGCCTCCATCCTGCCTCAGATGAGCCATCCAGGCACACCTAATCCCTCTATTGTGTGGCTCTCTAGGAGGATTATGCAAAAGCCAACTGCCAACTAAGCCCAGTCATGTAACACAGGATCAGGCTGCAGGCACAAAAAGGAAAATGCTAGCTTTCTAAAATGTCATTTTCAAAATTGTGGCTTAAAATCTGACTTTACCATTAAAGAGGATTTTCAATTACAATTTCTCAGACACCAAATATGACTTTCCTACCTGCTCCCTACCTGCTCCCAATCAAAAGTTAGCACATAATAAATGTAATATGGCAACCCAATGTCATCCTATGGGAGAGGTAGGCCTCACAGTAGTGAAAAATGAATCGGTGAGTTTTTTACTTCTGGGACATGTAAAACTTAAAAGCACATAACTAACTTTTTAATTACAGTGCACCCTGACCTATGGGTGATTTAGGACCTACTGTGTTTAGGGGTGATATATGTACTTAAAAGGGAGTTTAAGGCTTGGCAAGAGGGTTATTTTGCCAAGTTGAATTGGCAGTTTAAAACTGCTAACATGCTGCAATGGCAGGCCTTAAGTGGGTGGCACTATAAGTGCTACAGGCCCACTAGTAGCATTTAATTTACCAGCCCTGGGTATATGGTATACCACTTTATTGGAATTTATAAGCAAGCTTAAATATGCCAGTCAGGTGTCAGCCAATTTTACCATGTTTAAGGGAGTGAGCAGAAGCACTTAAGCACTGGTTAGCAGTGGTAAAGTGCACACAGTCATTTGGCCAACATAAACGAATTCAGAAAAAGTAGGAGGGGTGAAGGCAAAAAGTTTGCCGGAAGACCAACCTAAGGCTGACAGGTCTAACAGTTGGGGATGGGTGTAGTGGGAATTATTAAGTTATTGGATGTGTTTTTTAAATATTCTGTTTTTGTCCCTCACACACTACCTCCCACAGAAGCCTGTACCTGCTTTCACTCGCTACCGTGACAGTCAAGCACGGAAAGGCTCATATGTGGCACAGTTTGCAGAGTCGTAGTAAGACAGGCTCCAGGACACCAGTGGAAAATGACCTCATCCACCACGAATGATGAACAGTAGCCTCTTTCTGCTCTTCCCCCTCTCCCAAACAGGGTCTGACAACATTAATACACACATCATTTTTCTGCAAGCGGGTTTGTTCTGATAGTGCCCTATTGTTATGGTTTTCTATTGCGCACTTAATTGTTCGTGGATAACATGTCATAAACTTTCAAGAGTTTATGATTACTTATGATACAAACTGATTTTTTTACTGACTTGCTTGTTTGGTTACTTAGTTTAGGATGAAAGGAATTAGCCATCTAGACAAAGATACTGTGTAATTTACAGGGTGAGCTGGAAGATTAAAAAGGCAGTTGCTGTGGAGGAGTAAGGTGAGGCAGCTTTGGCTCTACAGAGGCTTTTATCCACCTGTACGTGTTCAGATGGTAAGTCACAGGATAACATAGCCAGTCACAAAGGATCTCAATATAAATGAAATATGCTACACCTAAAATATACATACATACCCTAGAAGAACACGTGCGAAAGAATATTGGTGCTCCTCAATGCTTCCAGTAAGTCATCTATTCTTCAAGAAAAATGCTTGGTCTTTCTGTGGAATTTTATTTAATAAATCTCAGTTAAAAAAAAAAGATGTGGTTATGTTTAATCAATAGTTCGCCTTGACACAACTTTATGCCACAAGCCAGTTTGCCAACAACCCTTAGCTCCCTTACTTGAAATGGAACAAAGCTTTATCTTCATGCTATGTATATGATATTTTGGGATTCACACAGTATCACATAATTAAAAGTATTCCACATTTGGCACTAGAACAGAGAGTGGAATCAAATGTAATTGAGAAGGATCCACAGACTGCCAGGTATAGCTTGTGGCAAACCTTCATGAACCACATTTTTCATGTCACACATGTTTATGCCTTGGAAAGGGAATTGGATGCATGGCACTTGTTTCTGAAGTCTGTTCCTCCAACATTACCTCTCATCCACTAATGCTGTTTATTTTCAGTTAAACTTTGATGCATCATTTTTTTAAAGTTAGAAAATAGATAGTAGGGGCCAACTGTATCATCACACTGTTCTCAAAAAGTGGTCACAATTTTCGACCAGTATTTTGCAACTGGTGTGGAATTTTGTGAACCAACCTATTTACTAGAAGGTCGGTTCATAAAATTCTGATTCAGAGTGGGTCCCAATATGACCAACCTTATTTATATTAATGAGGTAGATTGCAAATTGCACCTCAGTCTGATTGCCCATTGTCTCAAGGATGGTGACCTGCAAGGGTGTCTGTGATTGTGTTTAATTGAAGAACATAAAACAGCTTTGTTATTTACAAAACAATGTTTTTTCAAGTTCTACTCCTGGACCACTACCCTCTCCCCATGAAACGTTGACAAAAATTCACAAGCAGGAATGGGTCCAAAGTGAACCTTTTGCAAATAAGTTTCCACCCCAACTTGGGGGTTGATGGCTTTTCAATGGTTTGCAACTAAAATTCCGGGGGCAAACCATTGATACATCTTGTGAGAAAGTGGATTATTAGTAGGGGTAGTTGGTTTTCCAGCACAGGTAACAATGTCACTATTCTTGTTAGGTCCAATAAAGTTCTCAGTATTTTAAACCTGACCTCACCTCTGGTAGCTATGGTACAGAGCAGATAGGCTAAACTTTAGAAAATGTGTAAAGCATTTAGAAGTACTACCACACTTAAAAAGACAAAAATAAAACACAATAAAAATCCCAATTTGTTAAAATAGTGAATAATTTAATGAGCAAAAAGTCACCAAAACACCAATAATCCAATAAGGGGAACTGGCGGTATGAATGTTTAAATTTTCAAATAAAAATAGCACTAAAAAGCCTTAATCACCAGTCACAGTCACCTTGTGTTGCTTGACCGGTACCTAGGCATGATTTAAGGATGAAGCAATGGAGCACGGGTCAGATACAGAAACCAGATTTGTCCCATTCAGAAGTTTTCCTTTCTAAATTATTCTCTGTAATAGAAGTCAAAAATCCTCTGCGGGGCAAGGCAGCAGCCTGTGGACGAGAAGGGTTCTATGAGGCTGGATAGCAGTCGGACAAGGTCCTGGTGAAGCCATTGACTTTTGGCAGGAAAGCGTTGACTGGGAAGAATTGAAAAAACATGCCCAGCGAAGGTCTGTCGCCGGCCAAATACCTTTGGTGACTTCGCCCAGTAAAGATTTCTACATTCGAACGTAGTCAATTTTTTGGAACTCGAATTCCTCCAAAGGAATAATGCTACAAGGTGTAGCCGAACAGGGCTCCACAAGGCCGGATACCCTCTCTGTGAAATCTCGCTGAAACAGATATGATGCTGTGGAAAAGCTCCAAGTGGGAGCACCCTGAATCTTTGGCCCAGATGCAATTCACCTTCATCATGTTAGAAAAGTAACGTGTTGAGCCTGGAGAGTATTCCAGGCTCAACACGTTACTTTTCTTCATTATATACTGTTGTCGCGATTAATACTTCGGATCGTTGTTACGGGTGGATTGACTCCGTGGGTCCTTTTCTTTTGGTTGCACATTGTTATTATGCTTCACGACGGACCTATCAGGACGCTATTGAAGGATATCTTATGATAACCACGATACCATTACTGTCACAGCCCTGAAGAAGTTGAGGTGTGAAATACCACATGATGAAACACGTGTTGGCTGTATCAAGCTGCATTGTTGATCAATCAAGCTGCATTGTTAATGAGGCTGTATCAAGCTGCATTGTTGATGAAATCTCCACATATCACGTGGATTGTGGCAAATGGATTATTGGCTGTATTAAGAACTTGGATTGAACTTTGATCCTGAACTGGTGTCTACAGATGAAAAGTGGACTAAAACACTTGCAACTTTGAGATTATTATTGACAACTTATTACTCTATGTGTGCTCGGAAAGGATTTTGTGCTGTTGTTTTGCTCTCTTCTTTGAAGGGACTATTGGGGTTGAATTGGTAACCGACCCTTCCTCTCCTAATAGCACCAACATAACTATTGCCTCATATGCTTCCCGGTAATGACTGCAGAGCGCCCTTTGTCTGTTTCTACGCCTGGTTACCAATTCTGTTTTTTTCTTCCAAATTACAAATCGGTTTTTGGGTGGGGGTAACTTGCATAATTTGATGTAGCGTAACTATGCACAATAACAGAAAACTCAGGTGAGACTATGTAGAATTACGGAAGGAGATTATGCAAGGATGTAACAGGGCATTTAGCACTGTATGGACCAGAGGATCCATTTTGCAATACAAAAATAGTACTAAATGCAACAGAACATGAACAGCAGCAGCTAGCAATCACTCACCCTCGCTAAATGTGTTGTTCTTGTGCTCCTGCTTTAGGATTTCTGTGCCAAATTAGTCATAATTACACAAACTGGTGCAATCGCACACATTTTGTATCAATAGAGTAACAAAAAAATTAATGAAATTATTCTGATTACTCTAGCATGATTAAAACTGTGTTACCCCGAAACCGGTCCTAGGATGCTTGGTTCCGGTCCAGGGAGGACCTGGCTTGGCAGTTCGGGCTGGACTGTTCACATGAGGCACAGGGTCAAGACTGATTTGCATATGGCCAGGTCTAAAAAGGGGTGGCATGGTGAGCAAAAGAATGATGGATTTCACCCAGATCTCTTGACTGGGGGTGAATGTTTTGATTTGTTCTGCATTCCATCCATCAATTGTGTGTCTTTTGCTTTTGCGCCCTAAGTGCGCCGGATATGCCCAGACGTGGGTCCCGGGCTCACTGTGCCACTGGAATCAAGCTATCCTGGCTGATGAGAGGTGAAACCCCGAAACCGGTCCTAGGATGCTTGGTTCCGGTCTAGGGAGGACCTGGCTTGGCAGTTCGGGCTGGACTGTTCCCATGAGGCACAGGGTCAAGACTGATTTGCATTTGGCCAGGTCTAAACTGGGGTGGCATGGTGAGCAAAAGAATGATGGATTTAACCCAGATCTCTTGACTGGGGTGAATGTTTTGATTTGTTCTGCATTCCGTCCATCAATTGTGTGTCTTTTGCTTTCTCGCCCTAAGTGCGCCTGGTATGCCAAGACGTGGGTCCCGGGCTCACTGTGCCACTGGAATCAAGCTATCCCGGCTGATGAGGGGAGAAACCCCAAAACCGGTCCTAGGATGCTTGGTTCCGGTCCAGGGAGGACCTGGCTTGGCAATTCGGGCTCGACTGTTCCCATGAGGCACAGGGTCAAGACTGATTTCAATATGGCCAGGTCTAAACTGGGGTGGCATGGTGAGCAAAGGAATGATGGATTTAACCCAGATCTCTTTACTGGGGGTGAATGTTTTGATTTGTTCTGCATTCCGTCCATCAATTGTGTGTCTTCTGCTTTCTCGCCCTAAGTGCGCCGGGTATGCCCAGACGTGGGTCCCGGGCTCACTGTGCCACTGGAATCAAGCTATCCTGGCTGATGAGGGGTGATACCCCGAAACCGGTCCTTGGATGCTTGGTTCCGGACCAGGGAGGACCTGGCTTGGCAGTTCGGACTGGACTGTTCCCTTGAGGCACAGGGTCAAGACTGATTTGCATATGGCCAGGTCTAAACTGGGGTGGCATGGTGAGCAAAAGAATGATGGATTTAACCCAGATCTCTTGACTGGGGGTGAATGTTTTGATTTGTTCTGCATTCCGTCCATCAATTGTGTGTCTTTTGCTTTCTCGCCCTAAATGCGCCGGGTATGCCCAGACGTGGGTCCCGGGCTCACTGTGCCACTGGAATCAAGCTATCCTGGCTGATGAAGGGTGAAACCCCGAAACCGGTCCTAGGATGCTTGGTTCCGGTCCAGGGAGGACGTGGCTTGGCAGTTCGGGCTGGACTGTTCCCATGAGGCACAGGGTCAAGACTGATTTGCATATGGCCAGGTCTAAACTGGGGTGGCATGGTGAGCAAAAGAATGATGGATTTAACCCAGGTCTCTTGACTGGGGGTGAATGTTTTGATTTGTTCTGCATTCCGCCCATCAATTGTGTGTCTTTTGCTTTCTCGCCCTAAGTGCGCCGGGGATGCCCAGAGGTGGGTCTCGGGCTCACTGTGCCACTGGAATCAAGCTATCCTGGCTGATGAGGGGTGAAACCCCGAAACCGGTCCTAGGATGCTTGGTTCCGGACCAGGGAGGACCTGGCTTGGCAGTTCGGGCTGGACTGTTCCCATGAGGCACAGGGTCAAGACTGATTTGCATATGGCCAGGTCTAAACTGGGGTGGCATGGTGAGCAAAAGAATGATGGATTTAACCCAGATCTCTTGACTGGGGGTGAATGTTTTGATTTGTTCTGCATTCCGTCCATCAATTGTGTGTCTTTTGCTAAAACTTCACCCAGGCCTAGAACCAGTAAGCAGTTGCAGACCCATTTTTGGAATCAGTAAAACTTTTAGGGCTTAAAAAGGGTTTGACACACATGCAAAAAAAAATAGTGGGCAAAAACGTGCAAATTATAGGGTTTGAGACCACTAAATGTTTTCGTACTTCTATCCCATTGTTAATTTCACGTACTGCTTCTTCGTAGGTATGCATTATAAAAGTCATGGTGAATAGGTATGTAAATCTAAATGCAAATAACCATCCTTGTGTCTCCTTTCAGATTGCACCCTCCAACTCTTAGTGATATAAACTGAGAATCTTTTTTTAAGATTTAGCCAATGGGACATTGCACACAAATCTGTTGTGTTGTACAAATGAAATTCTTCAGCATCATAAGTGAGAGTAATGTGACGCAAAAACTTACAAGGGGAATTTACTTTCCAGAGAAAAAGGCATTTTATCATGGGCAGGTGCTCTTTTCCCAGTGCTAACAGAGCTTAGCGCTGCTTGCATCAAAAGGGGATCCTTGGGTGTTACTTGTGTGTATCTGTGCAAGCACCTATAATTGTTGACGCAAAGCCAAATCTACAAAAATAACCAGACCAGGCTTTGCGTCAAAAACGAATGCCTCCTTGAAGCAGGTAATAATAGCGAGAATTATTAAGTTCTCTAAACATTACACACATTTCATGTGTGATGCACTGCAATGTATGGAGTGTTTCGGAATTTAGCTAGGCATAGGAGTTTTTATTGGACGGGTGGGTGCTAGACAGCATGGACACACCTGTACACCATGGTGCAAAGGTGGTACATTGTGCTAGGCAGTCTTTCCAGTGTGGCAGCACATATTTAATGAATATGGCTCTGTGCTTCTTTTTCCTTTTCACGCAAAGCAGCTCAGAAAGTTTGGTTGCTGCTTGGCAGTGTGCTACAAATAAATAGATCTGCCATAAAATGTGAATTAGCATTGTACCACAGTGCACGCGCTAATGAGTAGTATCTTTCATGACTACTAGAGATATAACCTCAAGTACAATTGTCTTCATGTAGATCAGGCTCTTGGCCACACAGCAGGACAGAGGTATTTTTTGAGATTGTTACACATTATCATTCAAAAATCACATGATGTTGCCCGCCCTCCATTTTACTATAATTTTCGCGTGTTTTTATTTGTTGCTATTATGCTACGTAATGCCGGGTCACACTACTTTCCAGGACTTTAGTAGGTATAGACTTGTGTTGAGACCTACAGGTGATTTATATGATGAATTATAGTTGTAAACAATGAATGAAAGCAGGTGAAACGAGTTTCATGTATGATGTAGAAGTGTTTTTATTAACATGTTTGAATTATGCTATGTTGTATAAAAACCACCATATTGGTTAAATGGATGCCATTTCTCTGTGTGCCCTCACTCCTATATTCACTCCTGCTTCAGGTTTTTCTGTGCTCCTGCTCTCCTCACAGGCTTCGCAGGATAAGAAATAGAAGGGCTTCATCTAGTGTTTTTCCAAAATATGCATGTATTGTCAATTAATTTTCTGGTGTTCTGAATGTTGCATATCATCCAAGGTCTTTTCCATTGTAATTCTGCTGCTGGGGGGGCACTCTTGTACTCGTGTATAGCCCATTGTTTAGAAATGTTGCATTATTGCTGAACTTCCAATGACAATGTGTTGCAGAGGCTGCTCGCAGCTGACTTAGAAATTTGTTAGAGCTAGAATTATTAATGTTAAGTTGAAACCTCTGATTTGTTTAGTACTTGTTACCTTTGATCACGCCATCCTGAATCAGTGCTTTTAGTGATTACATATGCAAACAATATCTAAAAGAACTCCTTGCTTTTGGGGGTGAGCCAGATTTTTCAGAGACTGCTCCTTTCCACCAGAGATGCTGTGTGTTTTCCTTGTGATTCTCACAGTTCGATTCTTTTCCTTTCAGACTTTCCTGTGTTAATAGGGATGCCTGGCTTTTCTTGAGTTTGCTGCTCACTTGAGACTTAGAATGATTTATACTTGTTTTACTATTCTGTATAACTCTGCAATTTTGAGTCTTAAAGGCATTATTCTGCACTGCTTGATTTTGAGATTTTTGTAATAAAACTCTATAACTTTTCCCTGATCTAGAACTCAGTTATTGAGTGTCTTTGTGATTTATTATGTTATTCTGCTAAACTGATGTTGGTGGGGTGTTCTCTTATGCCAGATCAAATTGGAAATGGAACCTCCAGAGGTAAATGGTATTTTGAAATTTTGGGGGGTCAAGATTATTGGGGTACCGTCCAGATTATTGGGGTATGGGATTCAGCTCCCACAGTAGTACTGATGGTTGCTATAGTAGTGATAGTTGCAATGATGGTGGTAGTAAAAATCATGGTGGCAGGAGTGCTGGTAATGGTGGTAGTAGTGGTTGTGATACTACTGAGTTGGTAGTAGTTGTAGTAGTGTTGGTAGTAGTAGCAGTGGTAGTCGTAGTGGTGGTAGTAATGGGCATCATGATTGTGATTACTTTGATGTTGGTGATGACAGTGATGGTGGTTTTGGAAGTCATGGTGTTAGTGGTAGTGGTGCTGTTGGTGGGGATAGGACTCTTAGGGCCAGATGTACGACCATTGATGTTTGCGACTCGCAAATTGCATTAAATTGCAAGTCGCAATTTGCGAGTCGCAAACATCAATGTACAACAGTGTCAGAGACACTGTTTGCAATTCCCAATGGGGTTGCAAATTGCATGCCTCATGCATATTAATGAGGCTGTCGCAATTTGCGACCCCATTTGGAATGGCTGGCACTCCCAGGAATGGTGGCCAGCTGGGGTAAGCAGACCTCCATGCCTCGGACTGCTTTTAATTAAAGCAGTTCTTTTTTTCTTTTTTTTAAATGCAGCCCGTTTTCCTTAAAGGAAAATGGGATGCATTTAAAAAATAAAAATTCAACTTTTCATTTTCATTTTTTAAGGGCAGGCAGTGGTCACTGGGATCACTGCCTGCCCTTAAAAAATGTTTGGGCATGCATTCCCAAAGGGGAAGGGGTCCCCTGGGGACCCCTTCCCATTTGCGAGTGCTTTACCAGGGTGGTAAACTGTGAGTGTTTTGCGACCACAATTGCGGTCGCAAAACATACTTACATAGTTTTTGGAGTCGCTATTAGGAAGGAAATGCCCCTTCCTAATAGCGAGTCGCTAATCCTATTTGCGAATCGCAAATTGATTTGCGACTCGCAAAATAGGATTAGTACATGGGCCACAGGTTTTTTGCGGGCGCAAACGGTTCTAAAACCCATTTGCGCTTGCAAAAAACCTTAGTACATCTGGCCCTTAGTCATAGTACTAGTAATTAGGTAGGTGAGGATGGTGGTAGCAGGGGTGGTCATGTTTATGGCTGTGGTAGTAATGATTGTTGTGTTAGTGATAACTGTATTGAAATGGTGGTGGGGTGTTAATGTGGGTGGTGGTAGTGGTCAATGGAGTGGTAATAACGGTAATGTTGATGTTAATTTTGATGGTGGTAGTGGTGGTAATGTGTTACAAAGTTGTGATGGCAATGGTGGCAGTAATGGTGGTTTTGGTTTTGTAACATTGGTAGTAGTAATGGCAGTGATGATGGCGGTAATAGTGTTAGTAATTGTTATGGTGGTAATGTTGATAAAGGCAGTGTCCTGGTAATAGGAGTGATAATAGTAGTGGGACTGGTGGTGGTAATGACAGTGGTGATAGCGGTGGTGGTAATGCAGCAATGGTGGTAGCGGTGTTGGTTTTAGTAATGAAAGTGCTAATAGTTGTGTGGTTGTAATGTTGGGGGTAGTGGCTGCCTTGCCTTGGTAATGGTGTTGGTGGTAATGTTCGTGATAATGGTGATAAAGTTGGTAATGGTGGTGGTTGTGCTGACCCTGGTACTAATGATGCTGGCAATGTTGGTGGTAGTGTTGGGAATGGTGATGGTGGCAATGGAGGTGGCAATCATTTTGTTGGAGTAAAGGTGATGGCGGTGGAAATGGTAATGGCACTGGTGGTAACAGTGGTGGTAATAATGTTAGTGATGGTGAATGGGGCAGTGGAGATGGCTTATTGATAACTGTGCTGCTGGTTATGGTAATGGTGGTGACAGTAATGGTGATGATGGTGGTTGTGACATTTGTTTTGGTAGTGGCAGAATGATAATAATGCAAATTGCAGCAGTGGTAATGGTAAGGATTAGAATGGTAATACATTAGTAACTGTAATAGTAGAGGTGGTAATGGTTGTTGTGGTAGCAGAGAGGCATTACATTATCAAGGTCTGAAAAAGTTATGCATTAGCATTGTACAACGTTCTGAAAAATAATGACCATAGAGCATTGCTGCCAGGAGCTACGTATATCAAATGAACAACCTGGAAATACATCAAAAAGGCTGCAGGGTGCTCTGCATTAGGACTTCTGGCTTAGGAAACTGCTCCAGCATATATGCTTCAATCACCTGAAGGGTGTCAGTAGTTTATTAGAAACCGAGGAAAGGGCTCCTAAGGAGATGGATTAGTGTTTAAGATCAAATTTAAAATGAGTAAGAGGAGGCAGAGCCATCTCTTTTGAGGAGCCAAGTGAGGGACAAGGGCAGAGAGCAATGAGAAAGGCAAGCAGGAGAGCCACCATGGGAAAGCAAGAGAAGAGGCAATGGATGCTCTTTTCTGGACATAAATACCCAGCAGAAACAGAACATGGCAGCATCACAGGAGCTGCCAGCCAGAATGAAAGTGTAAACAGCAGCCCATGAGCAGGAGAAGATCCACCTGCAGTGGCATATTTATGTGAAACAAAAGAACTACTTTATATCCATCATCAAATTGTAATGTGAAGTCTAGTGGCAATATGCACAAATCTGTGCAATGTCATGGCCATCCATGCAGAAAAAGTGAAAAAAGCTGATAAATGAAGATTTCAATCCCAGAATCCGCTCTTTCTATGTATGTCTTTTTGTATTTTTTGAAGAAGTTCTGACATTAGTATTCTCAAAATACTAACAAAGCTGTTAATAGTCAGTCATAAAATGTACATTGGGCTAATAATTATTGTTGATATTTTTGTTTTAAATAAAGCACTAGGTGATTTATATTGTGTTACAGTTAGTACTAGAATCAGTGTTGTTAGCAGGTTGAAGGTGAGGTTTAGATAGAGGCAAAGAGCAAATTACAGTTTTAAGGTCAATGATATTCTTAATATTAGGGTTAACCGGAACAATGCCTTTCACTAAGAAAGATTCATGGTTGGTGTGAAGATCAGCCTGCCTGACATGCGCTGTGTCTTTTATCTAACACTTTGGTAGAAAAAGTGCAACTATTTTGAACGTTCTTGATGACCCAGATAGGTCTGGCTCAGCAAGAGACAGCTGGTTTTGCGTTTTGAAGAAGTGAAATATGCCTTTGATATAGGTGCTTGCTGCAAACCTCAGCATTCTTGTAGGAATATCTGAAGCAAATTGATTGCTGTATTCTAATGCAAGAGTTTGCATTTAAAAGTGCTATTGAAAACTGAGATTTTGACAAAAAAGGGTATGACACTCTTAGTAACTAATTAAAAGGTGCAAGATTGGTACTATTGTAGTCTTCATAAGACTTAGTCCAAGGTTAAAAAACAACTGGTGTGAGCTAAGGATTCCAGGTTAAAAACTTATAGGTTTATTCAAAAATATGATCAATGCAGAAAGCATAAAGTACTTAGTCATTAGGAATTAGCATCAACAGATATAGTCAAAACATTATTTTGTACGAGAATTAACATAAGATTAGCATCTGAAGAAAGCCCATAAAAAAATTAAGTATAAAACAAATAGAGATACTGACATAGAGTCTGCTCCCAAAATAGTAAGCCAAGAGACCGAGGGCCTTACTACAAGTACCTCCACCACACTGCGGGCCCTGCAGAGTGCAGCGGTCGGACTGCCACAGGACTGTTGTGTCCACTGGTATCCAGTATCCGGCGGCAGTGGTGCAGCGGTCAGGAGCAGGAATATGCTGGTGGTGTCGCTGTGGCACCCCCAAAGCGTATTCTGAGTTGCCTGTCCACCGCCCATTTGATGGCCCACCATGAAAAAGGTGGCGGAGAGGCAACTAAGGGCCCCCTGCAACTCCTGGGCCTGGGGGTGTATACAGGAGGGCACATGTTGTGCCGCACCTGGAATTGCACCCCCATTCCTGCACAGTATGGCATGCACGACATGGTGCATGCCTCACCGTGCAGGAACGTGCTGCAGGCACTGTCACTGCGGCAGTCTACATGTTAGGCTCTCCTAAGAGCCTAACAGACCACCGCAGCACTGCCCGCCCACTCTGGATTGCACTCGTTATCCGGCAGGTGGGTGCGCTGTCGGCTTGGCAGTCCTCCTTTTGGCGCGGCAGTGGCTAGCCGACAGGAGAATCGCCAAGCTTGTAATCAGGCCATTAGTATTAAATAAATAAATAGACTAGCACATCATCTGCTCAGTTATAAAGCCCAAAAAGAACTGGACCTTTCCATTTCTAAATTGTTTCTAGATTGTGAACCAATCATTAGGGTAAACTAGATAGTTCAAGAGACACCTGCTTGCTTTTGCATTCTTTTGGACAGGCTATGTATAACGAATTTGTAAAGAAAGAGAGGGACCCCTTAAGACCAAAGGAATAGGGTACAGTAAAACAATGCCAAAAAAACAATTTCCTTTGGACTACTCTATATAAGAACTACAAACTGCCAATAACATCAACTGAAACTCACTTAGAGCACACAATCTCTCAACCACTTCACATACATCATACACGCAAGGGAGGTATAATAACAAGCCCAAGGTCACAGATAGATAGATTTGGTTATAAAAATATATAAATCTATTTATTTATAATTATATCAAACCAATTTTATTGCACATATGTCCTAGGGTTAAAACCAATCTAAAACCATATTAAAAACATTCATTTGCTATGACACTGAGTCATGAACAGGACAAGATATTATACACACGTGATTGGTGATGTCCATATATAATATGACCCACCTCATTAATTTCTAACACAGAGCCACAGTAAAAACCTATACATACTAACATAGAGCGTACACATAAAAGACAGTACACTTTGTCATTAACAAAATACACATCCGTGAAAAAACAATATGAAGCACTGGAACCCGATACCGCAGGGTTAATTGATAATCTATGGTTCCAGTCTTATAACGGATTGTGTCATGAAGTGTCGACGCGTTTCGATGGAAGATAATATTGCACCATCTTTTTCAAGACCATGTATGTCACTCTCTTGGTCAACTAAAAGAAAAATACCTATATGTTAACATCCATATATTCGTCTATCTATCAACAACTGTCTTACACTGAATTCAAAGCGCAAAGCGCCATAATACATACAACCTAACATGAGCCTGTGTTGAATGATACTATTTACACATTATTGATGTACTCATCCCCTCATTTTACAAAAGAGTTTTCTAATAGGGGGCCTGAGTGACTAATTATAACAGACAATAAGGTATTGAATTCCTATTCACAATGTTATATACCCCTGGGTTTCACATTATAGTTCCCCTTTATGTCCATATGCTCTCACTCAAGACACTGAACACACATCCTCAATACTAAAATATTCACTCACTTCGATCTGGGGATTTCACTTCGATGAGGGGATGAGTATATCAATAATGTGTAAGTAGTATCATTCAACACAGGCTCATGTTAGGGTGTATGTATTATGACGCTTTGCGCTTTGAATTCAGTGTAAGACGGTTGTTGATAGATAGACGAATATATGGATGTTAACATATAGGTATTTTCCTATAATAATATAATATAATAATAACCTAAGTCCTGGACCTCATTTTGTGGTATGAATAGATCCAGACAGTGACTAGATCCAGATAGAACAAACCGTTCAGGGACCCTGATAGGTTATTTGACTAGACCCTCACTCACTCAATTAGGTGGAGAGAATAGGCTGCGATTGTTCTTATATTTTTAGCAATTTATTTTAGTGTTTCTACTTATCTTTTGGCTGACACGCTGTTGGGGGACATTTTTTTTGGGGGGGTGGTATACCATTTTTCCTTCTCCCACAGTGTTAGGTAGGCTGAAGGGCGAGTGGTCATCTTGAGGGTAAAAGATTAGAACCTCATAGGTGCGTTCTACTTTTATGGCCTCACAGTCCTGTGGGGGGCATCACAGTGCAGATGCACCGCCGGCATACCAATGGCAAGTCTGTCTGCGCCTGTCCACACCCGAATGGGGCCAGGGGCATGGAACTCTGCCTATTTACCAATAAATTCAGACTGTTGCCAGATTTATTGGAGAGCCACACTGTTGGAACGGAGGCGACCAATCTCCAGTAAGTGCGTACATTGTCTGAGCCCTTTGGAAAGGCAATCATATTGTGATGAAGTGAATGGGTGGGCCGGGGTGCCCAGACTCAACCTCTCGCCTGGGTTTAATTTGCTTTTTTGAGCTTAAATTGTCACTCACTGGCTAAAAATAACTTGATTGTGATCTTGATACAGCTATTCTAACCGAGACTTGGTTGAATGACTCATCATCATCTAATGTTGCCCAAACACTACCGGCTGTTTATGGTATGATTACGTGTAATCATCAGGGCGAATTTGGGGGAGGGCTCACAATTATATTTAAGTCATCCCATAGCTGTCTAACTGAAAAAATGGACATTCGTGATTGTGAAGCATTGTCCTCCCGCAGAAAATTTCTTACGACTGTACATTTTCAGGCCTCTTGGTTTATATACAGCCTGGGCCGGCAGCTAAATGGATTTCCTGATTGGCTGATATTATATCTTCATATATTATTAGCGTCTCTAACTTTCCGTTACTTTGTGATCTCAACATTAATTTGGACGATTCACTCAGCCCCTTGACAGTTCACTTTGATGAAGATCCTAAACTGCTTGGGCTAGTTCAGTTAGCACAGGGCCTCACGCATGTTGCTGGGCATAGTGTAGATCTGATTTCCTCTAACTTATCCTTGCTGGAGAATGAGCCTCCTTTTCCCTTTGTCGACAGACAATTTTGCCATTTTGGCCAAGTTAGTGATCAAGAGTGGAATTACTTCACATAAAAATGTTAGTACTCCTAGGTGGCATTCAGTGCGGATCGTCCCACTAACATTTAATCTCCACCTCTCTAACAGCACTCCAGGTTTGGAGGGCTTCATTCATAATATGGTGCAACAAGTTAATGACTGGGTGGAATCCACACTTGAAAATCTTCTTCCGAAAACTGTAGTTACAAAAAATAGGTCCCAGGTCCCGACACCCTGGTTTAATGTTCAGCTGCTTGCTCCCCAAAAAATCTTGCAAGCATAAGGAACGTATTTGGCGCAGAAACTATAATGCTGATGATAAGCTGAGGTACTTGAACGTCGTGAAACTGTATCACAAAGTCTGTCGAGAATCGCGGGTGCGCTATTTGAATAATAAAATTAATTGTTCTAAGAATCTGACCAAGGAGGTTTTTTGGATTGTAAAAAGCCTGTCTGACCCAGCTAGCTTGCTCCTGGAGGTTCCTCTATCCTCAGAAATGTGCAATGAATTCACTATTTTCGTTGCTGACAAAGCGACTAATTTCTATGTTGCATTTGAGGTTTCAGCAGTTGAGAACCTCTTTTCTAGGGCCAAGGAAAAAGAGGATGTGGCCTCTAAATTAGGTGAAGTTGCTATTTTTGAGACATTAACTTTGATTGGCTCTTATAGTTTTGAGTCACTACATGACTCTATTAAATCATGATCTTCCTCAGACCCCACTCTTCTGCAGATACTTAAACTGGGCCATGGCTCTCTCTCCTCTACCTGGAATGATTTTCTTAATTCATCCTTGACACAGTCTCTAGTGCAGCAGGCTGGAAACCTGCTATGGTGGTACCTTTGTTAAAGAAATCGACTCTCAATGCAGCTAGACCTGAACATTTTCATCCCATCTCACTCCTTATGGCTCTCACTAAAATATTGGAAAGACATGTTAACCATCAAGTGTCATCTTTTTTAGAATCCAGCTGTCTTCTCCATGGCTTGCAATTTGGCTTTCGCCCAGACCACAGTATGAGGTTGGCCTTATTAGGGGTTACTGAGCACCTCAGAGCAATACTTGACTCTGAAGGCACTGCTGTGCTGATCCTTCTTGATCTCAGCACAGCATTTGATACTGTGCTGGCCGATTGCAGCATCAGGGGTAGTGCCTTACTTTGGTTCTACTCCTTTTTGCAGAAGCGAACCTTTCAAGTGATCTCAAGTACCTCTTCCTCCAATATTTGCAAGCTGCCATACAGGGTCCCACAGGTTTCCTACTTGAGCCATATGATTTTTAATGCATACATTCGTCCCCTGGCAGATCTTGTTGAGGCTTTTGGCATTACATTTGTTTTCTGATGCCGATGACATCCAAGCAATTTTCTCTTTATCCTCTTCTAAGGACAAAAGTGGCCTTGAACTGAGATCTTGCCTAGTGGCAGTGGCACACCGGATGGAATTTTTTTTATATCATTGAATGGAAATAAAACCAGGGCCATGGTGGTGGGTAATCAGCCTCAGCTGTGGGGCTCTTTGGACTGGCCTGAAGCTTTCTAGTCGATCCCCTAAGCAGGTGGTGAAGGATCTCGGTGTCTATCTAGATTGCAATCTCAGGATGTATTTTCAAATTAACAGGGCTGACACCACATGTTTTGGGTTATTGAAAAGTCTGCGAAAAAGTATGAGACTCCTTACAGTCCCTGCACATAGGTCTGTTATACAAGCCCTAATTACATCACGGCTGGACTATGGCAATGTACTTTATTTGAGTATCTTGAAGTTCCTTATGACCAGATTGAAGATATTGCAAAATGCAGCTGCTAGGGTGCTTTGCCATGTCCTTCGTTATACTACAGTGTCTTCTCATTTGCGTGAGCTTCACTGGTTACCCATTACAAAATGGATTCATTTTAATGCATTGTGTATTATGTACAAAGCTATGACCTGGAAGTCTCCTGATTTTATCAACAAGTTAGTTTCTCCCTATGCTCCTAAGTGTGTTTAACGCTCATGTATCCTGAGCCTTGGAGCTACTCCTTGGGTAAAGTTGGCTAAGCAAGAAGGCCAGTCTTTTAGATATCGTGACCCTTAGCTCTGGAATCTGCTTCCTTTAGAAGTTCATACTGCCACCTCTCGAGGTGGTTTCTTGTAAGAAGCTGAAGACTTGGCTCTTCTACCTGTTGTGGGTGCCTCTATCCTCTCTGCATCTGTGCTGGGAAGTCCTATGGACAGCCATGCGTGTTACAAATTTAAATTCAATTCAGTGTTTCATCATTGAATCTCACCCTGGTCCCTATACACTAGTGTGGGCTCAATTATATTCCAGGTAGCATTTACGATACTTTCTGCAGGGGTCATAAGGGATAAAACTACATTTGGGTCACTCAGATATCCCTTTATTAGAGGGTACCTGTGGTATATTAAAAATATGGGGACACATATATGAAGCTATTTTGCATTCGCAAACAGGCCGATTCACAGAATCGTCCCATTTGCGAATGCAAAAAAGGCTTTTCATATGCACCAACCTCTATTTTGCGATTCAGAAACCTGTTACCAAATTGCAAATGTGTTTGCGATTCGGTATTAGGAAGGGGCGTGTTTAGGGCATCCGTTCCTAATACCACATCGCATCAGTATGTATGAATGTTTTGCAACCAAATACTGGTCGCAAAACATTTGCAGTTTACCATCAGATTCAATCTGATAGTAACTCATTCACAAAGGGACCCCTTCCCCTTTATGAATAATGGCGAAAACGTTTTTGAAGAGCAAGCAGTGGTCCCACAGACCACTGCCTGCTCATAACAAAGAAAAAATTTCATTTTTTTTCTTTTAAATGCATCCTGTTTTCCTTTAAGGAAAACTGCTGCATTTAAAAAATAAAAATGATTGCTTAGTTTAAAAGCAATCACGGACATGGTGGTCTGTTGATCCAAGCAGGCCACCATCCCCCGTGATTTTAGCAATTGCTAATGGGTCGCAAATTGCAACCTACATCATTAATATTCATGAGGTAGGTCGATTTGCGACCCCCTAGGAATTGCTAAATGAAACTCATGTAATTTCATACATTTGGAATAGAGATTAGCTAATTGCGATTCACAGAAAATCGCAATTGGTAATCGCTATTCCTAATATTGATATATGTGGCCCAAAGTGCAGTGTTCATAGGAGTTATGTCCCTACACCCTATATATATTTGACATGTTTGAGCCCTATATGTGTGGCCTTTAGGGGTCTAGGGCTTTCTTCAGTACTAAATCTTCTGCCTTGGATACTTAGTAGGTCATCTTCGAGTTATAAGTCCTATCCCTAATGGTCAGGATATACAATACATGTAACACATATCATAAATGGAGGATTACTTAACCTCTCTTGTGATGAGTAGTTGTTGATCCCTACTTGCGGGTTAGTTAAAGCGTCATAAGAAGTGTGGAGGACATGCCCCTGTAGTCACAAGGGTGCCCTGTCTCATGTGGACACCTAATTTAAGTCCAGATCTCTCCTATTCACTGCCAAAGTGGAAACTTATGCTCACAGGCCAGTGAAAGGTCTTGAGTTTAGCACATAAAAAACAGCAACTGCAATAAATCCGTGTTTTTCGCTAAGGAAATCACCTAATTGAGACAGAAATTTGGACCCGTCAGACTAAAACGGGCAGCAGGGCCCTAGTCAGGGCTTTAAGTGGGCCGGGTCTCACCGGGTCTGAGCACCAGCAGTTTTTTTTACGGAGGCCTCGAAACGGGTCTCTATCGGGCTCTGTTTTGTACCCTGGCACAGGCGGTCCGTTTTTTCCGGACTGCAGTGACAGCAGGCACATCGATGTGCGCTGCTCACACTGCTCACTTCTCACTAGTGGAGAAGTTAAAAAGGCATGACATCATGCCAGGTGAGCGTTGTAGGGGGAAGGGAAATCCTTTAAAGAGAGTCATTGTCTCTCTGGATTTCCCTTCTCTTTGAAACTCAGGGGCAGCAACATTGTCGTGGTGTCACCAGGGCTTTAAGTGGAAGCCTTTTCAATAATATATACAAGCCATAGTTGCTGCTTATTTATCTTATGCCACTAACAACCATTGACAAAGCCAATAGTCCTAACTTGTTGTAGATATGATGTTACTTGTTGTATCATATATCTAGATGCAATGACAGAAACAGCAAAATACAAGTCAGGCGGCACACTATGCTCAGCACAGATTTTTAGATTGTGTTTTAAGCCACGCCCTTAATTACACTGGCCACACCCCTTTGAGAGACCCCCCAGTTTTTTCAACCCACTTAAAGCCCTGGCCCTAGGGATGAAGACGCAGTTGTTGGAGGATTCAATAAAAGACCCAGATGCAGCCAGTTCACAGTTCTTGATAGTTATAATGTTAAAGCTTCTGCAGAAACCTATGGAGAGAGTTATGAGAGTGCACAAAGACGTGCTCTTGTCTGCTCAGGAGAATAACTGTATGATCTCTTCTGCCTTTCTGTAATCCACTCCCACGTTAACTTGGCAAGGGTTGGCTAGGCTACCTGCATCAGCTAGAGCATCTATCAAGCAAAATCTGGCTCCATCCTCTGATTTATTACTTCAGGATCTGGAAGAATGCCAAGGGAAGGGTGTACAAGAATGGCCTTCTAGAACGCCTGTCCAGTGCAGGTTGAAGCAATCTTGCTTGTCTTTAGTATGCCAATAACTTTTTCGAGTTTTATATAATGCGAACTAGACCCGAGACATCGGGTATCAGAGCGCTTTACATGAGCACCAGTTTCGTTACAGAAGGACACATTCATTTTTGTTAGGCACGGGGAGATTAAGGGGCATATCTACAAGGGCAGGCGATAAAATTATCGCCGCTTTAGCGTCCGTTTTTGGACGAAAAGCGGCGATAATTTTAACGCCCTATTAGCAAGGACATGCTAACGCGTGAATCCATGCTTTTCGCCCTTTCTCTTATCGCCCAGCTTTGCATCTCTAATGAGATGCAAAGTGGGCGTTCCTCCCCAGAATAACGGGAGAAATGTCGCTAAGCGACATTTCTCCTATTATCAAGCCTCACGCTAAGAAGCATAGCGACAAGAAAAGTAGCGATAACCTCTGTTATCGCTACTTTCCTTACGCCTGCTTTGAAACCGACTTAGCCATGATATCCTATGGAAGGTGGATATCATGGCTAAGTATGTGTAGCCCTATCAGCAAGCTATCGCGATAAGTTGTGCGATCATCGCTGGATTTCCAGCGATAATCGCACAGTTGGCAGTTTGCGCTCTGAATTTTATCGCTTTGGAGATAAGCGTTGCTGATAGCACGCTATCTCCGCGATAAAATTCAGAGATGGCCGGCGATAATTATCCTCACGCTAAGAGCGCTGAGCGATAATTATCGCCAGCCCTTGTAGATATGCCCCTAAGTGATTTGCCCAGAATCACAGGATGTTGAGCGTCGTTGCCGAGACTCGAACCCCGTTCCCCAGCTACAAGGTCGACCGCTACAGCTGTAAGGATACATCCTCTCCCCAACTTTACAGCAGATTAATTTGTGTGAACTTTGGCACAATACAGGCTTCATTTTGAAATATTACCAAGAGAATGCGAAGGCTAGGAATTGATATTATGTGGCTGAAAATCCTCTGTAAATCTGACTCATCTACCCTGACAATAATGTATTTTTTTGTCAAACATGTAAAAAATCATACTTGGACCATGCACACAAGCATGACACGCATGCTGTATGCCAAAATTAGAGAGGCAATCCTTCTTTTTGGGCTGCAGCATTCCTGGTTGGACATGTGACACACTGGAATAAGCAATAGCAAAGATAATATTGGCGACTTATAAAATGAGCTGGAGACTCTGGTTGATTACATTAAAATAAATTATACCTAAAACGTATAGGTAAAACAACGACAATGTTGTGATTCAGTATTCTGTAGCTCATTGTCTTCAGTGGCCTGGTGATGCCGATCGCACCAGCCTCACTGATTTTGTGAGAGAAGAGAAGAAATGTACGGCCTCTTTCAGACATCACAAAATGGCGCCTGCAGTGCTGTCGTCCAGGCAGGGCCATTTAAGAGTGAGCCAGGTCAGACAGCCAAAGATTAAAGGTGTCCCCTGGGCTGGAGGGCTGAAGAAGGCTGTGGTTGTGATGGGCGATGGGAATTTGTATTTAAAAGGTAGCTTCCGAGGTAGGTGGAGACAAGGCACAAGGAGAGTTCACTGGTGTCTGATCCAGAGGTGATTGAGACAGGGTAGAGCGCTAGCCCAGATCAAAGCACGCTGCTATGCTCCTCCGTTTGCAGGGAAAGGAAGCATGTTAGTACCTGGGGACAAGAGTAGATCAGTACCATTAACTTTGTTTTTTTGCAAATTAAATGCAATCTCTCAATGATGATTTGAACACTAGCCAACTTAGCAGTTGTAGGCCTTGTCCTCCATTTTGCTTGTGACGTTTTCTAGCAATGTTCTATACCACATGGACAAACTCGTATTTTCACATCTCAATAGAATAGTCCTGAATGTGTTTCCACAGACAAATCAATGACCTTCACAAGAATATTAAAATGTCAGCAGAATTGCTCATGTTCAAGGTTTTTATAGCTGTGTTAGCAGAGTTGCCTAAAGTGTAGCAATATTTTTTATTAATACAGGTGGGGTCCGTCAGAAGCTCCATGCTGTAGTATTATGAGGGACTTTCTTCATGTATTTTCTTGCAACTGTTTCACTCTAGTAAATTCTGATTGGTTCATTCTGTGAGAGTTGTGTACAACTGTATTGATTGTATGAAATCCTTTGTTCAGAACTCAGTAGAAATATGCTCTTTTTGGATGTGTTGGGACCCCTTTCTTACGGGAAACAGCCATTACAACGCAGTCATTAAAATGACCTACCTTTACAACGCAACTGTTACAACGTAACTGCCTTTACATCGCATGCCATTACAATGCATGTCAATACAACGCATGTCACTACAATGCATGCCATCACAACGCATACCATTACAATGCATGCCATCACAACGCATACCATTACAACGCATGCCATTACAACGCATTATAAGTTAAGTAATGGAGATTTGTTTAGTATTAGGGTGGGTATGGGTTTTGGGGTACATGGGAATAGTAATTTTTACCCCTACACTATCCAACACTTTCCCTACTGTTGCACTCACTGGAGTGGGAATAGTAATTTTTACCCCTACACTATCCAACACTTAGTAATTTTTACCCCTACACTATCCAACACTTACCCTACTGTTGCACTCACTGGAGTGGGAATAATAATTTTTACCCCTACACTATCCAACACTTACCCTACTGTTGCCCTAAAAGTATTATGCGCTGTAATGGTATGCGTTGTAATGGCATGCATTGTAATGGAATGCGTTGTAATGGTAGTTTATAAAAATGCTTTGTAATGGCATGCGTTGTAAAATCATGCAATGTAATGGTAGTTGCGATGTAAAGACTGCGTTGTAAAAGCATGCGTTGTAACGTTATATATCCTTTCTTACTGACCGTAGGAGGTGAATCCATGCTGGATTGCTCTCCCATTTGATACTCTGCATTTTGCTGACCTGAACTTTACTGAGTTCTGTGATTGGTTCTGTATTTTAACTGAGCTTTGCACTCTGATCTATTGATTAATTGAGTTTGAATATATCACTTGATTTCTGTGTGACTAAAATTGGAAAATACATCTTTAAGGTTTAAACATTCCCTGTATTTCATTTTAGTGGGATCAATGGGGGTTCAAAGTGCTTCAATTGAAATTGTAATTTAGAGTGCTAGATAGAGAAACAGGTCCAGCAAAGAGCACCAAAATCAGTTAAGGGATTAACATTGCTCTCGGTCCATCAGTCGTGCAAGAGAACGAGGCAGAACTCAACATCAGTACTGATGTAAGCTTGATAAATGCACTACTTTCCTATCTCACTGGAGCTGTAATTGAGGTAGGCCTCAATTGGTAGAGTAGACCTGAGGGTGTCACATTTTCTAAAAAAATAGTGCAGATATTTGTTGGGAGGGAACTGTGGTGTGTTCCTCAGAGGTAAAGCTTGAGAGGAAGGGTCACATTTTGGGTATACATTACTCAGCAGATCCAGCTAGCTGCCATCTGGCTTACTCCTGCTAAACTGATTTTGGTTATATGGAAGGATGGGTCCACTTTGTTGGGAAATGTGCAGTAAGAAAGTCTTTACTAAGGCCAAGGCGTAGTGAAACTCTTTTTTGGATTCTGTGGTTCTGTAAAGAGGGATATACAATGACTCTGTTAAAATCCAGAATTAAACAGTACAATGGCATACTAAAGCAAAGTAACACAAACACTCTGTCCAATAGTAAAGAAGCAGACCATGACAATATAAGAGACTAACTATCATTGCGTGCAAGAGAGAAGAAATTCAGAGCCAAAATACAGGACTAATCAGAGCAGTAAAATATGGTGAGTGGCCAGGATGATCACACCCACTGATTATAGCTGATCTTCAACTGTGAATTACAAACAATAAGTATTACACTAACTAAGTTGACACAATCAATAACAGAGATAAGTATCAATATCCTTGCTCTGAAAGTTGAAACAAATTGACTGATATAGAGGCCCAATATTATATGTGACCGGTTACAGAAAGTGGAAGCAAATTGTGTGCCAACTTTTTGCAACATGTCTCTGCTTTTGCTATGCAACATATGTAGCAATAGGTTGCATCGCAAAATGTCAAATGCAAGAGGTCACAAAACAACCCACCTAATGAAAATCAATTATGCGTATCGCTTTTTGTAGCCCCTTGTGATTGGCTATGAAGATAGGGATGATGGTGTGCAATGAACAGCAGACCACCATCCACGTGTTTCTATTCTCAAATAGGAAGCTTCTTACTTTTATAGCAGCGCATTATCCCCAAGCTGATTTTAAAAGAATCCCTTTTAGAAACGCATCGGATGGACCGGGCAGTGGTCCCAGGGTCCACTACCTGTTTCCTCAAGGTCTCCTAAAAGGATTCACAAATGGGAAAGTGTGTACTTTTGGTCTTTAAAAATCAGTTACTATCTCTTTGGGGGTGTCTGTAACTGATCAGTGATTTGTGACCACAATTGCGATCACAAACCATTTATACATACCATTCCAACTTGCAATTAGGAGATAAACCCCTTTCACAACCCCTCTTAATTGTGATTTAGAATTGATCATATTGGACTCGCCATCCTTGGTGTTGTTTAACCCCTAAATGTTTTGCCTTCAATCCTCCTATTTTTGCTAATTTCGTTTTTGCTGGCCTTAGGACTCTGCACACTTTGCAACTGCTAACCAGTGCTAAAGGGCTAGTGCTCTCTCCCTAAAACTTGGTAACTTTGGCTTCTACCCAATGTGCACATTTAATTTACTCCCTAGTAATTTAAATGCTGCTAATGGGCCTGCAGCACTTATTGTGCCACCCACTTAAGTAGCCTTTTTAAACATGTCTGAGGTATGCATTGCAGCCTGTAATGCAGTTTTAAGCTGCCATTTTGACCTGTCAAAGTAAATCTTTTGCCAGGCCTAAACTGTCCTTTTTAATGCATATCAGTCACCCCTGGGGTAGGTCCTAATCAGCGCATAGGGCTGAGTACAGTGTATTTGAAAAGTTGGACCTGTACTTTTTACTTTTAAATGCCCTAGGCGCCACGTGGCTTAGAACTGCGCCCATCAAGTAATTGATTAATTAAATGTGGAAGTTGAGGACATGATTAGTGGTGGGAGAACGGATCCTGCTACACCTGCCCCTAGGAAAGTGAAATTCAAGATTTCCCAGTTCTATAAGTGGAAAGACACTGCCTCGAATAATGATTTATGTGACAAAGATTCTGCTAGTTCTGTGTCTAACTTGGCGGCTGAGATGGGATCGACGGGTGTTGTTATGGTCCCCCCTTGCCTACCACTGCCTTTGGTCCCCTGTTGTCTGGGATGTGTCATGCTCATGATTCTCAGGCTGTGTCCACCCCCACCAGTCCTGATTAAATTAATGGCCAACAAGAGTACGAAGTTCACCGTAGCCTGGACTCTAAACGATCTTAGGGAAAACTATATTACCTTATAGATTGGAAAGGTAATGATCCGTCAGAGCGTTCCTGGGAACCGGCCTCCTCGGTTCATGCCCCCTGTATGGTGAGACGATTTCATGCTCTCCATCCCACCAAACCACGACCTGCAAGACTGCCTTTGGGAGGGGCAACTGTCAGGATTCCTGCCACATCTCTCCTCTCTTGACTATCACAATATACCAGCATGACTCATATCATTCCTCCCAACACTTATGATGAAGAAATGTCTTGTTCCCTGACTTTTGACCATATTACATGCTGTTGGTAATAGCTAGCTGCAGTTGGTGTTCCCCGGTTTGTTTGAAAAGGCTTAATAGCTTTTACAAATGTTTTATCATGCATATGTAAGGTCAGGTTTCAGGCGCCACGGACACATCCAGAAAATCCACCAGAATAAGCATCAAGCAACCGGCATAGATTACCTCAACATGAACCTTCCGCAAGGCAGCCCTCATCAAATTAATCCCCTGTACCTGTTCCTTGCGATAAGCAATTAGAATGCGAACTTTGTGAAAGTTCTAAAACACCTTCTAGAAGACAGCCTCATCAAATTAATCATCTGCACCTGTTCCTTGCTTTAAGCAATTAGAACGTGACCTTTGTTAACATTCTAAAGCACCTTCTAAAAGGCAGCCTCATCAAGTTAATTGTCTGCACCTGTTCCTTGTTACAAACAATTAGAATGTGACCTTTATGAGCGTTCTAAAGCAGTTTTTTTTTTAAAATACTGTCCACACTCCTCTCCTTCGTTTAGCCTCTTCGCCTGCCACTTACCTGTTTCCCGGCTTCCAGGACTCTGTCTTTCCAGCTCCCTAGTTCCTTCCACTACGACCTCACCACAAAGGATGTCCCGTATCAGTCTCACACTTGGATGGAAAAACAAGAAGAAAAGGAGAGACGCATTAACAGACTTGATTTCGCTACGCGCTGAGCTCAGTTGCAACATTGTGCTTGTGGACAAGGTAACCAGTGTTTTTGTTCAATTTGCACTTTCTGTTGGCAGGGCTTTGCCAGAAAGGACTTGGGTGAAGCTAACCCCATCCGAATTAGCTTGTGGGTTTGATGCTGGAATCATACTCACTACAGTTTCAAAACTTCAATGATGTAAACGCAATGGACTATCTAAAAACAACTGACAACAAAACTAAAGGTTGGTTGAGATATAAAAAGCTTTCATGAGTTGATCCCTTAAAAGATATAGCTATTCCTAGCCTAAAGCCTTATTATTTCATAGTTTATAGAAATAGAACATATTTGCCGGTACTATTCATCAGACTGGTGTGAATGCCTGCTGCAGTGTTGCAGTTGAGTAGACGAGCCACAGCATCTTTTGACTCCACACGCTCGCTCCAGCCCAACCCCCTTCCTCCTGGGATTTGCACCAGAGCAGTGTCTCCTTCTGTAAACCGAGGGCAAATTTCGAGGGGATTCAGGAACTAGCGTCGCCACCCCATTGGTATCACCCGGGATCCAGGTAGGTGCCTTATGACAAGGACACTGTTAGGTGGCCGTGAAAGCATATCGCCAGATTGATGCTGTACAGTACAGTTTTGGCATGCAATGTAATAGTGCATTATTGCCATTTTCAGCTGCATTATGGGTTACTTAACAAGCACAGCCTCCTGGATTTCATGATGGCACTGTATTAAAAGTGTGTAAGCATGACTTTGCAAATAGAGCAGTAGTCTGTGAGCATGCAAAGATCTATTATAGCGTCTCACAAAGTACAATAGTCACATGGTTTGCGTGCAGAGTTAAGTTTAGATTAATAACCCTGGGGGACAGGGGTCGTGACACTGCATGTGGTTTACGAACAGCCAGAAACTGCCAAACCAGTCTTGGATGGATATCCTTGATTATTTCAGTAAGGCACTGAGTGATTGGGTGCAGGGTAAAATGATTTTACTGTGTTGTACAATCTTGTTTTGAGAGAGCACATGCTCAATACAGATTTTGTGGAGCTGCACCTGCACCTGGATAACAGCAAACTCATTGACATCAGAGAACTTGCAAAGGAGGAAGACCTCTGGGTCCGCACCAGAGTGTCCAAGAAGGTATCTGGGGGTGAAGGGATCACCAAAGGTGTGGGCAGGGTCCCCACCAGAAGAAGGAGTTTAGAGAAAAAATACAAATAAGGAGTTCTCTAAATTTCCCCAAAACGGATACACGGTGCAGGATTCCCAATCCCCACTTTAGCAGAAGAAGAGTAGGTTTCCTGATCATAAGTCCTCAGGTACGTTCTCCACCGAGAGCTATGAGGGTCATTAGGTCTGGCACTTTAAGGGTAATGCCAAGTGTTCCAAGAGGGCACATCGTGGGCTGGCTAGCATAGCGCTTCGGGAGGAGATTACCCCACTTAGTATGGGAGAATGCTGAGGTTACCCTGCTGTCCCTGGGTGATGGGGAGATGGTGCCAAGGGCCTGCATGCCTAGCAGCACTAAAAAGTACAGGCAGTTGGTTAACATCAATGGGTAGCGGTGGAGGCTCTGATTGACACAGGAGCCAGCATGAAAACCATCAGGTGCCATCTGGTGTCCTCAGAACAGGTAGTCTCTAATGTATCACACCAGTTCATAGTAGCTGACAACCATACGAGTCACTCCTAAGTGGCTCTGGTTCTGTTTCAATGGGAGGGATCACAGGTTCCTTGAGGGTATCTGGAATGAGGTGGAGTGCCGTTCCCACCTGGAGATGTTGGGGTTGCCTGAGTGGGTGTGTCTGACCACACAGTCCATGGCATCCTGAGAGGCTAGTCAGAAGGACCTGGAGCCTGGAAAAATGGCCCAGGTGCCTGCCAAAAAGAGGAAGGGCAAGGGGCAGAGGAAGTCTACTCAGGAAACTTCCACAGTCTGGGAGGAGGCTGAGGGGGATGCCCCAGAACCATCAGTGGAGGATATTGCCACCCTGGGAAACCTACCTGAACTGGCAAGTTGGCAGAAGGAAGGTGGTCCCACCAGGGAGGAGTTCTGGAGAAGGCAGAAGGAGTGCCCTACTCTGGAGGGTCTATGGTTGCAGGCTGAGTCCCAGGCAGCAGGGAACACCTCTGGTGATCACCTGGTTTACTGGGTGAATGGTTTCCTGTACAGTGAGCCTAAGGTTCTTGAGCCTGGTGCAACCTGTGTGTTGGTGGGCCCCTAGAGCTACAGGACCTTCCTACTAGAGCTGGCTCATGATGTTCTCCTGGCCGGTCATCTATGGGAGGACAAGACCTTTGGCAGGCTTGTCACCCACTATTATTGGCCCCAAATGAGAAAGGCCTCGGATGCTTTCTGCAGGTCATGTCCTACCTGCCAGTCCAGTGCCAAGTCAGCAAGAAAGCGCAAGTCTCCCCTGCAACCTTTTCCTATCGTTGGCACCCTCTTTGAACGAGTGGGTATAGACATTTTTGGGCCTCTACACACCAAGATAACCATGGGCAACATGCTCATCCTGGTCTTGGTGGACCATGCCATCCAGTACCTGGAGGCAATACCTCTGAGGACAGTGACTGCACCCGCAGTGGCCAGGGCACTGATGTGGATCTTTATTTGTGTGGGGGTTCCCAAGCAGGTAGTATCTGACTGTGGCACCAAGTTCATGTCGGTGTACATGAAGTTATGTGGAACGAGTGTGGGTTAACATACAGGTGCTCCAAACCCTATCATCTCCATACCAATGGGCTTTTTGAATGGTTCAACAAGACCCTCAAAGGCATGATCATGGGCCTATTAGAGCTCTTGAGGCGGAAGTGAAGCATCCTCTTGCCATACCTGTTGTTTGCTTTCAGGGAGGAACTGCAGAATGGGGTTGGATTCAGCCACTTTGACTGTATGGTCACCCTGTCAGAGGGCCTCTCAGTCTGGTAAAAGAGGGTTGGGAGCAAGCTCCCAAGACAGCCCCTCAGGATGTGGATAGCTACATACTGGCCCTCCCCACCTAGATGAAGGGCCTCTGGAAGAAGCCTAAAGAGAATCTGAAAACTAGCCAAAGGTTATACATTTCTGGTTTGTCCAGAAGGCTGATCTGGTAGAGATTCAGCCTGGCCAAAACGTGTGGGTGATGTAACCCGTGGAGCTCCAGGCCCTGTAATACCAATGGTCTGGTCCCTATGAAGTAAAAGAGCAAGGGGGAGGTCACCTACTTGGTGGACCTCAAGACCCCCAGGAATCACTTGCAGGACCTGAACGTCAATCACCTCAAACCCCACTTTGAGAGATCTGAGATTACCATGCTCCTGGTCACAGATGATGAAGTGAAAGAGAAGAGTGAACCTTTCCCCAACCTACTTCCAAGGAGCAGGATGGGTCAGTGGAGAGTGTCAAACTCTCCCCTACCCTGACCCTAGAGCAACAGAGGGACTGTCGACAAGTGTTTGGGCACTTCTCTTCTCCCTACCCTTGGGACTCACTAATTGATGTACGCATGATATTGACACTGGGACAGTATGCCTGTGAAGGATAAGACCAACAGGCTATCTGATAAGGTGACTGCCAGCATAAAGAAGGAAGTCTCTAAAATGCAGGAAGTGGGGGTAATTGAGCCCTCAAACAGCCTTTGGTTCAGCCCCGTGGTGCTGGTCCCGAAGGCTGCCACTCCAGGTACCAATCCAGAACTCCGGTTCTGCATGGATTACCGGAGGCTCAACGCATTTAGTAAGACTGACGCTCACCCCATCTCATGAGTTGATGAGTTTATTGATTGGTTGGGGGCTGCCAAGTCTGGGAACTGTCATATCATCTTAACTAAGGGGGCCAAAGAGAGGTCTGTGTTCTCTACCCCAGAGGGCCACATCCAGTTTCGGGTGATGGTCTTCGGGTTGAAACTCCAGCTGGGAGGACCACCTGTGCCACCTTAGGAAAGTGCTACAGGCTCTGCAAAGGGCAGGCCTGACTATCATGGCCAGTAAGTGCCAGATAAGGCAGGGTTCTTGTGAGACCTGTTAGCCTTAGGGTGGTCTTCCCCAAAACATTTTAACTTACTCTTCGATTTTTGCAGAACCCACAGCTCTTTGAAACCGCTGCTGCACTATGCCTCCTCGACGCAGGACTTTGCAACACAGAAGTGCAACTCCTTGGAACTGTTGTTCATGATGCATCCTCAACAAAGGACCTCCCATTGCAGCCCGCAGCTCATCAGAGCCGTCACTGCTTGACCCATCCTCAACACAGGACCTCGCAACGCTCAGAAACCAGGATTTAAGTTACTTTCCTCAGCGGGTCTAACTTGGCCACTGTGTCCGACCTGCGCTCCATCATGGTCAGCTTGAACGTTTGACTTTATCCCGGTCTGGCGTGACCAGATAACTACAGTTGGCACTTCTAAGCACTGCTTTTGCTTACATTAAAACATTTTTTGGTGACCTTGACCACATTGAGTTGTTTAACAATCCTGACTCCTTGATTCATATCTCGAGGAAGGACCTAAAAACATTATGTTTAAATCACCTGGAGATGATCAGGTTGTCTTCTAACATTATGAAACAGACAGTCAGAGCCAATGAATTACTCTTGATTCAAACAGGGATACAACCGTACTTATTATGTACCCCAAATAATTATGATAGGTTCTTACTGACGCACCTACGCTTAGGCAATTTTCACAACCTGGTTACATTTCCCCAATTAAACGATTGGTCACGTTCTCTATGCCCCTGTCCTTGTGACGGGGTTAACAATTACTTAAAGTAAGTAGCACCAAAGAAAACAACATAAGATCCCAACTCTTACTCTAATTCAAGTCAATAGATCATCTGTGGAAGGACAGTAAATAAGGGATTACACTATATTCATTGGGACAAGATAAAATACATACACATCATAAAAGCAATTTAGTAGGTCAGAATCTCAAGCATAAAAACTTTTATTTATTTGAATGAGAGGATTTCATACATATTTAGCACCAATTTAATTAAAAACATCATATTAAAACTCATGAGAGATACAATTATAATACACCAAAAGATTGTTAAAAACAAGATCATATTATACACAAGCAAGAAAACAATAAAAGTCAACGCGGCGTTTCGGCGAAAAACACTTCTTCACCTTCTTCAGGACAGAGTTTTCTAGAATTAATTGTAAACATCAAACAAATCAGTTTTAATACTCATAAGTTAAAAAATATTCAAATTAAAAAAACATAAAATTTAACAAAAGCCAAATATGACCTTAAGTCCCGTTTATCATATCTCATAAACTTTACATATTTTATCCCCAACTGCTGGTGACTACGAATGCGATGTGGAAAACATTATAATGTGATCTATCGTCCCAACACATGATCCATAAGTACTGTTTAGGCAAGAAGATTTTCTCGACCTACCTATTTCTAATACTGAGGTTCTTTTGGAATCACTCGAAAGTTGAAGTGAACATACTTATTCAACTATCATGATGAAATATCACCTATATCAATAGATAAAAACCCTTAAAACACAGTAGAGTATATGTACATGTTTATAAAAATAACTTCATTTAAACGTTTCTCGTATTTGGACATACCTTCATGGTTGATTTCTAAATTTACAAATAACTACGTGCGTTGGAGCCACCGTTTACAATTGATTTCGAAGAGACCTTATGAAATAAAGACAAAAAAACATTTGGGGACATATAGTAATCAATCAGCGTATTATTCCCAAGGGTTCCCAAGAACTATTATGATGGGCTTACCAATATTCAATTTCGTTCGTTGTGCAACGTAAATTATGCTTTGTCATGGACTAGATTAATCCAAGAAAACGTCGTGTTCAGTAATTGACGATAATATTCAATTCCGGTAATTTGCAGGTAGATGGACCTTATGTGGTTCATACTATAAGGGTATAACCCAGAGAAAACACAGTTTTATTGATTATATCCTACTTTGGGACATGCTGGGCATTATTCCTACACTGCCGAGTAATCATCATGATACTATATCTGCATGTTACGTTATCATGGGGTAAAGAGAGGCCCTTGTTTGATCAACTAAGTAGTTCCTCAATATTTTGATATTTATGTCTATCTATGAAAGCTAATATTACTTTCAATTCTGTAAGACCGGTGAATAGTATCAAATGTGCCCAAGAATACGGATGTAACTTCTTAAGAAAGGGCACCAAAACTTCTTAGTCACTCAAGCATTTTAAGAAGGGCATTTATTCATACAAAGCTATCATTACCTATAATTCATACTAATATCCTAACTATGTATATGCTTTTAACAAACCGATAATACTATCAGTCGTTAATACCGCTTAAAAATATCGCTTTGGAGCATAAAACAAACCAGAGGATACAGATATAGTATTGTGAAATTATGTAATTATGCCCCGACATATATGTGACTATAACATCTTTGAAAAGATGTCAGTTAAAAAAAGAGAGAACTCTGCTCTACTGTAGATAACAGGAAATGCTAGCTCGCACTTGTTGCAGCGATAAACTCATCTAGATTGAAGAGCTTACCGAGAGTTGCAATGTCGGCCTCCCTGCTCCAACGTAGAGTCTTCCGGGTTAGGTTACAAGGTCGTAAAGACCCGGAAGCGGTTTTTATACACAAAGCCACTTGATCACGTGATTGTGAGTGGACCGGGTTGAGCGACTACTAATAAAGTTTTTAAATATTAAAATCGTGAGAAGTTTTAAATGACTAACGCTAATTATATTTTAATATATGTACACTTTGATGATTTTATTCAACGGAACCGATTTACAAATACTAAAAAACCGAAATTTGGAAATCTAAATCATAACGCTTGTCTTCAATATATAAACATTATTTATGTATTTATAATGTATTATTGTTTTACTAGAAAATATTCCCAATCGGAAAAGCCCTTCGTATTCTATCTACCTCATCTGCATACGATGGCGGCCATCTTTGAGTGGTGATTGTGAATAATCTAAACAGGATATAAAACAAATGTAAAAGGACATTAAAAAATGTGAAAAATAATAATAGTAGTAATATGGCGTTACATTCACAGTGTGTGATACCTAATTCGGCAATCCATTCAATGAGCGTAGGATACATAGAACGCCATACCTGAACAGGCATAGATAGTTCATAATGGAGACGTGTAGACTCCAATCGAGTCATTTTTAGCGACAGAGAAAACAAAATTAACTATATTATGCATAAGATAGGCACCAAATTGGGTTAAGGGCTGCTATCTTATTACTAAAGTTGCCCCATTGGTAACAAATACCTTTAGAGGGCAAAAAACTTTTCACTTATGTATAATATAATGAAAGTGTTAGTACAGAGTGTAACATTTAATATGATGTGTAGGTGCAGGTTACAGAAAAATATCAGAGGAGGATCTAAATTAATTTTTCCCAATCTTCTCTGCTGTTAAGCCCCTGTCTGAATGTATCAAATTTGGACATATAAAATTGTTCACGTTTTTTCTTTTCGTCGTGCAATCACCACCGCGGGCATTCATTTCGATGGGCTCAACAACACACCATTTAAGATCTTCTATTTTATGCCCTGGTCTATCCAATGTTCCACTACTGGTGCAGTTCTTTTCTTGGTGCGTATAGCTGATTTATGTTCTGTAATCCTGACTCTGATCTCTCTAGACGTTTCACCGATGTACCCCAGATTACAGGGACATACAATTAGGTAGATAAGATTTTTAGAACGACAGTTAGTGAATTTCCTAAAAGAATGGCTTACACCATTTTGGATCACCTTGGAGCCTTTAATAATATTATCACAATTGATACAAGAACTGCACGGAAATGTACCTATTGGTAATGGGGCATTGTTGATACTAAGTTGATTGTTCTCCCTCTTGCTCCGGTAAGTATGAACTAAGCAATTTCTAATAGTTCTATTCCGCCTAAAGGAAAACATCGGTTTTTCCAAACTCACCTTGCTCTGTGCAGTAATCAGATGCCAATTTCTATGTATAATGTTCTTGACTTTATTGCTGATGTTACTAAAGTTTGTAACAAAGATTAAGGGCATCTTTTTAGAATTTGGTTTCTCTATCTTCTCTTCGAAAATCGAATCTCTATTATAATATTTTGCCCTTTTATATGCTCTTCTTATTAACTTTTTTGGGTAACCTCTATCTAACAGTTTTTTCGTAAGTTTATCTGCGTGTAAATTAAAATCTTGTATTTTTGAACAATTCTGTCTTATTCTAAGGAACTGACCAAAGGGAATGTTATCCCGTTGGCAGGCCGGATGGTTGCTTTTGTAATGTAATAAGGTATTCCGATCTGTGGGTTTAGAAAAAAGTTCAACTTGCAGCAAACCATCCACATTTTTTATTTTAATATCCAAAAAATCACAACAATTTTTACTAATGGATGATGTGAAATGTAAATTGACATCACCAAGATTAAGCCATTCAATGAACTCTGTCAGGGATTCTCTGGTACCTTCCCATATAAAAAAAACATCATCAATATATCGTGACCAATTAAATATATTTTCATAAAAGGGAGCCAGTGTGTTAAAAATATGTCGGTCTTCAAACCTTGCAACGTACAGACACGCTAAACTGGGAGCACAGGTGGCTCCCATGCTAGTCCCCTTGACTTGTTTAAAAAAATCTGTAGTAAATAGAAAAATATTATTTTTAAGTATAATCTCAACACATTCGATAATAAAATTCGCGTGAGATGATAAATCACATTCGTTGCTGCTGAAGAGGTCTTTGATCATTTGTATGGTGTCATCCTGTGGTATGTTTGTATAAAGCGCTTCGATGTCTAATGTAACGAGCCATTGAGTATCTATATTGTATTGCAGATTTTCAACTTTACTGATCATGGAGGTGGTATCCTTTATGTACGCTTTCTGTTGTGTCACTAAAGGCTGCAGAAAAACATCAACGTATTTACTAAGCGGTTCAGTAAGAGAGTTAATACTAGAGACTATGGGTCTCATAGGGGGATTTGTCACATCTTTGTGGACCTTAGGCAGGCCATAAAGGGCTGGAATCATTGGATTTGTATTTTTAAGATAGTTATACTCATCTCCACATATAATACTGTCTTCCTTGGCCAAAGACAATAAGTTATTAACCTTATGGGTCAGGCTATTCCATTCGTCCCTGTTAGATTTCTGGTAGTGGGATTCCACATTTAGGAGTGAAAGCATTCTATTATTGTAGTCACTGGTGTCCATCACTACAATACTGCGCCCTTTGTCTGCTGGTTTAATAGTTAGACTGTGGCACTGTTCTAATGTTTTGAGTGCTATATTTTGCTGAGGGGTAAGGTTCTTATCGACCCACATTCTCTTATTTAAAAGCTCCTCAATACTTTTCTCTACTACTTTCTCGAATAGCTCGATATCTTTATTGACCAAATGTACTGGGGGAGTCCATGTAGATTTAGGTTTCAAACCTGATTTATTCTCAATTAAGGGTCTTTCTTTTCCCTCAAAGAAAAAATTAAGTCTTATTTTTCTAAAAAAACTTTGTAGGTCTCTTTCTAAGTTATATCTATCTATGGGTGAGACAATTGCAAACCCTAAACCTTTTTCTAAAACTTTTGTTTCATCTTGAGTTAGTGGTCTATTGGAAAGGTTGATAACTGATGCCTTATCTGTTAATCCCACCCTTTCTGACTCCGTGTCTTCATGTATGTACGATTTTGGTTGGGGTTCAGGGGATAAAATCCCCCTCTCCCCCTGCCCCTCCCTCGATTTTGGCCATAATTCGCTTGGCGTTGCTCTAAAAAAGAGAAAGTTTCTCTGCTGGTGCCCGGAGTAGGTTCCTTTTCCTTATTATTTCGATTGTCTTGTCTGTTGTCTTGTGGGGCCTCATTTTCGGATTCGGAACTGGTATATGAGGTATCAAGAAATGTAACCCTCTTTTGAGGGAAATTCCATCTCGGTTGTTGCCAATTCTTTCTATTGTGATAGTTCTCCTCTCTAGGTCTCTCATAAAAATCTGTTTGTAGATAGGGGTAGACCCGTTCCGAACTATACTTCGTAATATCCTTTCTTATTTTATTCGATTTTTTATTAAGGAGGTATTCTTTATAGCCAGAGATATCTATCTGGATATCATCTAATTTCTTTTTGGCTTCCTCTAAAGTAGTACTATCTCTCAATATTTTAATTCCATTTCTTCTATTTCCTTTCTCTCAATGACCAGAACCTCATACGCTGTTTCAATAATCAGTAGCATCCAGTCTCGGCTGCACCTATCAGTGTCCAATTCTCAAGAAATTTACGAATTTTAATAAAGATGCCCGGTTCATTGGTCACCTGTAAACCCTTGGGTATAATACCTTTTTTACAATATTCGATAAGGTAATCTGCATGCAATTCTGTTCTTATCGTTTTCTTTTTACAGTTCCATAAAGATCTCCACTCGTCCTCATTATTCTCAAAGGATGTAATGGAGGATACATTTTTAGAGGAACTATTTATAATTTTAGCAAATTGTTCCTCTGAGAAACCGTAAGTTTTAAAACCATCCATCTTCTGGAATGGTCCCTGTCTCACAAAAGCGTAGAGACACTTCTCAAAAAACTCCCCAGCTAACAAGCTGTACTTCAAGACAAATAAACGAAGGGAGACACCCTACTACTCAGAGAAGGGACAGGGTAACACCAAAGAAAACAACATAAGATCCCAACTCTTACTCTAATTCAAGTCAATAGATCATGTGTGGAAGGACAGTAAATAAGGGATTACACTATATTCATTGGGACAAGATAAAATACATACACATCATAAAAGCAATATAGTAGGTCAGAATCTCAAGCATAAAAACTTTTATTTATTTGAATGAGATGATTTCATACATATTTAGCACCAATTTAATTAAAAAACATCATATTAAAACTCATGAGAGATACAATTATAATACACCAAAAGATTGTTAAAAACAAGATCATATTATACACAAGCAAGAAAACTATAAAAGTCGATGCAGCGTTTCGGCGAAAAACACTTCTTCACCTTCTTCAGGACAGAGTTTTCTAGAATTAATTGTAAACATCAAACAAATCAGTTTTAATACTCATAAGTTAAAAAATATTCAAATTAAAAAAACATAAAATTTAACAAAAGCCAAATATGACCTTAAGTCCCGTTTATCATATCTCATAAACTGAACATATTTTATCCCCAACTGCTGGTGACTACGAATGCGATGTGGAAAACATTATAATGTGATCTATCGTCCCAACACATGATCCATAAATACTGTTAGGCAAGAAGATTTTCTCGACCTACCTATTTCTAATACTGAGGTTCTTTTGGAATCACTCGAAAGTTGAAGTGAACATACTTATTCAACTATCATGATGAAATATCACCTATATCAATAGATAAAAACCCTTAAAACACAGTAGAATATATGTACATGTTTATAAAAATAACTTCATTTAAACGTTTCTCGTATTTGGACATACCTTCATGGTTGATTTCTAAATTTACAAATAACTACGTGCGTTGGAGCCACCGTTTACAATTGATTTCGAAGAGACCTTATGAAATAAAGACAAAAAAAACATTTGGGGACATATAGTAATCAATCAGCGTATTATTCCCAAGGGTTCCCAAGAACTATTATGATGGGCTTACCAATATTCAATTTCGTTCGTTGTGCAACGTAAATTATGCTTTGTCATGGACTAGATTAATCCAAGAAAACGTCGTGTTCAGTAATTGACGATAATATTCAATTCCGGTAATTTGCCGGTAGATGGACCTTATGTGGTTCATACTATAAGGGTATAACCCAGAGAAAACACAGTTTTATTGATTATATCCTACTTTGGGACATGCTAGGCATTATTCCTACACTGCCGAGCAATCATCATGATACTATATCTGCATGTTACGTTATCATGGGGTAAAGAGAAGCCCTTGTTTGATCAACTAAGTAGTTCCTCAATATTTTGATATTTATGTCTATCTATGAAAGCTAATATTACTTTCAATTCTGTAAGACCGCTGAATAGTATCAAATGTGCCCAAGAATACGGATGTAACTTCTTAAGAAAGGGCACCAAACCTTCTTAGTCACTCAAGCATTTTAAGAAGGGCATTTATTCATACAAAGCTATCATTACCGATAATTCATACTAATATCCTAACTATGTATATATTCTTTTAACAAACCGATAATACTATCAGTTGTTAATACCGCTTAAAAATATCGCTTAGGAGCATAAAACAAAACAGAGGATACAGATATAGTATTGTGAAATTATGTAATTATGCCCCGACATATAACGCTAATTATATTTTAATATATATACACTTTGATGATTTTATTCATGTGGCTTTGTGTATAAAAACCACTTCCGGGTCTTTACGACCTTGTAACCTGACCCGGAAGATGCTACGTTGGAGCAGGGAGGCCGACATTGCAACTCTCGGTAAGCTCTTCAATCTAGATGAGTTTATCGCCGCAACAAGTGCGAGCTAGCATTTCCTGTTATCTACAGTAGAGCAGACTTAGAAAGAGACCTACAAAGTTTTTTTTAGAAAAATAAGACTTAATTTTTTCTTTGAGGGAAAAGAAAGACTCTTAATTGAGAATAAATCAGGTTTGAAACCTAAATCTACATGGACTCCCCCAGTACATTTGGTCAATAAAGATATCGAGCTATTCGAGAAAGTAGTAGAGAAAAGTATTGAGGAGCTTTTAAATAAGAGAATGTGGGTCGATAAGAACCTTACCCCTCAGCAAAATATAGCACTCAAAACATTAGAACAGTGCCACAGTCTAACTATTAAACCAGCAGACAAAGGGGGCAGTATTGTAGTGATGGACACCAGTGACTACAATAATAGAATGCTTTCACTCCTAAATGTGGAATCTCACTACCAGAAATCTAACAGGGACGAATGGAATAGCCTGACGCATAAGGTTAATAACTTATTGTCTTTGGCCAAGGAAGACGGTATTATATGTGGAGATGAGTATAACTATCTTAAAAATACAAATCCAACGATTCCAGCCCTTTATGGCCTGCCTAAGGTCCACAAAGATGTGACAAATCCCCCTATGAGACCCATAGTCTCTAGTATTAACTCTCTTACTGAACCGCTTAGTAAATACGTTGATGTTTTTCTGCAGCCTTTAGTGACACAACAGAAAGCGTACATAAAGGATACCACCTCCATGATCAGTAAAGTTGAAAATCTGCAATACAATATATATACTCAATGGCTCGTTACATTAGACATCGAAGTGCTTTATACAAACATACCACAGGATGACACCATACAAATGATCAAAGACCTCTTCAGCAGCAACGAATGTGATTTATCATCTCACGCGAATTTTATTATCGAATGTGTTGAGATTATACTTAAAAATAATATTTTTCTATTTACTACAGATTTTTTTAAACAAGTCAAGGGGACTAGCATGGGAGCCACCTGTGCTCCCAGTTTAGCGTGTCTGTACGTTGCAAGGTTTGAAGACCGACATATTTTTAACACACTGGCTCCCTTTTATGAAAATATATTTAATTGGTCACGATATATTGATGATGTTTTTTTATATGGGAAGGTACCAGAGAATCCCTGACAGAGTTCATTGAATGGCTTAATCTTGGTGATGTCAATTTACATTTCACATCATCCATTAGTAAAAATTGTTGTGATTTTTGGGATATTAAAATAAAAAATGTGGATGGTTTGCTGCAAGTTCAACTTTTTTCTAAACCCACAGATCGGAATACCTTACTACATTACAAAAGCAACCATCTGGCCTGCCAACGGGATAACATTCCCTTTGGTCAGTTCCTTAGAATAAGACGGAATTGTTCAAAAATACAAGATTTTAATTTGCACGCAGATAAACTTACGAAAAAACTGTTAGATAGAGGTTATCCAAAAAAGTTAATAAGAAGAGCATATAAAAGGGCAAAATATTATAATAGAGATTCGATTTTCGAAGAGAAGATAGAGAAACCAAATTCTAAAAAGATGCCCTTAATCTTTGTGACAAACCTTATTAACATCAGCAATAAAGTCAAGAACATTATACATAGAAATTGGCATCTGATTACTGCACAGAGCAAGGTGAGATTGGAAAAACCGATGTTTTCCTTTATGCGGAATAGAACTATTAGAAATTGCTTAGTTCATACTTACAGGAGCAAGAGGGAGAACAATCAACTTAGTATCAACAATGCCCCATTACCAATAGGTACATTTCCGTGCAGTTCTTGTATCAATTGTGATAATATTATTAAAGGCTCCAAGGTGATCCAAAATGGTGTAAGCCATTCTTTTAGGAAATTCACTAACTGTCGTTCTAAAAATCTTATCTACCTAATTGTATGTCCCTGTAATCTGGGGTACATCGGTGAAACGTCTAGAGAGATCAGAGTCAGGATTACAGAACATAAATCAGCTATACGCATTAAGAAAAGAACTGCACCACTAGTGGAACATTGGATAGACAAAGGGCATAAAATAGAAGATCTTAAATGGTGTGTTGTTGAGCCCATTGAAATGAATGCCCGCGGTGGTAATTGCACGACGAAAAGAAAAAAACTTGAACAATTTTATATGTCCAAATTTGATACATTCAGACAGGGGCTTAACAGCAGAGAAGATTGGGAAAAATTAATTTAGAACCTCCTCTGATATTTTTCTGTAACCTGCACCTACAGATCCTAATGACAAATAAGACTGTGATCATGAGCGTTGTGTAGACATATGCATATGTAGACACAGTCTTATTTGTCATTAGGATCTTGAAGCATATGTGTTAAATAATAAGGACATAAGAGAAAAAATATTTCTTCCCTTCTTTTATTGCATGCTTAAATTGTTTCTGTATATAGTGTACTGTCTTTATCACCAACCACCACATGTCACTTTTTTCACCACAGTCACGTAATTCATATTGCAATTGAAATTGTAAATTGCGACAGCCATGATTATCTGATTTTTTCTGAATACATTATTGAATTATAATTTTGGTGTGTGTTATATATCTTCTTCTATTTTCAAATCGTTGATATGTGTTATAAATAAGCTGTTGCTACTTACTTTAAGTAATTGTTAACCCCGACAGAACCAATTTCTACTTTAATACGCATACCCAGGTTCTGAGGGACACTGGGTTCCCCCATTACGTTTACCCCTGTCCTTGTGACAACATATCTAATCAGTCGACAATCCACATTATGTTTTTCTGTAAATTTTATACGGTACTCAGGAGAAGATGGATTGTGCCTTATTTGAAGATGCTAGGCTTGAGGCAATGCCGACCCGCATTTATAAGGCTTCAATCTCTAGCTGATGAAACTGTCACTAGTCACATTGTAAAATACTTGAAAGGGGTGGTTAGAACAAGGTCATCGATGCAAGGTCCAATTCTTGTTGAAACTAACTGAGACACATGATTATTTTGCTACTACCTGAGCATGTGGCTAACACTTTGTAATCTGTTTGTCATTTCATATTTATTGTAATTGTAATTGATTTTAATCATTTTTTAGTTTGATACATTTTTAAATCATGAATGCTTATTTTTAAATGTTGAATGATATTTCTTGTGCTTTTATGATTTAATATTTGAATCGAATAAAGCAAATATTGATTGATTGATACTTAGATTTTTAAAATTGCATATGTCCGGTTCTACTGATTGGAATTTTGTCAAATCATTTATTAGATTTTACTCTATTTTTCTAAATTGGTGTGCAATTTTTCTTGTGTTGTATTTTCACTTTTTTACTGTTTGTGTGCTACATAAATACTTTACACATTGCCTCTAAGTTAAGTCTCACTGCTTTTGTGTCAAGCTACCAGGGGCGGGGGGGTTAAGCACACACCAATTTAGCAACTTTTGTCGTTCACACTGACAAGGATTGTGGTTGTTGCCTTAGTGGGGCTTCCACCCCCCTCAACCAAAAGTTATATATCTTCCAAAGTTCTATATGTCTATTTTTAGCAACACCGCGTGTATGAATAATTAATTGCAAGGCATGTAAAAAGCTGCAACATTAAAATTACAGTACCCTTTTGACCTTGAATGTGTACTGTGGTAAAGGAAAATGTGTCTTACAATTTCAAATACATTTTATGGCACAATTTTTTCTAACACGTTACACATTGCATGTCAAAGCAATGTGTTTATTGCCTTGTATTAATAATGTATTAGAAACTTAAAGATCTCTTTTAAACTTTTTCCTACCTGGCTCAAGTGCTATGCAAACAATCTTGCAAAAATGTGCAGTGTTAAAGCTTATTAAATAACCCATTCAGAAGGTAATGGAAGGGGGGGTCACAATCTGTTAGGACAAAGTGATATTGTAGAGTGTCATGTTATCACATAATTGACATTGATCTGTGAATATCATATGCTTCTGACACAGCACATCTGTTCCGTTATACAGCCAATATCAGTAAGTTCATATAAAGTCACTAAAATAGTTAGAAATCGTTTTTTAAAAACTTAAATAAATCTTCAATGTTTAGTCCAGACAACATCAAAATCTATGCTAAGGATATGCAACAGGGGACAGAATACCAGACAGTAAGACATTGATTATCTAATGCAATGGCAAGACTGATTTATTACTTTTCAGGGTATTTTTTACTTAAAGAGTTTTGTATAGCGCAAACAAGACCACAAGGGGTATTAGAGCGCTATACAGATTGGCAGTTACGAAGGTACAAGAAATGTAAACAATAGCACAACCGGACAAGAAAAGGACAAAACAGATCATAACAATCATAACAGTTCAATAAAGACAAGAGTAAGATAGCGAGTCTTGGGGTGAACGTGGGATCTAGCCCAGAAATTTCTTCATCAGAATCTCTTTAACTTCCCTTTTGAAGGAAGCAGTGGAATTATTCAATCTTACTTCAGGTGGCAGGGAGTTCCAAATTCTTGGTGCAATACCCGAGAATACTCGATTGTAGGTTTTCTTTTTATGGAATTTCTGTGGTTTGATTAGTAAAGCACTGGAGCCTCTAGAGGATCTAGAGCCCCCAGAGAGCTCATGTTTGTGTGCAAGATATATTGGGGTGTCGAAATGTAAAGCTTTGTCAGTCATGCATGCAATTTTTAGATGTAGCCTTGCCTCATACAGGAGCCTATTTAATGATTTCAACTCAGGCGTGATGTGATGATAACGTTTTGAGCCTGTAATGAGTCTTGCAGCGGAATTGAGAGAGGCCTTAAGTGGTGCCGTCTTCGATCTAGGAAGTTCACATAGGGTTGCGCTACCATAATCCAGTTTAGAGATCACAAGTGCTTGCACCGCAATCTTGAGGTCGTTGTGGGGTTGGAACGGTTTTATTTTCCTTAGGATGCTCAATTTGAAGGGTTCTCCTTTGGTAAGAGCACTATTGTGCTTCTGCATGTTCATTTTTCCTAGAGAGCTCGTGGAATCAATGATGTTTGGAGTGCAGGTGAGGGCTGTCAGATGATTCAACCATTTAGCAATGTCTGGAGACTGTTTGTCTGGGGCGATGAGGAGGAATTCTGTTTTGAGAGCATTTAATTTCAGGTGATTGAATGTCAACCAACTTTGCATTTTCTGAAGTACTGAGTTGAGAGACCTGATGTCCTCTGGGGAGGAGACTTTCAGGTGCAGTTTAGTGTCATCAGCATACATATGATAGTGGATGTTGGAGAATTTCAGGATTTCCATTAGAGGCTCCATGAACAGATTGAAGAGAGTGGGTGAAATTGTGAACCTATGTGGTACCCCCAGAGTGAGCGGAGAGGGGTTAGACAGAGACTGATTGACCTTGAGTCTTTGGGTTCTATTGTGTAGGAATGAGGAAAACCAGTTTAGCACAGTCCCTGATAGCCCCCGCCTATGCTTCAGTAGATCGATAAGGGTATCATGTTTGACCATATCAAAAGCAGATGAAAGGTCGAGGTGGATCAGAAGGCACAACTCATTTTGGTCCAGCATTCGTAGTGCATCATCAACAATGTGGGTAAGAGCTGATTCCGTGCTATGACCCTGACGGAAGCCAGATTGGAATTAGTCCAGCAGTTGGAATTGTTCAATGTGGCTACATAGCTGGGTATGTATGCATTTCTTGAGGAGCTTTGCCAGAGTAGGATTGGTGGAGATTGGAAGAAAATTGTGAAGGTAGGTATGGTCTGCCGTTGGTTTTTTAAAGATGGGGGTGACCTGCCCCGACTTTAGGCAATCTGGGATCGAACCTTGAAGCAGAGAGGCATTAACTATCTTCGTCCAGAGAGGGAGTATGGATGATCTGATCTCATTGAAAAGGTTTGGTGTCAATGGATCCCCTAAAGTGGTTGGAAGGTTTCAGAGTAGCGAGAGTTTTGCGAATGGTGCTTACATCTATGGTTTCGAATAGGCTCCAAGAAGCATTGTTTTTCGGGGGAGAACGATAATTTGTGGGGACACACCCAACCCAGAGGGTGGATAGGTGAAGGGCAGATTCTCCAAGACTGCCTGTAGTTCCAGTTCGATCTTTGTTGACTTATCATGGAAGAAGGCAGCAAACTCCTCAGAGTTAGGCTGCCGACAGTGTTCCAAGAAGGGAGGGTTAGTTTGGCTGTTAGATTGAAGCCTGGTGAGTTCAAACAATTTTTTCGGTCAGTTTTTGGCTTGCTCTAGTTGTTTTCTGAAGTAACTAGCTTAAGCAAAAGACACACAATTGATGGACGGAATGCAGAACAAATCAAAACATTCTCCCCCGGTCAAGAGATCTGGGTTAAATCCATCATTCTTTTGCTCACCATGCCACCCCAGTTTAGACCTGGCCACATGCAAATCAGTCTTGACCCTGTGCCTCATGGGAACAGTCCAGCCCGAACTGCCAAGCCAGGTCCTCCCTGGACCGGAAACAAGCATCCTAGGACCGTTTTCTGGGTTTAACCCCTCTTCAGCCAGGATAGCTTGATTCCAGTGGCACAGTGAGCCCAGGACCCACGTCTGGGCATACCTGGCGCACTTAGGGCGAGAAAGCAAAAGACACACAATTGATGGACGGAATGCAGAAGAAATCAAAACATTTTCCCTCAGTCAAGAGATCTGGGTTAAATCCATCATTCTTTTGCTCACCATGCCACCCCAGTTTAGACCTGGCCATATGCAAATCAGTCTTGACCCAGTGCCTCATGGGAACAGTCCAGCCCGAACTGCCAAGCCAGGTCCTCCATGGACCGGAAACAAGCATCCTATTACCGGTTTTGGGGTTTCACCCCTCTTCAGCCAGGATAGCTTGATTCCAGTGGCACAGTGAGCCCAGGACCCACGTCTGGGCATACCTGGCGCACTTAGGGCGAGAAAGCAAAAGACACAATTGATGGACGGAATGCAGAACAAATCAAAACATTCTCCCCCAGTCAAGAGATCTGGGTTAAATCCATCATTCTTTTGCTCACCATGCCAACCCAGTTTAGACCTGGCCATATGCAAATCAGTCTTGACCCTGTGCCTCATGGGAACAGTCCAGCCCGAACTGCCAAGCCAGGTCCTCCCTGGACCGGAAACAAGCATCCTGGGACCGGTTTCGGGCTCACAGCCCTCATCAGCCAGGCTATCTTGAATCCAGTGGCAAAGTGAGCAAGGGCACCCCAAATCTGTATTCCTGCATTAATTGCATCATTGGAGTGTCTTGAAAGATGTGGTTTTGAAGTTTAAAACTTTATTCATTGCGCAGTTCTTGGCTGGTGTCAAGCATTTTACTTATTGCAATACCATGAAAGATGTTTAGTTATATTTTAACGACTACACAGGATACAATCATGCCAGCTATGTAATTGAATTGAATCAGAAAGGACTCGCATCTGTTGCGGCAGGTTTAAAAACTTTATTGTATTGAGTGACTTTGATCTAGAAAAGTCTAAAAATCTCGTGTATCCCGCATTATCAACAGGAAGGATTACGCTGATTGTATAATCGATTGAAGACATTGCGTATCGTTGAATAATAAATTAATTCATTTTTATTTAAGAGGTTTAAAATGTTGTGATTGTAACAACACACAGTATGTGTAGTATGTTTTTTATGCCCATGAACTCTCGAGTCTATTTCTATAGGAAATTGATGTACAGGAAATCACTTGACAAAGGCAACACACTGAAACGCGTCGTCCTTGATTTTGGTGCACAATAAACAATTGTGCTGTCTCCTGGTGTGCCGCATCCTGTTTTTTTTGCTATTGGGGCAAATTGGAGGACTTCCTTGTAATCTACAAACGGCTGCTGTCGCCGCAAAGCAGGCACCGACGCTGTAGGAGGGGAACCGCTAAGCACAGCGACTCTGTGGATATATATATATATATATATATATATATATATATATGTAATTCGATATTTTGTACAACTATATTTTTTACATCAATATTTTTTTTTCTCGATATTTTTGTACTTACCTGTTTAAGTATAGGGAGTCGGTATTTTTGCATTCTATACTTTTACATCGATATTTTTAACTTCTATATTTTTAACTTCGATATGTTGTCAGTGAACTGTCCCAAGAATCTTACTTTAATACAAAAACACCTAAAAAGTGAGTTATGCTGTGGCTGGGTCAGTTGGAATGCACTCCATGTATTTCCACCACTGTTTCTCCACCTGATGAAATTATTACTGCATCCGTTTGGCCTGTATCCTGCTCACCTACTTTCAGTACTGTTGTTTTATTATCTGAGTGTCATGATATGCAATGTTTCAAAATTCAATAAAAAATGGTTTGTAAAAAAAGTGAGTTATGCTAGCGCTAAAAACAAAAATGATATAACTAATGCGGTGAACCTTGCTATATATGATAATTTTTATTGTACCACCTCTTCTCTTGATTCGTCACAATGGAAATCAGCAATGTCTCTCACTCCCATAGTCAGGCCAAGTTATCAAAGATGCAGTAAATAGTTGTAATGTATGTTTGCATAAATTATACTACTTAAAAACAAAGTACTGAAATGTCACATGTATAAGAGTGTGTAACATACTCCTGCAGTGATAACATGCACACTAGTACCTTTTATCTGAACCTAGTCTCGTAGACCATCATAGAGGTGTTTCAAATGAGAGGTAAGGGATAGTCTACAAATGAAGTGAATACTGATGTAGATCTGGAATTGTCGGTATTTAGAAACATTCATAAGTGCATTCCTCAGACCTATTTATACGCTTTATAATTATAGTGCAATTATGTGAGTGCTGCAGCAAAAATGGGAAGAAGCACCAATCATCCTAGATTTCAAACGGGGCAGTTGTAAGAAAAGACAGCATTAGAAAAAATACTTTCCATTGATAGAGGAAAGGAATGTTAAAAGTTAAGGAAAAAAATCTATTGTTTCAAGACACTAAATTTCCATATTATATGCAGTACATGATATATGGAAACTTCTATGAAAACTGGTTGATGCATGTTTTATTTTCGTAGCTCAATAAACGTGTGCCTTTCCTCCGGACTGCCATAAATTATGTCAGTGTGGGAATGAAGTTTAGTAAATAAGCAACAGAGCCATATATTACATATTTTAGAGAGGAACAGTGAAGAATGCAAATGCAGTTTTCTATGATGTCACTCAGAACCCCAAGGTTAAAACATCCCTGTTAGTTACTTTTTACTCATCTATAATTTTATGTTATGTATGGTCCAAAATCACCTGCTCATACTATGAAGTATTGGGCAGGGACAGAGGAGTAATGGAGGAGCCAAGCAAAAAATAGTTTCTCCTCCCTGTACGAAAGGTAAAAAAAACACCTGTTCTCCTGCCACCCACCTCCACAATGCTCTGTGTCTTCCCTCCCTTGCTTCCACTTCAGAAGCTCTGCTCCCTTCTCTCCAGTGTTGATCTGACAGGCTGTTGGAGCCCAGCCACAGCAGCCTGGTATTCCTTATGATTTCTTATGACGTAGCAACAGTGGTTAACAAGTTCCTTTACCCACTATTGCAATGTCATAGTAGTACATTTCTGGATTTAGAATTCAGTTATTCCCGCTAATGGATTTCTTTGAGAGCCATGCACAACATATAGAATTATAGATGGTTAACAATAAATCACAGGGCTGTTTTTCACTGAGAGGTTCAGAGTGAACATCAAATAGACAACAAGAGCAGAGTTCAAGCTGTCTATGATGTGAACCAGAACCTCTAGGTGAAAAACATTCCTGTAATTCACTTTTTACCCATTTATATTTCTATGTTATGTATGGCCCCCAAAACCATCCACCCCTGCTTTCAGCTGCAACGCAGGGGCAGAGGAGTAAGGGGGGAGCCATACATAACATGACTTCTCCTTCCTGACCCAATTGTGAAAACATTTTTTAACCAAGCCCCACCACCTTTGCTGCCTTCCCTCCCACACCAGCAGCTGTGCTTTCTGCTTTCAGTCAAAGCAGACAAGCAGTGCTGTGCTGACAGGCTCTCAGAGCATTCTACATCACACATAGAAACATAAAGTTGCCTCTTAGGATTGTTTTTGTGCAGGAAGATTTCTCTCAAGGTACGCTTTCCAATTGAGCTTTGTGAATGTAGATTGTTTTGCCGTTAGCAAACCTCTCATGATCCAAGCAGTTTGAAAGCTGCCAATGTTTCTGATTAATAAGAAATTTGAAAGGGGTAATTTAGCACTCCTAAGTAATGTACTGGTCAGTGACTACTTAGGAGGTTCTGAATATGGTGGGAGGGCTGCCTCCTACAGCTTCTTAGCAGTCTACCAATCATATTGTGGTATTGTGACCTCATGTCACTCTAGCATGGCATTTCTGCCAAAAGTGCTCTTACTGACACTTTCTGCAAAAATTAAATGATGTGTGAGATGTCATAGCATGATGGCCACTTGCGTAATTGTTTTTCTTTTGAAACAAATTAACCACCAAAAGCTAGGCTATGTTTCTGAAAAAGAAAAATAGTCTATGGTACTGAAGGGCAACAAGCTATTTTCACTGATCCTGGGGTCAGCTGGAGATTTCTTCTGTCCAGGCCTGCCATATTTCGCATTGTGGACACAGCCAAGAAAAATCTGTGTTTAAAGACCTGCCCTAAAAAGGCAATTTCTGCTGCACAGCGTAGACGAGGCCCCGGAGAATACAGTCTGCCACCAAGGAGTTCACTGGGCACAGCCAGCAGAGGCTGCACCAACTTAACGCCATTTTGAAATGAAGCGGGGAAATGGCAGGTTTGGTGAAGGGGGGGGAAGATCAGCCTATTACAGATCTTACACAACTAGCAAACTCTATATCACTCCTTCAACCTTATTTCTGGTAGCAGTCCTATAAATTCACAACCAGGTGCATTTATTTATGTAAGGCTCAAGATCAAGTAATTATTAATCACTGACGAGTCTGATATGCTGCCTTAAACACTCATATTTAACAAAACAACTACAATGAGTAGCTGGATTTCTACTACTTGGATACTCTTTATTCTCATTAATTGTGCAAATTTAGTTTCATTTTCTGTTCTTACTGAAGGATTATTTCAAAAGCAACGTTTTCTTCAATCCAAAGAAATGACAACAACGTTGTTATACACTCAATTCATTTTGAGAGTATAAAAATCTCTTTATCAACAGGGGAATAATTCTATATTCCATCTTACTACTGAACAATAAGTGAAAAACATAATAATAAAGCAAATGCATTATAACAAAGTTCAGTCAATCTTTGAATATATTTAAAGAAATTGTTTAAAACCTGTCAACATAAATAGCTTAAATGTTCATCAAAATATTTGGCTATATACCATCATCATCAACAAGCTTAATTTGGAAAAAAATGCAGTAAAAAATGCCATAAAAACACATTAGAAGTAAATAACACAATTTGTATAAACAAAAGGTAACACACTCAGAGCAATATTAATGTATACATACTATTCACACACATATAAATAACAAATTTGTCCATTCGAATGACCCCATACTTGTAAACCAAATATACTCTTATGCACCATCATGAGATCTGTCTCCAGAAGAGAGGTCTTCATATAGAGTAATGCTTAGATCAGTCATTGCCAACATTTATCCTCAAGGTTTTCAGTTGATCCAGCTTTTCCAAGCTACCTAGTGTTATCATTACCAGTTAGATTAATTGCATGCACAATCATTACATTTAGATATTCTAAAACATTGACATGGTCCCAGTCCTCTGTTGTGGTCACACTAAAAGGCATGCTCCATCATTCACAAAATATACCTTTGCAGGCACCACCACATTGCAATTGAACTTCAATGTAGTCCCTCAAATCTATGGGTTTGTTGCCATTAGCTACTAATATCACATCAGAAGGTCTAAGATCGTGACCAGGACATTTGCATAGGTATTCTTCACAAACCAGAGTATACCAAGCTCCAGAATAAGCCATCACTCTCACATCCACTCCATCAATTTGAATTGTACAGAGCGGGCCATCCTCATTTATGCTTCCCACATGCTGTACTTGTAAAATAACCTGATATGCATTTGCATCCCCCGATAATTTCCTACAGAATTAACAGAGCGTTTAGTTTTTTTCATTTCATTAACACTTCCTTGACACATTCTGGCAAAATGCCCCTTAAGCTTACATCTTCTACAAATTTGGCCAACAGCCAGGCATGAGCTGTCTGTGTTGCTACATATCCTTCAATCCACACTTGAAACAAGTCAACATCTTCTCTCTGACCCTTCTGAGCCCACTGGTAGCTTCCGCTCCCTCAGTCTTGGTAGTCTCATGTTGAACTGATTCCGTGGCTCCAGTTGACAACAATAGTTCCTTCAAACCTTTGTTGGGTATTTCCACCCTTTTCATCATGTAAATGGCCATTTGTAAAGTCAAACATTCGATATTCAATAATTTTTCCTGCACATTCTTGTTATTCACTTTTAGGACCAACTGATCCTTCAACATCTCATCCTGAATATTTTTGTAATTACATGTTGACCTCTTTTAAAAAACTTGAACCTTTCCACAACTTATTTTTTTTTCCTTCCAAAGTTCAAATTTAGTTGTATTGCCATGTCATAATCGTCTAACTCATCCCTGTCATATCATCTTGATCCTCCACTATAAGTGGAAGATGCTTTAATATTCTTCTCCCCTCGGCTCCGAGACAGTGTTTCAGAATCACTAACTTCCTGGAAGCTGTAAAATATCACCCCCTATTGCCAGAATGTATGCCTCAAATCCATCTCTCCAATCCTCCCATGCTACTGTGGATTCCCCAGGTGTATTTAAAAAGAACGTAGGAGCTAAACAACCTTCCATATTTGCCTTAATGTCCGCTAAGGGTACTATAAATGTCACTTAAAGTGTTAACCTCACACTAAGGTTCCATTTAAAATATAGCCAATAATTTCCCCTTCGATCGTTGTCATCGAATGAAATAAAAGAAACTTTTGTTGGGAACACTGCTGTTAGCCTTCTAAAATCCTCACTTGCACTCAAGAAGACGCCCAGATACACCCCGTATTCTCGTTGGAAAAGCAGAAGTTCACGTTCATTGAGAAGGCTCAGAATGGCGACCACCAGCCAAGGCCTGATTACATGCTCTAGTCTTTTTCCCCGACCTCGTGCTGATCTCCACAACGTGCATGCTTTCTACTGATAGCGGGCACTTCAACCATCTCTTTCCTGAGGATACGAGTATTTTCCTACCAAGACCACTTAGAGGAACATTTTGGGCCTGAAGTTTTTGAATTTCTTGACTCCACCTAGGAATTGTGGGTCTGCACACCAGGGACACTTCCCTTATTAAGGGATTACTGTTCCAGTCCTTTTTTTGCCCTTCCACTGCAAGTAGCAGCAAATAGTGTCTCAGCTTGAGCAGCACTTCAGCCTGTGATGAATTTTTAGAGTTCTTAAGCAACGACAGGAGGGCAGTAATAAGTATTTTAAAAAAGATAAAAGACATTCATAACTATATATATATATATATATACATATAACTTCGCTCCGCGTGCCACCGGAATCAGCTCCAAACACGGACACGGACCCAGAATGTCAGTTTCTTTTATTTTATTATTGCTGTGCCACCATAACGTTTCGGCTCCTACGAGCCTTGATCACATGACACAGAGAGAACCAATATGAACGAATTTAAAGTGACAGGTGCGTGAACAAACTACAATCACGTGATGGTTAAAATTCATAGACATAAAAACAATACATCTTTTCTCCTCATTTGTGTATATTGTTTTGCCAAAGGTATACATAATATGGTTTCTCGTTTAAATTGTTATTTTGGTATAATACCTCACTTTTATACAATTTACTAAAAGATCACAATTTCACGAGTTGGAATTCACTACATCAATAAAATATTGCAAATTTATCTCTGTGTGTAGATGTGTTGCGTTCTACCTGAATGCAAAAAATTATAGACCTTAATGGCTGTAGGAGGTATATAAATTAATTGTAAAAAAGTCTATGTTGCCTTACAGTGCCAGTGTGACTAAAAAAAGTGTGACTAAGTGTGTTAAAATCAATGAACTCCTCATAGAAATCATATGTGTACCTAATTCAATATCAATACATTAAGTCAACTTTGGAACAAGGTATGTGGTGGCCATATGGATAAATTTAATAGGTCTAGTAATCATTAATGCCTAAGGATCTGTACCTTCGTATTGGACTTTGTTGATTGAGGGAATATGCTGAACTTTGCATCATTAAGAACAGATTTGGTATCACGATTGATGGAGACATATCAGATGTGCAAAACATGGCAATATAGTTATGTGTATTCTTGGTAAAAACAGATAAAACCAATAAATATGCTTTTTCATAAATATATAAATATATAAATATACAAATATATAAATACATATATATACACATTATTAAAAGACTGTTAATAAATAAATAACTGCCTTAATAACAATTCCTTAGATGTAAAATGCATGTGCTTGGCAAATAACAAACATTGTTTTCTCATAGTGTATATTCTATAGTAATTTTGAAATTAAAAATTACAGTATTACTCAATGTGTATAAATACATAAAAATATTTAGCCACTACGTTGATGTCTGATATTTTATCATTATTCACCTGTGATTATCATAATTGTTGTCCTCTAATGCAACTAAAACATATCTTAAATCAAACATGTTGGTCAATTAATACTGTACTTTAGCCTAGGCAAGTATACATATCCTCAGTTGCGTTAAGACCTCCTGGTGATTTGGAATCTAATTGTAATATATATCTTGTTTCTAGTCTTCGTAATTTTGATTCCCTATCACCTCCTCGTCTGCTAGGGGGTACACTGTCAATGTGGTAATACTTGAGATCCGTATTTTTGGAATTGTGGGCCTCTCTGAAGTGACGTGCCACCGGATAAGTGTTATCCTGGTTGCTAATGGCACGTAAATGTTGAAGGATGCGCTTGTGTACTTGCAATTTTGTGCTGCCTATGTACTGGAGGCCACATGGACATTCCAGCACATAGACAGCATATTCAGTTTTGCATGTGAGGAATTTCTGTATCCTAATTGCCTTGTCACTGAACGGTGTTGTATATGTATTTTTGTTTATACCATGGGCACACGCCTTGCAAGACCTGCACTTAAAAAAACCATTGTTGGTTTGTAGCCAGCTTGTCTTTTCAATTACCTCTGGACTGGTGTTAACAAGAGCATCCCTCATGGAGGGTGATTTGCTGTATGTGATGGACACCCTCTGCGGCAGCAGGGGTCCAATCACGGCATCATTTAGTACTAGCGGCCAGTTTTTTTGTATGATCTTTTGTATCTTAATGTGCTGGTTCGTATATCTGGTGATCATTCTGAATGTATTTTCTGTTTCTTTTTTTCTTTTTTCAAGACCTTTGCTTGATATGTGTGTGCCCATTTGTTTATCATTAAGTAAGGAATCCCTACTAGGGAGCATAGATTTCGATATAGCTCTAGTGATAATATGTTTGCTATATCCTCTTTCCTTGAGTCTCCTGAGGCTATCTGCTTGTGCTGTTTATCTTGCTCATTACTACATATACGGCGTAGCCGCAACATCTCACCATACAGTATACTGTTAATGAGATGTCTCGGGTGAGCGCTACTTGCGTGAAGAGTGGTATTTCCCGCCGTTTCTTTACGATAAAGCCTGCTCTCTATTTTACTCTGATTGATGTATATCTGGGTGTCAAGGAAGTTGACTGTATTTGCGCTTATGTTGGTTGTGAAATGTAGGTTCAATTGGTTGTTATTCAAAGTTTCAACAAAGGATAGGGCCTCCTGTTGAGTGCCACGCCATACCACAAATAAATCATCTATATAACGAAGCCATGTCTGTACATGGTTGTCAATGTGATGGCTGTACTTGCCCGTGAGGACCACTTCATCCCAGTAGCCCACATGAAGACAGGCGTAACTGGGAGAAAAGCTGGCCCCCATGGCCACTCCTCTAGTTTGCTGAAACAAAAGATCGTTAAACATAAAATTGTTATTAGTTAAACAGAACTCTATCATTTCCAAAAGCATGTTGTTATGCTCATTGTGATATATTGATCTTTGTGCCAGGTAATGTTTTATGACTTGGATGCCATCCTCATGTTTTATGCTGGCATATAAGGACGTTACGTCCATTGTCATTAATAAATAGTCTTCCTTCCATTCCACCTCGTTAATTTGTCTTAAGAAATCTGCAGTATCACGCACGTATGATGGCAATTTTTAACAAACTCCTGCAAAAGAAATCCACGTACATGGATGTGTGTTCCAAGAGGCCACCCTTAGCCGATATTATTGGACGCCCAGGTGGTATTACAGGGTCTTTATGTATTTTGGGGATAAAATAAATCGTTGGTGTTACTGGATTGTCTGTTTTGAGGAATTTGTATTCGTTCATAGAGATAAGACCATTTGATTTCCATTATGAGAGTTTGTTATAATATGAGGCATAAACAGTTTTTAGATTTGCCGCACTATTTCTTATGTAACATTCTCTATCATTAAGCTGCTTGAATGCTTCCTTTAGGTAATCCACTTGTGGCCAAATGACCACATTGCCTCCCTTGTCGCTGTTCCTTATTATGATACTTTTTTCCTTTTTCAATTTGGAGACCAAATTCTGATATTGTCGCTGTGGATTGTTATATTTCATTTTTGTCATCCCAACTTCTTTATTAAGTTTTTTTAATTGTGTTGTTACCGTCTCATGGAAGACATCTATGGAGTCTCGAGGAGTGATGGGGTTAAACGTAGAGGGTTGTTTAAAGGGAGTTGACTGTTCCTGTTCAGTATTATCCCAAAGGCTCTCCATTTCCTTCAATAATGGTACATCAGATTGCGATAAATTTGAATAACTCTGGAGGTCTTGTTCTGTTCCTTTGTTTAACTCCTCTTGCGTTTTAGTCAATATGTGGAATTTCTTAAGTTTAAGTTTCCTTACTGTTTTGTGTATGTCTAGCCGTGTTGAAGCATAATCAAAATTGGCTCCTGGAGAATATGTTAGTCCCAAACTTAAAATGCTTTCCTCTTTGGCTGACAGTGTGAGGTTGGAGAGGTATATATATATGCCACACAATCACCTTCTCACAAGGAAACCCAAGGACACAGCGGGGTACTTGTTGGAAGCCTTTAATCACCAAACCAAACAGCATGATGCATTTCGGCCATTACGCCTTCCTCAGATGCTGAAACGTTCGTGGGTGTCGCCTCCTCCCTCCTTTGTAATTGCCAGGGCACTCCCATTGGTGGGAGCTCACCTGGTCCTGCCGCCTGGGAATGCTGCAGTATAGTAACCAACTACAGCTCCCATATATATATATACATTTTGTGTTCCATTGAGGAGAAACTTAGAGCTGAGTATTACATAAGTACCTCCTAGTAACTACTTTTTGTTTATCAGTTATTTGAGTCAGTTCTCTTGAGAAGAGGAGCAGTTGAGGATGTGGGAAAGAGACTATAGATATGTGTATATTGCATATAGAATTTTTCATTAATGAAATAAGTTGAATAAGTTGAATAAGTCATTTTTAAAATAACAGCAGAGAAGAGCTAATATAAAGAGTACTACAAGTTAGGAGTATAATTGAATTGAATGAGTGAACCTATGATTGAACTGTTGAGAGAATTTAGACTTAGTGAAGCTTAGTAATGTTTTAATGTTTTTACTTAGGTGCAGTAGAAAACCTATTCTTAAGAAGTCTAGGAAGATATCCCGAGAAGAACAGTACTTAAGAACCAATGCAAGACACCTGATTCTGGAGCCGATCTCCCTCTTTCTCTCCCACCCCCCTTGCTGGTGCGTAGTCCTGAATTGTAATCCATTGTGGACAAACAACAGTAGGGAGGGAATTGGGCTAGTTTATCAGCTCCTGTGGAATCCTGGCACAGGTTTGTTTATGTTTGACAACTCCTTACCAATGCAGGGAAATCTGTCTGTTACACTCTCAGAGCACTCACCTTGATGCTGAGACTTCACGCTTTGGAACCTCGAAGGCAATGAAAATAAATTGTGAACCCTGGCAGGTGTTAAATAAGGATTCACACAAATAGAGGTTTTTATTCTCCAACTCAGACTTGGCATCAGTAATGTGACTGTCTTCTCCAACCGCCTTTCCTGCATTGTCCACCACCCTTCGTCCCCCATATTACAATGCCCATATTCAATGCTTGCCTAATGAACAATCTACCCCTGATAGCATTCCCATAGCAACAAGCCATAAATGCAACACATCTTCCCCTTTAAATTTGGAGGAAAAAAAATACCTCCCCTTACAATAAAACAAGTATTTATGTCACCCCCAATATGAAAAAATAGACAATGGAAAATTCCTTCAGTAGAGGAATTATCTCTACTACATTAGACACCACAGTAACAAAATCATCAAGGCGTCTAGGAATCACAACATGTCTTTGTGACCTTGACATCCTAAATCCTGTGCTTGATAACTTCTCTCATCCAGTTTCCCCAGAAGTTCCTGCACTGGAATTTTGACAACTCCTAGGGAATGTAGTATCAATGAAACTTTTGAGATTTGTATCAACATGTGCCGTTTCTGGATCCAAATCCTCAATCCAATTATACCTCCTGGCCCTCAATTCACGTTCCCTTTTTCCATCCTCATTATTGCTAATCACATCCTTACATTTCAACAATCTTTTTGCATGCCAGACCTTACCATCACTTAGCAATGCTTAGTTGCACTCACAGTGGTTCTGAAAATATGCTCTCCCCTTTTCGAAACAATTTGCCTTATTTTACCCTCATAAAATCTCCAAATTCACTTTTTTCACTTCATGTAGGGAATCATACCTTTGCTTATATTTCACCTGGTTCATCCTCGTCCGTTCCCTTACCACTACAGGTGACCAATCTAATGTATTAGTCTTGTGTAACTAGCCAATATTGTCTTTGTCAAAAGGGCTATGTGCAGTGGAGTCGCAGCGAGTAATTCTACACGCTCTGACTGTTTTGAACAACTCCTCTTCCCAGTTCATATTGTTACTGTTGACCAATTCGATAATGCCTTTAATGACCCTATTGAAACGCTCCACACAGCCATTTCCTTTGGGGTGATAAAGAGCAGTAGTTTGGTACTCTATCCCTGTTGTCACAATGAAATCTTTGAATAAATCAGAAATAAATTGACCACCATTGTTACTCACCAACACTTTGAGCAAACCCTCTCCACAAACCATTTCCTCCAGAAATTTCACTACTTCTTCCGCATCAGCTTTCTTAACTATCTTGACTTCCGACCATGTAGACAATATGGTTTATGGCCATTAGAATGAGTTTACCACTCCTATCCTCTCCTATGGCATGCAGGGAACCTCAGCTGGATCTAAGGGTGGATTAAAAGTAGCCCTGGTCTTATCCACGTTGTTACACTTCACACACTCCCTTACTACTCTCTCAATCTCTTTATCAACACATGGCCACCAATACAAATGTTTTACTCTTGCCTTGGTTTTTACAATTCCTAGATGGTCTTCATGGCACCAATTAATGACTTTCCCCCACAACATGCTGGGTGGAATTAGCCTTCCACCTCTCAAAAGAAATCATTCTTCTACAGACAACTCATTCCTTTCCTTCCTTTACGCACTTAACTATTTTTCCATACATTTCTTGTTTGGCCACCATTCCTGCACACAGGTCATGATTTTGGTGAGTACAAAATCTTGTTCTTGAAACGCCACCCAGGATTTGACATCAATGCTTTTAAGATCATCAGGTAATACTAATGCCACTAAACATTCTTTCCGTTCATTGTTGGTGTTGTCACATACTGTAATGGCATTCTACTTAAAAAAAATCATCAATCTTGTTACGGGCCCCAGGAACATAACTAACTTTGTATACATAGTCCAAGAATTGCATAGACAATATGGCAATCCTATGTGAAACATTATTAAGGCCCTGTGGCGTTAGATCCTTACTCAAAGGTTTATGGCCGCTTCTCCCCCTACTTCCCCAAATTAATTACCTAAAATACTTGAGACCCCACAGACATCCTAAGGTTCCCCTTTCAACAACAGAGTATTTCTCCTCTGCTGTAGTCAAAGCTCGTGAAGCAAATGCCACTACTCGTTCCATGCCATTCTCTTGTATCTGGGACAATACTGCCCCCAGACCCTTGCAGCTGTCATCCTTGGTAATAATAAATAATACTACTGCAGTTAGGATAAAAGCCTTGCAATGCTGGAGCCTTACAAATGTTCTTTTTTATGCTGTTGAATGCTTTTTGGCACTCTGCCTCCCATACAAAATGTACAACTTTTTTTTAACAGTGGTCTGATCAGGTATACCTTATCAGAAAAAGTGTGCACAACCTTGGAATAGAATTCCGGTAGTCCTAAAAATGTGGCCTCAACTAGTTCCGTCTTAGGTGTGATACCTTTGGAACTGATCTAATACCCTAGATATGCTACTTTGTTCTGAGCAAATCTACATTTGGCCATCTATGCTGTTAGACAATGTTCCTCCAAGTTTCTTAATACACTCCTTAATTCTTCGTCATATGCTGCCCTGTCTTTGCCCATTATCAAGAATATGACTTTACCTTTATATTGAAATAACTGATGCATCAATCTTTGGAACATGGCCGCAGCAGAGGCAAAGGATACCATCTTAAATTGGAAACATCCAATAGGTGTGATAAAGGCAGTGAGATGCTTGCTTTCCTCATGTAACAATACCTGGTGGTACGCGGAGGTCAGGTCTAAAGTAGAGAACCACTCTATTACTGCCAATAAATCATTAATGCATGGTAGAGGGAACATGTCCACAAAGATATTTGTATTTAATTCCCTCAAATCCAAACACAAACAAACCCGTCCATTGGGCTTCCTCGCTACCACCAAGGAGCCTACTCAATATGATGACTCCACCTGTTCAATGATGCCTGCTTCCACCAATTTATTCAATTCTTAGGTCACTTCCTCTCTGACATTCAACAGTATGTTTCTCAATTTGTGCACACAAGGACTAGCATTTTCTTTAACACTATCCTGTGCACAAAACCTTTTACTACTCCCATTGTCACGGACAAAACTGTAGGAAATTCTTTCCCCAGGTCATGTGTACCCTGTTTGGTATCCTGAAGTACCAGAACAGGATCCAATAACATTACCAACTCTCCTTGGTCCCACCATCCAAGAACAGATGGACCATTTTCTGCAATATACAATTTGCAATCCGCCCTCCTGCCTTTGAATTCAAACAACAATTTACGGAACCCCAAAAGATTTATATCTTCTCCTCTGGGGACTAATATCCAGTTCTAGTAAAGTAGAGCCTATATGAGGTACAAAAGGTTCCGCCCATACATCATTGTTGATAATTGTGTATGGTGAACCAGAGACGGCTACCAATTAAACGTGTACCCCTCCAATCTTCATGTCACAAATTGGTCTCTTCCTATAATGGCTATTAATCTCTAAAACCTTATTCTGTACACACAATACTTGTGGGCCGTCCTGCTCTGCATCAGAATGATCACTTTGCTCCAACTCTTCCACCACAGACTTGATCACCTTCAACCTATGACATACTCTTGCATAATGTCCCATAATGCCACATTTAGAACATTTTTGACCAGGGCAGGACACCTCCTGTCATGTGCAAGGTGAGTGGAACTGCCACAATGGTAACACTTACCCCTAAGGTCCCCCATTCTTCTACTAGTGTTAGGTTTCGTTTAGAGGAACTATCATCTACCTTCTTATTGCCTTCTTGCTCCAATTTTTTAATAGGTGTTTTCTGAATGATTTTGATCATACTCTCATTTTCTTTTTTGTTCATTGGTACAACAGCTTTTATGCACCTAGACGTGAGCTCTGCCTTACTTATTATAGAGATGACCTCCTGGAAACAGGATTCCTCGTGAACCCAAAGTCTGTCTTGGAAAGATGGATTATTACAGTGCATTATTACCTGGTCTCTGACCAACTCATCTTCCAACCCCCCAAACCTGCAAGCCAAAGCCAATTTCCTTAGAGCAGCCACAAAATCCTCAATTTGTTTCATTATCTCCCTGCTTCCTACGAACAAAAATTGTAACAATCGATCACTTTACATATAATAGGCGTAAAATATGCATCAAGGTCAGACAAAGCATGCGTGAAAACATACCCTTCATCTCCTGAGTGGAGCTTCTTCTCCATGCAGTTATAAACCTTCAAAGACCCCAGGCCCAAACAATGTAAACAAAATACTTTTTTTCCTTTCAGGACAAAGGTCGTCATTGTCAAAGGTGGAAATATAGTTAATGAAATACTCTTTCCATTCCTCCTACTACCAGATAGATTCCACCTCAGTGATCATGAATGCCTGAGGTGAAGGTAGGTCCATATTAGCCATTATCAGAACGAATGAAACGCCAGTTACAACCCACAATCCTTTCAGTGCAGTGCAGGCACTAGAGTCAAAGTATACACTGTCACCTGACAGATTGTCACAACAACATAATAAAAGTCATCCATGTCTCTAAACTCTGCAAAGCACTTCACCTTAGAGTTCAATGTTTCAGCTTTGCCTTCTGAAGCAGGATGTGCTCTACTACAGCCAGGATATGCTTTAGGTGTGCATACCACCAACTGCCAACGTGATCCCAAGCATCAGGGATTTGCCAGTAGCACAACCAAATTCCAATGACACACAATAGGAGTGTATCACCTTTAAAGCTGCAGCCCTGAAGTGGCATGGTCACGTGGTTGCAGTGGCACGCAATTCAAAAGGTGTGCGTATCACCATGCACCTTGTGACTTCATACGCTGTTGTCGTTATGCCAAGGAATACACTTATGCATAAAAGTGACACGCAAGGAAACTAGTGTGCGTATCACAGTGTGCCCTGAGGTTATATCCGCTGTTGCCGGCCAGGTGTATAAGTATGGCCACAAAGATACACACAACAGAAGGTATGCTGTGAAGAAGGTGTGTGTATCACTGATTCATTCCAAAAACAAGATGGCTGCCTTGATGCACAGTGCTGTGCACGGGTCCCTATTCTTTGTCAGAGACCAGGGCACTGGCAAACGAGATGTGTTCCAGTGATGACACACAGGGGGGCGTGAGAGACGAATAGCGTGTGCCTCGAGAAGACTGCAGGTAGAGGGCGGGACCAACGGTTGCTCCAGGAACTGAATAAACAGCACAGACTCCCCGTAAATAATTGTCAAAGCCCTGCAGAACAGTGCGCAATACTTTTACGCCAATGCCTTAGTGACTAGAAATGCCGATGTTTACAACCACTGCGCCGTGTAGGTAAATTAAAACAGTCTTACAGTTACTGGTTTGACTGTCGGTTATCACGTGGGTTTGCAGGGTCTGAGCCGCTCGTTGCCAACTTGTTAAGTAAGGATCCACACAAATAGTGGTTTTCATTTGCTTTATTTTCCAACTCAGACCTGGCATCAGAAGCACAACTGTCTTCTCCACCCATCTTTCCCGCAGTATCAACCACCCTACGTCCCCCACATTCCAATGCCCACATTCCAATGCCTGCCTAATGAACATTCTACCCCTGATAACATTCCCATGGCAACAAGCTATAACCGCAACAGCAGGCACATGTTAAGCAGCGTTTCACTATGGGGAAATACAACAATGCTCATGTGTTGATAATGCTCCTGCTCCTCGTGCATGGTAGCACATTGCCTGCACATTGCACCACAATGTTTAATAGGCATTTGCCATCCAATTCCAGTGGTTCTTCCTTACAACCAAGAAGGAGGCACGTACACCGTACTATGTGGGGTCCGTAAGTCAGGCAACATACGTGAGTTCCGATCTCACAGAGACGTTGTGCACTGCATTGGACCAATGCAGTGAGTTAGGCAACCAGCAAGAGCTTTGGGTGTTTAATCACTTTCCTCACACTAACTCTGCCAACTACTTAGATAGTTATTTAATTCAACCCCTTCGGTGCTTATGACGGAATGGTTCCGTCATGAGCACCAGTGCTCATGTGCTCATCACGGAACCATTCCGTCATGAGCACATGTGCACTAAATCCCTCAGCTGTTTACAGCAGAGGGATTTCCTTTTTTTTATTTTTGCCTCAGGAGGTGGGTAAGAGCTTCCCCAACCTTCCGAGGCAATTTTTTTGTTTCAATGCAATGACGATCGCGCGCATGGCACGCTGATATCATTGCATTGAAACTGAACCTGAAATCTGGCGATCGGCTTGTTTTAGTGTCAGTGCTTCGGTGCTTGTGGGACTATCTCAGCCCCCTGAGCACCGAATCCCATGGGAGAGGTATCGTTGGAAAGGGGAGAATCTCACCTTTCCAATGATACCCCTTCCTAGTGGATCCCTGCTTGGGGATAAACCCAGGAGGGTGATCCCCAAGCAGGGATTCACCTACTGGTTACCAGGGAGAAGGGAGCGGCCCCTTGGGCAAGGGCCTTTGCTCCCCCCATATTAAAATGGGCATAGTCAGTCTCTCTGCCCCCCGGGGACAGAAAGCCCCCTAGTAAGCCATGGATTTTTTTTCCAAAGTTCAGGGGTGGGGGCTGCCCAGAATGGGCATGCCAACACCCCCCCCAAAAAAATGCCACAGTCTTTCTGCCCCCCCCCCTAGGAGGCAGATGGGTGCAATAGCCCTTGATCTGACACCCGGGGGGGCAGAAATCCCACTAGGCACCAGGGATTATGTTTTTTTATTATATGTAGGGGTAGGAGCTGCCCATAATGGGCATACCAATGCCCCCACCCCCTCAAACAATTTGCCACAGTCTTTCTGCCGCCCCCGTGAGGCAGATGGTGGCACCAGCCCCTGATCTGCCCTTTGGGGGGGCAGAAAGCCCACTAGGTGCCAGGGATTATGTTGATTTTTTTATTCTTAGGGGTGGGGGCTGCCCAGACTGGGCATGCCAATGCCCTCACCCCTCACAAAGGTGGCAGAAAGCCCACTAGGCACTGTCCTTTTTTTTGCAATGTGCCTAGCTGTGGATTTTGGGGCCTAGCGCCAACGGCACCTAAGGAAACCTAGCAAACCTGTACGTTTTTGAAAACCTAGACCCCAGGGAAATCCCAGATGGGGCGACTCTGTGGCTCTCACCAGGTTCTGTTACCCAGAATCCCTTGCAAGCCTCAAACTTTGTAAAAACAAAACACATTACCCTCACATTTCTCTGATGAAAAGTTCTGGAATCTATTGGGAGCCACAAACTTCCACCCACCCAGCATTCCCCCAAGTCTCCCGATAAAAATGGTACCTCAATTGTGTGAGTAGGCCTAGTGACCGTGACAGGAAACAGCCCAAACGCAACATGGACACATCACATTTTTCCAGTGAAAACTGACTCTTTTTTCACAATGAGCTTAGCTGTGGATTTTGGACCCTAGCTCTGCCGGCACCGAAGGAAACCTTGCAAACCTATACATTTTTTTAAACTAGATGCCCAGGGGAATCCAGGATGGGGTGAAGTTTGTGACTTTCACCAGGTTCTGTTTTCCAGAATCCCTTGCAAACCTCAAACTTTGTAAAACAAAACACATTTTACTCACATTTCTGTGATGGAAAGTTCTGGAATCTGCAGGAAGAGACAAACTTCCACCCACCCAGCATTCCCCCAAGTCTCCCAATAAAAATGGTACCTCACTTGTGTGGGTAGGCCTAGTGCCTGCGACAGGAAATGGCCCAAAACGCAACATGGACACATCTCATTTTTTCAACTGAAAACTGAACGTTTTATCGCAATGAGCCAAGCTGAGAATTTTGGACCCTAGCTCAGCCGGCACCTAGGAAAAGCTAATAAACCTGTACATTTTTGCAAACTAGACACCTAGGGGAAGCCAGGATGAGGTGACTTGTGTGGCTCTCACCATGTTCTGTTACCCAGAATCCCTTGCAAACCTCAAACTTTGTAAAAAGAAACACATTTTCCTCACATTTTTCTGATAGAAAGTTTTAGAATCTGTGCAAAGCCACAAACTTCCACCCACCCAGCATTCCCCTAAGTCTCCCGATAAAAATGGTACCTCACTTGTGTGGTTAGGCCTAGTGCCCGTGACAAGAAATGGCCCCAACATGTACTGTGGAGACTTCAAAATTATCATCACAAAAAGACTTGGTTTTGTGAGAGAGTCACCTGCGTTATTCGACCAGGGCTCAATGGGCATCTAGGGAAACCTACCAAACCCACACATTTCTGGAAACTAGACACCCCGGGGAGTTCAGGGAGGTGTGACTTGTGTGGATCCTCCAATGCTTTCCTACCCAGAATTCCCTGAATTTTACAGTCTCCACAGTGCATTTTGGCCCGTTTTCTGTCGCGGGTACTAGGCCTACCCACACAAGTGAGGTACCATTTTTATCAGGAGACTTTACATAATGGTGGGTGGGTGGAAGTTTGTGGCTCCGCACAGATTCCAGAATTTCCATCACAGGAATGTGAGGAAAATGTGTTTATTTTGACAAGGTTTGAGGTTTGCAAGTAATTCTGGGTAACAGAACCAGGTGAGAGCCACACAAGTCACCCCATTCTGAATTTTCTGGATATCTAGAAGTGAAAGCATTGGCACAAATGGCTGTTTTTTCCAATTCAATTTCAATATCTTTTTATTTCAATTGTTAGTTTCTATTGAAAAACCTTGAAGGATCTACACAAATGACCCCTTGCTAAATTCAGAATGTTGTTTACTTTTCAGAAATTTATAGTTTTCCAAGATCCATTATTGCTTTCATACCCATTTCTACCACTAACTTGAAGGAGGTTGAAAACAGAAAAAATAGGAAAAATAGGCTATGTCCCAGTAAAATGCCAAAACTGTGTAGAAAATGTTGGTTTTCTGATAAAAGTCTGCTTGCTCCTGAAATCAGGGAAGATGGTGATTTTAGCACCACAGACCCTTTGTTGATACCTTGTGCAGGGGAAAAAACAGACGCTTTCTTCAGCAGCACTTTTTTAACCCCCCCCCCCACAAAAAAAACAAATTAGCTGTATTATGGCCAATTTCTCAGACCCCTCCAGGGAAATCCACAAACCCTGGGTACCTTTAGAATCACGAAGATGTTGGAAGAAAATGATGCACATTTGGTGGGGATATCTTATGTGGACAAAAAGTTACAGGGGCCTAGGGGCGAACTACCCTAAATAGCCAAAAACAGGGAGGGGAAAAGGCATACACACATAGTCCCCTCTAAAAACATAAGCTCATTGTCTCCAACCTGTGGCACAAGATACATGGTACAGCAGATTCCTCACATAAGGTAATTTCTGGTTCTTTCGGTGGCTCTCCTCCCTGCAAAATCTTGTTGCCAGTGAATGATCTGACAGAGACCGATCATATAGGTAAGAAATTTATTTCAGCATGAGTGAACCTGGAGGGAGACTTACAGCAACTGACAACTGTCATATTCTCGTCTGGAGTCTTTCCATGGTAGCATTCTAGTGCACGAGGTCATCACTCATGGCATTCTAGTGCACAAGAATAACGCAAGAGGGAAAGCACACAAGATGGAAAGGAGGAGGAAGAGGACAACAGAAAAAACGCCACAAAGGGAGAAAACAGGAACCTGCAAGAGTGAGATAAAAGGGTAGGGAGTGTTAAGCAGTGGATTAAAGAGGCATGAGGTGGATTTAAGGCTGCGTAGCCTTGATATTAAGCACGACGACAATTAATTGCACCTGCTGGTGCTTCTGAGCATAACGTAGAGCACTCTTTCTTTTACGAATTAGGTACTGGATACAAGATACTGGCAGGATGGTGGTTCCAGCAAGAAATGTCTCTTGAGTGTGGCTTTTACTGCAGGGATTAGTCTCCTGCTGCTGAAAATTATGCAAACTCAAAAGATGCAAAGTTTTACGAAATATTATTGTCGCATAGGATTGGGAATAGTACAAAGGCAATCAAATAAATCAATGATTAATAACATTACAAAATAAACAAGGATAATGTCAACACAAAATGAAATAAGCAAGTGAAATATATACACCCAGATAATGTCAGCAGCATTTCTAAAACTAATAACATTTATGGTTTAACAATCGTCGGCAAAAAATGTAAGAACATAAACATCCATTGTAGAGGTAAAATTCAGATGGCAAGCAGGTCCTCATAGAAGTTAGATGAGAGCAGCAACTGAGAATGCCTTAAGACAATGAGCAGTGAATGTACTAAATTAAATTCAGCGATCTAGGCACAAATGTGTAGAGGCAAATAATGCATGAGTACAAGTCTCTTTCCTTTCATTGTGCACCTGTAAAGTTCGGAACACACTAATGATATAACTCTAGCCATCCTTGAGGTAGGGATGACCTCTTAAGGTGGTTCAACATGGTAAATCCTTTCTTTTCGTTTGTGAGTGAACGATATGGCCTCAATGACCTCAACCTCATTGCGTGTTTTATGGCTGTGCTTTCCTTTTATACAGATGCTCTCTTGCAGGAATAATGGGCTGCCTTTAACAAGTCTTTGTTACTGGGGTTTCAGGTCGTCCTCAGGTGGGGATTCGGAAACTGCTGTGCTGCAGTGTCCTGGCTCTTGAATTACCTGTAAAAATGGACATCGAGTTGGAACTAGAAGAGCGGGTGGGCTCATAAACGTTTGCAAAGAGGTAACAACTTCTCTGCGTTTTGGCAGAAAAGTTATTTGGGATTAAATAACTTTTTTTATTATTTGTTTTTATTATTAGCTGAAGACACAGTAGGACACCGTCTGAAAGATAATGAGCGACAAAACATTTATATTATAATGCAATGATCCTACAGCGGTATAAATGACATCTGAAATAGATTTACAATAGAAGCTGGAAGATAAGTATATTGACTTTTGAATGGAAATGGTTCAGAAACAGTCTCAAGATGGGCATCTTTGTAGAGAGCACTGCACAATGTTGTGTGTTTTTGTGTGTCTTTACGTTCTAAAACCTTAAGTTCACATATTTTCAATAGCAATTTATTCTGCTTGTCATGTACTCTGGAGAACAAGACAGCTGTGATATTTTGTCTTGTTATGTCTGCGATGCTAGAAGCACTAGAATGGCTGTCTACAAAATTGAAGGCACTAAAATTATTGCTTCATTCATACACATGCGCACATGTTGTGTGGTAAGAGATCCTTTTTTGCTTTTATGGTTGAATTAATTGTTTGTTACGGTTTTTCTGCAGTTTGATAGTGCTATTAACTAACAAGGTTTTTTTTTTACATATTTTGCTTCAGGTGTACCTTGTAGACTGTTTGTAGTTTCACTTGCTGATGACGTTATACCTAGATGCACTTTTTTACTTGCTTCATTTCCTTTTGTATTACCCTTATCCTTGTTTTTTTGTAATGTTATCATTCATTGATGTCTGTGATTGCCTTTGTGCTAGTGTCAGGTTTTTACCTTTTTGTTCTACTGTGACTGTATTTGTGTTAGTCTTTCCCTCTAAATGTTGGGCAGGTTGTGTGAAGATTGCTGCATTGCATTGGTGTATGGCAGCAAAACAAAACAATAAAATGTATCAGCCACCTTCGCGGTCGATAATTATCATTTCAGGTCCATAAAGGGAGCAGTAAGTGGCTGCCAGCTGGCTTCCTATTTGGCCTACTCTGCTTCCTCACATCACTACTGCCATTTTTTGAAAGACAGAGTGCAAGAGGATAAACAGCACCCTTCTACCACCTATGTGGAGCAGCTTCAGTGCTCTTTCAGGTGCGCTACCAGAATATCATTGTCACAATATGGTCTGACATAAATATTTTGTCCTAAATATCAGGCACAAAAATGTAGCTACACAAGAGTAAATATGAAAACATGTATACCCAATTGGACACTATTTGTATAAACAACATTTAGGACACAATATTTGTCAGACAATATTTCTGTATATAACATTCTGAAATACTGCTCTCCGTTATGCTGTGCCAGTGCCTACTCTTTCCTCGCTTGGAGAGAATGTGAGGCCTACTGACCATTGGAAAAACAAAAATAAGCAATCTGACCAGTTTATCTCTAGTTTCTACTTGGCATTTGGGCTTACATTTCCACTTAGACTTGGAGAGGCCATTTATTCCTTTGGACATCTCCCCCTAGGGCTGAAGCCATAGGAGGTTGGTTTATAAATACCTGGGGCCACTGCTGGCACCTCTGTTACTGTCTACAGATCCAAGAGGATAGCTACAGCAGTCATGGAGGAAGCTTAAAGGGAGAGAGAAAGAATTAGAGTGAGAGAGACAGAGAGAGAGAGAGAGAAACACTAGAGGATGAGATCTGAGAGAGAGGAGAGAAACAGAGACTGGGATAGATAAAATGACAGAAAAGGAGAGCGAGAGAAAGAGACCAGCCAGCGAAATGAAGACAGAGATGCCTGGGGGGAGCGCTAGAGAGCCTGAACAAAGATGGCGGCTCAGTAAATCTGCTCCGTGGGCCGGACCAACAATCCTGCAGTTATTTCCTTCTGGTCTGGCCTCTGCCACCTCAATTACCTGGGTCCAAGGAGGAGAACCTGAGAGGCAACGCCAGACAGGTCCGCTGACCCCCTGGAGCGAAGCAGGCACCGATGAGCCGGAGGAAGCTAAACCATGCTGCGACCTGCTCGGCTTCTGGCGGCTACAGTTGAGAGGGCATGCCCACCTGCGCCTCCTGAGATGATGACAGCCAGTGCAGGGCAGGCCCTGGGGCACCGGTGGGGCCATAGACGTGACCAGGGAGCCCAGAGACAAGGGCAGTGTCCATGTAGAGTGAGCCTTGGCCCAAGAAGAAGTGCCTCATCATGTGGTCAGCCTCCTGAACAACTGCTGCTGCATGGGGGAGGACGGGAGGCAGTCGCATGGAGCTGAGAGCTGGTAGGTGCCTGAAAGTGGCCCCTGCATCACTTGTCTTTTGACACAGAGGGCGCTTGAGGGCCCCTCCCCACTGTCTGGGGTGCTGTAGCACTGAAGGATACGTTTCACCTAGTCACATCATACTCAACTGCCCATTGGCCCTTGTATGGTTAAAGGGTCCCCCCTGCCACATTTCACACGATCAGCTGGCTTTTTTACATCTGGGCCCCATAAGTTATGATGGGCCAGTTATCTGCAGGGCACCATCGCAAGATGATTTGCTGGGCCCAGGGTCATAGTGTAGCATTGATTGCTGTCTGCTCCCAACTGTGCACTGAAAACTCAGCAAGTGGCCCCTATAATTGAACTGTGACGCAACATGACTGCTTCTACCATGGGCAAACCTGACAGGCATCCCGGCTCAGTTTTAAGGCCTGGGAAAACCACAGACCATCACAAGATGCAGAATGTCAAGACGCAGGTGAAGGAGGAGCAGCTGAGAGAGAGTCCAGGGCCTTCTCTTCTGCGGGAGATGAAGTTTAGCCTCTCCACCATTGACTCAAAAATCGACTCACTCACCCACCAGCTGGACGATATGAAGAAACGCCTGGATCGCCAACAGGTACGCATTAATAAGGTGGAACACCGAATATCAAATGTGGAGGATGATGGGCTCAATGCAACTCACTTCTAAAGAGATGGCAACAGAGATGGAAAAGAATAAACTGAAGAATGAAGATTTGGAGGCGTGCTCCTGGAGAAGTAGTATCAGAATCCTGGGAGATGCTGAGACCATGGTGATGGAGAGAACGGAGGACTATATGGAGAAATTAGTCCCGGAACTATTTGGGCCAGACTCCCTCTCCCTTATGGTCATTGTGGAGCGAGGGCACTGCGCATTGGCCCCAAGACCGGTCCTGGGTGCTCCTACGCGGCCCATTATTGCAAAACCTTTAAACTACAGAGACCGCGACACCATGCTACGACTCACGAGAGAGAAGCACGCTCTTACTTATGAAGGCATGACATTGTCATTCTTCCCAGATTTTACTCAAAGTGTGCAAGATGTGTATCTCAAATTCGCTCAAGTCAAGAAAAAGCTGTGGGAGACGGAAATCTAAAATCTAAATCTAATATTTGTAAAGCGCAAACTACTCAACCCTAAGGATCTTAAGGAGTTGGGAGCCATCAGGGAGATTAAGTGAGCTATTGCCCAGAGTCACATGGTGCTTAGCTGCCACCGGGGATCGAACCGCGAGCCTTGTGCTCCAGAGTCAGCCGCCCTGACCGCTGCGCAACACCTCTCCCTTATGCCACATCTCCCGGACGTCCCATATGCAATGTGATGCCGGCGTGACAGCAGTTGTCACTGATCTTCACAGATCCTAAAGAGGCGGCCTTGCTTATCAACAGACATCGCAAGGCTCCCTGCAGCCCCTCTCTGAACGGTTCAGGTCCACGGGAGCATTGCCTCAGTGATATATAGTGAACTAAAGAGACAATAGATGATGCAATATCCCCCTTGTGTGCACTAACTGCGGCATACACTTATTGTACAAGATGAGAACTGGTAGACTTTGGCACCATGTGAACTGGGGGCCCACTGCGCAATATCCTTTTCTACTATTAGACTGCTGGGCCATATAGATTTCTCTGGTTCTCTGAGGACAGAGCTGAACTATTTGTTCATAGGTTCTCTGGCCCTTCTAGGCTAAGTGCCATTAGTTCTTATTGTTATGTGATGATTATTTTGTTTCTGACTCTACATATGTAGTCTGAGAGGGAGTATTTGGAGGGAATTCATGGGGTAACTGGGGCCCAGTGTGGTAGGGAGAATGTTGCTAATTATTATCATGCTTGCCCAGCTGACAACACACGGTACAACCCACTTGCGACCGACCGCTTACCCTGTACTGTCCTCCAGTGTGGAACCCCTGATATGACCAGGACTCTTCACACAAACTTGCTTATATGGCTCTAAAATGTGTCACCTTCTATATTAAGGGGCTTGGCAACCCACAAAAGTGCTGCTATGTTTTGGCATATTTGTTTCAACATCAGGCCAATGTGGCCTTTCTCCAAAAATGCACTTGGCTCCTGTATTGAACATGCACCTAGCCAAGGCTTGGGGGGACCATCAGTACTTTGCCTCCTATTCGACCTACTCCAGAGGGGTGGCTATACTAATTCACAGATCAACTAAATTCCATCACTTATACTACTCTCAGACCCTGAGGGGTGATATTTCTTGGTCCAAGGACTGTGTGGCTCCGTACATATTACTCTGATGAACTTATAACTGCCAAACACGGATAGTCCAGTATATTTTACACCCTTAGTCTCTCACATCCATATCCATCTATGGGGAGGGGACCAAAACACAGTTCAGGACAACAGGGCAGGGTGGAGCAGCGGAGAAGGGGGGGTAGAAGAGGACGTTAGTACATGTGTAGCAGCAGAAGAATGGGGGGGAAGGAAGGAGAGGAGAAAGTGAGTATACCTTCTGTGCTGTAGGGGTAGACAGTTGTGTGGAGTAATGGCTCTCACTTTAATATATATTATTGGTGGTGGATCGGGGGATGGGGGACCTGAGGCGCCTGATGTGTCTGACGTTGGGCATCCATCATCATTCTCGTCTTATAGGAAAGGTGCCCATGTTTGGAGGAACAGATCGGACTGATCTTGCAGGTTGTAGATAACGCGCTCCTGCGAGGCTGCCTGGGTCATAGCCATCTGCCAAGCCTCCTGCGACAGGGGTGCTGGCGACCTCCATTGGTGGAGGATGCATATCTTGGCAGTGGCCAAGGCCGTGTGGAGGAGGCGATGTTGCGGCCGCGATAGCTATAGCGAGTTCTGTGTTGCATGAAGGAGAATGGCTGGGGGGGGAGAGATGGTTGACACCCTGCAGGCCGCGGTAGGTGTAGAGGCATACAGGTATTCAAGACTGATCCAACATATGACCAGAAGGATTGGATTCACATATGATATCTGTCATGTCCTAGCGGGTGTTCGCGCATCTCCAGCAGTTTGCATATGGGAGAAGACCTGCTTTGTTCAGGATCATTAACCTCCGATGCCAATCGTGTAACCTCTTAAAAAGGCAGAACTTCAGTTGGGCCTCCCTGGTACCTCTATCCAGGGCTTCTAGGGCAGCTGCATACTCCTCTTCCTCGTATGTGACTTGCAATCGGGGTTGGCATCTGGTGTGTAGAGCTCGCGATAAGGGCTGTGAAAAAAGATGGGATGAAAATGTACCATATAGTCCTGATGTCACCCCTTTGTGCTTCCCCCACACGTGTAGATAGGACACTACTGTCGAGGTCCGTAGGGACCATGGGTGAGGGCCCAAGCAGCCCCTCAGGCAGTGTCACAATTGCATATAGCGCCAGGTTTGCGCCACATGGAGGCCAAATTCGTCCCTCAGCTGATCAAATGATTTGAGGTCTCCGTCTAGGAGAAGCTGATTGAGAGTGTGGATACCTGCTTCCCTCCATTGGGTCCAGGACAGTACATGTCCGTCAATGCATATGCTGGCATTCCCCCACAAGGGGGCTTTCTCAAGGAGTCGTGGGTTTGTCCAGAATAAGCGATGTGCGCTCTGCCAGGCCCTATGCATATTGAGTATCACTGGATGGGTAGGGTCACGTTGGCATGACCAGGCCCCGTATAGAATAGAGAGGCCTATGTCGGCTGAGAGTAGGTTCCATTCTATGTGTACCCATTGCAGCGGGTCAAAGACCCCTGGCAGCATATATTCTTATATCTTATATCTTATATCTTATATCTTTCCGCATCCGGTCTTACTAATGATACCTCTCCAGTTTGGCATCTACCACGCTGCCATCCGATCGGCGCACCCGCCTCCTTGTTTCGACCACCAAGATACTTCTTTCCTTCATGTTTTTCTAAAGGGCTTATCTGCCTCTCCTCTCCGACTACACGGACACTGGATGGTCCTATTGAGCTGGCACTCTGGCCCTGATGAGTCACAGGAGCATTCCCGCATGACGAAACACGTGTCGGCTGGTTGCTTTCTTTTTGTCGTTGCCTCATTAAATAACTTTCAATATTTACTCTGGTGTTGACTCAAGCAATTTTGAACTCATACGAGACTTCTGGTTCTATTACACCTTCAATACGTGTGCCCGGGACTTTGTTCTCAAATCAAGTGTGGGTCTCCTACTCATACACCCACGGGGGTTACAGGGTAGTTCCCCCGACCTGGTAGCACCGTCAACATTGTGATATAGTTACACCACGCGTTTTGTCTGTGCGCCATTCTTCCTGATTTACTAAAAACCCTGCTTCTAGATATAAACCCCTGGCAGCATATATGCCAGTTGGAACAGCTGAAGAGCGAGTGCGTAGTGTTCCACTGACAGAAGGCCCAGGCCTCTGCTGGAACGAAAAGCCATCAATTTAGTTACGGCCAGTCATGGTTTCAAGGAGCCCCACACAAAGGACCGAATCTGGGAGTCAATGAGGCGAAGTGTGGAAAGAGGTACCTGGACGGGGAGCATCCCCAGTGTGCATATGAAGCGTGGTGGAGTTACCTTCAGTACTGCCTGCACTCTGCCCCACATAGAAAACCCCAAAACAGACCACTTTTCAAAGTCTTGTTTCATCTGAGCAAGTAGCGGGTTCAAATTATCCGGGACCATCCCCACCAAGCCTCTATTTACCAGTATCCCCAGATATTTTAGACGTGAGCTTTGCCAGTGGAAAGGGTGGCCGTGTATGGCAGCTTTGGTGGTGCCGGCGGAAATGGGAAGGGCTTCGCTCTTGTACCAGTTTATTTTATAACTAGAGAATGTTGAGAAATCATCAATAATGCCCAGCAAGGTTGGTAGGGATCGTTGTCAATCAGTTAGAGTGAGCAGAATGTCATCAGCGTAGAGATAGAGATTGGATTGGCCCCTGGGAGTGGGATGCCTGTGATACCGGCAGACTTGTGAATGGTAGAGACTAAGGTTTCTGTGGCCAAGACCTGGGCAGTGGGGCCATCGTACAGCAGTCACACCTTAGCGAGGAATTAAGCTCCCAAACCAAAGTGTTCCATCACCTCAAACAGGTAACACCATTCGATGCGGTCGAAAGCCTTTTCTGCGTCGAGGGAAAGGGCCAATGCATCAGAGTTGAGATGTTTGGCTGACCAAAGAGTGTGTGCCAAGGTGGTTACTGGAAGACCGGCCTGGTACAAAATCTACTTGTGTGTGGTCAGAGAGGGGAGAACTTTACACAGGCGAGTTGCTAAAACACTGGCCAGTATTTTAATGTCACAATTTAGCAAGGAAATGGGCCGGTAGCTGCCGCATAGTAGGGGGTCTTCCTGCAGGGTGTCAACCATCTCTTCCCCCGACCACCTGTAGAATTCTGCTGGGAAGCCATCTTCCCCGGGGGCTTTATGATAGGGTAAATTGGATATTGCAAGCTCTCATCTTTGCTGAGTTCTCCTTCTAGGAGCTCTCTGCCCTTGTCTGAAAGACGGGGAAGGTCCGCCTCTCTTAAGAAAGTAGTAATTCGTTCTCCTCCAGTCGGTTTTACTGGAGTATAGAGGTATTTATAGAATGAGGCAAATTCGTTCATGATATCTTGAGAGCAGGTTAGGGTCTCGCCACTTGCAGATTTTATAGCAGGGATGACCATGGCTGCCTCCTGTTGACGGAGCTGTGCTGCCAGTAATTGTCCGGCTTTTTTCCCCTGTTCATAGTGCCGTCCCCTTCATTAGTTGAAGAGCGTATTCAGATTTAGCAGTAAAATGGCTGTTTAGAGCCAACCGGGCTTGTTCCAGAGATCTACGATGCTGCAAGGTGGGATGGGAGGAATAGAGGCGGGTATGTTATTAAAATTTCTAGAGCGCACAAATACCAAAACGGTGTCTTGGTGCTAGCATTCCTGAGTAAGCTAAGCTCTCTATTTATTGAATAACCAAGTTTTGAGAGCCTTCTGGAAGGCTGTCAGAGAGGAGAGAGTCCTAATAGAACTGGGAAGGCTATTCCAGAGTTTCGTGGCCCCCACTGTGAAGCTTCTGCCATCCCAGTTTGTTTTAAGAAACCTGGGGAGAACCATCAGTTTCGCACCTTCCGAGCGGAGGCCTCTATTAGGGAGTACCATTGCAGCAACCACCTCAAGAACTGAGAGGCGGGACCGGTACTGTAAAGCGCTTTATAAGTAATGCATAAAGCTTTGAAGTTGATACGGTTTCTGACTGGAAGCCAATTCAGATCTTAAAGGTGCTTTCCTACTGATTGAAACTTAGGGATCCGTAACAGAAGCCTTGTAGCAGCATTCTGAATCATCTGAAGGTTTTGTAGCTGCTTCTCGGGCATGCTAAGATAACGCCCGTTGCAATAATCCAGCTTGGAAAGAACTAAAGATGTTACTAAGACTTTTCTGCAATCTGCTGGAATAAAAGGCAGAATTTTCTTCATCACTTTAAGTAGATGGAAGCTGGAAGAGGAAACGGCATTGACTACAGCCTCGAAATTCAGTTTGGCATCGATGATCACTCCCAGATTTTTTGCTTCAGAAACAGGAGTGGGTACTACCCCCAATTTGTCCGACCACCATATATGCGACCAGTTGGGGAAAAAGTTGCCAAAGAGGACTATTTCCGTTTTTCCTGAGTTCAGTTAAAGACAGTGTGAACTCATCCAGGAGCTGACTGCCAACATACAGTCCCTAAATCTATTGACCGGAGGCAGACTGTGTTTATGAACGGACAAGACAAACTAGGATGCTAGCGCCACACCGAAAGATCTGATTAGTGCTGCTAATTCTGATACATAAATGTCAAAAAGAGTAGTACTCATTGAAGAACCCTGCGGGACCCCGCAGGGAAGGGCAAAGGAGGGAGATTCATAACTGCCCAAAGCAACCGATTGTGCTCTTTCTGATAAGAAAGAGGAGACCAGTGATAGTACATTATCCTTAATGCCCAAAGTACTCAAACGATTGAGTAGAAGATTATAGTCGGTATAGGACGATGTCCCTTTCTGGATCCTTCTGGTGAATAGCTGCCTGTTTGTTGGCCACTGTGGCCTCCCTCATGAATTGACGCCTGATGGTGGCCTTTGCAGCAGCCCAGAGTATTCTGTGAGAGGTCACTGAGTTCTGGTTATCGGAGAGATACTCAGAGAGGTGGGACTTCAGTTGGGATTTACCCTGGGGGGTTTGATGCCGCTGTATGTTCATGCACCATGGTTTACGTCCCGGGAAGAGTCAGCCTTACCAGGACCGGGGGGTGATCGGAGAGTAACGCCTCCAGTATTTGAGAGTCCTGAACTATTGCAACTGTTCTGTGAGAGATGAGGAAGTAGTCCATCCTGCCATGGGCCAGAGAGGTAAAGGTATATCTGTCGGGTGGCTGAGGTGCCAATGATCTACCAATCCATTTTCCGATAGAACATCATCCATCAGGGCCCTATCTGCAGTGTTACCTCTGTCGAAGGGTCCCGTTCTGTCCAGGACTGGGTCCCTTGTGAGGTTCCAATCACCACCAATGATGTATTGTGAGGCGCCTAGCTCTACTAATAGGCGGTTCAGCTGGAGAAGGAATGATTATTTCACCCCTGTCGGGGCGTATATCGACCCCACACATAAGGAATTGTCTCCCAGGCGCAATTTGGCAAATGCATATCTGCCATCAGGGTCAGACCATGTCTTCGTTACTGTGACAGGCAGGGATTTGCGGAGAATCGCTACTCCACATTTGAGGGAGGGTCCTCCATCTGGAGCTGCCCTTGTGTGCACACTACTGTGAATCACCTTGACCACCCATTCTCGACGTAGTTTGTCAGACTCTAGAGCGTCTAGGTGGGTTTCCTGTAGCAGGGCCACATCCACTTTTTGGACTAGAGGTAGGAGAGTATTTTTTTCCTTTTAATGTAATGTGTGAGGCCGTTCACATTCCAGGATATTGCGCGCAGAGGGTGCAAAGTGCACATAGTGGGGGCGGGAATAGGCTTCTATAGATTATCCCTCGCTTGATGCTGTCAGGGCACTCTAAGAGGGGTGGATGCAGCAAGTTATAGTAGTAGGAGCAGTGCTCAGGTGCGGTGCGGTGCGGTTAGGAGAAAGGTGATGTCGGCTAGTATGGGCAGATGAAAGATATTGGGGGTAAGAAAGGTATAAGAGCAATTAAAGATACGTATGAGATAAAAAAATACACTGGAGCGGCAGTTACTGTGAATGGACGGGGGCGTGGATTGGAAGGGCAAAAGGAGGGTACACAGGGGGGTGGGTATAGCCCCGGACACGCAGAGGGGGGTGATGCTCTGGGGAGGGTAACCGGTGTATAGGATAAGCAGGCACTAGTGTCTAATGTGCAGGTATCAGGGGAAATGTGCTGGCGTATAAGGGAGAACAGAGGATGGGGGAGGGACAGGAAGGTAGGAGTACCAAAGTAACTGCTCCCTAGTATGCAGTGCAGGGAACACTGGTCTGTATACCGCTGGTCTAAACTCGCAGGGGCAGTGCTCCGAGGGGGCCCATCCGGGTGACAGGTCACTGGCAGGGGTGGGACTGTAGATTGTTTTGGTTTGCCTGATTGAGTAGGGGGTAATGGGAGGGGTTGGGAGGAAGGAGGAGGTCCTTGAAAGAATACACAGTGGTCATGAGTGTGGGTGCAGGACTAACACGGTGAGGGCTCTGCCATTATCGGGGGGGCAGGTATAGCCTTGGCCATGCTCCTAATGGTGTGAAAGCACTGGAGGGCAGGTGTACCCCTTCCCTTCGCCGTTGTGCGCTGCCAGGTGGGAAAGACAAAGTTGGTGGCTGCTGATCTGGAGGGGGGGCAAGGGGTTCAGGAGAGGACTTCGAGCAGGAATATACTGCGGTTACTGGTATGACTGTAGAAAGGTGGCAGAGATGTCTGGGTGGATCAGGGCTCGCAGGGGGAAAAAGGATGGCTTATAGGCACCCTTAAGCTATTCGTTTCCAGGGCTAGCAGGAAGCAAGGGGGGAATGGCAGAGATATTACTACAGGGAAGGGAGAGATGGGTGGTGGTGGGGATAAACATTTTGTGCATGTAACATGAATCAAACAGATATTACAGTTAGAACAACATTAACTGTAGCATAATCGCCAGTTGGCCGATCAGACAACTACAAAAGCATTCAAAGCAGTAGAGATGATACTCAGTTGTCCGTCAGTCGGCAGCTGCCGTTTCCCTCAGCTGTGGATCGGTGTGGGCAGATACATCCGTTGCGGGGCCGTATCGTGAGTCTCCACTCGGTCATTCTGTTGCAGGAGTGGGTTTAAGAGGGGAGCGAGACTTGCCTCTACTCTGGTCCTGAATGAAAGCAGCTACTGATTGAAGGGTCTGCACCTTGTCTTCTTGGGTGTGGGTTGTCGTCTCATGGTCTTTGTCTCTGTGCCAAGCTCTACTATTGATACGCTGCTTAGAGGCAGGGAAGGAAGATTCGGTGTTGTGAACTAGTCCAGTCATTGTGCAAGTGATGTCCATGTCCTGTGATTGAGTATTGTCCAGGAATAGACGTAGATCCTCTGGGTCGTAAAAGTCTTTGGATATGCCATCCTTGGTGATTCGGAAGTGTGCAGGCTCAAAGAGGCCATATTTAATGTCCATTTGGCATAGGTGGGGTCAGAAAAAAGGAAGTCCTTGCGGTGGTCGTTGGTCTCTCTAGAGAAGTCCGCACTCCGCAGTCATGCAAAGTTTGTGACCTTCATACATGAATAGGTCTTGCGAGCGTGCTACCGACAGCAGTTGTCGCGCCTGTTCATGGCGCAAAAAACAGACAATGAGGGTTCTAGGGCATGCTGCAGGGTCCCGGCATGGAGGGCCGATGCGGTGGGCATGTTGCAACTCCAACGGGGGTTCAAAGGTCATGCCTGTAAGACTTGGAAGTGTGTCCTTGAGAAAGGTTTTGGCGTTGGCTCCTTCTATCGATTCTGGAAAGCCGAAAAAGCAGACATTATCTCGTCTGCTGCGATCTTTCAGGTAAATTAGTTGGCTATGGAGGAAGAGGAGCTCTTGATCCCTATCCATCAAAGTGGCCCTCCACCACTGTTATCCTCTGATCCAGTACCTCCATTCGGGTGTGAAATCCTGTGATGACTGATCGTATCGATTTCGTCTCCTCTGTCAGTGTGGAAATGTTAGCGTCCATTCCTTCCAATCGGCGGCTTACTGCCAATATTTCTTGCAGGATGCAGTCCATCGCATCGCCCTTGTGCTGAGGCCACAGGGGGCTGGGGTGGGGTGCTCATGGAGGAGGCACGTCCCTTCATGGTCATGGTGCGCGGCTGCTTGAGAGCTTCTGTGAATAAAAGCTGTCGTGCGGACTTGCCAGTGGATTTATCAGCTGACATTCGCCGTTGGTTGTGGAGGGGCCCTGCTCGTTTGCACTGTCGGAGCTGCCCCCAACAAAAAGCAGCAGAGGGGGGCGGCAATAATCGGCATCTTTCGGTTCTAGATCATGGGACGCCAGCACTGATGTAGCCCCTGAAGTTAAGGCGTCCAACGTCGCTCCGTGAAGAGGGGTCAACAATGACATTAGGGCCTAGGCTGCTGTCAGGGCTCAGGCTTCTAAGATGTGGAGAACAAGAATTGCATTGAGGTGACTGGCGGTCGTGGCGACGTGAGCCCCTTATCCTGCGTGCGTTACCAGGTGATGCCGCCATGGGTTTGATTTGATTTAAATTTATAAAGCGCAGCAGTTACCCAAAGGCATCAAGGCGCTATAGATCACCATCCGGAAAACCCGCTAATCCTCCAGAAACAGAAAGTAACTACAGGGAGAATAACCATGTCTTAAGAGCCTTCCTGAAGCGCAGGAGCTGAGGGATGAACCTTATGCTTTGTAGAAGGCTATTCCTGAGTTGCTTGCGGCCATAGAAAAAGCTCCCGTTGCCACCTTTTTTTCTTTTAGTTCTCGGTACCGTGAGCTGTAGTTGAAGCGAAAAACTAAGGATTCTGCCTGGGAGATACCAGCCAAACATTGTTTTTAATCTTGTTGGGAATGGGAGGTGAAGGGCCAAGGCCCTTATATACCATGAAAAGAGATTTAAAGCTAATGCTCTCATTAATTGTGAGCCAGTAAAGGGTCTCCAGTCCCTTCGCAGCGGACTGCCCCCTGGGTATGTACAGAACAAGTCTC